>CM046723.1:18351208-18983708 GCA_025584915.1 Monochamus saltuarius | reverse complement strand
TTGATGGCCATTAAGGTAAAGCAAACAGATTTAAGGTTGCTGAAATATTGTGATAAGACTATACGTAGTTATTCTAGTTTCGGTCATGCAACATTCAATTGTTTTTTTTTCTTGTGAGCGCCATATTGAATCTTGATAGTACAATAAAATTACGAACACGTCAATATGTAACACATGTATTTTATGTGAAGAATAACCCATAAAATTTAAAAAAATACAATAATTTAAATAAGAAAAATCTATTTGTTTTAGAGGTAAGACAAAAATCAACAAACATTTTGACAGATTCGACAGTTGCTAACTTTTCTTTTATTTCTGGAAGCCCGAAAATGGGTCTCACTTGGAAGTATATAGCTATGTAGGATTTGTAGCATATTTGTGTATTTTCTTTTGTTAAGTATTGAATTTTGTTACGTCAAGAACTAAATTTTTAATTGAAATTATTGTATTTATTAATTTTATGAGTTAGGTACTCTTCAAATAAAATAGAAGTGTTACGTATTGAATTTCTCGCAATTTTATTCTGTTACTGTCAAGATCCAATATGGCGCCCATAAAAAAAAACAAGTGAACAATTGAATGTTGCATAACCGAAACTAGTTAGAAATTTTTTTCTACAAAATCTATACGTTTCTCGTATATTCCTCCTATCCCTCTGCATCAAATTTCAGCTTTTTCTTGAGAAATAATGACGCCAGATGGCATTTTATAAAATCGCTATTTCCGTTTTTCTCACAATATTGCTGTTTGATATATCTTAATGGCTATCAAAAACGCAACTTTTTCTGATTTGAGCCACCCTGTATATTTTACTGTTTCAGAGATGCCAATGGTGAGCCTTGAAAGCGGACCACCCAGTATAGTAACTGTTGTACTGAATATGTTCAAGTATAGACATGAAATTATTTCTCGAGCTGATTAAGTAATTTAATTAAGTAATTCTAGGTTTAGAGCATTATTTAGCTATAGTCTAATTCGAATTTGCTCTATTTATATTTACCTCAATATTTTTTTTTAGTGATTTAGTGTATTACTTTAAAAATTAAGCAAGTGTAACTTACCTGAAAAAGCTTATTCTTGCAGAAAAAGCAAATCAAATCTCTAAAATATTAAAGCGAGATGATTTTAAAATATTACTTTCAAATTTTATTAAATAACAAAAATTCACTGTCTCCGTGAAACGTGTTTGTATCAGTGGCGGCACATAAAATTATCGGTGCAATTTATATTTTTATATTAAAAACGTCTCCTGCATAATTTATCAAAATCAATCGACGCGAAAAAAAAAGAATAATAAAAAATGCCTATGTGCCTTCTTAAAAAAAGTTCCCAAATATTGATTTTGTACAATGCATAAACAAGAAGTTTCGCATAGCTCAAAATCCGTTGCAGTTCATCCGTTTTTTTTATTTACGGCCGTTGCTATGACAAAGGCGACGCGTATAGCTCACCAGAATTACCGGCTGTTGTTATTTTCCTGTTCGATTCTTCGCATGTTTTGAATTTTCGAATTTGTCGAAATGTTTTTATTTTATGAACTAGTTTGTATTTAGTTGGAAATTTACATTGCCTTGTTTTCCTTACCTAACAGGTATAAAATTTCAAATGAGAAACTACATAATCAATAGGTTTTCATCTTTAAAATATTGAAGAATAGATCTTACACTTAAAAAAGTTAGTTCACGTACTTTTTTAATATAAAATATATTTACTTCATTTTTTATGATGTCCACGAGCAGCCACTGGTTTGTACAGATCCATATATCGAGTGAAACTCTTCGGGCCCGCTTGTATGTATTACAGAAGTCATGAATTATTTCCATATTTTTTACCCGCTCCATTCATATGTAAGTGGGTTCTACCTTTTCCAGAAAGTTTTGAATATATTTGTATGGGTGCTTAGGGGAAGTGAAATAACAAATGGATTCAGAGGATCAATATTCAATTATATATTTATTTTACAGTTCACATATATACACAACAAAGATTCCTTTTCAACGTATTGAAAAACGTACAAAGAAGGTTTAAATAAAGATGACAGTGACGGCATACTATTTGAACTAAAGGAATTTAGTATAACATTTTGTTCACTTGACCTGTTTCCCAAAGTTAAAATAACATACAGTTCCAAATACACAAAATTTTTAATAATTTCATTATACATATAGCGTTACAGGATCAAGTGTCAAAAATACATAGATAATTACACGAAATGAAATATTTACATTAATACTGTTCTTGTACAAAATATAACTACACATACTTATGAGATGATATCACTTACTACCAGAACTTACTCCCATTGATTTTTACAGATATAATAAATTACTTCAACTATAAATACCTATTTACAAGTATATAATTTCACATTTAACGTCCCTATGAGACTCTTTGGTTACATCCTGGCCTAACGCCAAAAGTCCCTAGCATCAGTGTGAAGGTCTTGATGGAGGACTTACAGAAGATCCTGTGGGCCTGGACAAGGACGAGGCATACGGACTAAACCGGTGATGCATCGTCGACGGAAATATCGCTTTGGGTAATCTTAAATCCGAGGAAGTACTGATAGACGTCGGGGAGGGAGAACCAGAAGAACTAGGAGTAGAAGACGGGGGAGGAGTGAGCTGGGGTCTATGCGAAGTGGGGGGACCAAGCAACCCGGGGGGCAACCCGCCGTGCATAGGGGATTGCCACGAGGATCCGCTCTGGGGCCACAACTGGCTAGGGATGCCCAGAGGTACTGCGGAACGCTGCCCCAGGTATACTTGCTGAGTGGGGGTGCTGTTGAGCAGGAAGGCATGTAACTCGCTGGGGTTGTAAGCAGCGCCCGCGCGACCCCACATTTGAATTTGGGCGCGAGCCTTTTCGACCATGGCTGCCGAAAAGAAGGAGCTGGCGTTGTTGTTTTCGGCGTCCAAAGGGTCTCCAGAATAAAGACGGAGGGATGAGCGCAGGAAATGCTGGTCCATGAAGAGGCTGTCCATCGGTTCCCTGGAAAAGAAAAGCAAGGTGAAGATGGTTTGTTAAGTTATATACATAAGCATAAGCGTTAGTACAAAACATGAAAGTATGGGTCAGATTCCATTGAACTTGCATACTTTTCCAGGAGTAGGAGTAACTGGATAATTTTAAATAAATATTTACTAGATGAACATATGTGTGTAGTATGCATGATTCATACTTCAATGCAGTAAATAGCATAATTCATACGACTTTTGAGAGTAGAAATTGAACGCTAACATATTAAATAGCGCTATACTTTATAAATAATTTTAATATCATCATCACCACCATCAAGTTCTGTTTGATTTGTATGGGATGTTATTGAAATAATTAATAGATAGAAATTTATTAGTTGTGTACCATAGTGTTGCTTAGCTATTCAAAATAGAAAATTGTTGTTGTTATACAGGGTGCAGCGTTTACAATGGATAATATAAAAATTTAGTTTAATAGTGGTTACTGAAGTAGGTACAAGCAATTGTGCAAATATTACGAGTACTTGCACGTGTCCTTAACATAAGTGAATACACACTTAAATTTTACAGTTGTCTGAAATTTTTAAATAAAATAAGATCATACAACCTAAGATCTCAGATTTTTAAAAATTCTGAGACAATATATTTTTTTGTTGCGTTCTATATAGAGTGATTTAGAAATACTAGGAGAAATGGGAACATATAGTCAACTTGCGAAGTTGTTGTTTCTTGTATTGTTGCATTTTTATGGCATTTGTGGGTCATAGATACGTAGTGTGAATACTATGTAGGTAATGCCATAATTATTAGTGGTGATGTGGTCAACTTGCGGCATTATTAAACGTAACTTATTCCTTTGTCTGAAATATAGATCCGCTCGTGACAATTACGGCGACAATGCTGTTGGGTTAGTACCAGATAGATGGTTTTATTTGAGATATTTATAAAATCATGCCATATGATTTCACATTAAACTACTTGTTTTAATTTAAAAATAATAAGTAAAGGGAATAAATAATGTTACTGAACATTTATACAAATTTTTAAAATTAATTTAATACATCTTTATTGCTATTTACTGCTGATTTAAGACAAATCATTATTGATTACTTTTGTTTATTATGTATTCAGAATAAAATAGGTAATTTAATGTACCTAGTGATGTCACCAAGTGCCAAAATTTGGGAGGAGTAAATACAGAACATGTTATTTGGAATCAGAATAAAGTGCTTATTACAATAAATGATAAAAAATGTAAGATTGCTTTACTACTGATTTTCTAAACGGTCTGTACACATTCTGGTAGCTTAATAGTAAAGTTTAATTGATTCTTTACAACTTTACATTTTAATTTTTTTAATTAACTTAAACCTGCCTGTATTTCTAATTAAACTTACATTAAAATAGTCTTCACAAGCAAATAAACAAAGTTGCAATTATTCCTTTCGTCGCGCTTCTTCGCCCTACACCACATTTTTCTTTTCATATTTTAGCACGGCGAATAATTTTTTTATTATGCGCTGTATTCTTACGTAATGGCATAATGCAATAATTCTTTCATGTGCCCGGAGAGATGCACTTTCTTTACGACTTTATTTTGCAACTTTATTCAATACCAATGTCTAATTTAACACAAATAACACCCGATAATATCACAAATGACAAATTAACTCTTCTAAACGTACTGCGTTGTCTGAAAACATGGAAATCGTATACATATATAAACTAAAGCACACTGCTGTATTTAGCTGTACACGGCGAACGGCGTCTGACGTCACAGGGCTATACTGTGGCGGCGACCATTTTATGGGGGCGTGGTCAGACTAAATTTTCAAATACATTTTTTAGGCTTATTTTTTCACAAATTTGGAAACAATCATGCAATTTTCCCACTGCGCAACTGTTCTCAGTAACATTCGCCTGGAGGTAGCGGGGTCTAAACCTGTCCGCTTTTGAAAAGCCGCGCGTTAAACGTCGATCTGAATAAAACATTCATTTTTCGAATTTGCATATTACAAAGTGCCGGTCAAAATCGCGATGCTTCCCTCCGACAGAGTAATAAGTTAATAAAAACCGACCGCGATGAAGTAATTTGGCAAGATCGGACTAGACACCTCCACAGCCGCCGGCGTCAGCCGGATCATAATAAAAGGCTGCTAGATTTGGGGGCGAACACGCACACGAGCAGTGAAAGTGATAAGTAATAATCCGGGCGAGTTGCTGGCGGCGCTTCATAAGGCCGGCCTCATTTCTGTTGTGATAGAATTTAATTTACGCGTTTGGAAATCTGGGCAGCCGGGCCGGGGGCGTAGCGGCCCCAGCCGCCCTGTAATTTGGGACAATCGTTGTCTTCAGAGAACGCTTTGATGATATAATGAAGCCGGGCATTTTCTCACACCTCAGGTAGGTTGTTTTCCCGGTTATTTTCTTGGGCGCGCCTTAATTAGGAGGGGACCCTTACGGAGGGGCGGGCCCGGGCCTCTCATTACCACCTCACCGCGCGACTTGGTCCTCCAGGACACCACTGGCCAGATTTGCAGCTTACGAGAATAAAATGTAGTAACAAATGAGGCCATTGCAGGATTTTTTCAAATACGTGCAGAATACACTGCGTAATAAAAAATATTAAAGTGTGCCAAAGATTGCAAACAAAAATGTGGTGTAGGGCGATGAAGAGCGACAAAAGGAAACATTACAACACTGATTGTTTGTTAAAACTATTTTAATATATGTTTAAATCGAACAAATTATCAGAATGTATACAGGGCATATAGAAAATAAATGGTAAAGCATTTTTTTCTCATTTGCTGTATTCAGCGCTACATTCCGATTTCAAATAACATGCATGTTCTTTATTTGCTGTTACCATTTACGTGATACATTTGTAAAATATTTTATTCTGAAAACATAATAAACAAATGTAATAAATAAGGATTTTTTAAAAATGTTTGAGGGAAAATTTACTTATTATTTTGCAAATTGAAACAAGTAGTATAATGTGAAATTTGATGACATAATTTTATAAATACCTCAACTAAAACCATCTATCTACATTTAACAGTACCGCAAGTTCATAACATCGTCATCAATAATTATCGCATTACCTACACAGTATTTATACTATGTAAAGGCAAAAATACAATAAACGAACACCTGTCTACATTATCAACACCGTAACCAGCACCTGCATCCACGGAAATAAACCGCGGAGATCGGCGTGTAACGTCACAATAATGATATCGCGTTTTCGGTCACGTGGTTTTGTTTACATTCTATGGCAATTTATTAATGTTAATATTTTAATTATTATTTTTTATTATTGCCGCCAGACACATGTTCTGATCTTTCAATATGTTTCAAAGATTACCTTGTAATACATTTTAAACCAATATAAAATTCATGTGTGTTCTGAAAGATTGTTTCTTGATAAACACAGTAGACCACGAACACTTTATGGCCATTCCAGGACCGGTCTTAAAATAATTTCATATTCTTTGAAGCAATACTTGATGCATATCTGTCATTAAGGGTTCAGAATGCAGAATAATATTATTATTATGTACTTACTCTCTTACATGGTTCATGGTGACTCGTGGTTACCAAGAAAATAAATATACAATATATCAGTAGTTGTCTTTTAACTGCTTTGCAATAGTTTTGTCAAGTCAACTATCAGTGCCTTATGAATAGGTTCCGGGTATCTTAAGACATTTCAGAACAGGATTTGAAAATTAACACGTTTTGGAAAATGGTCGAAGTCAAAAGTTATGTTATTCAAAATCAAAATAGTGTACGCTACCATCTCACAATTTAATTGCAATGCTGTGTACACAAGTGTAAGAGGTATTTTATTTCATTGTTATAATGGGATATAAGACTTATGCAAGACATTTTTGTGGTAGAAATCGTTGTTTATCTTGTTCTTGGATTCTGATGGCTCACAATACTGTTGTTTCTATAACCTAGGTATATCTAATGTCAATCTTCAACAACGAGGATCAAAATATCACTTTAGATATCAGGAAGACCGTACAGTAAAAGTAATTAAATAAAAATCTTTAACAAAAATGGTACTACTACGAAAATCATTTTCATAGATTACGGTTGTATGTCCGCATTATTAGTTTAGTGTTATATATCCCTAACAAGAGTAATAACTAAAGCCCGAATTTCGTTCGAAAATTCCAGATCCGGACTTGGCAACGATCTTAATATAAAAATGCTTTATGCATATTAAAACAAATTTAATATTATTCACACCAGCTAATCGACATAAACATCCCATTGATCTTCCTGCAGGGGCTCGATTCTCGAGTTTAGTGGAACACATTCCCTCAGACGTAAATTCTCATGGGAAAATGTTAGTCTGTATCCTTGCCCAATCAAATTCTAGCTATTGTAAACATACACATAGATAATAATACACTGAAGAATTTTTAAAGTGGAATGAATTTCACTGCATTCGAGAGTCGAGGCCCAGGAGTGTTGTTTTTATTTAGACATATTTAGACTTACAGGTTTCCTGCTCATAAAATAAAACAGTTGCAATTGAACCATACGTTGCAATACGTAGTTAGATTGGAGATCCTAAATACATACATTTTAATTATTCTTGAAGCAAATGTGACAGCACCAGGATAATCAATAAATAACGTAGTAAATAATGCCTTTTATTTGCGACAGTTTATTTCTCAGTTATAAAGACTGAACATGTGAATAAAATTGATATCGTATTGCAAAACAACCCTGGATTTCTTGACTTTATGCCGTATACTAGATCTTTTTGATGGCAAAGAAGTAACTTTTTCCAAATCAACTCTAAATGTGCCATCCATGAAAAATTATATATACTTTAACTATGAAGCAGTGACCTCTGTGGACGTTGGACACACGTTTTCGACACCGAAATGAATTATTAGCGACCAACGCCACAGCCTAACACCTGAACATTTACAGCGTTGCTGGTTATTCAATTTTATTCCAGTACTACAAGTAAATTATGTAGAGTGTAAATTTAATTTGAGTATGTTGGATATTATAAATTACCAGTACAAGGTAAGATGTTGACTTTAACTTTTAGATATATCTTTGCATCTCGGTTCCTACAAACATTAACTTAGCGTCCTAATTGCGCCCCTGATAATGACGCCACCTGCGAACGAAATGCGGGCTTTAGACTAATAACTAAAAGCCCTAAATATCTCTAAGTCCGACCCTGCCCGCATCCATCTCAATATTATTGATTGTTTTCGCCGAGGCGCTCCGCTCCGCCCGATTACTTCACTCTATGATTTGTTTTGCGCCTCCGTTTGTCGTAATAGCTCCATATTCGTCCAGTGTTCCGCTTCGGTCGATAAAAACGAATTTGTACACATCCTAATACCCTGTAATTAGCGACCGTAGCGCCCTTATATCACACAAATCGAAAACCACCTCAAACTAATTGGAATTCAGAAAGGCATTCGTCAAGTTTTTGCGCCAAAGGAAATTATATGGTTGTGGTGATTGGTTCAAGCCGCAATGGGGAGTTTTCTTTTGTTTGTTACTTTGAGGACCACCGGTGAAGGGTGTTATTATTCTGGACAAAGTTTTGTTTTCAGCGGAGAAATACCATGGAGAGAATGGTATTTATGCAATGCTACACCAATAAGATAAGAAAAAAGATTTCAGATATTAGAAACTTCTAAATGCCTAAAAGTAACTGTAAATAGTGGTATAAATATCCAAATAAATTATACAGGGTGTTCGGAATATGAGTGCCTTAATTTTGCCATATGATAAGTTGTAGTGAACAAAACATATTTGACTTAACAATTTTTTTCTCTGACCAACGGTAACAGAATCATGGCTGCAAACAAGTCTTGAATATGTGACAACGTCGCTCATATACTATCTTAGAATTGTTATGTACTTATACATAATACTTAAAATCGGTACACGTAAACAAAGGTACTGTGAATGGTTTTCTGAGAACCCTTTGCACAATACAGAATAATAGTTACAAATGTTTTTAAAAATGACTTATGTTCCTTGCAAGAAGCGTTTACCGTAGAAATATATATAGTAACCAGATAGTTTTGCCTAGATTAACCGTAAATTAACATGTTATGCAGCAGGTTATGGTTACTATAAACTGTCCCATTTTTGTTGGTACACTCACAAACATCAAAGAAAAACTAGAGAAAAATGAAACGTACTAGCTATACGCACCACTATGACTAATATGCAGGCCTATTCTGTAACTTTTAACAAATCGAATAGAAATGCACAGATCGAATCGTAATATTTACAAATCGGAATGTTGAATATCTACCTGGCACAAATTGGTATTCTGTAACTCATGTAGAAGTGCCAACAAATCGTAAAGGAGAACGTATATCTGACGTGCCTCTGGTACAACGGCAACCCCGCATTTATCATATGAATTTGACCTTTAACGACCAACTGACGTTTAGTGAATCTAACCTGATAAAAAAATAGTAAAAGTAAATGGGTCGTTTATGGATTTTACTAATGCAAATACGTGATGATGACTGAAATATTTACATGCAGCGGTGACAATTGTTGTCCAGATGTAGATTTTAGAAAAACCCAAATAAGGTAATTTATAAAATTTTATTTCTATTACAAGTAGTTTTGTGGAGAAATTTGGTTTGTTATATTCTTTCAAGAGAAGCATAACTATCTGAAGACATGTCTTGTGCTACACCTTCTAAGAAAAAAACATCACCCGAGCAGCTCATTTATATGGTAGATTTTATTTCGGAGAAGCGCTGCGCATGCGCTACATCACTTTCCGATATCGAAATTGCACTTCGACAACGTTTGCCTGGTGCAAACTTTTTTAAGCACTAGCACCAAATTTTGTCATAAAACTGTTAATTACAAAAAACTATTAAATAACAATTGTTTTCGTAATTTACTTGGACATTCATGACAAGTGGATATATACCCTTGTCATTTCGTTCAATTGTATAACGAAACCGATAAATATTAAGGCATTACCATATAACAAGTTATTGGCTATACGCATAATTTCAAGGAAAATCAGAATTAGTAACAAAAATGTTGGTTGCCATTTAAAAAAATTGATGACGTTACCAAATAATAATCATTAACTGCTTACTTTAATAATCTAATCAATGTATTACATCCAGCAACATTAGACAATATTGTCTATGCAATTCGTTTGTCGATCTATACAGTACTGTAAACACACAAGTGTTACAACAACAATAATAGCTCTTTTTCAACAAGGCACCTGACTAGTTGGAAACCTGTCCCAAGTGGATAGCCAAATTCTGCAACGACTTACTGCAGCGGAGTTGTATCTAATATTAAACTGACTGACGGCTGCGGACAGGTTTCAAACCAGTCAGGTGCCGTGTTGGAAAAGAGCTAATATTAACGGTGGTGCGAGGCATGCATCATACCAATAATATATAAGTAAGAAAGAGATGAAGAGCATGCAATCTGTTGGTAGCCAATTGCAGGAGAGAGGTCCATTAGCGGCATGCCTCGTCTCGATGGGAGTAGAACAGAGACAGTCTAATATAGTTTATTATATTGTAGTCATTTCCTGGTGCCTTTTCCGCTAGTAATATATTATATTTAAAACTTCAGTGCACAGTAACTGAGAAATGTGAAATGGCCTCGCCCAGGGCCTCCAGTACCACCGAAGACCAGGAAAATGTGAGGAATATGCTAACGATATTATTAATTATTTAATAAACAAGCACACTCTTTCAACATTTGTACAAACGGATAATATTCCGATTTAAAAAGTTGTCGTGAAATTTATTAATATTTCATAACAAAATTACACTTATTTTTTCAAATTGCAAATTAACATTGATAAGTACATGAAAATAAAATATTACAACGGCATTGGACGATGCGCCTAAAATACATTAATAAACCACGTAATTTAGAAGAATTTCAAAATCGCATTCGGGACGAAATACGCAGAGTTACCCCAGAAATCATTCATATGTGCAAGAAGAATTTCTTCACAGACTTGCGCATTGTCAAGAAGTTGGTGGATGGCAATTCGAACATTTAATTTAAGTATAAAATTTAATCAATTGTATTTTATTTTACATACCTCAGAATTGTTACTTTTTTATGGATAAAATTTATGTTTTCTAACATTAAATCGTCATTTACTCGAAAACTTTCCTATGTAAGAGGGCAAAATTTTAGTACTGTCTGATAGAGAATTAAACGATCTTTCAGAATCAAGGAAAAAAATATGGTGTTGCCATTTAAAAAATCGATGACGTCATTACTCGAAAACAAATGACATTTGAAAATCGCATTTTACGCTAAAATATGTATTTTTTAAATTAAAAATCGACCTGTTCGAGGATTTTTTCCAAAAAATAATTGTTTCGTTTTTATTGAATTTATTCCATACTTTTGGCGCATACTGTATAATAGAATTTGTTGCACGTCATTTTATTCATGAAACCACATCCATCTCCAAAGTTAAACTCTACTTTTTCAATGAATGTTAAGAAACATACTACCTATATGTAAATATAAAGAAAATGTTTATGTAAATCGGGTGTGTTTGAATTTTAAATTCTGGTTGTGTAAAAAATGCATTATTTACATTCATGTCGATGATAATAGAAACTGATTACGAATAATCCTCAAACAAGGAAACACGCAATTTTTCTAGGCACAGCATTTGAAAATTTTGAAATATGTGTGGAGCGGAATTCATTTATCAGAAACAATGCAAATTTTACATTTTGTTATCCAAAATAATAAAACAAAACATGCAACTTTTGTACCTACCGCAGAATATATTTTTTCAAATAATTATAAAACACAACTAAGAATATTGTCTGAAGCTATTTATTTGTGGCATAATTTTAGTTTTTCTTTAGTTTTATTGGGTTTTTGCCACACTTCTGAAAAAATTAAGATTGATTAAATAAGCCCTTTTGCCAAATGGATCAGTCAAAAATAATCCCTGACTGATCCGTTTGGCGCAATGACTTATTTAATTAATCTTTATTTTTCAGAAGTGTGGCAAAAACCCAATAAAACTAAAGAACAACTAAGAATATTTTAGATAAAGTTAATTTAAATATTTGTAATGTGTTTAAAAGTCAGGGCCGTAACCAGCCAAGGGGACTAAACCACCCCTGGACAAAATTGTAAACTTATGTATCACTATGTAAATAAACGAAAAAAGTATAAACACTTAAGTAAGTTATAATAATTTTGTCATGGCCCGTCGCATCACGCACGTGCCTGGATGATTAAAAAATATTTGGGATTTCAACTATGTATACATATTAATATATTTAATGGGAAGATAATCAGTATCTATATAAAATACGTTTCATTAAATTTTGGAATCAGATTCTAATTCAATTTTGTATAATTTTCATTTTTATAACTTAAAATGTAATGTTTTAAAATAATTGTTTATGTTATATTCGAACTATATTCATTATGTAATTACTTTTTCTTGTTTGCACATAAAATTGCTTATTAAATTTTACTATTTTCTATTATTTGTTCACCATTTTAAATAATCTTTAAGCAATTTCTTTAAAAATTACTATATATTTCACAGTATTATAAAATATGAATATTTTAATATTAGGTACATTTCCGACAAAATCCGTTACACCACAGATTTGTTTTCGTTCCACGCGAACTATCACATATTACTTGTTTGTTTTGATAAACCTTGATTAGATGTTGGTTGACTACAATTGCGTACAATAAGTGGCATTTGTTCCTTCTATTTTTATTACTACTCTAAAGATACTAACTTTAGCAATTTTCTAGGAAATTAAGTCCCAAATGAAAAAAGATAGTGTAGATAAAGTATACCTACATTACCTTTTGTATTTGAATAAAAAAACTAAATAACATTACACAGAGTGCTCTTTGTATCACTTGATAAAATTTCCATGTTAATAACAGTCAAATACCAATACTATTTATAATGATAGCAAAGCTCATAAAACCAATGTTATAACTGCATTCAAATTTCTATCAAAATAGACTTAAGGGTTCAGAACATATTTGCAAAACAACAAAATTTTAGACCTAATTCTCTCTCTTGATTTCTTGTTGCAGCACGTCATTTTTCATTATTATCTAATCAATGTAAGCGACACCCCTGAAACAGATGACAGGCGCAGAACGCCGGCTACTACGCTACTTTATGGGCCACAGAAGCGACCGCTAATAACAATAAGATAATTACCGGAGGAGAAAAAGCTGGTTTATGATTGGTGAAGCAGCCTCGTCGACAAATCTAATTAAAGCGCCCCAAAACGGTGGACGGATGTGGAGAAAAAACAATGGAGGTCTAACATTAAGGACGCAATAATAATAATTTCTACTCGGTTCTTTTTTCATGGCCGCCTCGGCTACTGGGCTTTTATGTTTATCTATTGTTTTACGGGCATTCCTGCCATTAGTCTCAAATGAAGACTCGTTCTATGCCTGCTTGTATACAACTTTGTGGGTAGACAAAATTCATTTGTTTCACTCAACGCAGAACAAATGCGCACCTACTTACTAGACTTTCCAAGCAACAACTTTAAGACACAGGTACCAAAGTTCCTATATACCTTTGGATATACTTACATCAAGTTTGGATATATCTCGTACCATAACCGGACTTTTTATTAAATATTAGTACTGTAGTTATTATACCAAGACCAAAATAATGCTGTTATAACACTGAAATCTTGTACGAGGTCTAAATTTTGTCGTGTTTTCAATTGTACGTATATTTTTTTATTTTATTGATCACAAGCCTTGTACCTCTTACGACTATAGAAATTATATATGGTGAAGCGCATATTATATGAATAATATTCCTGATGATTAATGAAGCATAACATGTTTATTCCTGAAATAGCTTTTTTACAAATACAAGTAATTTTTGGACAACTAAGAACTGAATATTATAGAGTTTATCAGCAATTAACAGCAATATTATTTCATGTTACCTATGAATATTCAAAGGTACCGAAGTAAAACGAAAATATAACGGCTGAAAGCGGTCTAACCAACACATTTTTAGGTACAGAAATCTTACAAAATGTGTATTTTTTTAAATTTAACTGTAGATGTAAATATTGTTATAACAGGAACTGATATAGATAGGTCTGCATATAAGATTGTTCACTTTTATATAAGTATGTGAAAATAATTGTTAAAATGTGGGGTTAGAATAGCAAAATAATGTGTGTCATACAAATGCATCTTAAAAGTTATTATTTGAGAAGAATTTAAATAATATATAATATAATACAATAATTTTATTTTCGGTATTACTTTTGCTGTACCTATGTATTTGATTTTTCGAGATTTTTGTACCTATAAAACACCACAAATTTGATTATTTTTCGGCGAGAAATACGGCGACCTTAAGCTTAGAGTAATAAAGATCATTTTATAAAACAGGCTGATGAGCCTGTCTTCTCCTATTGTACTACATAAAATTTTCTGTCAGTGCTGTAGTGGATTTGGAGATAATACCTGTGCAAAAAGTGCATATGTTTACGCGGAGAAGAAGAAAAGGCTGTTGACTATTTCGTTTTCGTGTTAATTGTTTTTGGTGCAGAAAATTTATCGTGTTCTGCCGCAAATTGTGTTTACAGATGTTGTAAAATAGTGTTCAGTATATTTATAATAAGACACAGTCCAGTGTCGGTTACATGTTTATTTTTTTACATTGCTGTTTTTTTATATTTTGTGAAACACCTTGGCGTTGATAATTGATAACCGACACAACATGTAAGCTTTTTGATAGCATGTTTTTGGTTTTAATGTGGATGGGCCACTTAACAATTATTATTCTTTTTTTTTTGGCTCCAAAACTTCCATATTGTAATTTGGAAGAAGTGAAAACTTAAATTTACATATAATTTCTAATGATTTGAAATGTATTTTAAATAACAAGAAAGTAAAATCAACAACCTCAGAAATTATATAAAAAATAAGTGATGGATTCAGCAAAGGCGTACACATAGAATTGTAACCATTCTCACCAGAGCTGTACTGGTGATAATTTTTCTATTCATAGTTACAATTTTAATATATAACTTTTTCGTATCACAAATATTCTTAGAAAACTGCTTTTCAGTTATTTTCCATTATAAACACCACACGTTGTATACATTTTTAGTTTAGTTCTACAGCAACTTTTAACTAATAGTTTCCGTGATAAAATAAATTAAAGGGAGCCAATACCTGTCAAAGTCGGTGAGACGAGAGGAGTCCCTGAATCCTTTAGCAAAGGGGTTGGAATCGATTTTCAGCTTAGTGATGAGTTGGTTTTGATAGGCCGTAACTGCCGTGAAGACTGTCTCAGGAAAAATGAATGTACGGTATTGCTCCTGTTCCAAATCGGTGATGGGACCTGAGTGCTCCCGCCATTTCACCAGATGGATCCTGGGCTGGTAGCGGTGCATGGAGTTCAACACGATCTGCAACAAAAATAGTGAAGTCATTATTGCAGACTCATCATTACCATACAATCTATAAAATCTAAACATTTATATCTGAAATGATAGTTTTTATTTCATTTTCTTTGAATTTGATCTGTCACTAAGGATTTACAATGCAGAATGATTTTATTACTAGGTATACTTTTATAAAAATACTGATGATGGTTCATGGTGGCTCGCTAAAGAAATATAATTTTCGCATCCAGGATGCGGTTTTTTAATTCGGACGGTCTCCAATTTAATGGATAACAGAATTCATTATTAATGTGGGCCAACATAATGTCTGACAGGTTACTAGAATATCATTTATTCTTTTGTTGTAGGGTATGTAAATATTCTACATGCCTGCGCTTCCAGAATTATTGCTGTATTCTTTGGAGAAGTTGCCACTGGTTGAAATAGTTTATAGCGAAGTTTGAAAGATCAGGATTGGAAAAGAAGTTAAAGAGAGTTCCAGAGTTAAGAAATTACCAAACGTCAGAACTACAAAGTCCTGAGAATCTGGGTGTAAAGGGCACAAGAGTCTTGGATTTAATAAGACTTGAATTTGAACGAGAACTGTATATAGTCTTCGTAAATGAGAATCTGCTCTCTTATTACGCGGAGAAGGTGGGTTTCTACGGACTTTATCCCTCTGTCTTCCATAGACTGCCGAAATGTGAATCAGAAGGAGGATTATATGACCACGAAATGTTTTCGGACTCTGAGGCAAATTTCACAAGATTATCCTACTCTCTTTTTGCCCCTATGCCGTAAGTACAGTAATCCAGGAAGATTTGAGTGCATCTGCTCCTTCTGGACATGAGCCGTCTGAAAGCAGTCAGAAAGCAATCCGAAGTCTAAAGCAAGTTCAAGGTCCTAAGGTAATAAAAAAATGGACTTCATAGTCAACCCCAACACTCTGAAAAGGCTTTATCTAATTCACCCCGGCGTGTCTTGTTAATTTTAAGAAGAATCAAACTGTTAAATCATGGACAAACGATCATACCCGGTAGCGGATGCTATAACGCAAAATTATTAAATTGGGTTAACTGAATACAATTCTGTTTTTGTAGTTTTAATAGTTTATATATAACAAGGGGCGTTCAAAGTATTCCCGGTATCAGCAGACATGAAAAGGGATAATAACTTAAAAATAATTTTTATTTTGCAGAATGATCTCCCATAACGTCAATACGTCTGTCACATCTAGAAATTACAGTCCCTGTTAAAATACACAGCTTTCTTGTCTGAAAGATGAGTGTTGATTGCCGCCTTGACCTCTTCATCATCTGAAAATCGCTTTTCACGGAGATATTTTTTAAATTTTGATACAAGTACCTAATTGTCACTGGGGTTTAAGTCAGGACTATAGGGTGGATGTTTAAGGTCTTCAATTTCTTCATTTTCTTCAACATTATAACGTCAGTCATTGTGGTCGTATTTTACTAAATGGTCACAATTAGTTGAAATTTTGTAGATATAGATACATACTCTCAGAAGGTGACATTAGTTAATGCACTAATAAAATTACCCACATTGGTAGCAGGTCATATTGATACTGAGAATACTTTGAACTCTCTTCGTATGTATTTTGTTCCTCTTTGCTTCAGTTTCGACGTTTCTTATTCTGGATAGGTTGATATGATAAATATTATTATCTTTTAGTATTTAAAAATAAAACTATAAGTACTTGTAATTCATGTAGACCTATCTATACCTAGTTATGTTAACTGAACATGCAATTATGCATACAATGTAAGGATTTTACGAGTAAGATAGAGTTTATTTACAATATTAATTATGTACAATTAGAAGTTCGCCACTGGCATTTACGTCATGTCCTTAAAATATCGAGGATATATTTATGTGTGATATTCAGGGTACATGCTTGCAAAATAATGACACTTCCACAAAACAGTTTTTGAACTTCTGGAAGTTCTGAGTAGAAATTTCATTAAATCTGTATTGGTAAGTGAAACAACTAAAAACTAATGTTAAAAGTTGAAAGTACTTAGATTTCATTTCGAATACGTCAACGTCAAAAGAAACCCCAAAATTCTTTTTATAGGGTAACATTATTATGGCAAACGATTGTACATTTCAGATTATAAAAACATGCATGCTTCTCGATTATATTGAGCTATTGACCACCATTCATATTATTAGTTCGCAAACATTAGAATTGTATTATTATACAATCAAATATGATTTTTTTGTAAATGGATTGTTTTTTAAAAACAATAGAGGGGTAGTTCCTAAAAGTTTAAGAAAAAACATGTTGCAACTGATACATTACAATCATTTATGTATTGAAAAATATAAAAATAGAGCAAGGCAGATCCCTACTTTGACCACAGATGAATAAAGAAATTGAAGACATAGTAAGGAATTGTACTACTTATCTTAAATTTCAAAAGACATAGCATGAACATTTATTGTTAAGAGATATTCCTGAAGGTCCATGGAATGTATTAGGTACAGATTAATTTTATTTAAAACAGAAACCTTACCTTCATATTGTAAACTATTTTAGTAAATTTATAGAGCTTAAGCAACTTTACTATCAATCTACTGATTATATTATATCTGCTCTGAAATCTAACTTTGCTAGATATGAAATTCCAGAAATTACCTAAAGCCCGCTTTACATTAACAATTTCTTTGTCAATTAATTGATCAAGTGACTTCGTCAAGTCAATTGACAAATGTAATACTAAAATTTGGACGTCAAATAAATTGATGAAGAACTTCGTCAAGTTATTGCCGACTTAAAACTTGTTCTAATTTTTCGTCAATTTTTACTTCAATTCGGGAATACCAACCTAAAATAAATATAAATATTTAACCAGTAACCGAGCAGCAGCAACAAATAAATGCAATGGAAGCCCTAAAATATAATTATTAAAATTCCTTTTTATTTTTAACAGTTTTTGTTTCGTATACAAATGGGAATGATATAATGCCAAAAGTTAAAATTACTTTTAGGTTGGTACGGGTGACATCTGACAGCAAAATTGTTAAGAAACTTGCCAAGCCCTGAACGTAATGTAAAACCAAAGTGCGACCTTGAAGAAATTGATGAATTAATTCATCAATTTCTTCGTCAATAAATTGTTAGTGTAAAGCCCGCTTAATAACTAATAATGACGACATCAAAGCAAAGTTAGAAAAGAGACAAAACATATATAAAAATCACTCTCATATGAAAATTTTTAAAGAAAATGAAGTAGCATTTATAAAAGATGCTAATAATAATATGACTACGACTAAAGTCTTAGGCGAAAGCAATAAATCAAGATCATATAAATTATTATTACCCAGTGATAGAATAACTGAAAGAAATAGATACAACCTTTACCATAGGCAATGAAATTAACAAATGAAGATGAGTTTGATTCTGATTACCTACTTACCTAAAAATGTATACCCTAATAACACTAATGAACATGATAATGAAATGTCTACACCTAGTGTGTCAGCTACACTAGTTTCAAATAAAATTATTACTAGGTCTGGCAGAACAATTACAAAACCCAGTTACTTGTCAGTTTATGTATAGAAAATGAAGATGTCATAGAGTATTGTTATTTAATGTTATTAAATATAAGTTAGTTATGACTTGTCAACGGTTGTTATGTACATATTAGTTGAAATTAATAAATAATTATATTTTATTTATTTTATATATGACACAAGAAACATCATTAGAAAAGTAACCGAAAGTCAGAGATAGCTGGGACATGTACGACACATCCTTCCGAACTCGTCCTGAATAATTAATCACAAATTAAATCGAGACACCTTCCCGTAACAACTTCTCGCCAAATTTCCTGCAGTCGCGCACCTCTCGCCAGGTACATACAAACGACCGACTTATCGTCGCACTCCCCTCCTCCGACCGGGTAAATAGTGTGTTTATCGGGTGTAGAGTGTAGTAGACAGTGCGGCAGCCATTGTAAGTCTCTACGCCACCAATCATTACTGCAGCAAGAGTTAGGAACGGGTTGCTTAGCAACTGGGCCGCTCCGCTAGATAGGGGAACGAGGCGACCAGGCGACGTTCACTCGTTTCAGCGGAGGATACGCAAGCGCGCTTTTCAGTCGCCGTGAGAAACGGACTGGGCCGCGAATTATTCCGAGCATTTCCTGCTGACAGGGTGGGAGAGGGAGAGATCCTGCTGATTTTATAAATGTAGGTGTTCGGTATCAGCAGGAATGCACTGCAGGACGAAAACACATGAGTAATATGTTTATTGCAACGCGGAGTCAAGATACAGACGTATTTTATTAAGAGATAAATAAAACTTTAGGTGCAACTTTTCACAGAACTCTATCGTATACTGATCTCCGACTAGGTGACAGCGGTAAGACTAGGCGCACACATGCGATTTACTGTAGCACGATTGTTTAGTCGCAAAATTTAAATAGGTACACAGCATTTTATGCAAGTACGCGCAAATGCTATTAGATAATAGTAGCGATTAAAAAGGTACCGCAGTAAAACGAATATATAACGACAGAAAGCAGCCTAATCAACAAATGTTTAGGTACAGAACTCTTTCAAAATACGTATTTTTTTTTTAAATTTAACTGTTGATGTAAATATTATTATAACATAAACTTACATAGTTCGGCATTTAAGATTGTCCACTTTGGTTTATAAGTATGTCAAAATAATTGTTACAATTAGAATATCAAAATAATGTGTGTCTTACAAACGATTTTAATAGTTATTTGAGGAGAATTTAAATAGTAAAAGTGGATAAGCAAAACACCCAGAATTTTATTTTTGATATTACTTTTGTTCGACGTGTTTTATTTTTCAAAATTTCTGGCATAAAAACAACACGAATTTGAACATTTTGCGGCAAGGAATACAGTGTTTAATCGAACTTTATAACAATGTCTAAGACAGAATCTGTTATCGAAGAATTTATGCCTAATATTTTTGATACAGAAAAATTAATATTAAAGGTAGAAAATAGACCTGATTTTTATAACAAACGTAAACAATTTATTGTCTTAATATATTATTTTGGGTTCTATTAGTTTTAGTAATTTACCAAAACCGTTAACGTTCATCCTATATTATCTAAAAAAATTAAAAGGATGCACCGTGCATCACTATAAATTCGCTAGAACTGCTCTTCTAGCAATTTTTAATTAGTAACTCAGTGTACCCAATATTGCTTATGTCATTTCCTTAGTTACACATGCGGTTTAAAAAGTCCATGTTGCATTTCACTGTAAGGATGTCACAGTCAATACATTATTTGCGATTACGATTTTTATGTCACAACTATAGAAGCAACAGAAAAATTGTGCGGGCCTAGCCTAAGGCAACGGAACAATTGTAGACGGCATTTAACTTTTACACATATTTTCCATTCATTCATTTTAAAATAGCATATATTATTTAAAATTTATTTAACAATGTATATAGGTATATAGAGTTTATACAGATATAATAAATTCTTAAAATAATTTAATATTTTAAATCAGATAATGTCCATATGTTTGTTGTTTTTCCAATAAGTGATAAATTCTATCGTTTGACTTATAAACAAATGTATTGAAGAAGATAAAATAAGTATATTTTTCTATCCTAAAACCTATATTATTATTTTCAGTTATTGTTTTGTTCTAGACGAGTATCTATCTATATAGTATTTTCTGTAATATCCTATCCTTTATATGCACCTAATATGTAATTTACTGTTGGGCAGTGTAAAGTAAAATAATTAAAATATGCATCTCAATTCTACTGTTTGTTGCACGGAAGAAATATATAAAGTATACTATGCGTGTATTCGCGATTCATAATGCACGATGCGTGGTTCTTGAGAAATTCGTGAATAGTGTCTAGGGTCTTGTTCGTTAAAAATCCATTCATAAAAACACGATACACTATGTACGAATTCTATGCAAATCACCCATCGCGCATCACGAATCGCGAATTCTCGCATAGTCTGTATTAAGCATTAGAATACACTTCATAACAAATGGACGCTAGATATACAAAACAATTTTATCGTAGTTTCTTTATCTACAGTACACGAATAATCCTTTTCCTACTGTTTCCAGGTGAGTCATTAAAACAATCAACCAAAATAATGACAATGAATACTTATAGTATACAGTAGGTACAAATTGAGTCGTAAAACAGGTAATAATATTATTCTCGCATTTTGTCCATAGTCTAATTCTTTCAAAAGTTTTTGGTACATATTGTTGTTGGCTGTCATAATATATATTTCAATCTTCCAACAGACAATATTTAAATCATTTCGAATATAATTTCATAAAAAAATGTTTTGTTTCTTAAACTCCTTTACCTACACGAAGGCCGTTTTCAATTTTGTGGCTATTTCCATCTTTTTAGGACGATAATGTAGCATAATGAAATTATAATAACTGTCACAATGTCTATATCACAGTCTTCTAGTATGGGTCATTCCATTTGAAATCGTCTAATTGGCAAAGCCGACCCATTTTAGATTTTGGTGTAACTTTGAATATCTCTTCTCTAAGGTCCCAAACAACAAAATTTACACGAGTTTGATTTTTACAAACGCTTGTTTCTGTCTATTTAAATAAAGACTCTTAAAAATTGCTATTTTTAAGCTTTATTAATTTTTCCTGTCAAATTTTTCTGTTTGAAGATATTTGAATGATCAAGACGGAATTCAGAGTGGGAAAGATAGTAGTTTCAGTGTAAATGAAGATAATTGGCTCGGACGATCCCTTTGAATAATAGCAGCGTGCTGAAAATGAGTGTTTTTTAGTCATTTTTCGTGAATTTCAATCAACTCTAGCGTCTTAACTGTTGAGAGTTAAAAATTCATTCTCCGCGGGAAATAAGGACTTCAACCTGGGTCATTTTTTAGTGCATCTTTAGATTTTAAAACGCCAGTCTTAAAACACGAACACTATTTCTAGTTAAACCATTTAAAGAACAACTCACAATTACAGTTGGTAATCGTAGGTCCTTATAAATATTTATTCTATAGCTCAATCATTAAACAATTATTTGGTATAGATTGTGACTGACGTAACGGACAACTTGTACAATGAATGTAATCATGTTAGATTTAAAAGTTAAATTCTTTGTATGCGTTTTGCTGGGTGATTTCGATTTCTAAATAAATCGTACATAAACCGTAAATTGATATGTTAGCCGCGAATGGCGTGATCCGTTGGCTGCTTGTATTGAATCGCCCTTATCGTACCATCAAACACAATCGATTCAGGATTTCGAAATGCTTACACACACGCTTCGATGCGTTCCAACGCGACTGGCGGCTACTAGAAATTGATTTTTCTCACATTCCACGAGAACTCTATTAGGGATTGAAATGCGAGCAACTAGTAACCATGAATACATTCACTTTTTCTGTGGATGGATGCATCAGCTGTCTTTTTTTAGACATTAATAAAAAGCTGAACTTAATTGAACTGAACGTAAGTCATTTACATACACAGCAAGAAATCGACTCTGCATCACGCTATTTTAGAAGCGGTAAAATAATACGGTGTAAAATTTTACACGATTTATTTGCAGAAATGTTGAAAGTGCAAAAATATTTACAAAGATTCTTAAATCAAGAATTTTAAATATTTAGTCAAATGTACATCAACTTAAATAATTTATAAAATCGAGTTTAAAATTTAAACCGGGTAAGTCTGTTATGATCTCCTGATTAGTGAACACTTGTTGTAGTTGTTTATTACGCAGCATATGAAAACGAGTTTTAATTCGCGTTCATACTGTTAACGGTTAAAAGTAAATTAAATTGTGTAATTGTGTATCTGATGTATGTACTTGTAGTGTATTTCCCTTTGAGGATAATATAGGAAGCCGATAGCAACTAATAATACCTAATGGAAAAAGACAAAACAAAAGTATGGTTAAATGAAGGAATACTTATGAGGAATACATAAACCTACTTAGTTGTTCAAGTCAATATGATACACATACAAGTGCACCTATAAAGACATCATGAAAATATGATAAATTTTAATGTTTTTTTAAGTTAAGTACCTTTGCAGACTAGCGTTGTTTTTTACAAATACTTGTAGTAACTTTTACAAAGTTGTGAGTAAAACTAAAATAGCTATACACAAAATGGAGCGTAGTTGGCTTGAATTTCAACGATGATGATCAAATAAACATCAGGTGCAAGTATACAAGTATCCACTTGTTTTATTTTTGATGTTATTTATAAAATTTTCTTGTAACTTATTCTCAATATGAAATTATAATACCTATATAAAGTTATTTAGAAATCAGTGAGTTTTCCTGTGCACTACTTAGGTATATGAACTTAAGAGGAAGAAATTAAATTCAGTTTTAGTAGCCATACACAGAGTGTAACAAATTACATGTGCCAAACTTTACCTAGTAATAAACGTTGATAGATATACCTACATATATGAACTTTACTATAAAAACACTTTTTTATACAGTGTGTCCCACTTAGGAATGAACGGGTAAATGAAAATTACTCAAAAACTGATAGAGATAAGTACTAATAATGTTATATCAATCAAAAGGGAATTTAAATCTTGCGTTTAATTATTAGAAGAAAAACTAATAGTTTTATTTGAAAAAATGAGTTATACGAGTTTAAATATTATGAAGTTTAATTTTCCGTACAATCTGGGTCTTGTAAGAATAATTTTCGTTCCTTAGCTCAAATGATTGAGAATTTTATGATAAATCGAATGGTGAAAACCGTGAATCTGTATTATCAATAGTTTCGAAGATATTTAATTTTAAAGACAATAATGCACTCGGATTTTTTTTAAAAAGTTGAATAACTCGGAAACGAAGCATCCTAAACCTAAAGTATGGTATACAAAGTCAGCCTAAAATTTTACGAGGAATCTAAAAATGAAATAATATGCAGGTTGTTCCATTTAAAAGACTAAAGTTGGTCAACGCTCAGGCTAAACCGAACACCCTATAGAGTTGAAAATATTTTACAGGGATGCACAATAATAATGGAAGCAACTTTTGTTTAAGAATATTTTTTTCTAAAGTGACTCATAAGGAAGCTATTGACAGTTCATTCTTAAGTGGGACACACTGTATATTGTTATGAATAAAAAATATCATAGAAGGGTATAGAAATCATCCTATAAAAGCCAAATGTAGGTGCCACGTTTCAAAATATAACTTTAAACTAATACATAAAATTATAGGTACTATAAATTGTAAAGAGTGTTCATTTATATTTTGACATTGAGCCAAAGGTTTATTACTAGAATTAGAAATGAAAAATATAATAGTATAGTTATACTCGTATACGAACAAATAAATAGTTTATTATATTTTCATCAAAATATTTAAGAAACTGTAACTGAAAATAATAAAACTATATACTACAGTAAATGTTTCTACTATATATTGCACTAAATTGCAAAAAATGATGATGATGCAGCCAAATATCGAAATTAGATTAATTTAAATAACTAAATAAATGTCAAAAAGCATAAAACATTCGCATTTGTTTATTT
Organism: Monochamus saltuarius; assembly: GCA_025584915.1. Taxonomy (NCBI): domain Eukaryota; kingdom Metazoa; phylum Arthropoda; class Insecta; order Coleoptera; family Cerambycidae; genus Monochamus; species Monochamus saltuarius. The sequence continues at coordinate 18,958,739 of CM046723.1, read as the reverse complement.
TAAGAAGAGTCCAAAAGAAGAATCCTAAAATTTTTATTTCATTCATTTCTTTTAATTATAATAAATCTTCTGTCTGAATGTCGAAAATATGAAAGAAAGAACACCCTGTACATTTTGATTAAAATTTACACCATGCGGTGTAGTTTTTGCGTTGTAGTAACTGATTTACACTGTTGCAAGTAAATCACATTACTCAAACATTTTTATAAATTTACCCTTTTTCCGTGCGGACTTCGTTGGACCAAAAATAGTGTAAATTTCATGTTAAATTTTACGCGTCTTTCTTGTTGTGTAAATTTATACCACTGATAGCATTACTATGTAACCTGAAACAAGTATTTTAAGCATTTATTGTAAGTAGCTTTCAAAGGAAACCCATAAAGATAAATTATATTGTAAAATAGCCGTTTCCACAAACGCTTTATTCACTGATAAAATAAATACTGCAGCACATAATTAATAAATAATGCCTAGCGTTAACAACAACACAGCCCATTCAGAGACCTGTCTAATGCGTAATCTTTTAAAACAATTTGTGCGTTTACTTCACACATCCAGCACCATGAGAGTCCCAGACGAGTGGGATTTATAAATCCGAGGAACGATTTTCTGGCTTGCTCGGTAGTTGTTATTTATTTAAGAAGCCCCGGATGAATAACCAGCATTTGTTGTTGGTAAACGACTCTTGTCAGGTGTGTACGAGTTGCCCATTTGCCGGTGGATTATACCATTGAATATGCTCAGAACAGGTGACCGGTCAGTCGTAAATATCATATTTTATACTGCCCCCAGTCCTATAACGATAAAAATAATAATTATGGTCAATAAAATTAGCCTTTCATCATCGCTTTAAGACTTGTTAGCTCCGGACGTTCGCAGTGTAAATAATAAAAATTCGACTCGTTTTCGACAACGGCGAGTGGGTCCGCCAATTTTTATTGTGCCACTAACAAGCGTCAGGCGATTACGCCTTAATAGTCAGCAGGACGACTGCTGGGGTTTTAGTAACAGGGTGGAATACTGTAATAAGTATAAAGTGTCTCAAAAATCCTAATTTTAAATTTAGGTATTCCTTTAATTTCGCATACGGACAGTTTAAGTTTTGTAATTTGTCTGCTGATAGTACCCAGCTAGTATAATCACCAGTTGGAAGGTAGTTACGACTATTGTAGGTACTTTAAAGTGTTTTGCCACTAGCCATGGGCACGTCATAGAAACGTTCCCATTACGTGCCTACGACGAGAATGGGGAATAAGTCCTTGGTGCCTGCTACGTTCCGGCGACGTTTCCGGAACTTATACGGTCACATTCCAGCGACGTTGTGGTTTTGTGGAGATAACATCGTGGCATGGAAACAGCAACTTTTAAGGAACACCTCATTCTCTCACCACTTTCATATTAGGTGTGTTTTTTGCTTTGTCTGACAACTAATATTGTTTCATTCTGCATATTCCATTTCAATTTCCTTAACTCTGAATCAAGTAGGTGTCAGGCATTTATATATACAGTATCTATGTATTACTTACGCGAGTGAAACATGTTGGGATTTAATTTTAACCTGTTTATATGTATTTTAATGACGTTTATATCACTTAGCGTATTCTGTACCACATCTTTGTAGCTTTTAGAGTCCTGAAGAAGACTTCAATATAAGCCGAAACGTTGGCAGTACGTAGAAACCCAGTTTTTATATTCATTACTATCACCAGAGGAATTACAAAACTTAATAAATTAAAGGTCACAATACAAAGTCGTCTAAGGAATGGTATGGCAGAATTTGTCCATATACTATGCAAACATTTTTATACATACCTATCTATTGCAATAATAATGACACTCTTTAAAATCAATCTGCTTTCAGCTTTCAACATTAGTTCTTAGCAGCACCATTCACCAATAGAAATTTCTATTCAGAACATCCAATAATATAAAAACTATTCTGAGGGAGTGTCACTGTTAATGCAATAGATTTTTACCTACGTAAATTGTACGCTTTTATTTTATTTACTATTTAATAACTAGGTACAAAATTGTGTATATTAATTATTCAGATTATTTTTCTACACAACATTGTTTAATTGACATTTTGCATATAATTATTAATTGAATATGATGTTCATTTTTTCGACACAAGTGTATAGAACCTCACGCACGCGCAAGTAGAGAGAATAGTGGTAAGTATCTAAACATTTGATTTTGGTCATATATTTGAACACATTAGAAAATGTTAATACATTGTTTCTCCGAAGTATAAGTAGACTACAGAGCTTGTATATCCGACTAAACAGGAAAAAAACTCGTATGAAAAACGGGTCTAAAACGAATAGTTTTTCTGCAGATACATTTCAAAAATAAAAATACAACTGCAATAAAATACAAAACTGTGCGAAATTACAAACTAAGATTAGATTAAAAGCTTCTGTGTTTCTCAGGAAACTGTAATGTTCGACGACGCTGCAATCTTCTCAACTGTTGCTGTTAACCTAAAAGTTTTATTAGTCATACTAGTATTGTGACTAGTGCCTTGCGTTTTTCTCTAGTGCTTGATATTTGTGACTGTAAATAGATAAAATTAAAACAATTTATAGCAACCATGACTAACTGCATCACATATTAATTTCTGTGCTGTGAAAAGAGCTCTAAGAAAACTATTTACAGTAGGTATATTTGTTATTATTATGTACAAACACCTGACAATCCGGACATGGTATGTCACATATATAAAATCTGAGAAACTTTTCTACATTACATTAACATTATCTCCTATCTAATAGAGCTACAAATGAGAAAAATCCAAAATTGAGAAAAAATCAAAGTAATTTGTTGTGTTTATGTTAATTAACTCAAGTATATTATCTTTTATTATTATTTTGATTGTATTTTTCTGAAAGTTATCCTGTGAATGGGTTTTATTCCGTTGGATATTTTAAATAAATAAATAAATATGGTAACAAAGGATTTCTGGATACATATATATTTTGTAACGGCATTAAAATTTGGCCAAACATTTTAATGTACTTGCTGTAATTTCTACTTATTAACCCGATTTCAGCATTTAACAGATACCGTTGTGGAAACCAACTTTTAGTCATAAAAGGAACAAATTAATTCGTTTCCCATCAAACGGAGGGACAGTTTACTCGTTTTACAAGGGGAACACCTTGTATCTTTATGATATACAACTACGGCACATGTTTAATTCTAATTTGTGAGTTTGTCCGCCGTGTCAGATCGGGGATACAGATTAAATGCCTATGTTCAGAGCCACCACAGACCCAATAAGTTTAATCTGATGGGTATCGTCTGTTTTCTGTCGGGAACCGATGGGTAAACTAAGAAGAATAAGTTTAGGTCCTTCATATAATATGACATATAAAATTACACTAAATTCACTATTTTGTTGAGAAATGTTTATAAATGAATTTTTCGTTTAATAGAAGTTATTTTGCGTATCCCATTGATGAAGTTAGCCCATTTTTTTGTTCTCTGTTCGATAAACTTCAGAGAGAAAGTGCCTTAATAAAGTTTGAAGCGTTTATAAATAAAATAATATTATAAGGGAGTCCTAAATTATGACTAGCAGTTTATTTGTTAAGGTATGTTTTTAAATGAAGTATCTTCATAAAATTATTACAGGATAATTCGGCCAGAACCCGCATTCTACAAGTTTTGGTGACGGAGACGTACTCGTAAACATCTAGAGGAATTTTGTTTCTGGACATTTAATATTTAATATTTGACATGAACAAGTTTTCAGTTGGAATAGGACTGACAATTTACTTCAGATATGGGTTGATTCGAATATATTTATTAAACTGGAGTTCAAGTCGAATATGTGTCTATAAATTTAGAGAATACAACAAATAATTATTGTATATGTAATTAGATTATAGGTAGAAAAATTTTGTGCTGTATTGATGTGAAGACTTCATACCGAGAGAAATTTTTAATAGCAGTCAATACGTGCTGGTGCTAGTCTAGTATGCGCTGCTCCATTAAATATCATGGGTACAATCGTTTGCAATAATAATGGCACACTTTAAAATGAATTTTGCAATTTCTTTTGAACTGCTGACATATTTGTAATGAAATCTACTTTTAACTTCCAACATTAGTCCTTAGTTGCTTCACTTACCAATAGAGATTTAATGAAATTTTACTCCCAGAACTTCAAGAAGCTCAAAAGAACGAGCGAGAGTGTCATTATTATTGCAAAGGTATGTACTTTCATCAGCAGGCTTTATTGGTTCGTGTAGGAAAAATGTGCGCGATCTAGGTATAAGTCAAATAAAAATTAATACTTTAAGATATCTACTACATTATACAGATATTTGCAAAGAAAAGGATATTTAAGATCGTATATGAACAGTACGTGCTGGTGCTAGTCTAGTATGCGCTGCTCCATTAAATATCATGGGTACAATCGTTTGCAATAATAATGGCACACTTTAAAATGAATTTTGCAATTTCTTTTGAACTGCTGACGTATTTGTAATGAAATCTAATTTTAACATTAATTCTTAGTTGCTTCACTCACCAATAGAGGTTTAATTAAATTTCTACTGAGAACTTCCAGAAATTCAAAAGAACGAGAGAGAGTGTCATTATTATTGCAAAAGTATGTACTTTCATCAGCAAGCTTTATTGGTCCGTGTAGGAAAAATGTGCGCGATCTAGGTATAAGTCAAATAAAAATTAAAACTTTAAGATACCTACTACATTACACAGAGGTTTGCAAAGAAAAGGGTATTTAAGATCGTGTATGGAACTTTAAACTGAATTCCGAAGGGATTTGGTGCTATACATCCAAATCTGTCCTTAAAATGGTACCATCACGCTAGGATTTTGAGATATTCTAACCTAAGAGTGAAAAATATTTGTTTTAGGAATCCAGTTTACTGCTGATTGCAGATTATTTTACCAGGACAAAAACAAAATACGGTAAATTATGTTTTTCCATTTTGAAGCATTCAAATTTTTTCAGAGAAAATAATAGATTGAAGTTTGTAATGCGTCCAGAAAATTATATCATTGAAGTATGTTTACTTGGATTGGAAGCACCATAACATTTTTGGTTATAACGTGTTATACAGGTTTAAGTATGACTAACTACAAATATTTTAAAAGGGGATTGAGAAAATTAAGAATTAACGGAATCGCCTTTCAAAAAATATCTAAATTTATTTATAAAGCGAAATTTTTTTTTCGATTTTATATTACATTTTATTAACGCCGTATATGCGACCCGTCTGCTGCACGTTTACAAGCCAGAGTAGGCAACCAACAAGCAACGGTAAAATTCGCTGTCATGTCATAATTCAATTCCTGTGTTTACGTTATAGTTTTGTGTTCTTCTTCAGTTTTAGTGCCTTATTTAAATTTTAAACGTTTTACAGTTATTAAATAAAGGAATTTGTGTCGGGTACAGATATTTTCCCACAATATAGTTCGTCGGTTTGTTTCTCTAAGTTATTGGATAAGACTGTCGCGAGTACATTAAAAGTTTTCTATTATCTATTAGTACCTACACATTCCTTTCATTCGATTTTCTTATAATCAATAGGCATTTTTTCTAACTGTATCTACGGGAAGTGTAGTTTATCGGTAGTGAGTGGTTTTAATGAGTGAAAATTTAGTTTTGCCAGCTTGTAACAAAATAATGAAAATCGAATGCAAAATACTGGAGTTAACTGTTACCTATCTATCAGGTATTATTACTAATGAAAATGTAAATTTCTGTCGTTTCTGCGTTTAGAAACGACAAATATGCAAAAAGACGACCGAATGGTATTTGACGTTGACAGATGTAAGCTTTATATATGGATCTAAGGCATCTCAGTCGATGCTTATCATAAGCGCCGACTTTCCAAGAAAAAATAGGTTTGCCCTGTTTTTTAAATATCGTGTTAAAATTTAGAATAATTTATTGTCTTTTAGGCCTTCTTGAGCACGTGTTTAAAATTTTTGTACTTAGTCATAGTTAACCCTGAATATTAAATTTCACGCAGTATAATTATATTTAAACCTTTTGACTCAAAATTAATTAGTGTATGAGAACCCTTTATCTCTTTATTTGTTCATTTTACAAATTTCCGTAAAATTCTACCATCTGGCAACATTGAGTCAGCCCTTGAAAAAGCAACCACTAGGTTCACAGCCAAACAGTAACACTTTGGCCAGGGCTGTTCTAAGGTTTATTTTGACACTACAAAATTGAAATTAATTTTTTTTATGGCAAAATCTAAATATAGCACTTTCTGATATAAGACTTTTTTATTCCTAATTCCATCACTCCCTATTTTATATTTGAATCGCCACAAAACAGGTCTACGTGTTATGTATAGTCCGACCCTGATTTTCACGTTTTCGTACAAACTCTAATACATACTCAGGCCGGTTAACCTTCAAGTAAGTCGACGCCAATCCATCATCCATCCGGGCGACCGAAACAGTTGACGTGAAAACATGGCATTATGGAACGCGATTTTTTAAATGGAAAATTATTTTCGTGTTCGAGTCTACCGACTGCCTTCTTAATGGCCTCTGATTAAAAGGCGCAGCCTGCGATATTACGCACAAATGAGCGGCCACTGCATAATTTAACGCATACATTAGTAAATGGGTCATAACTAGCCGAGAACAACTTATTGAATATTTATAAGAACTCGATAAGAACGCGAATACTACCAGGGGAATTAAGACGGAATGTTAAGCGGACCGATTCCATCTAAAAATGGAGTACGTCGAGGTTCTCTTTTTCCAGACAGATCCCCCCATGTAGATTACCTTTTGTTCCTTGTAAAATTTAGAAATGTACTATGTCACACATCGGTCATATCAAATTAAAAAAAAGCTTCTATGCAAATTAGACTATTCAACTTTTAAAAGAACATATTAGATATTTCAAGTTAGTTTGGTAATGAAATAAAATAAATTAGAATAAAAGCCATTAGAGAACGTACAATACATTCAGTATGAGGCTAAAGGTCAGAGTGGATATTACAGTTTCGGTCAGATTGATATAACAAATTTAGCAGATTTAAACAGAATGCAATAGCAAAAATTATACTATTCAAAATTTACATGATGTGGCGTTTTAAAAAAAAATACTTAGATCAGATTTCTAAGAATATTTGTAATGAAAGAGCTTTACATGAAAAAGTTGAAGATTCACATTTTGTGATCAAATTCTGAAGCTCATTTTAAAACTTTGTGCAGACCGGTATTGTCAGATAACGAGTATTATCACGTTTTCGGTAGCCAACCAGAAAAAGATTTTATTATTTTCTTATTATTAAGATGAATTGCAAACAATTAATAATAACATATTCACAAACTAGAAAGAAGAACAATTGGAAAAATAAGAAACCTGTAATGAGTACCTACCTGACTAGTTGTTATTGTTCACATTAGGTAAATACACTGACAATATTGTACTAACTTTTGTAAACAACGTCATGTCATACAGTTTAACATGATACGAAAACGGTAACAACTTTTTCTTGCACGCGTTAGCACTGACTGATCCTAAATCCAACGACGTGATAAATATTACCGATTTTGATTGTTTGGCCTATTTTGTAAAATTTCTTCGTAAATCGTAAAAAATCTTAGGAGTTTAACTTTACTTATTACGTCATACACTCTGTACACGACTATCAAAATTAAACTACGACGACGAAAAAGTTCAGAGTCGATCACAAAACGATCAAATTTCTAGTGCCGAACCAAAATCTGGAATAAAGCATGTAGAACAAAAGTAAGCACCAAAATAAAGATTTTTATGTTTGATTATTTATCATTTTCACATACCTACTTGTAAATAAAAGTTTATATGTGGCACTAAGTAAGTTTATGTTGCAAGAAAATTTACATCTACAATTTGTTGGTTAAATCGTTTTTAGTTGCTATTTGTTCGCATTTCTTCGATATCCTTAATAATACCCAGGTGGCATAAGATAACAATCTCTTTATTTGTTCAGTTTTTATGATTAAACTCATTTGTCATAGGAATAATATTTCACCAGTACGAAGCCTTTAAACATATGAGTAAAAGAACCTCTCGTAAATAAAGTTTTGCGAAAACACATCCATCTACATAGTTTCTATATTCAGAATGGTGCTTATAATATTTGAGGGTACTCATATTTGGTGCATTATATTTAAATAAAGTTGCAAAATAGTCTTGTAGAAAGGGTACAGAAAGTGCAAATGGAAGAAGTATTGCATTATGCTATTATGAACGAATACAGCATAGAGTGCTTTCTAAAAAATATTTACTGTGCCAATAAATGAGGAAGTATTGCAACATTTGATACATGGTGATTTTCCGGCCGTGGGGACAGACAGACCCGCTATCGGTGTCTCTGGGCCTGTCCATATATTGATTTCGGTTCCTACTGTTGGTATTACGACTCCTACGGTCGGAACCGCTTCTCGGATACTGGTGGTCCTCCGAGGCGTTCCGTAGCCGCCGCTGTAACTGGTCGCATCCCATGCTTCCAAACGTTTCGCCGCTCTTCACTGTCGGCATCTTCAGTGGTGACTCTGCAAAAGCTTCGCCGCGACTGAGGGACAGGCCCAGAGACACCGATAGCGGGTCTGTCCCCCACAGAGCCTAGCCCGAGAACAACCAGGGCAGGTAAAAGTATCCCAGCTAATGCTAGGGATGTGCATTTTAACTCTGTTTCTGGCAGCTACCAGTTACCGAGGTCACGGCATAACAACCCGGAAAATCACCATGTATCAAATTACAGCACTGGCCGTGAAAGCCTAAAAACCACTATATTGCTACATTGTTTGTTTGTGAAGACCATTTTAATGTAAGTTTAATTGGAAATACATGAGTAGGTAGATTTAAGTTCATAAAAAAATGAAAATGTAAAGTTGTAAAGAATTAATCAAACTTTTCTATTAAGCTACCAGAATGTATACAGGGCGTTAGAAAATCGATGGTAAAGCAAACTTTGTTTATTGCATTCAGCACTTCATTTCGATTTCAAGTAACTTGTTCTGTTTTTGCTCCTACCATTTACGAGATGTAGAATGTTACTTGAGGCGTTTATAAAATTTTGCTATCTGATTTCACTATATCTGGACATAACCAACAGCCTTGTCGCCGTAATTTTAATAAGCGGATCTGTATTTTAAACAAAGGAATAAGTTAGGCTTTAATAATACCGTAAGTTTACCACATCACCATTAATAATTATGGGATAACCTACACTGTGTCACAACAGCCAGAATCGATTCCGAACCGTCCAGAACTAGTCAGTCAGTTCAGTTGTTAATGTACTCTCGGCGAATGCGACGTAAGACGGAGTTGGTCAAACATTTCTGATAGTTCTGAACCAGTTCTCAACGGCTGTTGGAACAGACCTATTACCAGCACCGTAACCTGCATTTGTATCTATGGAAACAAACTACGCCGAACGGCGTGTGACGTCACAACAATGATATCGCGTTTTCGATCACGTAGTTTTCTGTACATTTAGTAATGTTAATATTTTAATTATTATGTGACTATTGGCATCAGGCATATGTTCTGACCTTTCAGTTTGTCCGAAAAATTACCCTGTAATACATTTCAAACCCATATAAAATTCATGCAACTTCCCAACTGTTAGGATGTTACTTTTCACTTAAGGCACCGTCTGACGTAGCTATTATAAATTTAACGTTATGCGTTATCGTTTCCAATCTTTTCCATGTCATTCAAAGCAGCAGAGCCATAACCATTACCCGCGACAATTTATCAAGGGAGTTTACGAAACAATGTCAGCTAATCAGGCCCTCGTGGGGCAGTGTCAACATCATCCGAATTCCAGCGAGGCCCCATACGTTGACAAAAAAATAAAACCGTGTCACTTTAGTATTAATCAAAGGCATAACTGAGGAACGTCATGCATATTAAAATCAGGAGTTACGATTATATGACAATATAAACTGAAAAGAGGAGAAACGCAGTGTCGCAGTTGTATTAGCCCCGTGCTGGGCTGCCGGGCCGCGCGATGCCGCTCGTCCCCCCGGCCCATGAGTCTCGACCAGATGGGGCGTTGTTGATACGCGGACGGGAACGGCGCAGCTCTTCGGGGAGTCCAAAGGACAACAAATTTCTCACCTAGCGACTAACAAGGCATCTCGTTTAAAATCCATTCCATGGAGATTGAAATATGAGCGTTTGTGCAGGCCAGGCATCGGGGGGGCCCATTCATAACCCGCTACGGGACCCTCAAATACGCGTCATAAAATACAAGTTTGGATTTACTTTTAATTCTCCGATGACTGGACGTCGTTAAGACGTGGCTGGCGGACGACGGAGGAGTCGCCCCACTGCGACCAATTGACACAAATACAAACAGAACATAAAATAGTGGAAATGATAATTATTTATGCCTAGGAGTCGTCGTTACTGGTTAAAGAATTAATTTCTGAGAAATAATGTCTTCAGTTAAGTCTTATATAAACTTTTAATGAAACAATCATCCACATTCTTAAATATTTTAACACTGGAAATGCTTAAGCAATTGGTAAGAAAACGTTGAAGTGATTTTGTGGAGCTGTGTAGTTTCAACTTTTTGTGACGAGTAGAAAGAAGTTATTCTGGTATACCACCATAACAGAGTTGCTATAAAACGGCAACATTTACATTGTGACTATTTTTAAAGGACTTTGTCAACATTAATAGCGTTAAACTTAAGTTTTCCAAAGCATATCGGATAGAGGATAAATCTGTGTAGAGATCATAAATCAATATATACTTATGGTTTTGAAAAGAAACAAATTAAAAATGTGTATCACTGCTGTGGTACAGTGTTGTTGATATACTTATAAGGATGTGTAGCTGAAATGATGGTAACGGTGCCGGTGGTACAAAATACAGGGTGTCCGAAATCATCATAGCGAGTAGATTTAGTAGACAAAATGAGGGGTTTACCGTGGACTAAGGTCCTGCTGTTCATTAGGGCGTCGGGTAGGTTCGAGGAAGGACGAGGGCGAATAGTGGAGAGATGATGGGATGCTAGGGTAGGCAAAAAGGGCCCATGTGTGGCCTAATTGCCCGCACTTTTAGTACTACTAGTAGACAAAATAATGGGATGTAGCACCTACCTTAGTCAAAAGTTGAAGGTTAAAACTATAAAGGGTGTCAAAGTTAAAATTTTATTTTTGAGATTTGCTAATGATAAAAAAATCCAAATATTAGAATACATTTTGGAGAGCGGAGGTTTTTAGGGGCGATACATTCAAATTTGTTTCTAATTTTGACACTATTTATTGCACATCATGCTTCTTTTAAATGGCACAACTTTTTTGTGACTCTACAGTTCATGTCCTAGGTATACAAATTTGTACTGAAAACTTCTCTAATCTCAATTTGAGACAATTTTATATAAACGATTCTAAAATCAAACCTCGCGTTATCTGACGTTAATAATAGTAATCAAGCAATACTACTGTATAAAAACATATTAATTAAAAACAATTAGATATAGATATTTTGTAAAAGTACTTTAGACATTCTACTGACTATTAAAATGAAACATGCTCCATTTACTTTTATCGGGCTTAAATATTCTTAATAAGTATTCTTATTGTTTATGTTTTCTCATTGAGGTTTATGTCATGGGAAGAATTGTTCAAATTGTGAAATTCTATGAAAAAGATCGGTGTATTGCGTTATTGTATTTATGGACTTGTATTGTATTGTGTTTGTTTTGCGGTTTTGATTTGAGTAATAGAGAAGAGTGTATAATGGTGTAATTGTATATTACATTAAGTAAAAAATAAGAATTGTCAGATGCTATTTGTTCTCCTAAATTGGATGTATGTCTCCGCGCAAATTAATATTATTTTCAAGATTTTCTATTAAAATGCCTAAAAGTACTAATTAATGTCCATATTTATATTGATTTTGAACTGCATTTTGTTCGGGAATTTAGGCTTGTTGAAAAAAAAGTTGTTATAGCACATAAATTTGTACTGAAAGCACATCTAATCTTCAATATAGTACAATTTCACATAAATAATTACTTTGTGTTATATGAAGTTAATAATCAAGCTGTATAAAAATATATTAAGTAAATATAATTATGTATACTAGATAATGTGAAAAGTACTTTAGACATCTTACTGCCTATTAAAGTGAAACATGCTCTATACACACATTCACTTTTTGTCGGCCTTAAATATACCTCGGAGCTAGACAGGAATTAATTACAAAAATGGATAAAATAGCGTGGCCGGTAACCAGGTACAAACCACTCAGACATTTTTAAGGCAATATCCTGCGCTTCTTGTAATTTTATTTATTAGAACGGCCTCGGACGTATAATTTAAATTAATATCCACGCGGCGAGTTACACGTATTTCCTTGGTCCCGTAAGTATTAATTGCTCTCTGTCGACATCAATTAAAGGAAACTTTATTGGTGTAAGTTACTACGTTACTATCGGCAAGGCGATCGAAACTACACGCTGACTGCAGATGAAAGAAAAGCGCATGAGGCTAACACAAATGTGCAGCAGGTTCTTTGAATTAGAATGCGGATTTTATGCAAAATTCGCGTGATTGTTCTATGCAGTTAATTAGAAATTAATTACATGTAGATTTTGTATAAGCATATCTCGAATCTGCTGGTGATATAACGGTAAAAATCCACCGGAATTGGAATGCTAAGTGAGAGGCTTATTCTTATTACTGTTATACTTCTATTCGTGTGTTCACGATATCTCTGATATTGAAATTTACCATCAACAATAAATTATTATTTAAAAATATGCGACTAATACAGCCTGAAACAACAAAAATAATAAATAATAAGAATACAGAAAATTAGTAGAAGTACTAAAAAAAATCAATAACTAATTTTATTTTTACTATAAAATTGACTTTAACTTCCAATTGCCTTAAACAATGTCAAACTTGCTACATTTATAGTTGTTTGCATACAATATTTTTTCTACGTTCATGCAAAAACTGAAAAATATTTTATTTAGATGGCACTAAGTGTAAGAAAATATGATCGTCGATTTGAACGTTTATGTTTGTCATGATGACAAAATGCTGTAGTAGAATGATAGATGAATGCAATAAAAATATTATTGCACTAGTGCAAAAAGAACCACTTTTTCCACTAAATATGGTTTAATAAAGTTTTGTTTTTACATGAACGTAGAAAAAAGTAATTCTCTATATCTTATATCTAAATACGTAGCGTTTTTAATGCAGAGTATAAAAAATTTAAAAAAGTGACAAAAAGTACTCCGCATTGCGATACATGCACCTGTGGAGTGGAGAGTACTGGGGACTACGAAATCAATGTTGTCAGATGTCAATATTTTCTTCACAATAATTGTGACCTAAAACTTAACCCCTAAAAGACTTTTCCAAATTACTAAAATGTGAAGAATTTTTGGATTTACTTAGTTAGGTACAATCGTTTGCAATAATAATGACAATCCTTTAAACCGTTTTTGAACTTCTGGAAGTTCTGAGTAGAAATGTCATTAAATCTCTATCGGTAGGTGAAACAACTAATAACTAATATTAAAAGTGTGAAGTAGATTTCATTACAAATACATCAGAAGTTCTACAGAAATCGCAAAATTCATTTTAATGAGTGTCATTATTATTGCAAACGATAGTACCTACTTAGTTTTATGTTTTCTCTGAATTTTTTATTTTTTATTTAAAGTGTGTTCTAGTAAAATGTTAGAACTATTTAGCGTAGAGTATACGTTCGATTAAATGACACTATATTGAACAATATGCTTTTGAAAACTATAATATCTATACTCAATTTATGAGCATTGATATCAAAGTTGATTTCTAATAAACCTGCGAATAGATTTTCAAATTGTCAAATTCTGCGAAAAAGATCGGACTTGGGTTGTGCTGTGTACAATATTGTTATTGTAAATTACATTAATTATAAAATAAGAAGTGTCAGGTGCTATTTGTTAGAGCTATTCTTAAATTAAGGATCACAAAGGTATCTTTATTAAAGATGCCAAAAAGGAAATGCGGTCATGTTCTGCACAAAATAGAGAGAAAATGCAATATATTATAATAATATTGGCACTTAGTTGTTTCCACTCATCAATAGAGATCTAATGCAATTTATATTTAGAACTTCCAGTAATTCAAAAACTGATTTGAGAGAGTGCCATTACTATTGTAATAAATTGTAAGTACATGAGCCGTTGTTAAGAATTTGTTTCTTTATCAGTGATGTAATGAACCTCAATAATAGTCGTTTTGTGTTGTATTTGTCACTGAAAATAGATGGTGCCCTGACATAGGCTGTGTTTATAGATTTAGTACAGTCAGTCAGTGTATTTAGCAACCAATAAAAAATAGTCAGATGCCGATTATGTCTTTCTTATTTTATAGTGAAAAACTTTTGTGGACAATGAATAACCAAAACAGTAATAATTTGTGTCTTTCTCTAATTAGTGGTTTGATGCAAACAATTCAAGAGTTTTTAATTTTACCTAGTGTAGTGATGGGCACTTATAAGTAATTATTTTTTTTTATTTGATTGTAGTCCCATTTTATAATTTAAGAAAAAGTAAGTTTTACGTTACTTTTAATTATTCTACATTTATCCCTAGATATCTCAAAATTGCTTTAATTGTACAATAAAATCTTGTTCTAATTGCAAAATTTCCAAATTTTAAGTTTAATTTTCTTCAGAACATGTATAAAACAGGTATAAAACTTTTTCTCTATAAATATTCTTCTTCATAATTTTACTGCACTATAAACTCTACGCCTTTCTGTAAATTATAACAGCGTAAACACTAATTAGTAACAATTGAAGGAAGTATGTCCATTTACCTGTCCATTCTTATCCATTTCGTTATTGGTGAGCTTGACCTTTTCGAAGGAAACCACTTGCTTTCTTAGTTGCTCCCCGGAATAAGGAGAGTCCGGGTGAGCGTACAATCTATTGGGGGCGGGAGGATCAGCTTTACCCGCCACCAGCCACGACGATCGATGATACGCGTATCTGTAGCGTTTGTTGTCCACTGGAACCACATCCAGTAGTACGGCGTAGCGCTGGTCAGTTCTGATCCCGGTGAAGGAGACTCTTAGGGTGGGAAACATCCTTCTGGAAACAAAATTAGGTGTGGGTAAAGAATGTTTTATTGTTTAAACGTTTTGTGTTTAATTATATTTGGTATAACATAAAATAATTTCAAGACTTTCTCTTTCAGACTGGCATTTGGTCTGGCTGTTTCTTGATTGATTATTCCCACAAATTTCCTTCTGACAGGCAATCACCACGTGTATAAACATAACATTTTATTGTTATTATTTACTGCTATTACATAGCACTTAAGCAGTGAATACCGTTATAACATTATATCTACTCTCCAGCCGCGAGTACGATGACACACCTTACAAATGCCTTAAATAATAAAATCTTAAGGATTTCAAAAATGTTACTTTTTTAAACACCACTTATTTAATGCCGCAAGTGTACTTTTACTCGTAATTAGCACGCATAGGTGCGCGCATGTACATACAGTGTGACTAAGAACTTATCCCAAAGACACAAGGATATGTGCACTATTAAATAAGAAGGCGATACGACCAAAAAAAATTATAATAAAAGTCTAATATATTTCGCGTAAAAAATGTTTAATGTTCTCACATTATAAAGGAGTGCGTAGCTGGGCAACTGTACTTCAATGGCATCTCATGTACAAAACAAGTTGTTGCCTCTGGAGTGCATATCAACAGGCCTATCTGGCGAATTGAATTGAAGTGCGAATATGCTCTCTAGGTGCTAACCGACCGAAGTCAGCATACGTTGTTTTATATCGTGGTAGTGTCAATCTCTAAGATTTTCAAAATGGCACATGTGCACAGCAATGCTGCGTTAATGAGCATACTTTTTCTTGATGGTGAAGTTAGACAGAATGCATTGGCTGCTTCGCGCTTGTATGCAGATCGATTTCCCCGACACACGCCAAATAATGAAACTTTTACAGTAGTGGCGCAACGTGAACGTGACAATGGCAATTTACGTACAAATCGTGGAGGAGATGACCACAACGTATTTTAGTAGCTGAAGTGTTAAATTTGGTCCGTGAGAATCCTCAAATAAGTTCAAGGCAGATTGCTAGACAGGTGTCCGGAGCATCCCAAACAATGGATGGCGCTTACTCAGTTATATCAAGCGTATTCAAGCAGTGATACCAGCAGGTTATCCATTACGAGTTAGGTTTTCTGAGTGGTTGTTGCAGCAAAATGCTGAACATCCTCAATTTACTGCTGATGTACTAGTCACAGATAAAGTTTCGCAATGTAATACAAAATATTCACAATACACATGTTTGGGAACTCGTAAATCTGCACGCAATTGGACGGCATCACTTCCAACACCGTTTTTAACTGAATGTTTGGGCATAAATTGGTTTTTTAATTGGATCATATTGCCCAATCGTATGAATGGTTTACAATATCTCGAATTTCTTCGCAATGACCTGCCTGCCCTTCTTGAAAATGTGCCCCTGGCTGTCCGACAGTGTGGTTTTTATATAATGGAGCACTTCCTCACTTTCAGCTAGATTTTCGAGATTATGTCCATCAAATGCACGAAATACGCTGGATTGGACGGGGTGGACCAGTAGCATGGCATTCGCAGTCTCCCGATTTAAACACTTTTGACTTCTTTTTGTGGAGCCATTTATAAAATGAGATGTTCCGTACCGTAGTGGAAACCATCGAGGGTTAGCATGAGCGTATCACAGTTGCCGTGAATAATTTGCGTTTACAAGGACAGCAACCAGGAGGAACATTCGCCTTAGTACGGCAACGTGTGTACAAGGCGAGTGAAACAGTTTTTGTAATAAAATATGTGCTATTTTTTTTTAAATAGTGATCAAGTACCGCAATTCTTCAAAATTAGTGTAACAAAATTGTATTATTGTGTCACTTTGGTCAGATCTATCTATCTTTAAGTGTATTTTAAAGTAAAAAATGCTGCAAACCTTTTTGCACCGGTATCGATTTAATTACAGAACTTCGGAGGTTTTTTGTGCGATATGTGACATCGCCAGTTTGCATTGTCACTCCATTACAGTAGACCAGACTCCAGAGGCGTGCATTAAATATTTTTAAATAGTTTTGAGAACATGTATATTTTTAAACAAAGCATAAAACCAAGTATTCATACGGAATCGTGATCGAATCATTATTAAACAAAATATCATTACAAACTGTGTAAAACATTGCATATCACTTTTATTATCAGTACATACAGTCGTAAGTGCTTCTTGACAAGCGCTAGTTAGCCTTGATGTGGAAAATAATTATCTATCTATAATTCCAACCGACAGGTAGGTACTGTCAATCATTCGGTATTTGTTTTAGATCACATACAAGATTTTTTCAGACTTAATATTGATAGTTCTTTATATTACATACATCCAGAATTTATCTGAAGAATACAGAAGAGAAACTGAAAAGTCCTTATTTATTGAATTTAAGATTTTAGCGCCATTAGTCAGTACATATTTCGTTATATATTAAATGTTTTCACCAGACAAGGAAAAATAGTTCCTCGAATTTATTCGATATATTGTCATACAAGACAACAAACACAGTAGGTTCCGTTTAGAGAGTAAAATTTGAATTAGCTTGTAATTTGTATATTTAAACAAGCAGATTTCATAGGTGCACGACTAACAGGAGAGAACAGGTTACGTTAGGGTTATGGTTATGTCAAGAAATTGTTTATTTAGGTATGCCTGTTTGTATAAACTTGAATTAAGAATCTTCAAACTTCAATCCAGATTTACTTTTTACTTTTAAGTGTTATTTTACACTATTGACCTAGGCAATAAATAACCAACAATCCACACTGGAATATCGCCAATATTTTGGTATGGTTAAATGGTATTATTGATTCAAAATAATTTAGTTTTCTGTGTACATAATAAATTGTAGATCTATTTCACTTTAAAAGTTTAAATTTTATAAAATTTATAATTTTGGTTTAGATATATTTTGAAAACAATTTACCACATTCGACTCTTTCATGTTACTACAATAAATATACGGCAATTTGCTAAATTTTACAAAAATGTTTGAGTAATGTATTTCAACAAATATTTGGTAGAATTTACTTGCAATAGTGTAAATAAGTTGTATATGTGATGCAAATTTTTAAACTACAGGCGTTAAAAACTACACTGGCTGATGTAAATTTTAATTAAAATGTACAGGGTGTTCTTTCTTTCATATTTTGACATACAGAGATTTATTGTAATTAAAAGAAATAAATTATACAAAAGTTATTGTTCTTCTTTCGAACTCTTCTTAGAATAAACAAAAGCAAATGTCCCTGCCCTTTTTGACTTTTCTATTTTTAATTTTTTATTCTTGTAATAAACCTTATACCTCAGTGTCAAAATGCTATGTGGGAAATAGGTATGTATCGACTGTCATTATTTGATGTCACTGTTGAAATTCAAACCTACTACGTTGCATTTTGTGTATTTTCCTCACAGTTTTGTAAAAGTTACTACGTGTATTTGTAGAAAACAACGCTAGTATGTAAAGGTATTTCGTACATAACCTAAAAAACATTAATATTCGTCACATTTTAATGATGTCTTTATATGTGCACTCGTATATGCATCATATTTATTTGTACAACTAAGTAGATTTATGTATTCTTCATAAGTTTTCTTATATTTAACCACATTTTTTCTTTCGCCCTTTTTCAATATTATTAGTTTAATGATATCGGCTTCTTATGATATCATCCTCAAAGGGAAATACACCACAGACACGAACATCCACTATTATACAATAAATTGATTGATATGAAGCGTAATACTAGTTACGTGATGATAACAGACTTACCCGCTCTCGTTTCAATTTTAAACTCGATTTAGTAAATTACTTATATTGGTGTACATTTGACCCAACAATTAAAATTCTAAATTTTATTTTTTGAGGAAAATTTGACACCATATTATTACTTCGAAAATAGTAGCGAGTATAGTCGATTTCTTGCTGTGTACTAACCCAACTCGATATAAAAATATATTCCTGTCTGACGGCCGGCACTGCCCTGCCAGTGCAGGGCGGGGGGCATCCCGTGTTGTTTACTTTGCATTAGCATAGCGAAGCAATTTCTCATTTGGGTATTAATTATGAGTGTGTAAATGAAATTGTAGTTAACATCACTGTGTTTTAGTTGTGTTGAATTGGTAATTAGCGGGGCCGGAAATAAGGCAAGGAGCCCGCCGTTCATAATGGGAAAGACTCATACGATTAGCAATCTGTACAAGCTGCCATTAAGTAGTTTTTAAAAAAGTCGCCTAATCATCGCCGCCTTATGCATTTTTACCAGCTTATTAAACCGCGTTACGAGCCAGCGACCGTCTCGTATCCAAACAGCCAACTTGCTATTAAAATAAGTCTGGAGGCGATCACAAAAAGCCCGGAAATGCGAGGCGACGAAACAATTTAATCGCAAAAGTACGGAATACTGCAGTTTCCAAAGAAGAAAAATACCCTGAATCCTATAATAAAGAAAAGCAACAAACTATAGTAGTTGGATACACACGAACAAAATTTGTTTGTTATAATAGATGCATACTTTTTGCATGCATTTTTTTAATATTATCATGAAAACGGCTTGGTCCAGAGATATTTCAAGGCTACATTCGATTTCCTTGTACCCAATTTACTATGTCTAGTAAACCTCAAAGTATGAAAAGTATTCTAAAGCTTATAATAAAAGAAATTACCAGCAATAAATTACACTAATCAGATAAATATGAACAAGCTTTATCTTTTATAGGTAACAGATACATATTGTCCGTATGTATTTTTGTTTTTATTTTTTTCTTACCACGAAAACAGCTTGATCCAGGGGCATTTTAAGACTAAATTCGAATTATTTGCACCTACTTACCGAACATTTTATGTTTTGGAAATTCTTGTTTGAAAATTTTCTGATTCATGACGTTTCCTCATAAAAAATCTATATAGTAAGAAATAAAAATATGTACCTACTGGACTGCTTTTTCCTAAATTCTGTTTTTAGAAAAGAGTTTGTGATACTACATGACAAAGAAAGGTAAACATCTATATAATTTAATTATATTTTAATAATTTCTGGTGCACAGGTTCAGGACAACTTATTGAATTTTACATTTTCAGCAAGATCAGAGAACTTAATGCAAAAATTGGTTCAATAGTGTGTTGACAACCCACGATTCCTAATATACTCATTGATACGTCTTGGGGTATCTCATTCCAAGCTATCTGAACTTCATGGGTAAGAGCTGCAAAAGTTTGTGGGGGGTGTTGTAAATGCAGCAGTCTGCAGCCAATCATATCCTAGATATGTTGAATAGATCCAGCGATCTTGGTGGTCAAGGTTAAACGGTTGATCTGATGCTAATCCATAGAAGCTATTGTTTTTCTGGCAACATGAGAAGTGTCTTACTGTAAAATAGCATTTTGGATGGTGTGAAGATGTGGGATAACATATCGGTCCACCACTTCCTGGATGAAACGTTGGGTTGTCCTGATACCTCTAATGAAAACTGGTGGTTACCGGTACCATACGCGATAGCACCCTATACCATAACGTCTACTGTGTGGACATGAGGCTCTCTGTTAAATTATGGATCGCGTCTTTCACCACA
Organism: Monochamus saltuarius; assembly: GCA_025584915.1. Classification (NCBI taxonomy): domain Eukaryota; kingdom Metazoa; phylum Arthropoda; class Insecta; order Coleoptera; family Cerambycidae; genus Monochamus; species Monochamus saltuarius. The sequence goes on along the minus strand of CM046723.1, from coordinate 18,938,061 downwards.
CCGCCTTCTCACCCTTGGACGACCATCGTACATCTCCAGGCAGAAACCTGATTCCATTCTGATCTCACTGAATCCTCTCCCTACACCATTTTAAGGGGCTAGCTCTATGTTGATGAGTGAGAAGCAGCACCCAATGTGGACGATAAGACAAGAGGCCAAAACTATTCGGCGATATGCTGTACGCATACTGATCATTCCCCCATTGTTATCAAACTGCTTATTTGCAATAGTCCGGTTGCTGCTAAATCGGTCTTTGAGAGCTAAAGGTCTCAATCAACGATCTTCACGCTCTGTGGTTCTTCTACGACGGCCGGTGGCTCTCTTTCTGTGTCTACGATTTTCCTAAGTCCAGAGGTAACATCGTACTATGGTACGTAAAGATATGTTAGTCCTTCTAGAAATTTCTTCCACAAACAAACCCGCTTCGCGCAATCCAACAATCCGCTCCCTCTCAAAGTCACTAAGATGGGAAGTCTGCCCAAATCCGCGTACTCCAAGCATAACCAGCTGTAAAACAATGTCGTTTGCAAGAAATTTCACACTTGCAACGTAAATGTGAGTAGAAAGTTTTAAAACAAAATGGCTACTTTATCAAAGTACAACCTATGGAAACTACAAAGAAACTTAACTGATTAACCTGAAAATTTAATAATTTTTCTTTCTTTCTTTCACCGAGAGATGTACCCAGGCAAACAATAATTGTCAAAATAAAATGATATTTAATTGGTCTTTATATTTGTCACGCAGTATATTCAGTGAATTTAAAGGATGCATTAACATAGATTATATTTATTTAGGAAGACAAAACATTTTTTGTTCAAATAAATAGACTTTCGAGAGAAGATACAGTGAAAAAATACGTTAGTTTGAGGCAGGGTACTTCCCCGCTTGAATCTGCTTTAAATTATTTCTGTTATCAGGTTATGTTTAAAAAAAATGTATTTAGTTTGATTAATGTAATAAATCAATAATTCCTCAAAAGTGATGCGCAAAGTGCAGTTTCGTGTACACAAATCAGAGTGTTAAGTTAACCATGGCTGTAGCCAGTGCATAAAATAAACAACGGCGCCCAAAGTAAGGCACGTAAATTTTAGTTTGAAAAGTTACATCCAGATATCGTTGATGGATGTGTATAAGATTTACGGGGTAAGATGCAGACAGAAGTATAAGCATAGCATCACAATTTCAAACAAATGGATATTTATTCCTATGACCTTCACTCGTACGTTTTCTTCAACGATTATTAAAGAAAATCTCTAGTCTTAAAATTTTTCATCATGCAACAAAAAGATTGTAATTTGTATTAAGTAATTTGCATAATTTATGTGTTAAGATATAGGTTCTAAGTCAAATCTCAGACCGTATATATACGTACCTGTTCGACAACATATTGTTGATTTTGATCCGCAGGAGAAAAGACAGGAAGCTTGGGACCGGTTTACATCTATTTAATTTGGCATAATAAAACCATTTTTTCAGGCATAAAGCAGTTCATTTGCAAGTATAATCTAGAAACGGAGGCAATATTTTTTATGAAGAAAAGTTATATTAAAAGAGTGCTGTAAAGTGAGTTTCTCTTAATTCTTTTTCACCTGTCTTTAAAGTTATTAATATTAATATTTATATTTACTGAATATATTACATTAATTGACTTATGGAAATCAGCCAGAAAACACGCTGCTCGTACGCATTTTTAGAGAAGGTTTAACATTTTTTACATATGTAACTTTAAAAAATCACCAATTTCCTCTTCTAAACACTCAAATGGTATTTTGTGTTATCTATTTACAACTCCTAATTCATGTCTTTCCTTCCTGAAATATATTGATGGTTGATTAATTTCAGCACAGCAAGAAATCGACTTTAGACGCTACTATTTTGGAAGTAGTAGAATAATTTTTGCCAATAAAATATTACATGTTATATCTGTAAGTATAAAACAAGCAAAATAAATAAATTTAAAAGATTCTTTAAGAGTACTATTCGATCAAATTTACACCAACATAATAAATATATAATTGAGCATAAAATTTAAATGAGAGCGGGTAAACCCTCTTCGCAATGTCGTTTGTTATCCAATACATATGCAAGTTACGATCACGTGACTAATGAACACTTGTTGGAAATTGTCGACGTTGTTTTAACAGAGTTTTATTTTTTTATTGCAGTGCTGGAAAACAATTACTTTTATCAGTCACTACCACTCTTAAAACATAGCGAATGCCTTAATGTTTGATTTACCAGATTTAGTGTATAAATAGCCTTATGAATTTGCACAGTATGTTAATTCATTAGAATGCTATATCATTTGAAAATCAACACGACATATGGTAATTAATTTACAGCAGATATTACATATTTACGCTATTGCAAGTAAAGTCTACCAAATATTAATTAAAATATATTACTCAAGCGTCTTTGTGAAACTTACCAAATTGCGATGGAGTAAATTTGACCCTTCTTCTATGCACACTTCCCTGAATCAAAAATGGTGTAAACTTCGCGTAAAATTTGACCTGACATTTTTTGCTGTGTAATAGTAGTACTTAAGTACATCATTAATTTATACCACAGTGTCAGCTCAATTTTTAGATAAATAAATTTTGTTGCGATGTCAGTGTAGAATAAAATATAAGTACTGTGTCCACATAAAATCCAAATTTCTCTCCTCTTGATTTTGACTTAGCTCCAAAACAACAAATTATTTTCAGTTCTCTAATACATTTGTTGACAATTTTAATGATCGTTTAATTTTATGTGGCCAAGTATCCGGCTTTTTATTACATCTGGACATAAACCTAAATTATGTAGTCAAGGTGATGAGGAGGCATATGTTAGAAAATAATAATTATGAAATTCAGTTTGGGATACCGCCATAAATTTATTACATTGTATACACGAAATAGTTGTAATGCCTTGGGAGCAGCGTGTTTGCATGCAACTGTTGAATATTAAACGCAGAATTCCAAAACTGTTATTTATTGCAAGATCGAGATAAAATCGACGATAAAATGCATAAGAATTTTGTTCAAGTTTTCGTCATTATATAAGTAGATATATATAGGGTGATTCATTAAAAAATGGGCAAACTCCAAACTGGAGATACTACATTAAAAAAAAGATGATTGAACTTAACATCCCTTGTACACATGTTAAAGGTTTACGAGATAGAGGATACTCAATGTTTAAGTTTAAATTTGAAAATACTCAATAATTTTTTAATTTTTATCAAAATCAACTCGAAAATAGTAGTTTCATGTTTTTGGGAATGATAATTACATATTTGATGCCAAATTTGCCGCTATCTGTACCTACAAGGTGTAAGTGACAACCTTATTATTACTCCAGTAAATCAGAACACATTTTTTTGTATAATAAACTATGACGAAAATGAGTTAAAAATTTACTAAAAGGCAGTTTAATTTTACATCGAAATCGAACTCAAGATATCGCCCTTATTGAAGATCGATATACCATCCACCACTTGCCATTAACATTGATACCTTAAAAATAGAAAATTGCACTTAAATCAACAAAATGACTTTAATTCCAGAAAAGCAAATTTTCCTGTTTTATATGATATTATAAGTACCAATTGGTCCTTAATGACAGTGGCAATCTGCATTCTGAATTAACTGCTTCTTCTGATAAGTTGAATCGTGTTACGTAAGTATGTCCACTAGACAAGAAGGGTAGCAGGAATGAATTGTGTAACTATCAGCCAATTACTATTATCTGTAACTTGTCTAAAATATTTGAAATTTTGTCACACAATGTTTATTCAGTTCTATTAGTGAAAATTTTGACAGAATGAGTCAGGTGGATGTTATGTACACTGATTTCACGGTTTTTGACAGACTTGACCACAATATTTTATTAGCCAAACTAGATGTATTTTGAAACTTTTTAATCATATTTAAGTAATAGATATTATTCAGTACCTATTGTAATTTTAAATCTCTTTAATGAAATATCTGGTGTAACGCAGGGTTCCATACTTGGACCTTTACTTTTTGTGTTATTTATAAATAACATGGCAGAGGCACTATGTGATATGCAAATGACCTCAAAGAAATGGCTATATAATTTGTTATATCACTCCGGTTGCCCTTTTTGAGCATAGGACACACATATCATCAGTCAGTGGTCGCGCGGTTTAAGGCGTTAGTACTTGAATCGAGGTGACTAGACGGAGTTGGTTCGAGCCCAGCTGCCGGTAGACCGTATATAAGCTATATTCGTGGAGAGGATTGGCACCCTCTCTGTGGGTATGGTAGGGTGGAATAATGTTAGCTTGGGTCAATGTGAGAGATTGATGCCGGTTGATATTTGACCACCCTCCTAATTAATGAGGTTTTCCAGGTTTTCCTCATTCCTGCACTGAATAGTGGTTAGGGCCTACCAACGTAAGTCGTTCCTGGGCGCAAATGCGGCCTGCTTAATAATAATATGCCGCCTCCTCTCCCGCACAAGTCTCCGACTTCTGGGCTAATCCCTGTGATTAGAATGAGGGGTAGAGATATTATTATATTATTATTATATGCCTTTTTCCAAAGAGATGGAAAAACAGAATGTTTTAATATACAATTAAGCAGAGTACACAAAGGTTCAACCAGCACAATTCTTTACAATAAAACTCGGAGCACCATTCACACATAGTGAAAGAGTTCGCCTAAGAATTTGTAGGAGGTCATCCGGCCTGATGACTCGTGCTTAACGATGTGTACTAAAACTGCCAAATCTAAGTGGGACTATCGGTTGAGACTCTATAAATGCACTATTAAAATATACACCAAAAGCAACTATTCCAGTGGGATTAGAAGTCTTAGTATCATTAAAAACCATAACAGAAGGAATTCGGACTGCCCTTTCTTTTTTGGAACAAAGTTCTAGAACTGTTTCAGGTTGTAGGAAATAGATATTTCGGTGTCATACGACGGTAGTGACGATCCCCCTTGACTAATGGACACTCACATCTAATAACCATGCACTCTAAATTAGAAAATAATTGATCCAAGATGTGATAAATATCAGCAAGCAACAATAATTTGATTAATCATCTAAAATGTATTGATTAAAACTTATTTCGACTATTCTACTGGAAAAAATAATTCGCACATAGAAAGTGAGGAAACGAAGTTATTATTTACTGCAAGTGGCCAAGCTGGGACATTTAGTAATTTAGAGGCGTTTAAGGCAATTATTTTTACGCGGTCAAACCAGTTATTTAATTAAAACTTTGGCCGCGGAGTCCTTAGGATATTGTTAAGTTGCCACTAAGTCATCAATCAGGGTCCCGCCAACGTCCCCTCCAGCTATTGTGCGATTATATTCAATCATTTCACACACTTTAGTTTCCGTTTTGGACGTTTAGCAGATGGAGCCGAGGTAATTTCACAATAATCATCCGATTTCTTAGTTCGGCGCTTCATTATGAGCTCAATTACACCTTGAGGCATTAATAGATTATCTTTGATCGAATAGACAGTAATCTACTACCATTGACCGTTGAGTGAGAAATTATAGATAGAGGTGCAACCTTAATGGCAAAATGCGTATTCGATCTACAAGTTTGACACCCTGTATCTTGAAAACAAAGGCCCTAATAGAAAATATCTATAGGGCAAAATGTTTTTAAAGTTGGACAAGAAATAAAGGCCTTCATGCTTGACGTTCCGTTATGTTACACCGTGTTTTACAGTAGGGGTTTTTTGGGACCGAGATTTGTCCTTCTGTCGAGAACTGTTGTTAATGACAATCAATTTTGAGTGTTCTGTGTGATCCAATGGTTTAACAAGCAAAGAAAACCTCCGTGAACAATAAGTTGTCGATAAATTGACGAATCTTAGAACCGAAGAGCTGCTATTACCTAATACTATCTCGGGCCCAAAAGTGATACGCATTTTGCCCGGTTGCGCCTCTATCTATAATTTCTCCTTCAACGCATTGACTAACAGATAGGAATCTACTCATGCTCTGTATACCATTCATTTAATTTTTTTATTTTGTAGGTAATCAATTCTATCTTGGATATTCGCTATTTTATAAGTTAGTATTTGCAAATTTATCAAAGTTTACAGCATAAGTTGCGGCAAGAATTCAGACGACTTACATCATATGAAAAAATGAATAATTCATTCCTGAAAATATGCAACTCCAACTGATAATATATACTACACAAAATGTTTGCACTATATATTGCACTAAACTACAAAAAATATTGTTTTTAACGTGACAAACTGTCGAAAAAATTATGTTGACAATAAAAACAATTGCGTAAGGTAAATCGTCACAACTATAGCAGGGGTAAGATGACGTCACGTGGTAAGAACCAGGCGAATATACTATGTCCCAATAGAGTTTAGTCTTTGGCAAGATTGTGGTAAATTTTTATATATTTTTTTAAATCTTGAACTAGCGTACAGAGCTGAACTGAGCGAACTGTCGTTTCTAGATATCAAGAAAAAAAAACAAAAATAAAATAAACAGGTATGTACTAATTTGTTTATATACCTACGTATTTGTATAATAATGTGATATACACTATATTTACCGTTTACATATTTATAACGTTAATTCTTCTCGAAGCTAATGTAATAATTGTAGATAATTTTTTTGAATGTTACAACTTTTGCTGTCTGTTTTAGGACCAAGAACTAACTTCAATCAGATGGTATACTTAAAACTGACCAACCGAAATCAATTTAGAATAACCATTGGTTACGAGCTGTGAATGCACCTGTTCCATTTCTCTAACGACTCCTAGCAATCGCTAATCGGAATGACTTGGGATTTATTTTAATTAGCCCGAGTGATGAAAACAAAAACGGACGCGTTGTGTATATAATTCCATAATGGACCAGTGATACCTAATGGTATGGCATTATAACGAAGAACAGACGTTGAACGCTGCTAGGCTTATACAGCTCCCTTCAGCTGAAGTGTATACAAAGCCTGACAAAGTCCAGAACCGGACTCAAACCATGCTGGAAAACCTGTACGGTTGAAAAATATATCGATGGATTCGGATGAAAAATTTTAGGAAGGATAAATTGGGAATTGGATAAATTGAGAATAGGATTAGGGCAGAACAGGAAGAAGCTAATGTTTGAAAGGTGTAAAAACAGAGGGATAAATTTCTATCAAATCAAACAAACCAATGGATTAGTAGTTAAGAGATAAAAATATTGTTGCTAATGAGGAGATAAAATAGATCAATATACCAGAAGAATGGAGCCAATTTAAAAGAAAGCAAGAAATTTTCAAAATATATGAAATGTAGAACGAAAGATGTAAATATAAAGATCACAATATTCACACCTTGCCCACAATTCAACACGCGTGTTGTTTCTTATTGTTCTAAATTTGTTCAATAATTTAACAGTTTTCGCGTATACTGAAGCAACAAAATGGAATATACGTTTTTTGAACTTGTTTTTGTTCCTAAAAATAATATGACCACACTGCATATCAACATATATTTATGAAATATTACTATTAGTTCTTTGTCAAAGATATTCACGACATTTATTTTTTAGTTGAAAGATATTGCAAGAAGCGATCTAACACACATCAGTATTTTGTTTGCGATGGAACACATTAAATGTGGATATTAATAATGGATATTTTAGTAATAAATTAATGGCACATGCCGTTTTAAAGAATGTTCATGATGAAAATCATCCTACCTTTTTATTTTGTTAGTTGTGTTCCTATTTACTTGACAATTTATAATATTTGTAATACCTTTCTTTACATTGACGTTTTCTAGAACATTCCAGGCTATATTCTATTTGTTTCTAGAGACGTTCTCGAGATCGCAGAAACTTCGAGCCCTTTAAAATATATATGTATAAGCGTATCGGTTTCGCCGTCGCAGTTCAGTTTATATTGGGAAGCCAAACGCGAAATTTGTTTGAAGGATATTTGCTGTGTAATCAGTAGTCAATAGTGACAATAAAGTTTGTTTTTCTACGTATTTCAAGACAAGACGACGTAGAGGTTACAATATTTTGTGATACGAAATTTTCAATTCAGTTCGCCGAAACATCTTTAATTGAAAAGCTGCGTATACGCTTCTATCAAATCGACCTGTATATTACCATAATGGGGCAGTGATACCTAATGGTCTGACATTATAACGAACAGACGCTGAACGCTGCGCAGTTAATATGTGCCTCAAAAATACGTGGTTTTAAAATGCCTAAATTACCTTCATTGGAAGCTGACAGCCTGTAATTTGGGTTTCCTTGGCGAAGTTGATCCCACGTCAGCAAAACATGTTTATGAGCGCTTGCGTGAGCGAGGTGTAAAAATTATAGTTTTCTGTGAGATTTCTCCCGTGGTTTTTTTGGTCTGTCTGTTGGATGTTCTGCTATTCGCTCTCGCATATGATTGAACTATTTCTAAACAACTGTTTGACAAGAGGACATCCCACATAACGCAACAATGAAAAATTAATAAAACGTTGACTTTATCAGGTAGAAATAGGCCTTTATTGTTAGACATTCTATTTTTGGAAAGCTACAGCATAAGATTTACGATGGATTTATGAATGTTGCATTCATACGACTGATACATGACGGTGTTACATTTATGATACTTGATCATAAACACATTATTTATCTTTTTCAAGTGTTTACGTTGAAAGAGTTACAATATCAACAGTTTCAGCGACATACGTTTTGAAATCAGTTCAATAAACAGTTCGAAATCGATTATTTTCCAACTATCTAATTACATTTTAGTTAATGATTTAAGTAGCATCCTACTGTGAAAATTAATACTTTAGGTGACAATAATTATCATACGATAAGAATTCTTCTTCCAAAAGGTACGAAACGTGGGAAGGTACTTATTTTTTCTTACCAGATTAACAATGTCTAGTTAAAATATTTTACTCCTCTGCCTGTGCCAATGTATGGTTACCGTTACACTATGTTAATCAAGCATGACACTTGTTAACACTTTGACAATAAACTATCAGAAAGATGAGCAGTTAAAGTGCAGCTGTACAAATTTTTTTTTAAATTTACTTCCTAGTTGTCTAGGCTCTAAGAAATAGATTGACAGAATTTCTGCATATAAGCACTTCGTATAAATGTGTATGTATAAAAGTCTTATAATTGTGTACTACAATTCCGTACAAGTAACAATTCTTATGGAGAATTTGTGACCAACTATCTTATAGTCTTAACCATGCAGTGACTGCTACTTTTCAGTCTAACAATAAATAACTGGTTACAATTACTGCATATACTACATAGCCATTTTTATACACAAAAGTCTTACAGTTACGTACTAATTTCAAACACCACTCTTTTAAAAATATTTATTGAGTCGTGTATCTAACTAATTATAATAATAATGACTCTATGATTATCTTAACTGACAAATTCCTTTAATGATCTTAGAATGCTATTATATTATGAAACAAGTATGTAAATGAACCTTTAAAAGAGGTAGTGGACTGGTACGGAACACGTAACTTATCTAAATATCTTAAAGCACAGTTACGTGCATCTTCCCAAAAAATAAGTTTCTGCCGAAGATATGCTGGACTGTTCGTATCTATAATTTTTTACAATACAGACATAATGTATTTTTCCTATAACTTTCATTTTGTTTCGTTGCATTGGAAAACCAGAATTGCCATTTCCAAGTCGCTATTTAACTGGAACACTAATTTGTAAATCATTTGGCGAAAACGACAAATGCACCTGCTGATTATGTTATTAAAGTATATAAAGTATATAAAAAACAATAGACCAAAAATCTATCCCTGCGGTACACCACAACTAATATGAACTGCATCAGACAATATTTTTTCTTGTTCTACACGGATTTGAATCTGTTGATAGCGTTCATCTAAATAATTTTTAAACAAACATAAATTGTACGCTTTTCCTATTTTTTTTTACTGTTTAGTAAGTTAGGTGCAAAATTGTATACTTTTATTTTATTTATTTTAGCAGTTAATGTTTCATTAATAATATAAAAAGAGGTAATATCTTTTTTATATTCGCAAGAAATGGGGTTATTATCGTTGCTACTATGTTCTAATTTTAAATATTACACAATTTTATAAAGATATATCTAAAAGCTTTATATAAAGCTTAAATTCAAATTAAGTCATTCTGATCTTATTTTGCTTGGTGTTGCTAGAAAATTTATTTTTAAAACAATATGAATTATGCATATTCTTGGTATACCCAACATATTCAGTTAGGCATTAAACAACACCTACTTTATTTAATAAAATTACAAAAAAATATTAAATATATATATATGTAACTCTGCATAAAAGTTACAACTGTAATGTGTTTTTGTACACATGCAATGTAATTACAAGGCTATTCTGTATTTTTAGAAAAAATAAAAATGTAATTTTTTGTGTTGACATAGATTCTTATAGTATAGCATGGAGTTTATATTTTTTTGCATAAATGTATGCTCAACGTGCAAATTTATAATCATTTTTATCAGTGTAGGTAAAAAATTCTTTACACTTATTTTATATGAAAATAGTAAAAATTGTATATGAATTGCATAAGAAAAATTAGCATAAATTTTAAGGGTGTACAGTTTAAACACATTACCATAATAAAGAACGCATAATATAAGTTATTAAAGTTTTATTAAAGATAAATTGATATAAAAGCACATGAAGCTAAAAATTTTGATGTTTAATCCATAGTCAACGCTTATTTTTGAAATATAGTTAGATATGAATAACAATAATGGACTGAGCTGACAACATCGCGTGGATTTTTCCCTTAATCGCATTGCTCCCGAGCTTAAATAACAGTCTAAACCCTCACCCACACAACCTTATATCGCGATTGGTAATTTTCAGATTTTATTTATTAGGATGTCTCACACTGAGCCCCAGCTATAACATTGTGATGGTTGTATATGGTTATTGCCCCATTGGAGCTCTTTTAGCTCATTTTATTCCTGTCTTGGAAGCTCGCTGTGGTCACACTTCTGTTTATTTGGAGAATTAGCATACGATATATGTTGCAGCTTAATGGGCTAAATATTAATAATTTTCAAATTAACTTGAGATACTGGGCAAATTATAGACGGAATGGTTATTGTCGAAAAGAATTTTAATTATAAGGATAAACATGGGTATTTTGAACTGGTATTAAGCTCGTGAGTTGTGGTTTTAGTTATTAACATAGGTCTACAAATTAAAGGGTATTTAATATCGCGTGTAACATGGGTACGATTTCCGAAGGAATTTTGTGCCCTGGATTCAAATTTTACATCATAATGGCGCCATCACATAAGAATTCAGAGCGAGCAAAATACCATAAAGTATGATCTTTGCTTTTCAGGGTTAGAGGTGTCCAGATTGATTTTTTTTCATTGATAGGTAGATTGATGTTTGTAAAAGTTACAGAAAATCAAATAAGTGGTAATGTAAGTGCACTTGAAACATTTTCAATTTCACAAAACATACAACTATATTTTGCCTAATTTTACGTTTTCAGTTTATTAGGATTGGTGTCCGCCGTATTGAATCTACCATATTTAATTTTGGAAACCTGACTTTAAGTTTGTAATCGTCAAACTTCGAAAGCCTTTTATTCTCATTAAAAATTTCAGTAAACTATATCGCAGTGTAAAAATTCCTGTTGAACGTTTTAAAATGGAAATATGTAGATGGAAAAGAATCGTAATTTATTACTATTTAAGTATTTCTCTATAACATTCTTTCAAGGACCACTGAACTCCAAAAATGCCGCAAAACAGCTAACGTTTGCACTGTTAGGTTAGAATAATAAAAATGTGCTTTTTTGCAATAAAAACCTTGTGTGAACCTGTCTTCATACTATATACATTTGTTGTTCAAATAGCTATAGTTGATGACAATCATAACAGGTAATGTCCTATTGTCATAAAGTTATGTTATTTGAGAGAGGTTAATTTAAAAAAAATGAGGTAGTGTAATGGTTGTGTGCCGTATCGAATGCGGTTCCGCTCATTTACCACCTATACACTGTGTTAAATGATCTCACAGACGATTTAACAAAAGCCTGTGTTAGTGAGAGGACGCGATTTCAGTGGCTTATTGTCACACGGACATAATTCAGGCGATTATGATTTCTACCATGTAAATCTAATGCCTTCCGCAATTTTCCGCACGCCAGATAATGCAAATGAGCAACTGCTTCACACCAGGAAATGAGTATGACGTCGCTAAGATGACTACTCGCATTCAATTACCTGGAGTTATGTATTTTCATCTTCTTACTTTATTTTATTTGTCTCAGTTGTTGCGAATCCACAACAGAATTCGATATATTGACCGATGAAAATTTATTCTTCGTGTGATATTCTGTGTTTATCCAAATTCTTTTAGTTTGCCATCAATAATTTTTATCTTGGAACTATTTACGATATCGACTCCATTTTTCTTGACGCTTCTATTTCTAAATATTTTTGGATAAGTTGTGGATTATCCTGTATGTTTTATCTGTTGAACCGACAAAGAAATCGTCACAAACTTCCGTCTTATAAACCGTGAAAATAGAAGTTCCCCTAAACAACAGAATGGGCCTTAACGGTGGATGACAACGACTAGACTAATTGTGAGTTCGTGAGTCGCGTCTTGGCCTTTGTTTTAAGTACAATAAAGGCGCTTTTACTCTCCTATACAAATAAGGTAATTACCATATACTGGTAACTATTATTAAAATGTAATTTTGCTATGATTGATGTAGGCGCACTTGTTCTAGTACTAATTACAATTTTTAATTGCTGTCTGTATGTGTGTATAATGTTTTCTGTTGTACAATTTTTAGCATAGTCATTAAACTTCTTTATGTAACTGAATGTTGTGTTTATTCAGTAGTCGAGATAATGAGTAACGTACAAGTAGATGTTAGAAGGCAAATATTCAAAGCACCCGCAACGTTAAAAACTATCTAACTGCCTCTTTCACGCAAATATTACTTACATAATATCAAACTGTAATACATATTCATTGCATAACAATTGAACTTGGTGAATGTTTAATTAAATCATTTTAAGAGCATACATTTTGTTATTCTAATATACTTGTCAACATTCTTGCGGAAATTCTAATGCTTCACGGACTAATGTTGAAAAGTAACGAAAAACTGGATCAAAGGTCATTTTAGAATAAAATCAAATGACATAGTGGACATAATAGCAACAAAAGCAGCAATTACAATACTACAGAAACTAAAGAAAATGCGAAAATGTATAAGCAAATTGAAGAAAAAATTCCAAAGATGAAAATGATACCCACCATTTGATTTCCAACCATCAATTTATCAAAACTATAGCCCGCATCAGATCAAACTATGCTTTATATCTCAAACATGGGATAGGATTAGAAACGTCTACCAAATGACCATATTGATACGTGTGAGCTCCGAACGAGGCCGTAGTCAACCGAGAGTAACCACCATTCTCACCAAATTCGTAATAAAGTTCCATCTCATTTGTATGCAAGAGTCTTGCAAGACAATACAAGACATGATCTTGCAAGATCAAGTAAGAACACGTCTTTAAATGAACTCTTGCCTTGTTTTGCAAAACAGTCAACACCAATAATGTCATTATACATAACCAAAAGCTAATACTCAATAACATAATTCATATAAAACAGAAGATTATTAACTATATCTAAACAAAAGTTTAAAGCCTTAATCTACAGACACACACACAAGAGCTTGAACGATTCATACAAAATCGTCGATAGATGCAAGGATGTACCATTCTGATACAGAATGAGATAATAAGGTACTATAAAGAAATAATTACAGACAGTGTAACGTTATTCATTCCAAATAGGCCTATAAAAGCTCAACTCGAAAGTGTTAATAGTGCTCGGCAACGATCCTTGTGGCATCAGCCACGTAGAGATAAGTCCTAATGTCTTTATGATTACAACAAGAATGCTGCCTGATCGATGTCGTCAGGCAACCACCGTTAACTTCTACAGGAAAGGATTATAAACGTTTGTGTTTACGGAGCTCGCTTTAACAAGATTAATACGATATTAAGTCTGTGGTGGAATTTAATAGCGTTTTTGTACCCACAATGGCTATCATGGGTGCTTATGTAAGAATTACGTGTTCATCTTGAAGGTAACGGATGGGTTTACTTGGGAAATTTGAGAGGTACCCAGTTTAATCCTCTTTTACTTATAGTTTAATACAGATTTGGTGATTACTTTACCAAGAAAGGACTGAAAAATGTATCCACATTGCCATGATACTCAATATAACTACGTCAATTGTAAAATGTCATGATATAAAGACGTATAATTTATGTATCAATTCGTTGTAACTTTAGACGTTATTTCCAAACGAGACATATGTTTTACAAACATAAAGTTTAAGAGAAGGCTAAAAAATTGACACTGGATATTTGAATTTTTAAAAGGACTTCGTCACCTGCACATATTATGAAAATTTGCTTGTATACCTATATCATATATCATCAGTGTTAGTCATGAAAGTTTAAAAAAAACATTAGATTCCAATAACGTGCTATTACTAAATGAAAAGCATACCTAATACAAAAAATACAAATTTATTAATTGAAAAACTTTAACCCGTATCATATTTCAACGACAAAAGTGGCGATGGTGGTTGAAATCATTATACGTTAGTTATTCATATTAGGAGGTATAATACAGAGTAATTCAAGAGGTTCTCGTTTAAGTTGCATCGTAGATAGGTAAGTAAATAATCATTAATAATACAATTCAAACTGGTATAATTTAATATTGTTTGATGTGTATTAGCAGTTTTTAATAGACTGTGTGTATGTTCATGAATAATATGAAGAAAAACAAAACAATTTGAAAATAATACAAGAACATCAAAATAGAAAAGAATAACTTACGCAAAATCTCTATCGGGGAAAAATAAAACCTGAAAAATGGAACACTTGGTGTGGTAGTAAAATAAAAATAGAATCAAAACTCTGTTAATTTCAATTTAACATTAGTTGTTAAAACATTTTTAAATTAATATAGACACTGTAAGCGACAATATGCAGTTTTTATAAAAGTATTTACATGACACGTGAAAGTTGAATTCTATAAGAGTGCTATATAAATTTAAATTAATCTCAGATCTAATCTTCACACAATGTTGGGGTGTTTCCAAATAACAAAGCAGTGGTCTTAATTGGATTTAGTTTTCTTGGAGCAATACCATATTTTTAAATCTAAGTTTTTCTTATTATCATAAAAATTACGTTCGTTTGGTTTACAGGAGACATATATTTGAGCATCGTCACGTAACATTTTTGATTGAATATGCAAGTGAACATCTATGTATAATACAAATAACAAAGGACCTATGATACACCATTATTAATTTTTATTTGAATGGAGAATACATACTGGTCATCTCTCTTGATTCTAATTACCTGCTTATGATAAATAAATAATTTTTGAAATCAAGAATCGTTAGAGACACCATAATAATATAATTTTGCTTAAAGCACATTCCGATCAAGACAATTCAAAAGCTTTTGAATAGCATAACAGTTCCGTAACTATTTGGTCATCAATAGCACGTAATATATCATTGATTATATCCAAAAAAATATGTGTATGTGCTATAGCCATATTTCAAACCAGACTGTCTTCGTTGAAGAATATTACATTTGTTTATATAGCCTTTAAATTGAATATAAATATATCTTTTTGCTACTAATAAAGAACTGTTTATAATATGTGTTAAAACATCATCACAGGCCTTCAAAGTGGGGTCAAATATTTCGAAAAAGAAAACAACTCTGAAGAACTTTAACTTTGAATAATTAAATTTGGTACATGATAAGTTTATTATTGATCTTTCTTGATTACGAGTTCAAGTAAATTGAAATACTACAAGGTGTTAATTGAGAGTGGGTCACCCTCAAAATTATACTTACCATTTTTTTCCATTGATCAAATCTAAAAAGAAGGATAACATCCAACACAAAATTTAATTTAAAACATTTTTTTGCACTTCTTCGATTAAATTAGGGAGAGTGTTTTGCATAAATTCCATTAGCTTACGCCATGTAATCGATTTGGCAAAATAACTGGTCCAATCAAATAACGATCAGTAATACCGGCCCAAACATTTATCTTAAACTCGCATTGAAAATGTCTAGGAGTTATTGCATAGGGGTTTATCTACATGGGAATATTCATGAAAGTTATAAACATTTATAATTCCTTTATGAGCGAAACAAGCCTCATCAGTGAAAAGAACTCACAAAAGATTACCCGTCGACCCACATCTTGAGGTAATAGTTCTTGCACTTTTTGAATGTGATATAGATGTAGTATATTACGTTAAAGATTCGGTGTACAGAAGTTCTTAGTAATCCAGTTTCTTGAAATAAACGTTTAGTACTTAATTGCGGTTCATCTTCAACTGTTTGTGAAATGTTTTCTTTATCTTGGACCCACTAGAAACTTCTCGATTATTATTGAAAAACTTGCCTGCCTCTCGAGCCCATCTTTCTCGAAAATTTTTCTCTATGGAGAATCACTCGATTTAAAAAACTACGATATTCTTTCACACTTCTTCTGCAGTTTCCTGCACGGAAACCTAGCACAAGTAACGTGTCAATTATATTATCATTGATGATATTATCACTTTTTTAAATTCGATCAATGGAAAGAAAATTGCACAATTTTAAAAGTGATTCACCCTCAGTCAACACCTTGTAGTATTTGAATTTACTTGAACTCATAGTCAAAGATCAATAACAAACCTGTAATAGATTAAGGTCGCATTTATATAATTTTCTAAGAAATCTATTTTATATACGTGTTATATAAGAATTTGCCAACCTTTTCAAAATATGATTCTGTTACTTATGGAGGAAAATCGTATGTTACTAACATTTAGCTTTCTCAGTGTACTTTTCGCGACATCGTTCCTAAAAAATTTTTACGTCCTATTAACCACGCCAAACCCAACTACCCGACGAACTGAATAATTCCGTGGCTCGTAAATCTCCCGGTGGGCCCACCAAGACCTCGAACTGACTTCGGAATGATTCCAGTGTGCGGAAAGCATAAATGGACGCATTATGCGAGCCCTGGACGGGTTGGTGGTGTGTTCAGTGTTACGTCGAGCAAAGTGGCTAATAATTACAAAGTAATCATTAATATGTGAGACCAGCTGACACCCATCTGCCCGTCAAGAGCACCCTTTAAGACAAAGAGAGGATATATGATAAATATCTGCTTATAATATTAGTTATATTTACATTACGGGCTCGGGTTGCTTTGCATGTGGATGCGGCATTTTTTATGCTTCGTAATGTCCTGTCGTGCATTTAGTAAGTCATTATAACCGACGCTCGAAAGGGTCTCAAAAGGGTTTCGTTTAAGATACTGAGCAACAGGAACAGTTCCGTTTTGAAATCGTTTCTACAATTGGGCGACTGACAGAATATTTTTCATTGAGTGTAACCAATAAAATACAGTAGTGTAGATGGTACAAATTATTTAAAAGTTATTACATAATCATATACAGGGTTAACTATGACTTAGTATTTTAGGAGAGGATAGGGAAAAATAAGAATTAACGGAATAACCCTTCGATATTATTTCAAATTTTTATTTAACGCCGCCAATGTTAACTTGCTTGTTGGTTGCATACTCTACAAGCATGCAACAGTCGCTCATCAGTCAGTATCGCTGTCATGCCATAATTGAATTCCTGTGTTTACGTTGTAATTTTGTGTTCTTCTTCAGTTTTAGTGCCCTATATTAATTTTTAAACGTTTTATAGTTATTAAATAAAGACATTTGTGTTGGGTGCAGATACTCTCCACAATATAGTTCGCCGGTTTGGTTTTCTAGGTCATGGGACAAGACTGGCGCGGTTACATTAAAACGTCCATTGGTGTTACTTTCGTTCGGTATTGTTATAATAAATAGGCATTTTATCTAATTGTACCTACGGAAGTGTCTTTTATCGGTACTGAGTGGCTGTAATAAGCAAATATGTAGTTTATAACGAAATAATGGAAAACGAATGCAAAATACTGGAGCTAAGTGGATTAACTGTTAGCTATCTATCAGGTATTATTACTAATAAAAATGTTAATTTTCGTTTCTACATTTAGAAATGCTGCAAAAAAACGACGATGGTAGTAGATATTGTTGACAGATGTAAGTTTTATCTATGAATCTAAGCCATCTCAGTCGGTTCTTATCATAGGCGCTGACTTTCCGTAGGAAAAAAGGGTTTTGCCCCATTTTTTAAATATCGAGCTAAAATTCTGAAATAATTTTTTTATTGTCTTTTAGGCTTCCCTGAGCACGTGGTTATTTTTTTTGTACTTAGTCATAGTTAACCCTGTAGACAATACTGTCAAAGGCAGTATTGTTAAGACTGAAAATAAAATTCTATAACTAATTCACTACAGTTTCGAATTATGTAAAAATCGTTATTTATAAGACGGAATAAGGAACTAATTGAATTATTTTTTAAGTATAAAATGTCCTTTCTTCACTTATATTCTTTGCTAATTCGTAGTGAACTATGCTACGTGTTATGATTCAGTTAATAACGTTCACAGTGAAATAGCTGGTAGTAAATTCTACGATAAATTCGCCACGGTTTCTAATTATGTAAATACCTCCCCGAAATTCAGGAAAAAATCACTCAAATCAATCAAATTGTTTGCAGAAATGGTTTCATTGTATGAGGCCTATTATTAGCTCAAGATTACAAGGGATGCTGTTGCTTCATTTTTGTTCTCCACGCATTTATATTGAACCTATTGACAGTATAGGTAGTGTCTGACAATAAAACCGTTATAAGATGTAATAAGCAACTAATTTAAATAATTTGTAAGTATAAAATGTTCTTTCTTCACTTATACTCGTATTCTTTGCTCATTCATAGTGAACTACGCTGCGTGTTATTATTCTATTAGCAACGTTCACAGTGAAATAGTTGTTAGTAAATTCTACGATAAATTCGCCACGGTTTCGAATTATGAAAAAAATCACGCCGAAATCCAGGAAAAAAAATCGCCGACCATCACCGAACCGGCCCGCAAGCACATACGTAGCCGTAATAATTGACGGGAGGTCGCGCATCGCCATTATCGTGGAATTATCGTTTCAGTTTCGACCGCCGGCTCATTAATTATTGGGGGAATTGGTGACAGGCGCGGGGGCGGCCTGGAGGCGGCGAGGCGGGAGCGGCGGGGCCGCCAGCTTCCCGGGGGCGTGGTGGAGAGCAGCATCTGCCGTCCGATCGATCCGCGGCCGCGATGGCGCGGCGCGTCTGCTTTCGACGCTGCGCTTCTCTGTGGAGGCCGACCGGGGGCAGAAACCGGAGTGGTACACTCTAATAGAATCCGCTTCCTTTGATTCACCCCAGCGAATCCATTGTCCAATTGTTTGGGACTGGAATTGCAAGTTGTAATACAACCTTTATAGTGAAGCAGATAAATCCTATTTTGAAATCTCGATAAACAATTTTAAATCTTAAAATAAACAATATGTAGCCTTCGTCTGTAACTATATATCATTATTTTACATTTTTGCGAAAAAAGTAATTCTTTCAATACAGCTTTGCTTATCTTAAAATGTACATAGCAGCTGCGAAAATGACTTTGAAAAATATAAGGTGTTAGAAATAACAGAAAATGTAAAATTGTGTCAAAACTGACACTTTTTTTAAAGAAGAAATTAAGAATGTTGTAGATAAAAGTTGTTTCTAATGCCAATATAATGTCAGATATGAACTTTGAAGATTGTATTTAAACATTTTTGTTTTTGGTTTTATTAAGATAGAACACGTAGATTATTTTGTAATGGAATATACACAAAGAAGTTTAAACCAGGATTCGTGTCAGCAGACACTGGCTAAATAGACATGGATTGAACGGTTAGGTCCTATAAGTCGGCTACAACAATCTCCTGATCTTAACACCCTTGATTTTTTGTAGATGCATTAGAAGCAAAACGTATATTCAAGTATCGGTCAGTGGTCGCGCGGTTTAAGGCTAGACTAGATCGCTGTGGGTTCAACCCTCGTAGCCGTTGGACCGTATATAAGCTATATTCGTGGAGAGGATTGGCACCCTTTCTGCGGGTATGGTAGGGTGGAAGAATGTTGGCTTGGGTCAATGTGAGAGATTGATACCAGTTAGCATTTGACTACCCCTCTAATTAATGAGGCTTTCCAGCTTTCCCTCTTTCCTGCACTGAATTATTATTATATTTGATGCATACTTAGACATTTTAAAGGAAAACAAGAATAGAGAAGAAAAGACCGCATAGATCAAAATACAATTCATTTACTTTATGAAAAATTTAGGAAATGGTTAGAGAAATGTGTAGCAGTTGGAGAACAACATGTAGAACTTTAGTTAGTTAAGTAGTTTGACTTAAGTGTTAGTGTTCTCTGTTCCCATTAGTTGTGTTCTCTTCAAACAAAAAAAAAATCATATAGGTACAATCTTCAATGTTCATATCTGAGGTTACATTGGTATTGGAAACAACTTTTTTCTTCAACTTTTGTAATTTCTTCTTAAAAAAGTGACACTTTACTTTTGACACAATTTTGAATTTTCTCGTTTATAACACCTTGTGTTTTTCAGCGTCATTTTCCCAGTTGATATGAACACTTCAAGACAAGCAACACTTTTTTGAAAGAATTACTTTTTTCGAAAAACCGTGAAATAATAAATTTTATAGTTATAGTTAAGTCCATCCGTGAACACACTGTATAGTATCTTTAATAATGCCGGAAATCCACCTAGTTACATTGCTTTTGGTATCAATTAAACCGATTTTTTAAGTTCGTGTCATTTTCAGACTTCATGGCGTTTTCTAAAGAAACCAAACGAACATTTAAAGGTTGTGTTTTGTTAATTTTTTATGGACTTAATGTAAAAATGCCGCTTAGGCAACTGAACGCGTTTATTTTAATGCCATGGAAATTAGTCTTACTCTTTACAGCTCCGCATGGATTAAATTTTTGACTTTCGTGACGCATACAATGTTTTTTAAAATAACAAATCAATGCCGATTAAAGGCATGAAGAATGTATTGCATTTATAAGGGCAAGCTTCCAGGTAGACGTTCTGTTTTAACAGAAAATGGCAACGAACGATGCAAACTTCTAAAAAATCTGTTTCATATTATGTAAATTATTTGAACTTAAAACTAAATATATTTTAATTTAGGACAAATTAGGAACTTTTAGTAAAACATTATTTTGAATTAAATTTTTTCTTAATATCAAGCAATATCTTGTATACGAATATATAAAGAAATATGTTCGGAACAGAAATGTTAAGATGTCTGCAGGAGTTTTATAGTGATAGATTGTGTGGTCCGCTCGAAGTCATGATCTTACACCACTTGATATTATATTTAAAAATCCAGTGGTTTCCACACACACCTAAGAATCTGTCTGCAATTCGTCATAAAATAAACATGGCACTAAATCAACTTGAAAGTGTTTTAGAATGCATGGAACGCAAGAGTAAATTTATGTTTAGAAAATGAAAGTGGTAATTTTGGACATCTGATATAAACACCACGATAAAGTTTTATAAAAATCTAACCATTTCCAAACAAAATACATTTCTTCCAGATTTGGATTTAAATTGAAATTATGTTACAGAATCAAATATATATGTTTTAAACAATACTGCTACTAGATACTTTTCTTGTCTTGTTGTGTCTTGGTGATGTATATTTCTTTCTTGATGAAGCATACGGGTAGATAAGCTTTATATACCACATAAAATATCTACAATAGCCTTCAAGGTTGTCAAGATTTAAGTTTGCCAATGACAAGAAAATTATCCGGTGTTATAGACATTATCTACCCAAAATATTGTAATTTATTTTTCAATTATATTAGTAGCCATAAAGAAAAAAACAACTTCGAGTCGAATTAATTAAGATAAAATAATAGCTAGATAAAGATTTTTTCCGAATTTGTCTTTCACGTGGTCAGCGGCAGGTGACTGTACCGCGAATCACCACCACGTAAGCAACTGAGTGTTGTAGATTATATCCCTGGATATGCGGGTAAGAAAGAGCACTGGTCATTTGGCTACCGTAGTCGACGAGCGAAGTATTGTCCTGCTGTCTGGGGATTTAAAGTATGCGATGCATGTGGTCAATTGGAATAGCCGCAATACACCCCGTGCGTAATCTTTTATTTAGTCTGGATCACGTACTTGACTTAAACATCGGCATTTTTATGATCTTTTAAATTGTGCTTTACATTTTATATGCAATATAAAAATGAAATGTAAAAAGAAGACAGATATAGTGGATCCAATGGTTTATCTATATTATGGACAATTGTTTTTCATCTCTATTTTCAGAAAAAAAATTGAATTTGAATAACTTTTTTTATATTTGTTGTTTTGTAGAAAGTATATAATAAACATTTTTGTTACTTATTATTTTTAAATAACTCAATTCTGTGAATTGAACATGCTGTAGAAATTTAAAAAAAAAAATAATTTTTGCTCTATTAAATAAAAATTGGTTCTACGCCACTGGTTACTATAGAAATGAATATGATAGTATATGTGGTGCATTTGAATAAAATCATGTTTATAAGAACGTCTCTCCAATACATAAATTAAAGGTAAGTGAACACAAACTGCAGCTTAAGACGTAGGTAGTTTAAACTTTGCGTTTGTACCACCCTTTTGTAGATTATAAAACTAAGCTAAAGCATATTCCGCGAGCATTGCCTAGGAATGGCATATTCCTAGCGAGGAATCGACTCTATCCCCCGTCAATTAACGACTTCCTGAGATAGAAACTCACACTCGATAAAACGAGGTTCACCTTTCGTCTCGGAACTTTATCGATGTCTCAATAATTTTCAATTACAAACTGCTGGAGAATCGCAGTCCGAGTAATAATACGGCTGACCGTAAACGCTACGTTGTTTATAGCAGGACATAAATAACACTTTTATTCTCCATTGAAATTGATAATAAAGGCTATGTTCGAATTCTCAGTCGTCCTTTACGATTTTTGTGCATAATGTATGTTCTCGTTTAGCTGATACCTATGTCCTTGATGAAATTGAAGAGTGTAGAGTTTAAAATATTTTAGATACGAACTGAGAATATATGTTTCAGATACGATCTTTATCTATTTACCTGTTTGCACTTATAGAGCGTAAGAAATAAAATCTCTTCTTTCCCTTGCGTAAATCTGTTAAATAAACTGACTGAAAAGTAACTTTACTCTTCTCTCATTCTCAACAGGATGTTAACAAGTTTGGCCAAACTTTAGCGATGTATTCTACCGATGACAGTGATTGGGAAATTGTTTTATGCTCGGCTTTATGGCAGTTTTTGATTGTTCAAAGCATCATAGGAGAGTCAAATTTTATAAAACAAATTTTTTCTTGTTCGACTGGTTCCTAATATCAGTTCCATAGATTACTCTTTGCAGGACCATGTTATATAATAAGGATTCAGAGGTACTACCACAGCACATTATAAAAGGATTGAGGACCATCTGGAATATGAACAGTGTAAAAAGGGCAATACGATGATATGAGTTATGTATTGCTTCGCAAGAATACCATTTTGAGCATTTCCTGCCAAGCTGTTAAAATTTCTCAAAATGGTCACAATTTAATTTATACCTAAATGTTGATTATTCTGCAAAGTAAAGTTTAACTTTTCTTTAATTATAAATTTATTATTTAAATACAAGGTGATTCACAACTTATCAAAAAAAAAAAAAAAATGGGAATAGAAGCATCATGAAAAATAAAGTCAAATGATTTAAGTTGCAGCATTTTCAATCTTTACATCGCTGGACTGTAGTCTCTAGCCGGAATATTCCGAATATTGAAATCCGAGCACCTACAGTATTACCGTTTTTGTGATGATAGTGTTTAAATTAGTTTTTCAAGTGTCAAAAATGACTTAAGTGTATACATCACACCTCCAATTTATTTTTATCAAACCTTGACACCCTTACCTAACAATTTTTTTTATCAAAAACTGTGTTATACAAAGTAAACTATGATTAGGTACAAAAATTTTAACCATGTGCTCAAGAACGCCTAAAAGACAATAAAAAATTATTCTAGAATTTTAGCTCGATATTTAAAATATGGCGCAAAACCCTCTTTTCCTGCGGAAAGTCGGCGCCTATGATAAGCATCGTTTGAGATGGCTTAGATCCATAGATAAAGCTTACAACAAATCTGGCAACAATATCCACTACCATGCAGTCGTTTTTTTTGCAGCATTTTTGAATGCAGACACAATAAAAATTAACATTCTTATTAGTAATAGTACCTGATAGATAGGAAATCCCGTTAGCTCCACTATTTTGTATTCGTTTTTCATTTCATTACAAACTGGCAAAACTACAACATTTTCATTCATTGCAACCACTCACTACCGATAAAACACACTTCCGAACGAAAGGAATAGATAATAGAAAATTTTTAACAGTCTTGTCCCATAACATAGGAAAGCAAACCAGCGAACTATATTGTGGGAATATACGAGTATCTGTACCCGACACAAATTTCTTTATTTAATAACTATAAAATGTTTAAAAATTAAAAAAGGCACTAAAAACTGAAGGACACAAAACTACAACGTAGACAGAATATGGTAACCATAGGAATTACATTATGACATGACGGGGAATTTTACCGTTGTGTTGCTAGTTGCCTACTAGCGGTTTGCATAGACGGCATTAAAAAACGATTTAATATACTTTCGAAAAAAAAATTTTTCGCTTTCGAATTAAGTTTGGATATTTTTTAAGGGTAATTCTGTTAATGCTTAATTTTCTCTATCCCATCTTACAATATTTGTACTTAGTTACAGTTAACCCTGTATATGACAGACCTCAATTATTTGTATCGGTAAAACACATTAATTGTTGTATATGCGTGTGATAAAGGCAATAAATAACATACTTAACTAAACTAATTAACTTAAATATATTATTTAATTATTGTGTTTCATTGGAACAAAATTAAAGTGGCTGAATAACGTATTTATAGAGACTACAAAAATGGGAGTTATATAGCTCCTATATTATAAGTATAACTTATATTTACATTGTCGATTCTGCTATGTTACTAACTTGGCAATACCAGGAACAGCTATATATATATTGAATTTACTTACAACGAAACAACAAAAATTGTCTTACTTCAATGAGCAACTACGCCATTATACAGGGTGATTCAGAACTTATTTATAAAAATTTGGGGATAGTTGAAACGAAATTTGCAATATTAACTGAAATAATACATAAAGCATGGAATAGTCCTATTATTCACAGAATATATTGTAATAGGTCTATTTCACTTTACAATTTTAGGTGCAAATCGTGTAAAATTCTGTAAATGTAGTAAAAATTACCAATATTATGTATTTTTTACAGAGACAATTATGGTAAATATATTCCAACTCAGCCTCAGACTTGTCTATACAATCATATGCGTTATAGATATTGTAATGCAATTAAAATTAAAGCGGTACGATACATTTCTAGTATGTGTATGGTTTAGTTGTGCTGTAAAATAGTCTATGCGAGGCTCTGGAAGGCGATTTAAATAATTCAACATGTTTAAATGCACTAAAGGTAATTTAAAAAATTCAATATGCACATTGTGAGTTGCTGCATTTATAGCTGCTCGAAAATACAATATGGGTCAATATGGGCCTACATCAATATTATCATAGAAATCCTCAAAAAATATGTATCTAAATATGTTTCATGATTTATACAACTCTGTATACTAATATATTTTATTTAATTATACTCGTATTGGAATCGCTACTTACTTAATTTCCATCGTAAAAATATGATAGTATTAGTATAATTTTTACATGCATAATTACATTGGAATTTTACAATGAATATGTAAATTTACAGATTATGTACGAGTATACGTAATTTCCGTGGTAAAATTACATGTATTATTTGTTTAATTACACTGAAATGTTACAGAGCATTAGTACTCGTAAATTTATAAATAGTAAGAAAAAAAAATCAATAATCATTGGTAAATTTACATGAATATTTTTTTCAGTGTACGCCTACTTTTATTTTCAATACCTAATTTCACACTTGAATTGGAATTTAGAATTGAAAATATATCAAATAATATTGTATTAACATTTAAATTGGCCTTAAATTAATTACTGAGTGTTCTATTTCCGGCTAGATCTATTTGTTAACACCTGTAGTTTGTACAAGTCACGGCCCTTCGCTCTTGTGTCGCGACAGAAATGTAAATGGAAGGTGCGAATAGTATCGATCGCCATATAAGTCTGCCTATCGCTGGCAACCCAACAGCCTTTATTAAAGCGTGTTATCAGAGAAAAGGCCTGATATATGGTCGAGTAAAACAAAATTATGGCTGTAATGCGTTAACGATCAGCAAACTTGTTAACACAGTTAAAGGAAAGGTGCACAGGTGTACCTTGCCTTTATTTCCTCGAAATTCCTCGCACTGCAACGTGCTAAATTAAGAAATTATTGTCGTTGCGATAACAATGGCGGAAATGTGAGCTAATTTGGCTTCAGAAACGTACAAGGCAATCGCTTTAATTAGGGTCATTGGGACGGATGATGATTCAATATACAGGGGAATATAAGTGCCGATACCTAACTTACCTAGGATATATCTAACCAAAAGCAATAAGAAAGCTGTCTAAAACGAATAGTTTTTTTTATGAATACATTTAAAAAATAAAAATACCACTGTAATAAAATGCAAAATTGTGCAGCTTATTTAGCATAATTTATTTGTAATTGGTTTTTTCTTTGTCAATAATATCAAATAAACAATAGAAGTTTCTAAAAAAGTTCTTAAAACTATAACATGGGTATTACAACATATTATGACAACATTGCAATCTATTGCCTGCCGTTGTTAACCACAGATGATTATTAGTAGTAGATAGAATCATGGCTAGTGCATTTAGTTTTTCTGTACCTACTGTTTGTTTGATATTTGTGAGAGTACATAAGTAAACAAAAATGGAACAATTTATGGTAACCGTGACATGCTAATTTATGGTAAATCTGGGCAAAATTGTCTGATTACGAGACCTTTATACGGTAAACGGTTTTCGCAAGCATCGGCAGTCATATTGAACACTTATAATTATTATATTTTTTTGTCTAGCTAGATATAAGCTTATCATGAAGAAAGTAACAGTTAATATTATTACGCAGAATGTTAAATAGTAACTTTACAAAACAGTATGACAAAAACCTTGTTTAGGGTACACTCCGTTAAGCTTTAAACACAAACATTTCTCAACTCTGCTCTGAACAGACTCCAATTAAGGTAAAACGGAGACCACACAACGTTAGAATATTTCAATGTGATCTTACATAGGCACAAGAACAGCAAGACGTTCTACACTGTCGAAATGTTTATGAGATCTCAACATAAACCTCAAAGATTTAGAAGCAGTTAGTAAAGGGAGAAATGGAGTTTGTCATCAAATATTACTCCAAGGTTTTTATTTTACCTAGCCTTTCTAAAGCGGTGTCCTGTATTATATATAATAGGATGATTTTTCCTAGAGTAAGTCAGTATGTTACGTATAGATACATTCAACATCAATTATTAGAGACACACCACATATTATTCTGAAGCTTTATGCAGCCGAGTTTATTTTACAGAAAATTTTCAAATTATTTACGTACAAAAGTGATTTTATATCAAATGAGCTCGTTAACTTATTGTTAAAAATCACGAATGAATAAGACCGTTAAAAATATATATATTTGCATTTGCATATATGTAGGTCTATCAATACCTAGAACATATTAATGTATACATATAATAACATTTTGTAGGTATTATTCCTTTAATTATTCATATGAATAATAGCACTAGAAATGTTTTAAGTGCGTCTTTTTCACTTCTAATTTGATTCCCTTTGTATTTAGGCTTAAAATCGCCGCATTCATGATTTTGTTACGCAAATCTCGAAAGGTGAAATATGTAGAACAAAAGCAAGCTCGAAAATATAATTTATTTATTTATTTATTTTATTTATTTATTTAGTTTACATCACCCGACAGCCTAAGCCAATTAATGGGTATAACATACAATTAATGTGGATGTTTTGTTCATTCATTCATTTTTTATTCATTATTTAACATTTAAAAAGCAAGACAACATTTTAACAATTATGTTCCCATACCTATAAGTATTTATTTGTATGTGAATTTGTATCTTGTGCCAAGCTACTACGTAGGTTTGTGTTATAAAAGTATTTACATCTGCAGTTAGTTATTAAAAAAATATGTACTTTTATAAATTTGTTTGGTCATTTTTTGATCGTGTTCTTTTTTTGGCATTCCTGAAAATACCAAATGACTATTTGTCTTTATAGAAAACTCTATTTTAAGAATACAAGGCCCTTATTAACACTTTTTCAATACATTTTGTACAAATTAAAACTGAATTTTCTAATTACCTAATATACTATTTAATTGTACTTTTACCGAGGTTCAAAAATTCTAGTTTTCAATTTACATTCATATTTCTGTATTTTGCTGCTTCGCAGGTAATTTTGCAATAGCATTTAAATAGGAATAAAGTTTGAATTGCTGAACTTTTAAAAAGTAGCCAAACTTCTTGAGCTATCCAAGCATGTCAACTGAATATAGGCTGATAGTATACCAAGATACCCCGTAATAGACAAAATCATCCCACCCTGCGTGCGTCGAGTAAACTTTTTGTGTCAGAGTCACTTCCTTGCTATAAATCTGAGCTGAAGAGCCTCGACTTTCTACTTTTATGACCGCATAGAAAAGATTTGACCACGACATCGACAATATTTATGTTTAATGCAATAAAACTGCATTAAGCCCAGGCTCGTAAACGAACACACTTGCCAAACCACCCACTTGGATATCGTTGCCCGACTAAGTCCGTGATTTATGGCGCTGCCCCCCGCCGCTCCCTGGGCTTTGTTTGTTCTCCATTCTTATCGCCCTGCCTTTATCCGTGTTGGTTTTTCTCAAAAACTGACTTTCTAAAAATTTGTCCGCTCCCATTGTGAGGGATATGGCCGAAGCGTGTTGCCTTGGAGATCGCAGCCTTGTGAATTGTTTGTTTTGACAGGTGAGTTTTATGGTTCGCTCGTAATGACGCCTTAGCCGGACTAAGTCAATTACGAGCAGGAAGAGTCAGATATTCACCTTGAATTAGTAGTTGGACGAGC
Organism: Monochamus saltuarius; assembly: GCA_025584915.1. NCBI lineage: Eukaryota > Metazoa > Arthropoda > Insecta > Coleoptera > Cerambycidae > Monochamus > Monochamus saltuarius. The sequence goes on along the minus strand of CM046723.1, from coordinate 18,908,820 downwards.
ATTAGTAGGGATTATTTTCGATTTTTGGTGGTCTGTAACTTATGCCTTCTGAAAGAAGATGAGCAATTACCGGTTGACGTCAATATTTTTGAGAACATTTCCTCTGTTGTGCTGTAAAGATTCTAGTTCGAAAATTGCGTTAAATATTTGTATCTACTTTCATTTAGTAATGTGAATTTTACAGTTCTATAATAGGTAATGAAATAAAGAACCGTTTTTATTAACATTTTTCTGTTAAATAAAATCCCGCTTTTTAAAGAAATATCTAATTTATTTATTATTAAAAAATATGTATTATAAAACCATTCATGGAAATCTTGTCACAGATCTTGCAAAATTCCGAAAAATCGTGCAAAACCCCGAGAAATCTTGCGAAATCACGAGAAATCGTGCCAAATTACGCAAAATTCCCCGACATCTAGAGGAAAATCCCGCTTTTTAAAGAAATATCTAATTTATTTATTATTAAAAAACATGTATTATAAAACCATTCATGGAAATCTTGTCACAGATCTTGCAAAATTCCGAAAAATCGTGCAAAATCCCGAGAAATCGTGCGAAATCACGAGAAATCGTGCCAAATTACGCAAAATTCCGCGACATATAGAGGAAAATTTGCCCGTAAAGACTGAAAATACTGACTGTCACCTTGTGTCATAATCGACGTTTTTATAAATTTCCGTCTCCATTTCGCGAATAACGCAGGTCGCAGCTCGCATTATTATTTTTTCTTGTTGTACAGGGTGCAAAAAATCAATTTTTTTACCAATAATGTCACAATTTTGAGTGACTTAGACAGATTCGTTTTTGCTAACACATCAGAATGTTTTCGAAATTTTTTCAATAACTCGCATATGCCTGTAAAAAAATTGAGAAAACATACTACCACATATTCAGAGGGTCAAAATATGATGATCTATTGTTAAATTAAGTTACTACATACAGTCCAAAATGTTATAGTTTCTGAGAAACAGCTTGGTGCAGAGGCACGAGAAATTGAAATAAGTCTAGGGATTTGCTGTCAATTGTAGAAGACGAAACCTACAGTACTTCACATGAATTCAGATTGCCATAACTTTTTTGTGCCTGTACATCCGGTACAGAGTGTCTGGACAAAGTACTATCACATGTTCCTAGAGCCAAAATATGATGATAAAGGCCAATTTACCTTAGTCCAGAATGTGATAGTACTTAACTGTATAAAGTGTGAAAGACAATGGGTTCCTTTTCAATTTTGCGAAAACTTGTCACAATTGTTTCTGAGAAACAGCTTGGTGCAGAGGCATTTTCTGGCACGAGAAATTGAAATATGTCTAGGGATTTGCTGTCAATTGTAGACGACGAAACCTACAGTACTTCACATGAATTTAGATTGTCATAACTTTTTTGTGCCTGTACATCCGGTACAGAGTGTCTGGACAAAGTACTATCACATGTTCCTAGAGCCAAAATATGATGATCAAGGCCAATTTACCTTAGTCCGGAATGTGATAGTACTTAACTGTATAAAGTATGAAATACAATGGGTTCCTTTTCAATTTTGCGAAAACTTGCCACAATTTTGATCCCAGTGGTTACCTCTTCGGATATTTGTATACTAGAAGATGTGATAGAGTTGTTTAAATTCGAATTTCCAATCATTTAGTCTGTGATTTCTTAACATAAGTCTTCTGCCATAGAAGAAGATTTCCACTCCCATGACGCTTTAACATTTGCATGTCTGCACTGCCATCAACCAGGATGGTGGCTGAAAACCATCTAAAACAATGTCCATTGTATTTTTCGGAATTCTATAATCCAAGCTTTATCACAATTGTTTTTGGAATGTTTCCAAAAGTATTAACTGCGACAGGCTGCCGATTATCATAGCAATCTTCATTACTAAATATATTTCATCATCTGCAGTACTTAGAAACTTATAGACTTCTTCTTTTGTAAAAATTCTGAACTTTTTGGCCTTGTAATCCTCTGAATTTCTTTTCGAAAATGCGATTAGTTGAGAAAATCCGCTTATATCTTGATTTTTCTTCACTGAAATCATAGTTCTCTTCATTGAGTAGTGGGTCAATAGTACCTATATCTGATTCTGGGAGTATTGCTTTCTGGAAGAATAAGCTAAAAGGATTTTCTCAGACACCTCTCCGTTTGCCGCTGCTTCTATATCAGAGAGTAAACTTCCATCAGAAAGGAAACATAAGAAAACTTGATCCGTAAACTTAATAACTTAATAGCTTAATTGACAAAGTTCTTTGGTAATATTTTGTAGCAGCTGTAACAACCAGTTTAGTAGACATTCATATTATTTGCATAGGTCAGTTACCGTTCTCTCTATTCGATTCGATAAAATAGTTACCTATTTATTTTATTTACTTGATCTACACTGGTCTACAGGTTTTCACCCAACTAGAACAGGAAAATGCAGAATGTAAAACTAACTAAATTTATGTTAAATAAATATCATAATAAAACAAACAAAAATCATCTAACAAAAACTATTTAAATTGTTTAAAATATAATATAAAATCATTACTATTAAAAATATATATGTTCTTGCAGTTCTTATTACAGGTTTTACACATAAAATATATCGGTGAATGAATTTTGCAACAAGTTTATTGCTGCTACTTTTAGTTTAAAAGTTTGTACTCTCAATGAAAATGATGTTTACTAGCAAACAAATAAAAATAGATAATAAATATTTACTTCTTCATTGTATTAAGCATGTAGTAGTGAATTTTGTGGAAAGTTTTTATTGCAGATACATAAATTACAGTATATTTGTTATTAGTTATAATAATCATTGGGGTAATTTTATTGTTAAAATATTGTAGTAAAGTCGGCAATATACCTCGATATAATCTTCTATCAAATATAAAATTGAACATCATATATCAAAATCGTAATTAAATTCATCTTAGTATTTCATGTATTGGTTGTATTTCGTTGAAGCCTATTGATATCTAAAAAATAATTATTATTGTATTTGATGGCAAAGCATTTGGTAGAAGGCAAGCGCAAATACAACTATAAAAGGTAATTTATAATAATAAAAAGTGAATTAAAAGTGATAAAATTCTCTAATTTTGTGCATTGATGTAAAACGCATGTGAGGTAAGCGTTCTTCTTGCCCCTTCCGTGCAGACGCCCATGGTTGGTAGTACCTACACTGTTATGAATTTAATTACTACTGCTTAAAAGCTACCATATTCTCTATTATTTTATTAAAGTTTGTTATAAGATGTAGACGTAAAATGCAAAATATTTTCACTTATAATATCCCTAGCCCTTAAATTATTTCCGGAAACTTTTACTCGTTCATGAATATTTTTAGAAAATAATAATTTAAGCACTAGGGATATTATTAATGAAAATATTTTGCATCTTACATCTACATCTTATAACAAATTCCTTTATTTTTACTACAATAAAATAATAATAACGATAATCTTTTACAAAATGTCATATTTGAAAAGTTTCACTGCAGCAGTATCTAGATTATCAAAATGCAGCAAATATCTTGTTTTCAGTTACCGTGATTTGCTCAAGCTGTAGTTAACGACACAACTAATGAAAGTTCCGCTTGCAAGCCTGATATTAGAAATAAGACAAGAATAATAAGAAGAAATAAGAGCAATTCTGCCAGGTAAAGCTGAAATGCAGCGCTTGAAACTGACTCGGTGTATTTCCGGTGTACGCGACCGTAACCCGGTTTCCTTTTGCTTGATCTGTGTAGAGATAACCAGGGTATCGTTGGTAATCTCCGGTAATTTTCAAATAATTCATATATTATATACCCAAAAGTTGCCCTGACAAATAACGTCCTGTCGTTTGCTATCTGTCCATCGGATATAATGAACCGTTTAAACGATCCCGATGAACTGCCAACCTTTGGGACAGGTAAAAAATTGCTTTTTAAAATCTATTAACCTGTTTAGATAAAGTAAACTCTGTAATTGCAATAGAAAATAGAAAAAGATGATTAATTATTTCTTTAGAATCAATTAAAATAAATTAATTCATAAATTCAGCTTACAAACTACTATGTAATCAAATTAAAAAATAAATGTAATTGGAAGGCATGCACACAGTATAAACCAGGAATTTCACTCCGTTGTCGGCGCCTTGATCTTTTTCAGCCGGCTTTGGAGTCCTTGGATTGAGAAATGGTGATCAAGACCATAATGAGAAAGTTTATTTGCGCCTAAGAGTATTAAAATAGAAGATAATGATCCTTATAAATACGAGTATATAATTTAAACATACTAAAATTATTACTTTAAGAAATAAATTACAGGTTTGTTACTAATAATCGTTTTCTATACTAATTATATTAGGTAGGCTTTGTTGTCCTTTGTTATTAGCCGTGTGTTGTGTTATGTAATAAATAATAATAATTAGTAATTACATTTACATAAAATGTTTAAAGTAGTGTAAATATTGACAAAGTCCTTGAAACAAACTTGCAATCTTCAAAAATTCTTAATATTAATACCTCAATAAATATAATAAGTGCCGACACTAAAGGGACTTTTATATCTAACCTAAAGCAACAAAAACCTCTTATGGAAAAAATGTATAGTGTAGTTTAAAAAAATACGATTGTAACAAAATGCAAAACTGTATTACGAAATTATAAACTAAGATACAATTAAGATTAAGTAAAAGCTCCCGTAACGTAATTTGTTTTTTGTATTAATATTAATGAAGTAAACAATTGAAGTTTGCCAGAGAATGAGTACTGTAACGTACGATAACGTTGTAATCTATTATCGTAGTAATATTGTGGCTAGTGCGTTTCATTTTTCTGTACATACTTTACAAGTGTACATTAACAAGAAACAATTTATAGTAACCATGACATGTTAATGTATAGCTAATGTTGGCAAAACTGTCTGGCTACGAGATTTTTGTACGGTAAACGCTTTTCGCAAATAACAAGTAATTTTGAGCAGTTGCAGCTACTTCACATTTTATTCTGTGATATAAATAAAACTCTCAGAAAACCATTCACAGTAAGTATGTTTAGGTGCATTGTTTGCTGTCATAATTCTGTTACCGTTGGTCAGAGACAAAAATTGTTAAATAAAATATGTTTTTGTTAAGTGTTTGGAAAAGTTGTACATTTAGTAACCAATTTGAGTTAGGAAAAGGTGGATTTTCCTAATGCGGAAAAAAAATTTCCGTACGCAAAAGGTACATCATAATTCATGAACTAATTAATTTATTGTCAAGTTAAATTATTTATTATCATTACTATAAATTTTAACTATAACTTTTTTACAAGTGATTATGGAAAGCCCTGCGCATGTATTTGATGATGTAGAGGCCGAGTTTTTATTGGTACTGATAGTCAATGATAACAGAGTTACTTCATTTTGATGACTCCAATCTTCAAATAAGCCATACGCTTTTTAATAATTATATTTGGTTTTGTCGGCAATACCTAATGATTGATTTGCAATTTTTGATGATTCTTCTATATCATCTTCCATATTATCGTTGTAAGCAGAAGATTTTGACAATTTTCATAAATTACTAACAATAATATTAACGAAAATCTAATAAACACATTCATTTCTATATCAACATTTCCTCAGGACTCTAGATTCACATCATGATTCACATTTTCGAAATTTGAATTTTCAATAAAAAAATTATGGTACTATAGTTATTTGAGCTATTTTCAAAGAGCTATTAATAAAAATCATGTGCACGCCTCTTAGAAAGTGTCTTTTCCGCATTTGGCGTAAAAAACCTACGCCTGATGCGGAAAAGTACAACTTATTGCACAATTGTGTGTTACAATTTACCATACAGCAAAATAAAAGCATATTCTGAACACGCTGTATAGGTAAACTTTTAAGTATGTATTTTCTTCAAGATTCTTCTTAATTTAATAAATTAAAAAAAGAATAAAAATCTAGAACGGATAACTGGTTTTTGTTTACTGTTAATTGTATCTTAATTTCCAAATTTCTTCGACAGTTTTGCATTTTATAGTAGTTGTATTTGTATTTTTGAACTATTCATTTTATCGGTCAGTGGTCGCGCGGTTTAAGGCGTCAGTACTTGAATCGAGGTGACTAGATCGGTGTGGGTTCGATCCCCGCAGCTGGTAGACCGTATATAAGCTATATTCGTGGAGAGATTGACACCCTTTCTGAGGGTGGAAGAATGTTGGCTTGGGTCAATGTGAGAGATTGATACCGGTTGACATTTGACTACCCCCCTAATTAATGGAGTTTTCCAGGTTTCCCTCATTCCTGCACTGAATGGTGGTTAGGGCCTATCAACGTATGTCGTTCCTGGGCGCAAATACGGCCTGCTTAATAATAATATGCCGCCCCCTCTTCTGCACAAGTCTTCGACTGGGCTAATTGGGCTAATCCTCGTGATTAGAGTGAAGGGTAGAGATATTATTATCATTATTATTTGCTTTTGGTCAAATATACAAGCCCTTCTGTTTCACCAATTTTTATTTTTATAATTCACCCTGTATTCCTTTCATTTCTTTTACATTTGTTCAGATATTATAGAGTCAATAGAATTCAAAATTGGCACTCGTATTCTGGACAACCTGTATTATTTAAAGACGAGTTATGCAACAAATATGGTCAGCAGCGTTTCTTTCCAAGTTAATAAAAAAAAACAAAATAACTAAAAATGATTATAGCCATATTTAGATGGGCAATCCGACACAAACATATTCCTCTGTAAATAATTATCTATTAAAATTATTTTCGGTGTGCCCTTGGGAAGCAATCGAAACTCCTTTGAATCCTGAAGGGGATGCGCCAGAAAATTGAACAGTTTTCATGCCATCTATCCGGCAGGATGGTATAATTAGCAGGAACCACCGCAAGGTGTGAATTCAGTCGAGTTGGCGGTGGACAAATGTCGCGTTGTTGATGATCGAATCGCGTGAGTCGAGCCAACTGTCCGGCAATTGTAAAGTATATCGTTGCATCCGTTACTCGCCTTTCATCATTAAACCTCGCCACTATTTCATTTGTTTCCAGGCGTTTTTGTGCCGCCGACTACGAGCAGAAGCGACCGTTTCGAGTGGGTAAAAAGCGAGTGTCGGATAAAAAATTCATTAATTTCGTGCGCTGGCTCTGGAAAGCTGTGAAACAACAGAAATGAATTTTGATTATAGTCATTTTCACTTGGTACACACGCTATTGTTACACTTTTTTCGATTATAGCAGTTTGCGCCGCAGCGTCCTTAATACGTATTTAATTTGTTTCGGTAATGGGACGAAATGGATGACAAATTTGAAAAAGTAACCGGCTGAATACCGTAATTATGTGGATATAACTTAAGCGTAAGTACGAGTAGACAGAGTGTTAAAAAAGAGAGTAAAATATTTCAGGAGGTAACAGTATGAACCAAAATAAGTAGAAAAGTCTTAATAAACATGGGTCCGCAAAGTAACGGTTGCGGAGATATGGACCACTATTCGTTTTTCAAACATTTTATTTTATTAGGAATACACCGACAAAGGAAGCTTTTAACAAACAAAAAACAAAGTTACAGAAGATGTTCAAAGTGCCCTCCGTCCATTTCCAAGCAGGCACGACACCTTCGTCTCAACGATATTCCAACTCTTTCGAAAACACCCTCCTTTGTTTGGATTTCTTGACACTTTTGATTAATCCATAGCTGCAGCTCTTCCAGGCTATTTACGGGAGTACTATACATAATGTCTTCAAATATTCCCAAACAAAGAAATCTAGAGAGTTCATATCAGGCGATCTTGGAGGCCATAAAACAGGTCCGGCCCTTCCTACACATCTATGTGTGTGGAAAACTATAAAAACTGTATATCATAAAAGTAAACAGCTAACTAAAAAAGTTACTTATAAGCTGTTATTATCTTGATTATCAATTGTCAAATTTTATATAAAAGGGTTTGCTTACGAAATTTTAAAATGTAGATATAGATTTAGATTTGTAGGCGGACGAAAAATCATTCAGATGTTTTTGGCTAATAATGATGATAATAATAAGAATTTTAATTTGGTTAATGCTAAAAATGAAATAAATAGTTGTAACGTCACAACCATTACTTTCCAAAACTTCAACGTCGCAAATTCAACTCGCATAGTTCGACTTGAGAAAAATAAATATCACTAGTTTTTTGTTCTCTTAATTACAATCGTCAATAATTGATTATTTACTTTTACAGTAAAAGTAATAACAATCATATGTAACTTTATTATTTCCAATTATTAAAAATTAGTATTATGTATCGTTGCATTCTAAAATTATATTATATATTTTTTCTCCTCCTAGAAGTATTAACTTTGCTATATAAAAATTCCTCAGCGCAGAAAAAAAATCATATTTTTTAATTAAAATATATTTATTTTATAATAAATATGGCAACACGGTAGAATAGACTACGCGATTATAAAATTTTGCAGTTTTGTGCATTAAATGCAGTTACTAAATACATGCCCTGTTGCCGGTATCTGTGGCTGAGAAGGTTACAAAATTGTTATTCTGTTTCAGAAAAAAACTACTTGCCATTTAAATCTTGAGTTAATTAACCAAGTACTGTTTGTACCAAACATTTTTAGAAAGATATAGTATCTTCAAATTTCGTAAGATTGTACGCGTATTCATTAGAACGAAGAACTGTGCAGAATAAATACAATGTAATAGGCACATGACTGTTTCTTGTAGTAATTATGGATATTAACGGTATTGCTCTATATCTGTAAATACAATTTGCGACAGTGCACCATTGAAATTAAGCACTAAATACAGTATTTGTTAGAGCGAAACGAAAATAGGTAACAACAATTTCTGCCACGCGTTAACGTTGACTGATTCTACAGTCCACTATCACAGTGATGAAGAGTAGTACCTACCACAGGACAGAGGTGGTTACCTTTGGTCTCTTTTATTAAATCTATATCATGCTAAACTTAAAATAACTGTAAAACAATATCCTGTTTATGCTTTATTACCATCAGGAATTTAAGATTTTAATATGTATTATAAGTCTAAGCAAAAATAAAACTCCCACAAATTAGTGGATTCTTGTAAACTTCGCAGCACGTAAATATTACAGTAGATACTACTTACATTATTTTAATCTATCCTGCCCCATCTATGGTGGCGCCTATGGTATGTTACCATTTGGTAAAATAAACTCATAAACATACTTTAACGTATACAATTTCTTTTAACGTATCGAACACATTTTTATGGCATTGCAAGACTGATATTGTAAACATTAGTTTAAAATTCCTCAAAATATATGAATATGTAACAATTTTCTGCGAAAACATTATTAGAGGCATTTTAAATGAATTTTAATTCAAATTTTACGGTAACAATCTACGATAAATTTTTTAAATAGTTTGTTAGAAAATTTAGTATAGTATTATTTCAAAGGCGTAAAATTTAATTTCATAACAAGAGTCAAAATTGAATAAATCTACTTCCACTCTATTTACATTTGGAAACTTTTTCTGTGATTTAAAAATGTTGAAATGTAGAACAACCGAGAGAGTAATCAGGGAATAAAATTGTGACAAGATTTCGCAAAATAAAGATTTCCAAGAGATTTTGCGGAATTCCGGGCAATTTGAATGAATTTCCAAGGATTTTGCATTTGATAAAAATTACCTCGAAACGTACCATATTTATACAAAATGTCTGAAATCGATTGGGAAAAAAACACATATCCCAGGGGCCAAAATATGAGGGCCTAATATGTTTCCGACATACAGGAGGTTGAACCTTTTGGTATCTATACAATAGTCAAATTGTTTTATAAGGTGCGATTACTATTGTCATTCTTTACCCGCGATTTCTTGTATTTTCGTACAATTTTCCATGTGTGGTTACCCCCTCAAAGCCACCTTAACGAAGGACAACTTTGTTTTCTTTTTCCAACAATATTGGACTTGTTGAAATAACGAAAACACCTTGTGTGTTTCAAAACAGATGCAAAAGTTAATTAAACGGCTCACCGTTTTTGATCAAAATAGAAATCAAATACCCAATACAACTCATTTACTCGATTTAATTCTACCGACTCACTGACCGTTATACAATCATCCCAAGTCTATAATTGGCGTTATCTGTCATGATCTACAGGAAGGCCCCGTTCCACTGACATGTGGCGCAGCATTTTTCGAAATAGTAAAAGGAGCACTATCGCTTTCATCGGAATTTAAATTTAACTACTTATAGATATGTCTCTTCGGATTAGGACAGATTAAATCAAATTTATGCCACATTTTTCTCGGCCTGGGAAGCGTAAGATACATATACCTTGATACCGTAATTGTTGCCGGCGCGATAATTTGCATTCGCGTAAACGTTGTTCAACTTAATCGATGCAGGAAGTTCTGACACAGATGAATAATTAGATCTTGATAGCTTGTTGGTTTAAACGGTGCTGGGATGAGTGCACTTGGTCTCAATGCAAAATAGTTTATCTTGTTTGAGTTTGTAAGTTCTCCCCACAAGTAATGAACGTAATGGTCTTAGACATTGCAAAACTGTTTAATGTTGTTCTGTCAGTAATTAGAGTAAAGTGTGAAAGTAGCTAATTAGATGATACTCATTACAAAATAATACTACAATAAGGAACTTGGACCGGTATTAATGATCGTTACTTGATTTGACTAGCTATTTTGTCAAATCTATTAAATGGTGAAAGTTATTTGGAATTTCTGCAAAATATTCTACCTGATTTAATCGCGGATTTGCCGTTTAAGTTTCCAAATAAATGGCTAAGACGAGGAAATAATTGTTCTCAAATTTGGCCACCACGATTGCCAGATCTCATCAAATGTGATTATTTCCTTTGGGGGACATTGAAGGATTTTGGCATATTGTGGAATTGTATCAGGAATAAATGTAACGTTATAAGAAACGGTCATCATTTATTAGACAGAGTAAATTTAAATTTTCAGCGAAAAGTACATTTATGTTTCAGAGAAAATGGTGCCCATTTTGAACAATTTTTTTAGTTTTATTTCTTTTATTTCTATTTTATTTTATTTTATAGGCCGTTTTATTACTAAGTTTCAACTTTTTTCAAAGACAAGACCTACTACTGAATCCTTGATTTCTTCTAATAAATGCTATTAAAATCTTGTTTTAATTAATGTATACAGGGTTAACTATAACTAAGTATAAAAATTTTATCCACGTTCTCAGGGAGGTCTAAAAGACAATAAAAACTATATATTTCGGAATTCTAGCGCGATGTTTAAAAAATGGGGCAAAAACCCTCTTTTCCTACGGAAAGTCGGCGCCTATAACAATCAATCATCGTCCGACATGGCTAGCGCTAGATATATCAAACACCATGCAATCGTTTTTTAAACATTGTCAAGTGTAGACACGACGAAAATAAACATTTTTATTAATAATAACAACGTCTAAGTACCTGATAGATAACAGCTACTCCGGTTAACCGTAGTATTTTGTATTCGTTGTTCGTTCTTTCGCTGCACACTGCCAAAACTACATGTTCACTCCTTGCAGATTTATCATAATTATCCACTAACATATCCGACATAAAATACTCTATTTAATTAATAATAATAATATCTCTACCCCTCATTCTAATCACGATGATTAGCCCAGACGTCGAAGACTTGCGCGGAAGAAGGGGCGGCATAATATTATTAAGCAGGCCGCATTTGCGCCCAGGAACGACTTACGTTGGTAGGCCCTAACCACCATTCAGTGCAGGAATGAGGGAAACCTGGAAAACCATTAATTAGGGGGTAGTCAAATGTAAACCGGTATCAATCTCTCACATTGACCCAAGCCAACATTCTTCCACCCTACCATACCCGCAGAGAGGGTGCCAATCTCTCCACGAATATAGCTTATATACGGTCTACCGGCTGCGCGAACCCACAGCGATCCAGTCACCTCGATTCAAGTACTGACGCCTTAAACCGCGCGACCACTGACCGATCCATTATCCATTTAATTACTATAACACGTTTAAAATTAGTAATTTAGCTGATTTAAAGTAGCAGTAAGTTCTAGGCTATGAATACTGCATTGCTAGTTGCCTACTTTCCATGCTCCAATCTAGGGGTCATTTTTACACTGTAAACATCTTAGGATGTCATAGTTTAAAATATTAATTATTATATGCAAACATCGTCGATTACTGTTAATATTGTTGCTATTAATTTAATTTAAAGCCGTGAGTGCACCTTGCATTAGTGGCCTACAGATGCCGTCACTCGTCAGATGTCGTCTGTAGATGCCAATAACGTAAGTAAACGGTACGGTACTCTGAATAATTTTTCAGTACTTGTTTTTCGTAAATTTAACTTTTCGCGTATTTTTTGTGTATCTACAAACATGTCGTATTCAAATGCCTAGATGACGAATATGGTGCTGATTTACGGGAGTGTGACAAGTGCATATTATCGTGCAGCAGCGTCAAATACGTTTACCGAGTATACAAAATATTATGCTGAATACTTTTTGAACCACATCGAACAGCTGTTATATGCCGTGGCGGTTAACGTGTGGCAGTGATTTTATGTATTTGTGTACATTTACGTGTATTTTGTTGTTATTCTTTGTGCTTTTCCTGACGTAAGTAATTGACCTAAGCAAGACCGCCAAACCAAGTAGGTACCTCGCTGTACACAAAAAGAACGATCGAGGGAAGGAAAAGTCCACAGCAAGTACAAAAATCTTTGCAGGTTTTAATTTAAACAAGTAAGAAAACAGAAGATGATTCAACATTCTTAAAAGCTCTACAATCCTGGAAATAAATATTAGTAAGGTAGGTGCTGCCTTTCTCTGTTATGATACACTTGTCAACGCGGTGATCTCTCACTATGTTTGACACCTTTGTCTTTGGCGGAATATACCTAACCACGCGGCTTACAGAAGGTCAGTGACGGCGATAAATAAGGATTTATTATAGTTTTGAAACATTTTTTTTGGCTTTATACTTAAATAAGTTTGGAATTTTTTTGAAGGGTGATTGCGTTAATTTTTATTTTTCCCTATCCCCTCTTAAAATGTTTGTACTAAGTCATAGTTAACCCTGTATTTGCTTGAAAACCTTAAAGTTTTTTTAAATTTGACAAGAGAAAAAAAGTCTTTTAAATTACATTCTGCGCGGAGTATTATCATTCTTTATAAATTCGATCAATGGAAAAAGTTTCGTATAATTTTAGGGACTGACCCTCAATGAACACCTAGTAATGTTTCAGTTTACTTGAATTCATAGTCAAAGAAGACCAATAATGAACCAAAATGATGTACAAAATTTGGTTAAGTTAAAGTAATATAGAAATATTTTTTCAAAATAATTGGTCCCACTTTTAAGGCCTCTAAGTCCGCCAGTGTGCAACTTTGCATAAAGGCATATTTGGTTAAATTGCAATACCCTAGGTGCATCTGCTCTGTATCGGAGGAACACCCTGTATACCACAGTGACATCAATTCAAGTCTCCCATTTCGATGTTAAATGGAAATTTCTACTGTGATTTGATCCAGCTGGAGAATTTATACAATTAAAAATGACAATTTAAGATGATACTAAAATTACACTTAGCAAAGCCATCTACTAATTTGAAACAAATTGTTAGTGTTACGTGATGTTACTTTGCAGTGTCAACAAAACAGTAATGCCCTTGCATACAGCGAACAATTAAAGAAATGCCTAATACATTCAGATAATGTTTAAAGTTGGTTTTTATACATTAATCAATATGTCAAACTGTGTTGACGCTTTTGTTAGTTATGGAAGCTAAAGCTGTTTTTGCTTCTGTAATCTTGTAGCTACTACCTAAGTAGTAGAAACTATGTTTCCAAATAAGTAAAAGCACAATATGTTACAGATTTATTATTATAAAAACAACAAACATCTTCAATAACCAATAAAAATGCCAACACAAGTTGACATAATGGTTTATATAGGTTTTGTTTATAACATCAAAGCATATCACATATGTCTATTTTTAGAAAAAACGGGCTCCTTCAAAATCTGATTAACACGATCAAAACGACAAAAACAGATTTCTAGAAAAAAAATTCCGGAAGTAAGTATTCAAAATTTGCTAATTGTATAAACAACATTTGAATATAAGCATACCTATGCAATTTTGACATAATTTAAGTATTTCGTATCGCTTATACTTTCCGAGATCCTAATGGTGACCCTGGACTTTGGAATTACCTATACAAAACAGAAATAGGTTAAGGGCGCCTAAGAATATATACCCCTTAAGGATAAGCGTTTGTTTTTTTTTTCAGTAACTGGCAAAAATTTGCTGAAGATCTATCGTGTCATGTAATTTTTATTATTAGTTTTAAAGAAACTTGGTGCTCGTGTTTTGTAGCAGTAATGTTGACCTTTTTTCTGTAAACAAAATGTCGTAAGAGAAATATACTAGTTTTGAGACTTTCACAGTCGTTGAGGTTATTTGAGCTATAGCGGTTTTTCGGGTTGTTATGCCGTGACCAAGTACTGGTCGCTAGCAGTAACAGATTTACCGTGCACATCTCTAGCCCTAGATAAGATTATTTGACGTGCCCATCAGTCCCTCTAAGCCCACATATTCTTCCCATTCCCATATATTGATAATAAAAGATTCCGTGACTCAAATGTCAACTCATATATCCACAGACAAACTCAAAAATGTTACTAAAAATAGAACACTTTCTTCTGACTTTTCATTAGTACGTTTGTTAGTCGTGTCTACTGAAGTACACCAATTTTTTATTTCCTGCTTAAGCAACTCAAAATAAATTACAGACGTCGCACGTTGGACCTAGACGCATCCATATACAAATTCCTTCCCATTCGTCCCACATACCACGACATGAAATATTTGGAATGACATAATATAAAGTAGCACAATAATATATCCTTTTACTGAATAGCCTGGCCGGGCGGTAGCGACACTCAGTGTAGGCCGTTGATTGCGCTTGAAGCGCGGTTAAATGTAACCCAGGACACAGTTTGGGAGGACAGATGTGATACCGGGACAATAGCTGTAACGAGGTGGCCACAATATCTTATAATTCACCTCCTGACTTATTCAGCCCCGTTTTTATTTTTGGTTTTCCACGGACGAGCCCTATTCGTTACGTCGTAACTCACCCAGCAACAATTGTGCGACAGGACATGGTCAGTGGGCTGTGTCAACACCTATAATACCGCATTTTTAACAAAAGAGTCTACTTTGCCATTTATTGAAAGACCAAATGCAAAGCCCCAAATTTAGGATGCCACACCAAGAATTAAAAAATAATCTCTTATACTGTACTTTATTAATAACACTACATATCCGCACACTAAGATCCAGCTTGGCAGAGTTTCTGTACATACTAAGTACAAATATTAAAAAAATATTGAGATAGGTAGTAATAATAATTTATTGTATTATGGTGAAAGAGTTTATTCTGTAAAATACGATTAATTTTGATACTGTATCGATGCTATGCTGTGTATGATTTATTGTTACAATGTTGTTGTCGGAGGGGTTTATGAAGAAGACGACTATAGTAATAACGTAAGCTCTTGAGCAAGCTACTATATGCATAGAAATACCTTCAATCATTGTGAAATTAGTCTAGAAGGAACGTGTTAAAGTTAAAAAGCAAATGCGGGAATGTCATCAATTGTTGGTATATTCTAACTATAAATATTAACAATTTTATAGTTAAATATACAAAGTGGTCCACTTCCGAAAGCGGAAACTTTAGAGGCAGACAGAGAACCACAAAATAACATCAGTTTGTATTATAAACTAGATTAGAAAAATGCTTCGTTACAAAGATACAGGGTGTCAACATTTTTATCAAAAGTTCCAATTTATTAATATTTTTAAAACTACTTTAGATATTTGAGTGAAATTTGGAACCTTTGAATAGGTAATCTTGATACACATTTTTACGTACAAAATATTATTTTTCTTCCACCAGTGGCGTACGTACGGACAGATATCTTCGAGAAATTTTAATGAAAAAAGTGACACGCCAATGTTTTTTAGAAACAAAAACTGTTCCTAGAATCCTTGTTCAATTTACAACAGAAAAATGCTCCTCACATTTTTTCGTTTAACACCGTTTGCCAGTAAGAAATTAAATTACCTAATGATTTCTGAAAAACAATTAAGTAAACAGAAACGAAAATCAGAAATTTAATTAGTGGCGTAACAACAATAACAAAAAGAAAGAAAATTAAAGGTAAAATCACAAAAATTGCTCGAAATGTAGTCCACCCACTTCAATACATTTTCGACATCTTCTCATTTACGCATTTATTGCAGCAGATACTTCATACGGATTTCGCCGCATATCATTGCAGGCTTGCTAAATTAAATCTTCCCTTGTTAATACGGTATTAGCGTTGACTTTATCTTTAATAGTGCCCCAAACGTCTAGCGGGTTAAGATCCGGTGACCTGGGCGGCCAGACCACTGGTCCAATACCATTAACCATGTCATTATTATGTTATCTATCTGCCTCTAAAGTTTCCGCTTTCGAAAGTGGACCACCCGATATAAAAACTATATACTCACAAATACTAAAGTACACATCGAGTAATTCTAATTTTTTTACAATAGAAATTATGCATAATATATTTACATAAAAACCACTTATTTCGTTTAAAAAAATTGCACAAAATTTGTAAAGGAAACTTTTTACAGAAGTAGTAAAAATTGTATTATAAATTGGATACAATCAATTCTACACAATAAAACGTGAAAAAGAAGTACGGGTTGGTCATGTAAAATCGTTAAAAATATTAAAAATTAGGCTTTCAGCAGTCCCTACTAATATGGAAGACGGGACATTTTAACAAAGTGTAATAAAAGTTTCCATGAAGAAAACTCTATTTTTTTTTATTTGGAAATAAAATTTAAAAATACCTTCACGCAAAAAAGTTGAAGTGCATTTTGCCACTCACCTCCATTTTCTAGTTAGTACGCCTCTGATTGAAATTTTGAAGGTGTTCCAATACAATCAGATACAACAGTAATAAAGACTTCTAAATTTTATAAAATTATTTTAAAATGTTCCAAAGATATTTGAAAAATAATAATTAAGATACCACAACTCTCTTAGGGGGCATGTTATGATTCATATTTATTAAATAAAACTTTTCTTCCTATTTTTGAACACAGATTCTGACGTTTGGCATACTAATTTTGGGACATTCTGTATAAGTTTTAATGTGGGTGAGATATAATATATAACGTTATTATTAATGGAATCTTCCAGTGTGTAATTCAGGATGTGTAAAATTTCCGTGTTAATAGTTTTACACACTCCGGTATTTTTATATGTTTTACATAAAATGCGTTAAAATTACTAGTACTATATTAGCTCTTTTCCAACACGGCACCTGACTAGTTTGAAACCTGTTCGAAACCGTCAGTCAGTTTGATATTAGATACAACTCCGCTGCAGTCAGTCGGTGAACGATTTGGCTATCCACTTGGGACAGGTTTCCAGCCAGTCAGGTGACGTGTTGGAAAAGAGGTAATAAAATATACTCAATTTGTGTAATATTTACCAATAATATGTTAAAAGTACACAATTTTGTGTTAACTTAATACACTTTTGTGTTTTATATCCTTACTTCTGATTATCTATAATTCTGTACCTAAATACTATATACAGTGCTTTCGAAAAGTATCGAATAAATTCATTGTTTTTGAAATTGAGAGAAAGAAACTCCTGCACGTCGATATTGCTTTTAAAAGGCACTCTTTGACATACGACCCATATTTGTGAGATCATCGTTGTTCGAGATATGACGTCATCGACAATTTTTTGACCAAGCCATTTGAAAGAGCGTATCATTCTACATACGCATCGTCAAAAATCATGGTATCCTGACAGTAGCCTTAGCAACCGAGAATGTTTTTATTGATGTCAGATAAAAACTTAAAAGCGTACTATATTAAATTGTTTTGTTTTTAGTTATTTCTTTAATTCTCATCTTTTGTTTGGCAAAAGCAGTGCGTTTGAAGTGTTTATTGAGTAGTAACTTTGTCATTTTATAAAAAATGGTTAAATTAACTGAACGAGAACGAATTGAAATTATTTGCATGATCGGATTTGGAGACAGGATGCGCACCCAAAAAGAAGTAGTTGAATTGTTCAATGAAACTCATCCTGATCGACATCCCATTAGCCAAAGCATGGTAAGCAATATTGAGTCTAAATACCGTAACTTTGGACATGTTCTTCATGGATCATGGATCTTCCTAAATCTGGTCGACCGTCAAAATCAGTAGATGATGAGTTTAATGTTTTGTTGGCAATACAAGAAAATCATCACTCAACACTTGGTCAATTGGCTTCTGATTTCAATATGGCAGTTCACAAAATTATGAAAAAAGCAAAGTATCATCCTTATAAGGTATGCCTTGTTCGTGAGCTATCTGAAGACGACGGTAATCGGCGAAATCGATTCTGCGAGCAAGAGCTATGCAATAATGATATTTTTTCTGACGAGGCTACGTTTGCTTTGAACGGCCATGTCAATAGGTAAAACTGCCGTTATTGGACTACCGAGAATCCCTGATGGATGATGGAGTAGCACACTCAAAGTTCCCAGAAAGTAAATGTGTGGTGCATCGAAAGAATTCTGGGTTCCTCTTTTTTTGACGTCAACCTAACTGGTGCAAGATATTTGGATTTTCTTCAAAACGACCTCATTCCTGAACTAATAACTTTAATCCAGATATAGAGGGACATGATCATCCAAGATATGACATTTTCTTTCAACAAGATGGTGCACCTCCTGTTCGTGATTATTTAGATGAGCTGTTCCCGAATCGTTGGACATGGAGAAGGGGCCGATTGACTGGCCAGCCAGATCGCCTGATTTGACACCACTAGATTATTTCTTGTGGGGATACTTAAAATCAAAGTATACGTTACTAGCCCGGTTAATTTAGACGATTTAAAAGCAAGAATTCGCCACGAGATGCATTGTAGACCTCCTGAAGTTATTGATAATGTCTAAAAAGAATTTATCAATCGTCTTGGCTACTATCAGGCAGCCAAGGGTGCACAATTTGAACATTTAATTTAGTAGATTTTTTTTGAAAATTAAATTCTAAAATCTTCGAACATTATTTTCTTCAAATTTTTGTTATGCAACACCATAATTTTTCATGATGTGTATGTAGAATGACACTCTTCTTCAAATGGCATGGTCAAAATTGGGTCTTATCGAAAAACGATGACGTCACAAATATGGATCGTATGTCAAAAACTGCCTTTTTTAAAAGCAATATCGACGTGCAGGAGTTTCTTTCGAAAACCTCTCAATTTCAAAAACAGTAATTTATTCGTTATTTTCGAAAGCACTGTATTATACAATATGATTAACATGTTAATATGTGTAAAGTCTTTGTAATGTCTAAAGTAAACCATTTGATATATTTACACAGATGATTGTGTTAAACCTTTAACACACTGCTTGATACAGAGAAATATGTAAAAATATACACAATCCTGTGTGGTTCTTGATATTTGTTTTGTTGTGTAATTACTTTTTTTGCAGTGCAATAAAAATTGAGTAAGCTAATAATTAAAAATATATGGCGAAAATATTTTGGGAGTAATTAAATGCTAGTCGAGGCATTAGTACGCAAAAAGGTCATTTCATACAACAATATCAAAATAATAATAACAATAACAAAATGTATAAATTAATATTCTCATTGAGATCTTAAATTCTAAGTACAAGCGTTTTCATTAAATATTTTTTGGCTCGACAAAACAGTGAAATATAGTTGTACTTACATATAACTACGGGTTACTCCCACCCATCCGGAGTGAATGAATGTATGAGGGCAATAAATAAGCCCCCGATTATTTAGCGGGTAGGCCCCGGATGCCACTTAATTGAAAAGGAATTACAGCTCTCATTTTGTAATTTTTGCGGCAAGTTGTAATAAGGTTGCCCGAACAACGCTTAAACCCGGAGCGTGATTTGATTTAGAGGGAGTCTGAGGCTTAATTAAGTGGCTGGAAGTTAGGGGAAGTCCCCGACACATTTCCAGAGATACACTTCCACCGGAAGAACATCTAATTCAAATCCGCTCCCTCTCCGGCGCTCTTCATTGATTTCTCTCACTAAGCCCGGCAAATTGGCTCGGCTCTTCTCCCCCTGTTCCTTGTAAATGCCGGATAAGGGCAGTATTTATGGTCAAGGTGGATGCCGATGCGCGGGGTTCGCTCACTTCAATCTAATAGTGTTGGTTTGGTTCAGAGAGATTTTTCTTTTCAGTGTTTGTAACCACTCTTGTGTTTAAATTGCATTACTGTTTAATACTATTGCATTAAGTTGCCGTTTTAAATACAAACCAAGCATTAACTATAACAAAGTGTTTCAAATGAACTTTATACAGGATGTAGCGTTTTTAATGCAGAATATTAAAAACCTACATTTCTGACAACAAATGAAGTAATAGTTATTATACATGAGTGAGACATTTGCACGACGAGGACGTATTTAAAATTTTATCTACCACTATCTTAAATTGCGAAAAATCCAAAATCAGATTCTGTTTGTAAATTTTGATTCAAAATCAAGAAGCAAAGGCATTGTTATGGTAAATTGTCAAACTTCTTGTCAAATTTGTTATAAACAAAATTGAGTTTTCGACTTTTACCAAATAAATCGAGAACCAAGTACGAACAATTTTATAAACGATTCACTGATTGGTGTGCATCTAAGAATATAAAATATGAAGCAGGTGAAAATATATTATCAGCATTTTTTGAAGAATTATCCAAGACGTATAAATCATCTAATCTTTGCGCGTTCTATTCTATGCTGCGGTCTACAACCTGTATGCGGCAAAATTTTGACCAGTAAATTCAACAATTTAATTGCTTTTCTGAAAAAGCAATCAGTGGGATACAAACCAAAATATAAATTGATAAACCTGCTGTCTTAATAAAAATAACCATTAAGCAGTGATCTTTTAATATTTCACTAGTGGGGTAAGTCACATTACTCCATTAGTAGTGTTGGCGCCAATTATTTAGTTAACTCATAGTAAAGCCTATATATGTCTCTATCTGTTTTGTATCTGAATTATTTTAACTGTATAGTTACATGCGAACTTGACAACTCAAAAAAAGAAGGACACGGTGTGATAGGCCGCGAATATAGAGAGTAGATGGATAGCATTTTCCTATAATAATATCTAATAGTATCTAAATAATAATAGTTTAAATAATCTAGTGATATAAATTACATTTTAAAATTATAGTGGTTTGATCGACCATATTTATCCTATTTTCCCTTTTTTATTCCTTTGTCCGTATGGTATGGCATTTTAGAAAGAATTTACACATTAATATTGGGTAAGTCGTTTTATATAGATATTTTCTTTAGCTTAAATAAATTAGATATTTCGAAACAGTCCGCTTTCTATCAACATTAGAAATAATTTAGCAAAAGAACAAACAAGTAGTGTAATAATCTTATAAAGCAGTTGTAGATAAAATAATATAGTTGACCATATATTGGTTATAAGATTTGAATATTAAAAATATTTTATAAAAAATGTCAATAAGTGACAAAAAGTTAACGCTGGTTCTGGACATATTATGATAGCTGTGGAGTGAAACGTAGTGAAGACTAGCGCTGCGAATATGTTCTTTACATTGAAGGATTTTGACCCATGTGAGAAAATTCAGATTTTTTTAATCATTAAAATGTGAAGAATTTTCTGATTTACTTAGTGTTTAAGTTTTCTACACATTTTTCTTGGATATCATGCTGCAATAGAGTGTATCATAGAAAAATGTTGTATTAGAACTATTTAGTGTAGAGTAGATGTCCGATTCCACAACCCCACGAGAAAAAAAGTGCCATATGCAAAAGACTAGAACCACTTCTATACGTTTTCAAGGTAGCTGAATCCGAATCCAGTGTCTGTTTGACGAAGTTAATTCATTTTCAAGGTCATTTGAAGGTCAACTTTTGTTTCTTGACGGTAATGTAATTTATATAAGCAGATCAGTAAGAACGAAAAATTTCACGTTCGGATACGCGGTTAAGTCATTTTTGAAAGTCGCGTTCAAGGTCACTTCCTGAAGGTTGACACTTTTCTTTTATGGTGATAATGCTATTTCTTGCCTGCACATTCTGAAATATAGGAATTTCACGTTTGTATATGATTGAGTTATTTTTTAAGGTCATTTGAAGATCTAATTATCCTTTTGAACTTTTCAGGTTGGTATTCGTCAATATGGCAAGATATCTGGGAAATGACCTCTATAAAAGTTATTTTGGTCATCCTGGAGCAAAATCTATTGATCTTGGATATTTCCTTGAAGGACATGTTCAGGGATATGCCCAGGTCAACACTTGTATTTTAATAGTAAAACAATTTCTGATTACGTTTGTTATGTTCGCGGAATAATCGTGATCGTATGAATCATTACAAAAGGAAAGTGTGGACTCAAAGGACATCATTTGAAGTGAATTCTTAACAGAATATTGCAATACTGCTTTCACTGCTATATATCAAACTAGGCTTAATGAAGTAGTTTGTTGAAGCTGTCAAGAAAGAAGACGAATGTCATCAGTACTTACAACAACAATAACTGCCAAAACCATCTGAAGCTAAACTAAAAGAATATATTTTCGATGGACCACAACTTAGAAAAATGCTTAGAGATTAGGTATAGTTTTATAGAGCACATGAATGGTACAGACAAAGTTGGATAAGGAGAATTAGACCTTTCCCCTTTCTTAAATTTGACCTTAAAAAACTTAATTGTGTATCCAAACGTATAATTTCTCGATGCTTCACAATAGGCAGGCAAAAAGTTGCATTTCAAATAATTATACTCAGACTGCTAGACTTTCAGTCTTGGATAACTATTTGTACAGTAATACCAGCAAATATTTCCATTTATTATAAATAGTGAGTTTATAATAGTAATCAGTAAATGATTTTCTTGCCATTACTATGTGCACTTAACTTGGTTCAATTATCAACTTTGTCTATAGTTTTCAGTTTGTATTCAGAAAGTTACCTACAAGTAAATTGCAAGGTGCTGAAATTTGAACATAGATTTTGTATGCAAAACAAAAATTTTAAGTTGTTAACTAATAGACACTAAAGGCACAAGCACTACGTCGTGCATCATGAACATTTCTAATTTTTATATATACGATTTCCATTTCAACCTAGTGTGAACCAGCAAAATATTTAGTCATACAATTTTTTTATTTGATGCAGTTTTAGCTATTGTGGCCATAGATAAATTATTTTAACCGTTAATAGGCAACACAGTTATCGACAACTAGTTATCGACTACAATAAGTAGAAGCACTAGAAAAATTTTCCTATTCAACGTGCCTTCTACAGTATTGTCTCAGCAATACGCCGAATTAAACTAGCAAAAGCGTGTTAATGGAGTAATGTTTATTATGTGAGATGTAACTGGTCTGCTACTTCCTGCGCGGCCTAAGCGGCTCGATTTGCAGAAAGCGACCTACAATATCGTAGGTACTTAACCGCAGACCTCTCGCCCTGGGCGATGCGCCATTAAATCTATAAATGATCCTGCAGGAAACAACTACTCCGCGGGCTAATGCCCCGACCGACATTGAATTACACCTGCAGTATCTGTGTGAAACAGCCAAGAACCATTGTTGGCCACTCCACCAGACATAGACCGGTTTCGGGCTTATTAGCTCTCATCAGTATGCCATAGGTGAGATGACCGACAATTGAACTGGCTGTTCCTTCAATGTAGTTTTACATATAAACCGAGTGCAGGTGAGATGCAACTGGTAATGTTTATTATGTTTATAACACTACTATGTAACACTAATAACTAAATCATTATACAAATTACCTTAGAAATACTTTTTTATTTATCGATTTTACTCAAAGACCCTTAAAACTGGTCTATTAACAAATCTACATCGCCCCTGTAAATAATCTAATCCTGAGCGCTTAGTTCTGATAACGGAAGGGTATATCCTTATTATCCTCCAAAGGGCGATTATCGTCCTATAGGCAAATCATAATTAGGTTCTGGTAAATAAATTATTTAAAGGGTTTAATTAGATAAAAGCCTCGTGTCGTGCGGGTTATGATTTACCGCCCGGCGGGGGCGGCAGTCGACAGGCCCTCTATCCTCGCCGGGATAGAGCAGGTTCGATAGGACATCGACGATTCGATCGGTGACAGGTGCCTCGGCCTGGTTTTCATCGTTAATTGTGGGCATTAATATCGCCTGACGGAGCGAGCGCGTCTATCGGAAGCGTCCTCTGGGGTAGTTTTGCGATCCACTGAATTTTTATGCGTATACAGAGTGTTTCATAATTTAATGCTAATATCCAAGGGAATTAATTTGCAATGATAAAAATGACAGAAAATTTAGACATTTTACACGTATCCGGAAAGTAATAGGACCCAGCTTTAACAAAGCTTCCTGTGTTCAAATAGAACCGATTTAGACAAATTTAAGTTCGAAAGTGTCTCGGTTAGAAGTTGCAGGGTACCTACAAATGGTCTAACATAATATTTTATATACTTACTTATTCATTACCGTATTTTTCGAAAGGAACAGTTTTGAAATACATAGAAAATAACAATGTAGCAGCATGCAATAGTGTCTCACAGAGGCAGAAGTATTGTTTCGTCTTTGTTTTATGTTGAATTTAAAAATTCCAAATTAGGTAGCAGTAATTCTGGCAAACCTACAACGTTTCCATTAAAAGTCCATCCGAAAATTACTTTATTAGTAATATACATAGTTGAAGGTGAATGTTACGTTATTTAAGCAAAATAAAGTACATTAACAAATCGTCGTGCAGTGGGATGAAATTTATAAGCAAACTTTCTGTGCCTTTTATTGAATAGTACCAACCGATTTTGACTACACTCTCTGCTGCGCTAATAACATATCCACAGGTCATTATTATCAATACACTTGGTCCATTGTTATGTCACTGTGTCAGCAAGTTATGTGTAACACAAAATGATACTACGCACACGCTACAAAATACCTAAAATACCACCACAATTCGTTTACGTACGTGTTATGTTATAATTTAAGGTTAAAGTTATAAACGACGTGTTACGTTACTTTAGGCAAAAATTTGAAAAATGTCTAACAGTTTTCTTTATTTCTTTAATTACTTTTAAATTATATTAATAGTTAATATTCAAAACTAAATACTAAACGGCTTTATTATGTTTCTTGCAAACATTATTATCAAAAAACATTTGAAATAATGCAAAGCTGTTAATACTAAAATGGGATATCAGTATTCGGAATTGCCTGGACCAGATGGAGACAGAGCGCACAACGCAGTCCAGTGGCGTTGAAGGTTGAAAATACTACAACTTCAATATTTTTTTTCTCGAAAACTGTAGGGATTTTATAAAAAATATGTTTGTACGATATTGACTCCATTTTTTGTGACGCATCAATTCCCAAATTTTTTTGTATAAGTCGTGAATCACCTTGTATATTACCTGAACGTTTTTTAAAATATGAGTAGGTATACTTATTACCGCACCTCGAGTTTTACTGCAATTCCAAGACATCGTCACGGTCCTTTAAGCTTAGTTTCAAGAAAAATAATAATTTGACGGTGTTAGGTCACGAGGCAGTTTGAATTCTTCGTTTTGCACATAAATTATCACCTGTCTCGCGAGAATGCAGAAGGGCGCCCATGCCACTAGCCGCCTAATAACAGAGCGCGAGCGGCTCTTCCAATTATATATGGTAATTGGCAGCGTTTAGCTGAAATTGGCGAAATTGGAATTAAAAAATGGCAAATTACCCTCAAATTCGGATGTGTTACAGTGTTATTTATGGTAATTACCGGTTTATTTCACTGTTTATTCCAGCGAGAGGGATAATTTATCGGCTGTATGGACACTGGCCGGATGAAATTGAATCTATTGCCGATGAAATGAAAATTTTATGCGCTGCGACAGAGCCGCATTCGGAAATTTTGATGCTCTGTAACATTATGACTACAAACGTGAGAATCCTGCGCAATTGTTCGATATATTTTAGTTGTCTCAATAGAAATAAATAAAAGGTACTGATGGACTAATCTATTACTATATTTTATATATTTACAATGTAAAAATAAATAAGCACCTAGGTATATACAGGGTGATTCATTAATAATGGGACAGAGCTTAAGGACATGTTGCTGATCTCAAAATAAAGCGACTAAGCAAAAAATATGCCTCATCCGAATGTTGCTCCTATTCGATTTACAGGGTGTTAAAGTTGAAAAAATAATTCACATTTTCTTTATTATTTTTCGATCGCATCGACCGGATTTTATGAAATTTGGTATAGGGCGGTTGCTTGGGACTAGAAATTCGAATATGTCGACGATTTTGGTGTATCTGCTAGAGGGCGCCACCAACGATGGTTTGGACCCCTTTAAATCGCTACGACTTTTTTGTGCTACACTGTATCTCATTTTGGACTGGAAACATTTTCTTCCCTATCTTTTCTAGTGAAAAAAGGTACACCTTGTTGATATCGCTAGAAGCTAAGTAATGGGCCATACTGTAACAGCATAATAGCGACCAAAATAAGTTGATTTACTTTAGCTTATCCTAAAAAAATCCAAAAATCTACCAAAATCAATAATAACAAAGATATAGGGTGTCAAAATTGAAGAAATGAATCACATTTCTCTTGCTCGATCGCTTGAAGCAAATTTCACGAAATTTCGCTTATTTTGATCACAGCATTATGCTGTTACAGTATAGCCTACTACTTATGCAACAATTTGACTTTACTTTTAGATAAATTGCATGCATCATGAGATTTATATGCATTTTTCTCAGAAACCAGTGCTTCTAGCAACGTCAACAAGGTGTACCTTATAACTAGAAAAGATAGGGAAGAAAATTTTTCCAGTCTAAAATGAGATACAGATGAGTTTTTATTGTTCGTTGGAAATTACATTATTTTTTTTGCATCTATTTATCAGAAATAACGATAAAAGCTTTATTTATGAAGTTAAGGTTAATATTTGGCAATAATGTCTGTCAAATTGGCGCAATTTCGCAAATCTTATTTTGAAGTCATTTGCTCTAAGAAACACAACTTGCTATTTTTAGTATCGGTAATGGGAACTGTCAATATGTAACGTTTTAGTAATATTTACTACAAAGTATCGAACGAGGCTATATCGTTACTTTAAAGTAGAAGTAAAGTTCCCACTGCCACTTTTTAGTAACATCTTTTCTGTTCATTCTGAACGTGGTATGTCCGAGGTTTACATTGACCACACAATTTTATATTGTAATAGTAGTTGAATACTTATCCCTGCATTATTATATTTTGTTCTACAGTTTTTTTTTGGCGTTTTGGCCTAGATATTTAATTTGGGGAAATATAATTTATAGTTTAGTATAGATATAGTTTTATATGGAGTATTGTCTATACTTAGCACTAAATTAATAGTTATAACAAATGTGATAATATTCATAAAGAAAAAAGTATACTCCACACACGACATTTAAATAGGTACAGACATTGCACCATGACGTGCAACATAAAGGTAAAATTTACTTAATGATGAATTTAAGATGTTATACGCACTTTGCAGTTGTGCGCGATGATGCTAAATAGTTACAAGTAGCGATAACGTTGTTCGGACTAATAAATATAGCTTACCAAGTTCTACGACTTTAAACGAACAATTAAGGTTCCCTGAACGTTGCGGCAACTATAAAACTACTTGAAAGTGATTATAATTGTGAAGTCATATTTTAGTAACATGAGTAAGTCGCTGCTACGATTATTTGTTCCTCCAGTTACTCTATGAAGGTTTCAGTCTCAGTTATCGTTACTTTTGTGTTAGTTGGAAGTGAAATTAATGTGCGGTTAATATCAAAAACTTATATCCGTTAAAATTTGTTCTCAATAAAAATTAAATTTTTCCTAAAATGTTTATATAGAAATTATTTAATTACCAGATATTTTCATTCTAATTTAGTAGATTTTATCCTTGAGTCTAGTCCAACTCTGGACCCTGATACGTTCAGTAGCTGTCTTTAATACGTGATATATCGTCGAAAGTTATGCATAGAAAGATAATTCCAATTGTCAGACTTAACTGCCTCATAAAACTAACCAGCAACCACGGAATGTATCGATTTGAATTTATGTTGTTGCTACGAACTTTAGAAACAACTGGATTTACGCAGGTATAGCTCGTTTCGAACACAGAAGATATGTGTACCATTTTATTGGATATGAATTTATCCAGTTAGTACAATTTGAGAAACTAAAAATGTTCAAAATAAAAATATGCATAGTCATAGTTAAAATATACAGGGTGAGTCAGATGTAGGTAGCATGTTAGAATAAAAATTTACTTAATATTCATATATGTCTAGATCCGCTGAAAACGCTGGTGCTAGTTTCTGAATGTACTATTAATTGACAAGAAATTTTGAAAAACTTCTTACAACATAGTTATCATCAGGAACACTTATTCTTATACTCGCGTCAAGAATTCAGACGTCTTATGCGCATTTGCTTTTATTGTCAACGTAATTTTAGATATTTAGTCGCATTAAAAACAATCATGTTTTGCAATTTAGTGCAATATATAATGCAAACTTTTAGTGTAGTATATAGTTTATTACTATCAGTTGCAGTTTCTTAAATATTTCGATAAAAATATAATGAATTATTCATTTGTTCGTATGACGTAAGTCGTCTGAATTTTTGTTGCGAGTATATTTGCTTTGTATGTAGATAGATAGGTATATGATTGGACCACCGATTTGATCTAATAGCATTGGTTATGTAAGCTTCCCTATCAGATAAATTAAAAGTAAAGCTGATACTCGTTTACAAAAATGTTGACGTATGTAGGTCATCAGAATCTAGTGCACATTAAGATCGGCATTTATAATTTTGATTACCTTCTTATACAACTGGTCGTCCACTGAGGGGAAGCGACGCGAAGGGAAGGGAAGCGTCAATTTGATCCTGTGTCCACACGATGCCATAAAGCAACCTAAGAGGAAGTGCCATGTAACTTTTATACTCGCACATCGATTAACGTCAGAAGCCACGTAATATTTTCCTTCCATGGCTTTGTTCCATGATCAAAACAACGCGTCTCTTCGCTTTACGTCGCTCTTCATCAGTGAGCAAGCAATACTCTAACATTCTTATCTACATCATGCAAACGTCAAAATTTGTAGACGGTGTCAACAATTAGATGAACTCTTCCTATTCTATATTTCGAACGTTTAAAAGTAGATACCTATTATCGTTATATATACTTTCTCGATATATTTTCTTGCTTATATGCTTGAAATGAACTATACACATTAGAAATAAGACGAGGCGAATATGTTTTCAGCGCACTGACGGCGTTAATTTCACTTTTTCCACAGTATCAACCCGATTACGCCGGCATTAATCAAAAAATCACAACCGCTTTGAGTAGGGTTACTGTAAAAGGCGAAGCACCTGCTTTTTACGAGATTCTAATCTGACGTACGTCATATATATCATTCCACCTCTACAGGCTTAGTTAAAAGTGGTTTTATATTTGTGCGCTCGGATATATTGTTAGAATCGTTTATGTTACAAAACAGGTAGAGGCAAAGGTGAAAGGTTTTTTCTAGACAAACGCTCCCAGTGGTCCAAATTTGGTTCTGCTGATTTCAAAATTGACTGTAATTGAGACGAAGCTGTTAATTGGCGATTAATTTTTTGTACAAAAATTATATGAATATGTAGCTGTTAATACACAATGTGTTTTCACTCATTCATAGTCAAATAACATATTCTCAAAAAAAGCTGCATCTTTCAGGTGCACTAGATATAATAGGAACAATAGGTTCCGTCTAATTGTTAATGTTACCTACAACTATTAAACTTTATAGGCTTTCAGGAATATCAGAATTCAGAAGGCATTGCGATCGACATCACCAAATGTCTAATAACTGGCCAGAAAATGAAAAATATACTTTACTGAAACTTTCTTAATACGAGTTTACCTAACATCCGAAAATTTATTTCGTAATAAAAATTCATAAATCACAAACACAGAGTAATTCTGAAAGTGGGGTAGTACCTATATTTATTTGAAGAAACGATATGCAAAAAATGGCCCAATATAATGTCAACATAAGATATTATACCTCACCGTTTGCATGTATCTTGGGTTCCTTGAATTAAATAAATAAATTGTCGTGCAGATGGATGAAATTTATAAGCAAATTTTCTATGCATTTCGTGGAGCAGCGCCAACCAATTTTGATTACACTCTCCATACACTTAATAACATATCATTATACATATTATCAATACACCAATGGACCATTGTTATATCAGGTTGTCAGCAAATTTCGTGTAACACAAAATGATACTACTGCACACACTATAAAATACCGGAAATAATAACAAGATGACGATTCGTTAACGTACGTGTTACGTTGTTATCTAATGAAACTTTATGGTTAGGGCTATAAGGGAAACGTGACTTTTGTCAAAGACTGCGTGCGCAACTTATTAAATGTCGCTTATCCATGATGTATTGTGAAATAGTGACCTGACTTGGGTTACACAGAGTCGGTTTGAAAATTTGCAAAAACCTTAAAGTCAGTTTTTGAAAAAACATTTATTAGGGCAATATGTTATAAAATGATTAATTTTAATGCCTACTGTCATCAGTTAAAATTAATACCCCACTTTTAAAATCATCCTGTATAGTTGTCATTCTTACATTTGATCTGTGACTTACAAGCCATGTTATGTTGTTTTTTGTTTGGGGTCTTAAAAACATGATTTTCTGAGAATAAATTTTAATACCTAGATTTTTGAGTCTCGCACAAATCTTTTGGGGCAATTTTCCCAAAAACGGTAGTAGAGTAGAAGTATCAAATTCTACCAAGAGCATCTTTGGTTACTTATAAATGACGCCTAGATAAGATTTTGTAGTCAACCGTATCAGACGTTTGGTCAACAAAAAATAAGAGATAAATTCATCATGACACATTGGCTAATGTGATGCCCTGTCATTGACTGTTATGGTAGATTATCAAAAGCTCAAATCAAAATTATTAACTCCACATAATAATAAAAATAGCAATAATATTACTGTTTCCGCCGTTACCTAGCAATTTAAATTAAAAAAAACTAAGAAATTCACGTGAATGTTCGCGTTTATGAGGTCAGGGCTTTATTTGACAGCAAAGCTTGGACAGGATGGTCTGTAATTAATGAGTCATAGAGTATCTGTAGATTGTGGATGTCAAAATAATATGATTCAGTTAAACATGGCTTAGTGAAATGTTGCTTGTTCGCAATGTACCTATAGGGTGTTGAAAGTTGATTTTAAGTTTGTTCGACATTATAATGTCGACACCTTTAGTGAGAATGGCGTAAACCCAGAGGAATCTTTATAGTGACAAATCCGAATGTGATGTTAATTTGTTCATATATTGCAGATAGCGTTAGTTACGCACTGTAATATAGTTATCTTTCATCATAATATTTTTATGCAAAACTCTATCTGGAATCATGTGCGCCGGTATATGCTTTCCGACCTCTACTATTATTCCGGCACTAACTTAAGTAGGTTTCGTAATATGAAGCCGATTATTTTGACGACTAGAATCTACATATAGTTACTAAATGACCCATTCATCACCACCATGTATAACCAATGTCTCAAGGTTCTTGAGGCCTTCTATATTTTTATTTTTTATAAATAACACAGCCAATTGCCAACATTGTTTACTGGATTTATCGTTATTTCTGAGGAAGTCTCTTGAATCGTGAAGAAACGTAAACCAACTATATAACAACTAGTCCGACAACTGCTGAACAAATGATTGTCAATAGCCAACTGCCACAATCCTACAAACTAGAGTAAGTTTTAATATAAATGTATTAAAATAGACTTCGATGCAGTTTCCTAAGCATTGAAAATTTCACGAGAATAGTAGGTATTACAAATAAAAATGGAAACAATTCAAGGTTAATATATTTACAGATATGTGATGGATGCATTCATCGTTCTGTTTAAGTCCTGCACTAAACATAAATATTATGCTTTAATATCCAACTGCATGCATGTCGACATCCTGCTAATATTTTATTTATTTTCAGTCATGGAAAATGTGAAAAGCCTGCATTATTAGACAATATTGATATCGATCCACCAGACAATGTTTTGAACAGCACATGTTATTTGCTCAAAACATTCGCAGTCATAAAAAAATAATCTTCCCTATAACGTTTCCTTTTAGGATACATATAGGGTGTTCTATTTAAAATAAATACCTATATTTAATGTTTGTTCAGCGTTGGTAAACAGTCGTCATAATGAAAGGATTTTGCCGTAACATAAGTTAGTTCAGATAAGATATATTTTTGAAAATAGATAAAAAAATTGTATTTACACTAAAATAATACCTTTCTCCATTGGCGTAGAAGTTTTAGAATATTAAACGCAAACAAAACTTGATAATTAAGCCACTGATCTTGATTAACCTGTTCAGTTGTTTACCTCTATATGTATAGTTCTATTTAAACATTTCTTGTTTAACGTATAGGTACATAATTATTTTCAAATGACCAACCATAGTTTACTTTTAGTTTATTTTTCTCAAAAGTCTCAAAACTAAGAGGATAACTAGTTAATAATTTCCTACATCCACCACGTGGTAGGTCATTCTTAACCAATTTACATAATACATAACATAAGCTTGCACTTATATTGGTTATGGGTCTCCACAAATAAAAAAACATGAATTACCTTTACCACCTTTACATAATGGTATAATTATGCTATAAACCCTTTATTATAATTACATTGTTTCAAATTTTAACGAAAACTATTTTATTGTTTTAATAAGGAAAATATTTTCCTTTAAGTTGTACGTGTCGTACAAGATAATGGAGTGTCCATAAAAAAAATTATAAGGAAGATATTTCAAAAGAACGAAAAAACTGAGCTTGGTTTTGGTTCCACTCTTCAAGCAGTTCTGGATTCATCTGCTCATGCACTTTATAAATGCCATATTGGTTTATTTGAAATCTTTTCTGATAAGAAAATTCTTTTCTTTTCAATTTTTCTTGTAGAATTAATTTGTAGCGGTTCTAGAACCGTTGAAATAGTTCTTGTACGAGAGTAGGAACTGGTTGCATATGTGCGGTTTCATCGTTTATGACAAAAAATTATAAAACAGATGCATCGTAACGAAAAAGTTTAGACAATTTTTAGTAAGACTTTATCAAATAGCTCATCAGAAGAGAAAGAGACAATACAATTAATTTTAATGTCAGAAGTATAAGAAATGTATTGCAGAGGATATTGACAAAATTTTGATTTTTCAAGAAATTGTGATGCGGTCGTCTTTTTGTAGCGTTTCTAAATATAGAAACGACAATAATTAACATTCTTATTAGTAATAATACCTGATAGATAAGTAGGTAACAGTTAATCCAGTTAACTTCACTATTTTGCATTCGTCTTTCATTATTTCCTTACAAACTGGCAAAACTACAACATTTTCAATCATTATAACCACTCACTACCGATATTACACTCTTCCTGTAGGTACAGCTAGCTAGGTTATCTATTTATTATAACAAAATCGAAAGAAAGGAATAGATTCACCGCGGCAGTCTTGTATCATAACCTAGAAAACCAAACCGGCGAACTATATTGTGGGAAAATATATCTTCCCGACACATATTCCTTTATTTAATAACTATAAAACGTTTAAAATTAAAATAAGGCACTAAAAACTGAAGACCACAAAATTACAACGTAAACACAGGAATTGAATTATGACATGACAGCGATACCGACTGAGCGACTCTTGCATGACTTGCTTCTTGCTTGTTGGTTGCATACTCTACATTGGCGGCGTTAAATAAGTATTTAAAATAATATTGAAAAAAATTTTTTTGAACGGTGATTCCGTTAATTCTAATTTGTCCCTATCCCCTCTTAAAATATTTATACTAAGTCATAGTTAACCCTGTATAATAATTTTTGTGTCTGGTCTGATGTTATAGACTATGTTTTTTTCTCTGTATCATTTTATTTTATTTTAGTTCTAGATTGTATCCTATATGTTTCATATTTTTCTATGGCTTTTTATTACCATGATATTCATTATTGATTGTTATTTTTACTATTTATCGCACGCATTTGTATGCGCATTCAATTATATTCTGAACTGATTCAGAACTCTTACAAAATCAAAACGCCTTTTTAAAACATTCATACGTATTTTTCAGATATAATTCTTTGGCTAAAATTAACTTCCGTCTCAACCACGTTCAACCAAAGCCGAGTCCCATCGACCCCGCACATGAAAGCAACCGTTGCTCAAGCCGCGCCGTTTCGTTCCTCCATACCTCACAGGAATCATTGTGGCAATAAACTCTACAATCGGACGTCGACTCCCAGCGTAGTACACCAAATACGTGTAATCGAACACTTAGTCGTAAACGTTCCTCCGGAGGCCGTAAACAAAGCTGATGGAGTTATCCAGCAATTAAGTTAGGCCCGGAATCAGATAAAGCACTTAAAACGAACAGTATTGTAAACGGGGAGCAGATCTTAATTTTATAATGTCCGCCGGTTATTGAGTCATTTCCATGGAACCCGTTTGGGAGATCGAGATAAGCAAATGTGATTTTTATTGACGGATCGGGCAGGTAATTCTTGTCATGGGAGGTGTGGCCGCCGCTATTTCAGCAGTTTTCTGTCGTTATCAGATGGGGAGGATTTATATTCAGGTAGGTACGACTTTTCAGGTGAAATAACTAAACCAGAGAACTTTTTTGTCACTTTTTTTAAATAAATCTATATACCTATATAAAATTCTCGTGTCACCATATACCGGCTTGCCCGATTTTTATAAAATTGTATATGTATATTTCGTAGGTCTGAGAATCGGTCGTAATCTATTTTTCATACCCGTAAGTGATAAGGGTGGTCCACCCCAAATTTTTTTTTTTTGGACAAAATTTTTTATTTTTTTATGATGTAGCATTAAAAAATACATGCAACCCTTAATTTGCACCCTTCTATCACAAACCCCTATTTTTTAATAGCCATTTTAGTAATTTAATCATTTTTAACCCTGGTAGATAACTGATCGATTATCACTAGATCAGTTATCCTCGCTAGGCGTCTACCAGTGTCACTTCTCACCACAAACCTAGAAAAAATATAGACAGCGTCGGTTCATGATATAGGTCACGTGACGGGTGCCGCGTTTTCTAGGTCCAGGAAATTGATATTTTATTTGCTTTATGTTGGCGGTGTGCAAATATGAAATTAACTAACTTGCTGTAAATTGCACCGTATAAAAATCCTGTTTTTATTTTACAGTATGTCACTTTTAAGTGCCGTGAAATCGCAAGAATTTATTGTTCAAATCGGAAATGCAGCAAAACTAGTTCACGCAAACTGCTTTGCTACGAACATGCGTAGAAACGGGGCTTTGATTCGTCGTCTCTATCAAAACTAGAAAAATTTTAGTACGACAGCAACATTTACTGGCCTAACGTAGTATTTTTATTTTTTGCATTCATATGGAAATAATCCAATAGTTTGCAATATATATTTTATTTTTTACGAGAAATCCTAATCTCCTCTGTTGAAAATATCCCAGTAACTTGTTCAAATTCTTCAGAAACTTCTGCGTTCCGAAAATGATGGCAACAATGCTACCAGGGTTGTTATTAACGGAAAGGAAGTTACATGTAATAAAACAAAAAACTAAATGTGTATTACTGCAAATATAAATGTTAATAAGTACCTAAATAAATTAAATTTGATTTATTAATTTTTCACTAATCTAATAGTGAAATAAAGTTACTTTATTCCACTAGTGGATAAAGTTCCACATTAGACGGTTCATATGTGTGGATAAAAGTTCGACTATAATTGTGATTATGGATAAACATTTTTAAAAACTGTTGTTTTATATGCTTAGACTCTCCTTTTTGTCTAACATTTAATGGTGGATTTCTTGAATATAGTCATATTTTTTGTCGTTGTTAGAGAAGTCCCAAACAATTTCCAAGTCCAAAAAAACATTTTGCTCCTCTAATTCCATAATAATTGTGTCATAGTGGAAGGCGCGCCAATAAAACTTTACGACAGCGTGGGGAGTCGGATTATTGAAAAAATCACAATATCAGTGGCCTCCCTCTCGCCACATGTGTCTCATAAGAGGGTGGATTATCCCTCAATGCTTGTATTGCGTTTCAATTGCCGTGTATAACACCGAAACCGGGAGGCTATTGTTAGGGTACATGCATTTTTATCGAAGCCCACTTATTTGATACATTTGTCAATTTTATAAAGTACCCCTCGATCTGGTGCGAGCGCCGGTGCAATAAATATGTGAGCAAGTCATCAGTGAGATTATAGTTTCCTGAAACGACAATGACTTGTGGGTAGGGAGAGTGTAATTTGTCTAGTAATTCGAATAAAACTGATTCATACAGTGGGATCTACACCATCCATAAAGAAGACAAAGTTTCTATAAAGAGAATATGAAATTTTAAATAACCCCTTCTATCGTAAAAAGAAACTTATAATTATACACAGTAAAGAAACATGTGAATAGGACTAACACCTTAGAGATAATTGTCTATACAGGGTGATTCTTAACCTATACGTATAAACTTCGGAAATTGTAGCTGAGCACATATAATGATAAATAATAGTTAAAAAAAATGTAGGCAAATATTTTTTAGTTTCGGCAGTTTACAAAAATTCATCAGGTTTTTGTTCATAAAAACTAAGAAGTAATACAACAATCTTCACTAAAAACTAAACCTTTATGTCAAAAACAAAACGTTTTGGGATACATGTTTTTATAGATTGTTTGTCTTATTTTGAGGCCTAGAACACACAGTTAAATTTATGCGTATAGGTTAAGAATCACCCTGTATAAGTATCATTTTTTATAGAAAATAAAATGAAGATGTACTTATGTTCCGCCTCCTAATACATTGATGCATATTGTGATCATATATTACTTTTTGTAGTATGTTTTATATTTTTTTATATTCATTGTGCCTGTTGGCAGTAAGGGGTTAAAAATGCCTGTGCTGCATGGAAGGCATGCTTTCTGTTTGTAATGTCCTATGTCATTTTTAAAACAAGGAAACCCCAGAATAACAGAAGAGTTGTATAGTTCTATCATAAATAAAAATATCACAAACAAAATTACTTTTATAATAACTTGTTTTCACTTGAAATATTAAGTACCTAACGACAGTTTGTTGTTTCTATTTTTGATTTAATACACTTTCTGTACAAATTGACACTTATAAGGATGTGAGAAAATATTTTACAAGTATCTCTTTTACAACTGATTTGTTTAGGTACCTGCACAATCAAAAATAACATTGATGATCTCAAACTCATTTACGAGTGAAATTATTTTGGTGTTGAATTTTTAGTAATAAATAAATGAGGTTATCAACACAATAAAAAAACAACGAAACGTATTGATAATATAACTCAATTTTATGTTTGTAGTGACAAATAATTCTAGCTAACTCAAAAGTTGCTCATTAAAGATTTATTTAGTTAACAAATAACCTAGGGATCCTTTACTCAACGAATTTTGTTAATATTTTAACACAATCGAGAGTGGACTCGTTTAAATAACCAATTGTGTTGATTTTGAGTAGTAACATTTTGGTCATAACGAAGATACCTACATAACCGCTGTTTTTTTTTAGATAAAACTTTGACACATAACTGTAAATAAATATGAACTGATTTTAGTATTATTTTAATGTAAAAGTTGACACTGCGTACGAATAGAAGTTGTGGCTTAAAACTTACCTCCCGCTCTTTGTGATGATCATCTCCGTGCCCAAATCGAAAAATTTATCCCAGAGATCCTTAGTCTCTAGGTGACATTCCACGTTCAGTAACTCCTCGCAATTGCAGAGGATCTTTTGGGCCTTTGGAGTGGCTGGTTTCTCTGCCACGAGATCTGGCGATTCTCGGTCCAGATCCGCCGGCTCCGAGCCACAATCTGAGATGGCCGGGCTTTGCCTGAGCATTTTGGGCTTTGCTGTTCTGGAGGACTCACTGTCGGAGCATTCCTCCACGTCGACTTCTACGTCGTCGTCTTCTAGGGGGTCCTCTATGTCAGGGGAACTGACTCGGGACAGTCCACCTGGAAGAAGTCTGTTAGAATACGCGTAATATCACATAATTAGCGCGCGAAGTGATTTTGTACAACGTTTTCTCTGTACAACAAATTATTATCCAGGTATAACGGCAAAAAATTAAATTAATTTAGTATTTATCAAATAGATATACCTAACTATTAAAATATAGGTTTCTACTTTTGTTTCAAATGCAAACATACAAATATTTATTCATCTCTATAAAATTACATGGAATTTTATATTTGTCAAGTTACCCTGAAATATGCAACTGCATATATCCAGATAATAATATTCAAGACAATTCATAAATTTACCATATATTTTAATTGTATAATTAAAAAACTAAATAATCCTACTACACAGTAAAAAATAACATTGAGTAACCTCAAACTCATTTATCGGTGAAATTAGTTTGATGTTGAATTTTGAATAATTATACATTTAAACAAAGAAATGAGCTTATCAACACAATATTTAGTCAGAGACATGGCTTATGGAAAAACAACGCAATATATTGATAGTAGCTCAATTTTGTGTTTGTAGTAACACATAGGTCAATAAGCTAACGTAAAAGTTATTCATTGTTACTCATAAAAGATTAATTTAACTAACAAATAACAGAGTGAACATTGCTGAATGAATTGTACCAATATTTTAACACAATTGGGCTTGGGTTCGTTTTAACAACCAATTGTGTTTTTGAATGAAATTTTATTCAAAAATATTTTACGATGTTATTGAAATAAATATATTTCATCTCACTTCTAAAATAGATATTCAAAACATTTAGATTCCATTAAAATTGATGACAACTTTTTAACTTTTGGGAATTTACTGTTTATATAGAAAAAATACTAAATAATAGTACATCGAATGTTTTTTTTTTTTCAGTGGATTATAGTTGTGATATAACAATATTAAAATCTACTAGGCGTTTGTCTTTTTTATTTCTAAAGTCTAAAGCTATATTTATTTCTCTTTGTTATGTGATAAATTTTTCTTTTAAAAGAAATATAAAGCACAGCAATATGAAAATTGGTTAACGTTTAATTGTTACTGTTCATACAAATTTAAAAAGATGTAGAAATTCATAGCATTTGTATTGGAAATTTATGTAGGTACTACTGGCATAATTTTTCATTCTTCTAAATACTTAGTACAATATTTTACTATTATATATATATATCAGTGAGTCTCAGGCTAATATCCTTTAGTTAATGGATAGAAAATGTCTCTAGAATGCAATACCATTTGAGTAGTAAATAAATTGTCAAAATTTACACCAGAACCTCCACCATTTTCTCTTTGGGAATAAATCTCATTAAAAACTAATTATTTCGGAATGAATATCGTTAACAAAAACAATTTTTGCATTAGATATATCAAATACAATCACTGAAATACTATGTAGGTATACTTCAATGTATCTGATATTTTATTTATATATCATATCAGTACAAAAGAACGTCTGTTATTTTAGACCTTTACAAAATTCATTTAAAACTAGATAATGAAAATGATCCATGATAGAAGTTTTTTAACAAACTGACTACTTTTATGCATTATAAGGCAGATAATTCTTTTTGTAGGAAATACTATTGCATTATATTGCAAATATTTTTCACCGCTTTAAAACCAGAGCCTCCGCCATTTCTTCGGGTGTGACAAATTTTACAAAGAAATAATTTTTTTGGAAAGGAAGCGTCTACTAACCGTCGGCGGGTAATTCCCTGGCTACCATCGCTTCGCCGTCCGGCGGCGGAGTGGCTCCTCTCGCCATAATCGCTGCGATGGAGAAGTCCGTAGCCCTTTGGCTCTTTGCCGTGGGCACCAACAGTCCCGCAGGGGCACTGTCTTCGGGCATTGCTCCCAGCAACATCACAACACACAGTCACAGATCACAGAATCACCACAACCGTCAGCAATCAACACGGCATGTCCAATGCAAGCGCTGCCCACTCTGAGACTAACCGAACGAGTAGCCGAACGACCTCGGCTGCCGAAAGAGGGCGGGGTGACTCACCGGGGCGGAGCTTAGTGTGGGCGTGGCCGGATTTAGCGTGTGTGGTCCGGTATCAGTTTCGCGTGACTAGGGCTATCAATCAGAGGGCTGCGGTAACAGTGGCGACATGCCATGTAGACAGGCCACTTGATATCACTTGCAGGGCCACCCACCGGTCACCAGGGGCGAACGTAATCCTGCCATGGCCGCCCATTATCCTGGTTGTCATACGAAGCGGACGTTTCGACGCTCTGCCGTTACAGGATCACACTGCAAGGCAAAGGAGGTACCGTAAGCTGTGAGCGTTAATTATCAGACGCTTACATTTGGATTTGGTACACCTGTGTGGGGGTAAACAGGGGATCACTATTTTGTAGCTCGTAATTTAAAAAGATAATATTTTTTTGGCAAATACCCACCTAAACTTATGGTACAGTAGGCGGGTGTACTTAGATACATCCACTTTTTAAGATTACTATGGTTACGCAGTGGCTTAAGAACTCCGTATGTTTAAAATAATGTTTTCTATAAAGACAATAGTATATTACACTATCTCGGAAAATGAAGAATCTCGATTTTTCAAACTTTTCCTCGATTCTGTTACTTACCAACCGTATAGTGTGTATAACGTTTTTCGTACAATTGTATTTATCAAATAAAATAATAAAAAAAAAAAAATATTTTGATGCTGAAATGGCGTAGCCTATCTAGCGTGTTTTAAATTTATTTTGTTGGAAACCAAAAAAAAAACAATTTGGTTAAGTTTGAACAATTTTGTATTTTGTTGTCAAAACTGTGCTATAATGGTTGATAAAGACGATTCAGAGGTAGATTCGGACATTGAATAATCGTATCAAATAGGTTGTGGGTCATTAATTCCACACAAAATCAAAGGTGAGGTATGTAAAAGTCTATGATGCCTTCAGGAAATAGTTGAATGAGAAGAAAGCGGAGATATCTGAAAAAACTTTGCTGGCTTATTTTGTTCAGAGAAATTTAAGAATGAAATAGGTATACGGGAAGCTTATGGGCAGAGTACCTACTCTATGCTTAAAAGTACGATCAACTTAAAGTATGGTGTCGATATATCACAATTTAAGAAGTTAGTAGCCTTTCCAAAGAAGAAAAATATTGAACATCATGCGAAAAAATCAAAGGTATTTGCCAGAGAAGAGATGAACAAATTCTGGCTGGAAGCCCCGATGAAACCTATATTATGATGAAAGCAGTGATGATAATGGGAGCCGCTGGGGCTCTTAGGCGTGATGAACTTATGAAGATGATAGTTACGGATGAAGGTTCAGTTGTCATTGTTATAGTGCCTGATACCAAAACACATATTAGTCGAATTTTCACAATCACTGACAAGGCCAATAAAAAGTCCCTTTTTTGACGATTTTGCAGAATATTTAACAAAGAAAATAGAGTTTGCTGATAAGATTTTACATACCAACAGCGGCAGTGACAATGAATTTGACTCCATCCAGTGTTTGAAGACAGAACTACTGAAGTTTATTCTAATCCTAATATATCTAAGTCAATAAGTAGTACAGAAAATTCAATTACTGTAAAAGCAATAGATAAAAACGAGGAAAAAACTATTACGTTTAAGAATTATACAAATTGTCCCTTAATTTTTACAATAAATGAGCCCAGCATATGTTGGTGAAACGAATTACTGATTTTTTACTTACCGCATTAATGCTGTTATGAACTCAAACAACACTACTATTTTTTTGATTACTGTGATGAAACAAGCCACAGTGTTGTATATTCAACTTACAGAATGTGTCAACAATGACTGTAAGTGCATATTTCAGAACGATTGTGCGAAAAAGTTTTTAAACATTTAATAAATCAACTATAAGTATGACTTAGCAAATAATTGGAATGTTATCTCATGCCACCTGGGTATTTTCAAGAATACTGAAGATATACGAATAAACAGCAAGAAACAACGAAGTTTTATATACCCAAATGGAAATACATTGACATTTTTTTAAACCTAGAAGATGTAAATTAATTGTTTGTAGAAGCAAATATTCTTATAATCGTACTAGATATACTTACTTTCATATTGCTTATGGGTATGCCAAAATGTTTGTTAATATATAAGTACTTATCATAAAATAGTAACAAATTTGTGTTTTGCAAACGATTTTTAAAAGTTATTATAGTTGAGTAAGTAGTAGATATAGGTAATATAGGTATTTATTTAGTTTAACTGTACAGGGTGTCCAACGTAACGCTCTCACTCGATATGTGGTTTTAATGTCATAGTTACAAAAAAATGTCAAATACAAAAATTGTGCCATTTTTATAGATGATTCGATGTATTGATATATCAGATATATTCGATATTTTCCTTTATATTTTAGTAACCACTGGGACAAATATATAAGTATATCATATCGATGTAATCAGAATTGTATGCTTTTTCAGAATTTAAAAAAATACATAGAGTGTTGCATTTAAAAAAAATTAACTTCGGTAAATAATTGTTTTAATTCGATGTTCTATTGTTTTTTTTTCTAAGGCACGTCGAATCATCTATAAAAATGACACAATTTTTGTATTTGACATTTTTTTGTAACTATGACATTAAAGCCACAAATCGAGTGAGAGCGTTACGCTGGACACGCTGTACATTTTCGTGATGTACCTATTATTTCCAGAATATTTTATTTTTCCAAAGACAGAGGAAACGGAAACTGTTATGCAAAGATAATAACATTTTCATCTAGATAAAATAACAGATGAAACTTAAAAATATTGTCTAGATACAGGCTAAAGATAATTATGTATTAAATTATCTAGAATAAGATAACAGAAAATCTAAAATTATAAATATGAATTTCAGCTAAAACTTTAACTTAATTATGTAATTAATATTTAAATTTATGGCAACAAGTGCTATCTAACCTCTTCGGTCAATTTTCTTTCTGTCAATTTTGGCTTGGTAAATTGTTCTCTATTACATTCAAATTGTACGGCACTAACTGC
The DNA here is from genome assembly GCA_025584915.1 of Monochamus saltuarius. Lineage (NCBI taxonomy): Eukaryota > Metazoa > Arthropoda > Insecta > Coleoptera > Cerambycidae > Monochamus > Monochamus saltuarius. Next base: position 18,865,615 of record CM046723.1, on the reverse strand, counting down.
CATAATTTCAAATAAATTTAGGTATTGTTATTATTGTTAAAGTAAGCTATATTTTAATTGCTTAAATTATACTAATTACTAGTTACAATAGAGTTGCACAAAAAAATTATATTATAATTTCAAACTTTCATTGCCTATTACAGTTTAATTTATTTAGATGACGCATTTTGCTATAGAGTTACATACACTGGATAATTGTTTTACACGCTATGGTTTTTTTATGCGTTTAACATAAAATGTGTTAAAATTACTATAGATAGTTTATAATAAATATAGGCAGATACTGAATTTGTGTAATATTTACCAGTGCAGTGTTAAAAGTACATCATTTTGCGGAAACTTAACTGGTCGTGTAAAGTTGTTGTGTTCAGTTACTTCTCGTTCGCTGTGTTTAAATGGAGAACATTTAAATATAAATTAAAATTTATTCAAAGAAAATGGTAAGTACTTACCAAACTATAACAAATATTGCTGATAAATCTAAAACTAATTAGGACCATAACTCGTGAAAATATTAGGAGGATTCTGATTTTCTTGTATCTTTAAAGAAAGAAAATGATATGTTCCGATTACTACCAGTTGATTTTTGTAAACTCGTATTATGTAGTGCCTAAATAGGTAGGTATATATTTGTTGATTCGTTGTTTGTGATTTACTACAACGTTATTAGTTTAAAAGCCGTTTTTAGAATATTTATTACTACTTCTATTAATTTATTATAGGTATTTTAAATAAGTAAAATATTTTTATTTTAATATTACTGTATCACCATAATTCTGAAAATACTATATAAGTAGGTACACATAAACTCACCCACTTTTTTAGTTTGTTAATTCTATTTTTGTTTTTTTTAGAAATTACAATTTTTATAATACGTTTATTTTATCGTTTTCTAGAACATTTCAGGCTATATTCGAATCATTCTTGATGACTGTGAAAACTTCTATAAAACGTCAAAATAAAGGTATTAGGTAGGTACCTACAAAAATTGTAATTTCGATCGTAAACAGGAATATAATTAACAAACTAAGAAGGTAGGTGAGTCTGCACTTATACAAATAACACTGAAATGTGTAAAACTTACACATAACATTTGTTATATTAACACAATGTATTGTGTTAAAATGTGTAATTATTTTTTATGGTGTATATAAGCAGACCTAACTAGTATTAATAAAGACAACAGGCAGCATTAATTAAATATTTAAAGAAATAAAACTCTTTTATCAGAAAAATAAATGTTATTTAAAAATAAACCTAATTGTAAGAGAAAAGACAGAAGAATGGAGTTGTTTTATAGTTCTTTTTTAATCATGGATTTTGATGAGATATGGGAAAATGTAATAAAAATATTATTAGAAATTTTTATCATCTGCATTGGCATTTTTCAAGAGTATGCTGCTCTTCCTACAAGATACTAACGTTTCAAAATGTTTCTCGCTTAATTTATTAGTTCGTGGAGTTAAAATTTGTGGTCGAGACTCAATAGCCATTGCCGTTGTATTGTAAAAAAGTGTATTGAAAATATTATTTTAAAATTAGAAAATGAATCAGATAAGATAAATGATGATCATATTTTATCTAAATGATTCATCTAGATAAAATCGTATCATATTTTATCTAGAAGATGCATGTAGATAATGCACAAAACTGCCCACAAGAACCTCTAAGACCGGACAATACTCTAGTAGCGTGACAAAAAAATAATAAATGGAGGTAATAAAACCAAATAATTGCAAGATAAAGTTCCCGACATAAACACGACCGCGATTAATAATAATTGGGCATCAGTTAGGCATTCAGATATCCGCGACATAATTATAATGTAAAATGAGGAATTTAATGATCATAAATTAAGGCACACCGTCTTCTGGCTGCCCATTACCTTCCATTATAATAATAATATCTGCCGTAATTAGTGTGAAACTGAAAAGTATTAAAAATAATACACGAAGCCTGCCTAGCGGATATTATAAATAATATTTATCTTCTCTGCGGTGCCATTAATCAAAATCCAGGGAAATTAAATTGTTAAAACGTTGTGCGTAAAATACCGACTTCCTGTTGATACTTCTCGGCTAAGCAACGAACAGAAGGTGCAATTTAAATAAATAAACACAAATGCATAATTTAAACATTGCGCTTGACTATTAGCCACTGCCTAGCAGCCAGCTATTAAGGTTATAAAATTTAAATAATACGCGCAAAGGGGCAAATATTTAAAAGAAATAGAGGCAGTGAACTTGTAGGTACCATCGTCTAATGTAAAATTGTATAGGTACAAAATGACTTGTAAATTAAAAATTAATATGGCACACAAAAATTGTTTAAGTAGGTAACACGAATTTTTAATACCAATGTAAAAACATCAAATGTATAAATACAAATTACTTGAAGAATTGCTTGTAGAAACTTGTAGAATAAATAAAAAAATCTAACCAACAAAGTGAAATGAATAAAAAAGTACTAAATTTTAATAAACGCTTCAACTAGGTACGCCGCAAAAAAATGTTGAGTAAAGTCAATACAATCGGTTGTTAAATAGAGCTCACAGCCGATTGTGTTAAAATAATAACACAATTCATTGAGTAATCTTTGCTCGTTTATTTGTAAGCTAAATAAATATTTTAAGAGTAACATTGAATAACATAAACATTGACTTACCTATATTATCAATATATTTCGTAGTATTTTCCACGAAACATCTCTGGCCTAAAATTATGTATTCATTTTCTTTGTTGATGAATGAATTACCTACTCAAAATTCAACACCAAAATAACTTCACTCATAAATAAGTTTGAGGTTACTCAATGGCAATTTTTACTGTGTACCTACCTTTCTATTGATATATTCAATACTTGATAGCTTCATGAAGAGTAACTGTCTTTTTCGTGAAGGTGGTGAGATATAATGTTGAATTTCTGAACAAAAAGTTGAATTATCTATATATTATGCACGGAAAGCCTAGCAGAGCTAGTGGTTAGGTATCGTAATATTTACAATAAGGGCTTGTTAACTTTTTACTGGCGGCAGACACAATTTACAATATCGTTTGAAAGTCTAAAACACACTACACCATATAGGTACCTAATACGCAATATTTACGTTTATTTCGTTAAGCAACATTGTAAAGAAGTAAATGCAAGATAGTTCAATCATACCGTCATTAATTTTAACCACGTATTCAAAAGGTCCAATAAAGACAAAACATCGAAAAAAATATTTCACTCAACCTTTTAAAAGAAAAACAAATCAACTCCATAACTCCCGATAACACGACGCTCCTGGTACACAACAAACTTTCTGATTATGAAGCTATACAGGGTTGGAAAACGGTGATGGTTCATCTGCCGTTACATGAGAGCGACAAAGTAAAGTATAGACAACCGTGCGATAGACAAGGATGGCTATAGGAAGGCATTTTATAAATTAGAATAACATCTGAGCAGTCACTCCCCCTTTTATTTGTTTTGAATGGCAAAACGGGCGGTGACACTTTAGATTTTAAAACGTCGTCAATATAATATCATCCTTGTTTATCGCACGGATTTCTATACTTTACTTTGTTGCTCTCATGTAACGGCAGATATACCATCAGCGTTTTCCAACCCTGTATAAGGTTCGAGCGTTGAAGCGGAATAGTGTTGTCATGTTAGCACTACATACGTAATAATATAGTTCGCAATGTTTATAAATCTACCACCGTTAATCGCATTTCTCGCATTTATTTTCTACAAATTTGGAGATCGCATCACACAGATGGAAGGGGGAAACGTAGAACGAACAATGCAACCCATAACAGTTCGCTTATTTCGGATTGTTTCGCGTGTCGATCGTAATTTGTACGGAACATGTTTACAAAATGCGAATGCCGCTGCAGCAGAATATCACACAAGTTTCCCTCATAGACAATATTTTCCAAATCCGTGAACTTTTGTGCAAGCCTCTCAACGTCTTTATTATATTAATTGCTTGCTATTAAAAATACTTTTTCTACGTCCATGCAAAAAACTAAACGTTGTTGGACTATATTGAGAGAAAAACTGGTTCATTATTGCACTAGTACAATAAAATATTCATTGCTACAATGTTTTGTGATCATGACAGACATAACCATTCAAATTGACGACATATTTAGCCCATTTTATGTGAAATTGTATTATGTATTTGAATTCAATATCAACTGAATTACAAAAAATATTTTTGTATTACTTTTAGCAGCTAGAGAATTATTCCTAACATATTAGTTCCTAACTTTCTCAATGCATATTGATAGTATTAATTAATTATTAAATATTTAGTTATTAAATTACGCTTTCTGTTTTCCTACACTTAGTAGGTACCATTTAAATAAACATTTTTTTGTTTTTGCATGAACGTAGAAAAAATATTGTATGCAACTCGTACAAAAAGTGCTTATTGCACTCGACGTGTTGCCCTACTCGGCCTAACAACCTCGTTGGACAATTTCGTTGCTAATGTTAGTTGCATTATAGACATAGTAACATCCCTGCTTTCTATTCACCTAGTTTGTAAAGACAAAACGTTACAACTTCTGACTGCCCGTCCGAGAAAATCACAATAGCAATCGATCCCCTCTTCATCGCATTTAAAATCCATTCAATCACAATGCGTCTCGGAGAAATACAAATATTTTGCGGTTATGGAGTGGGCACGAGGACCGTGTGAATTGCCTTTTAGATGCGGTCCAGGTGGGTCATGACTTCCCAGTCGACCAAACAAACAGTCAGTCCCCTCGCCGGGCGCTCAACTGCAGCCTCACGCCGGTCCACAAGACTTAAATTACATTTAAAACTTTTTAACAATTACCAGAAGAAGAAACCCATAAATTCCACCCTGTTTATCATGGTGACGTCTATTAGAGGACGGGGCCCACCAAGGAGGCCTTTTCTCTCCTTTTTAAAAATAAGGGCGAAGGCTCCGGTGTTTTTGTTATTCATGATGTGCAACAGATACATTGTATTAACCGCAGATGAATATAAGTTTAATTGACCGTTGAGGGTAGCTCTAACAAGTCAAGCCTCTTGTCGAGGCCCCCCGGGGTTCGCAGTCTGTTCAAGGGCGGTGACACTGTTCCAAGCAAGTTAAGGACTCGAAAATGCGAAGTATCGTATCCAATAGAGAACAATGGCGCATTCGTCCAGGTGCTGAAGGCTGTGAAATTCTCAGTTTGCAAAAGCCACAAACAGTCATTGCGTTTCCAAATATACAGGGTGATTCAGAACCTATCTAAAAAAAATTCTCACACACAGAGCACCCTTACAAATACACTTTTGTAAAGAAAAAATCAAAAAGGGCAGTTCGAAAATGATTTAAAAAGAGACTTCTACACGGTACTAGAAACTCGTCCACTGTAAAACCTGATAAAGCGGCAATCTGTGACCGGAAAGAAATGTTCAAGGAAATAAATAAATAATATTTTTTAACGCCAATTTTATACAGCAAATGTAGGTAACTGCATTTGCCGCTACTGTTATTAATTATTAATAGATTTATTTTGTGGTTTTAATTAAAAAATAGTTTGATATACCTGATGTTACAACATTTTGGGCCCGTCTTACTCACTTTCTACAAACTCACACATATTTCTGCTTCTTGTCCGTTTTGAACTCGTAAGTTATGGTGGCAACTATGATACGTTTCCGTAAATCATCAATAGTATGTATCCACATACTTAATTGTTTAAATATCCTCACAAAAAGAAGACCAAATGATTTAAAGTCATGAGATCGTGGCGGCCATGGTACCAGTCCTCCTCGTCCAATTCCTTGGTGTTAATGCTTGTACATACTGTACCTACATAGTACATGGTACGGATATAATTGAGCCTCGTATATATGATACGTCACACTGCAGCAATACGCCGTGGAAGTCCTGAACGTCCATATCTTCCACGATTCGGTTTAAAATACCGGAAGCTATAAGGAATTTATAAAAAAAATGTTTTACTACATCGACCCCATTTTTCATGACCCATCATATCAAAATTATTTTAGATAAGTTCTGAATCACCCTGTATTGAACTGCCCTCAAGTACTTTTGTTTAAATCATATGATATATAGGATGATTCAGCTTCCAAGGTGAACAATCTATAAAACCATATACTAACACATAAATAATATGGGTTTGCTATATGATTCAAACTGCAGCATTTTATTAGAGAAATGTTTCTATACTCACGTCAAGAATAATTCAGACGACTTACGTCTATATACTACACTAAATGTTTGCATTATACAGTATGGAAGAAAAGTATGGAATAAAATCATTATTTCTAAAACAAGGAAGTTTCATGAAATTTCCTCGGACCCGTCGATTTTGCTTTTTAAAAAGACTCTTTTTTCTATGCCATCGCATTACCGACGTTCATTTGTGTTCGCGTGATGACGTTATCGGATATTTTTTTAAATAGAACCCCTATATTTTTTCATCGGATTATTGTAGAGCTTAATTTGCTGAATTCAAAAATGTATAATTTCAACACTTTATTCCGTCAACTCTCCGGAAAAAAAATAATCGATCCAATAAAATCGGCCTGAAAAAATGTGAATATTCCCATTTGTGTCTGTGCTGGGCTGGTTGAGAGTAAAATGGATATAGGAGCATTCCACGCCAACTCAACAGTCGATCCCACATTACCCTCTCAGATCTAGATAGAATGCTGATTCATGTATAAGGACGTGTAAAATAGTGAAAATAATATCGAGATGTATAGTGTCAACAATGATTGTAATGTGGGTTTTCTTATTTCTTACTGCGATTTTCATTCGTTATATTATATTATATTCATATTTTTTACAAATAATAGAAGTAAGCTGCAGAAAATGTAAATTTTCTCAAAAATCATAAAATTGACGAAAAATTGTGAAATAAATCATTGAATAAATAATGTTTTCTCTAATACTGGCTGGAGAGAGAAATTTCTGTGTTTGTAAAGACAGGGGGACAAAAGAGACGCTTGGTGAGGGAAAAAATCCAATTATTACCCAGCTGGATAGGGCTAGTGGAGCGGTTATAATGAAAACATTACAGAAAATCCCATATAAAACCCGTAAAACGCGTGTAACTTTTTTTACATATAATGATCACCACGCGCGTATGAACATTCGAAAGAGCAATAATCGAAGAGCCTTTTGGTAAATTTTCAGCCAGTTTGAAACGACCGTATTTGAGATATCAGATTTTTACTAAAGCGCGGTTTTCGCATTTTCCAGACTCCTTGCTAGATATCGGAAAACGGATGGCGGCATCGTGTTCTACGGGAAATTTGGCATCTTCTATGCATTTTTGATATTTTTAGACCAAAATGCCGCGTCAGTACACGAAAAACCGATTTCAGACACCTGGGTGTGAAATGATGGTCTAAAACTTCACTCTGGGCCCCTGGTGACAAGAAGCGGTCTAAGGGTCTGAAAATTTAGGAATATCCTTTTTCAATAGTACCAATCGATGTATCAATTTTGAGCCAGATCTGAGAGGGTGATGTGGGATCGACTGTTGAGTTGGCGTGGAATGCCCTATAGTGAATTTATCAGTTTCACAAAAAGGACTCTTGATTTTTAAAACAATTTAACAATAATTAATTAATTAATTAATTAATTATTAAATTCTGGTTGCCTCAATCGTATTTGACCCCTAATTTATTATTTTGTTTTATTAGATTGCATGTTAGAATATTACATCTTTTGATAGCAAAAACAAAAAATTAAATCAAGTCACCTCAGAACATGTTTCTGGCAGCTAAACAAAATCTAATCAGAATTGACATATGTCAACTGCAGCAGTTTTTTGGATGGGTTATTTTTTTTTCGGAAAGTTGAAGGAATAAAGTGTTAAGATTATACATTTTTGAATTCAACAAGTTAAGCTCTACAAGAATCCGATGAAAAAATATAGGGGTTCTATTTAAAAAAATATCCGATGACGTCATCACGCGAAAACAAATGGACGTCGGAAATGCGTTGGTATAGAAAAGAGAGTCTTTTTAAAAAGCAAAATCGACGGGTCCGAGGATATTTCTTGAAACTTCGTTGTTTTAGAAATAATGAATTAAATCCATATTTTTCATCCACACTGTATATTACACTAAATTGCAAAAAATCGTTGTTTTTAACTCGACCAAATATCGAAAATTACGTTGACAATAAAGACAATTGACTAATGTCAACCATGACGTAAGACGACTGAATTCTTGACGTGACGTCTTCCCATTTAAAAATTATAAGCAATATCGTCCTAAAGAATATCAAAATAAATATCACCTAATTAAAATGAATAAATGTCGTGAAGAATATAATAATCGATAATTATTTAATACAGTTAAAACAAAAGGTGATGATAACAATAACTAAACTTAAAATATGAGATAAACACCTTCATACTACATATTACAATATTTTCTCTATATGACCTCCTATTTCAAGACACATAGCCAATCTTCGTCTGACTTCTTTGTAGGCTGCATTTATTAATATTTTGCCGTTTAACTCATTACATGTGTTTGTGATTGTTTTGTTCAAACGATTAATTTCTTTTTTTATTATATTTTAAAACCCCCCATAAAGAGTGTTAGATCTGGTGACTCTACGAGCCACTGAATAGGTCCGTTAATCCAAATCTTTTTTTCTAGGAAAGAGTTACCTAATATTACTGCACAATCCTGACCCTGTGGAGTGGAGCTCCGTCGTGCTGAAACTATAAGTTTCTCCTTAGCTGCAAAGGCACATTCTCCAGAAGTGCAAGAAGTTCTTCTTGTAGGATATTTAGGTAACTCACGCTGTTTAATGTATGTTCATAAAAATAAGGACCAATCAAATGCCTACCCATGATGCATCACTACATTTATTCGAAAATGGCCTTGGTTTTGAACTAGATTTATAATGTGGGAATTTTCAATGGACGAGTAGTGTTCGTTGCGCCTGTTTGGCAAACCATTGTTTGCAAACTGAGTGGCGTTCATCCAAAAAGCTGCCGAAAAAGGTTCTGATCAACAGTTTCTACGTTTACTAAAATTTGAGCTATAAAATTAAGCAATTCTCAATGTAACGTTTAGGCAAATACTTCCAATTGTGAATTTTTTAGTCATTATATCCCTTGGTTTTTAAAATTCGTTGAACGGTTGATTTATCCAAATTCAATTCCCGATTAAAAAAGTGTCTTATGCGATTTAATGGACAGTTGCGGACTTGAGTGTCAGAATACAGAACCCACTAGAATATTTATTAACAAAAATGGTCATAAATCACTATCAAAGGTAGACTATTTTTTGACGAATATATCACAAGATAGGTATCAAGAAAATATAAAAAATGTGAATATCGGAGATCATCTTGCAATTGTTGTTACATTAAAAATTAGATATAAACATATAGATAAAACTGTAGGAATAATTAAAAAGATTACCAGTAGAAATTTAAGCGCAACTAACATAATTAAACTCCAGACCTTTTTAAGTCCTGAAACTTTTCAGCCTGTATATGAGCACGTCTTTGATATTAACAATGCTTTCTGTACATTTTTTAATATTTTATTATATGCTTTGGATATTTACTGCCCTAATATTGTAAGCTCTATTACTCCATTTCGAGAGAGAAACTGGATTACTAATGACATTGTGAGCATGGGGAAAAGACTAAAGAGTTTATACTGGATCAAATCTAAACTTAATAATTCTAATTTGGAAACATGTTACACAAACTTAAAAAAACAATATAAATTAAAAATTTATAATACTAAAAAGGAATATTATCGTAATAAACTTGACAGCAAAACAACAACTGAAAAGCAAAAATATGTATGGAAATTAACAAAAGAAAAAATGGGTAAAACAAAAAAGAATGAAACAATTTCTCTTTTAATCAATAATAAGATCACTAATGATATTTATACTACAACAGATGCCTTTGCGAATTATTTCAGTACGACAAGTAAGTTGGCCATTCAGAATCATTTTGGTAAAAATATCTCCCGTAATTGTACCTTAACGACATTAAATACATCTAATACCTTTTTTTTCTATGATGTTCATAGCAATGATGTTGTAAATATAATTAATAATTTGAAAAACACAAATTCTGTGGGCATTGACTGTATTTCTACCAAGATTATCAAAAGCATTTGTAATCAGATTGCTCCACCTCTGGCTCATATCATAAATATATCTGTAGAATGTGGCAAGTTTCCTGACAAGCTAAAAATTGGTGTTGTTACACCTATATTTAAAAAGAATGATGCTTTATTAACAGAAAATTACAGAGGTATTACAGTTCCAACTATCCTAAGCAAAGTCATTGAGAGGGTAATGTACAATAAAATGTATTCATATTTAAACAAATATAATATTTTATCCAAATGTCATAATGGCTTTTGTCCAAATAAATCAACCGAAACTGCTTGTTATGATTTTACAGAATTTATTCATAAACATCTTGATAAAGGTAAATACGTTGGTGCATTATTTTTGATCTGTCGAAGGCCTTTGATACTCTAAATATTAATTTTATGTCAGAAAAGTTGTCAGCAGTGGGCTTTAGAGATAATGTTTTGTCGTGGCTAACAGCATATCTGCAATATAGAAAAATGTATGTAAAAGTAAATAATAATATGTCAGCTGTGCAAGAGATTGACCTAGGAGTTCCGCAAGGGTCTATACTTGGTCCACTAATTTTTAATTTTCATGAATGACCTACCCTCCTATCTTAATACTGAATGTACTGTAATGTATGCAGATGATGTCACTCTAGCAACACATAGTAACTGCCCTGAGCAGCTACAGGATTCTTTGAATATATTGGCGTACCAATTTACTGAATGGTGCAATAAAAACTGTCTAATTGTAAATGCAGAAAAACAATATGCATGCGATTTTGCTCCGTAGAAAAATCGACGCACCTCTTATTATTAAGGTAAATGATAAAATAATAGAAATTTCAGAACAAACAAAGTTTCTGGGTACATACATTAATTGTGATATGAGCTGGAGGTGTCAAGTTAATGACGTGTGTAAAAAAATAAATTATGGTTACTATACATTATTACAACTTAAAGCAATGTTTGATACTCCTCAGCTTCTCAGTATATATTATTCTATAATTTATTGCCATTTATCTTATAACGTGGGGTCTGGGGTAACGTAAATGGATATAGTGTCAACAGAATTTTAATAACCCAAAAGAATAATTCGATTAATTTTGGTATTCCCCAAGGTGAATCCTGCAGGCCATATTTTATTAATAACAATATATTAACTTTTCCCAGCATTTACATATATAAATGTGTATTATATGTTTTCAAAAATATAAAATTTTATGAACAAAATTCCGATTCACATACATATCAAACTAGGTACGGTAACTTACTGAAAATTCCGAATCACACTTCAAGTTTATATGAAAAGTCGCATTCTTACATGGGCATAAAACTAATGAACGTATTACCACAAAATATTAAAGAGGAAAAAAATCTAAATTCTCTTAAAACTAAACTTAAGACCTACCTTGTTAGTAAATGTTTATATAAAGTTTCAGACATATTTATCTAACACAGTATAGACTATTTGGATTTTTCTTGTGTTATACTTCACGTAAATTATTGTATACGTACCCATAATAAAGTTTTATATTATTTTTATTATACACTATCTGTTTGTATGTTTATAAGTATTTTTGTATTCTACACTTTTACTTGTAACAAATGTTTACAATGACTTATCCAATGTCAATTATTTTGATCTTAATGGATTAATAAATCATTATTATTATTATTATTATTATTATTATTATTATTATTATTATTATTATTATTATTATTATTATTATTATTATTATTATTATTATTATTATTATTATTATTATTATTATTATTATTATTATTATTATTATTATTATTATTATTATTATTATTATTATTATTATTATTATTATTATTATTATTATTATTATTATTATTATTATTATTATTATTATTATTATTATTATTATTATTATTATTATTATTATTATTATTATTATTATTTAGCCTGCCGTATAGAATCGTGGATTTTGTTCGAAATACTATAACAGTCTATCTGTATTAACTTCGTTTCTTACTCTTCGGTCAATTATTCGATTCTACAATATAAATCTTCATTTCGTAGCAAGGTCGCCTCCAACCTTGTAAAGGTTCTATGATCAGGAATTAGGTGCTCTCAATTCTCAATTTTGAAAAAGTGGACTTAAGCAATTTTCATATGACGGTCACGATATATTCTTTGATACTAAATACCTAGATGTGCTACAGACCAATTCAATTTAGGTAAGGTTCGATTCAATAATTTAAAAAATATATACAAAATTAATCTAACTAAATTTACTAATAAAAAATACATAGATGTCTTCAGTTTGAGAGGTATTCAAACAAATAATTTAAATAATTAATTTCAATATCTTGGGTTTTGAAAGCTATGCATTTTAAGGGTAATGCTTGTGAGAGTGCTTTTCGATGTTTCATTAGGCTTGTTTTTGCAGCAGTTGAAAACGGTCTCGAAACTGTCAGAAATATTCGCGTTACCATTGAATTTGACGCAATAAATAGTTGGACGGACATTTATTTTCTAATAGTTTCCAAACAGTGTTCAACTTCTACTAAAACAAACCTATTGTTTCCGCCTTGGAAACGAAACTACCTATGTCCCTATATGTACCTAACAATTTTAATGCTATTCATATAAGAATATCAAAGTACCCTAAAATTATATACATCAATCTTTAATTTAATTTATTTATTTTTGTTTAATATTATAATTTGCAATTTGCATTATCAGTAGGTACTGGTGACATAAAATTTATTTTCTACTTCCAATCCGAGTTTCCAGTTTGCTATGCTTGTAATTTCGTTCGGTATATTCGTTTTACTTCTGTATAACGTCAGAGCAGCGTCTATTCTTATGGTTCTTAAACTTACCTACTGAGTAACGCTTGGATTGTTTAGAATTATTAACAGCAGCATGTAATTTGTAATGGCTGGTAAGCACGTTGGTAGGTTTTTACTCTTGTTTAATTGGAGAACAACATAATATATTGAAAATTGATACATGTTTTTATATTATTACAGTAGTTTCATACGTCTTAAGTTGTTTCAAAAGAATTAACGATGCAGTACTGGAATTACTTTTTTCTACAAACGTCAGTAAAAGTATAATTTTTAAGGCATCGTGCTGCAAGTGTGTAATTACTAAATTAATGAAGATATTTAAGCCATGTTTGGTACACAGTGTAGTTAGTTAAGGTGTCATAAAATGTGAAAATATCAAGCACTTTGAACAACCAGTGGCGGAGATATGGGCAGTTCGTATCTTTAAATTAGGAAAAAGTTGTATCGCCCTGTCAAATGTTAAAGTTTATGACATTTTTAAATGTTTATTTCACTGTTCCTTGTTTTCGGTTTAATTCTTATTGCAGTTTATTGACAGCTGTCACTCTTTTATTGACGTTCAAGGATGACATTTTGAGCAATTACTGTAATTTGTAGATATTTATAGTTAAAGTAATTTGCAGTATTTTATTTTAGTTAAATTGTAATTAGTAAATGTCTGTATTGTGAAGATTTTTATAACTACTTATCTGAAAATTATTAATTATCCTTTTGCTTGAGCGCAGTTTTTTAACTAATAAATAACGTATTTTAATCCTAGGTACACATTTTCTCGTTTCGGGTAGATATCATTTATCATCGAATAATAAGTATTACTAATAATGATTAAGTTATATACCGACAGAAACAGTGAAATAACTTAAAAAAGTCAAATTTACTATGCAACCGTAGCAGATACGAACAATAAGTATTACTAATAATGATTAAGTTATATACCGACAGAAACAGTGAAATAACTTAAAAAAGTCAAATTTACTATGCAACCGTAGCAGATACGAACAAAATTTAATATAGGGTTTTTATTAAAAATTAAAAGATACATTTAAAAATGTCATAAAATTTAACATTATACAGGGCGATACAACTTTTTTTCCTAAATCAAAGACACTAACTGCCCATATCTCCGCCACTGGTTGTTCAAAGTGCTTAAATATCTTCATTACTTTAGTAATTATACCAAAAAATCTAATTTTTTCTTCAAACTCCCTGTATCTTCCTTATAAAGCCCCAAAATTATAACAATTATATGATAAACTGCGATTATTTTCCAAAGTTCTACTTACCATCTAAGTTTGTTCATTGAAAACTTAATCACCCTGTACATATACAGGATTAACTATGACTAAGTACAAATATTTTAAAAAGGAATAGAGAAAAATGAGTATTAACGGAATCGACCATCAACAAATTTCCAAACTTATTTATAAGGCAAAAAAATACGAGCTATACTCGCGTCAAGAATTCAGACGCCTTACGTCACGGCTGACGTTACACATTTGTTTTTATTGTCAACGTAATTTTCGATATTTGGTCGCGTTAAAAACAATAATTTTTTGCAATTTAGTGCAATATATAATGCACACTTTTAGTGTGGTATATAGTTTTATTACTATCAGTTGCAGTTTCTTAAATATTTTGATGAAAATATAATGAATTATTCATTTGTTCGTATGACGTAAGTTGTTTGAATTCTTGTCGCGAGTTATATATTAAATCTTTATTCATCACCGACTCTGACCTTCTGTCAGCATTGAGGTTATGTATATGCCACAAGTCAAAGGTGCCAAAAGCAGTGACAGACCACCGCGTTGTCACATGTATCGATTTACGTCGCTCAGAAAGAAACAAATTTATTTGCAAAATGTAGATAGTTGCTAAATGATTACTTAACCGAACTTACTGATATTTATTTCCAAGATTAATATTTGAAGATATTGTTGAATCATTTTCTCTTTTCTTACTTGTTTACATTAAAATTTGTCGTTGCAAAGATTTTTAATTGCTTTATCTCGTTCTTTGAAGACCTTTCCTTCCCTCGACCGTATGTATACAAATACTGCCACACGTTTACTGCCAAAGCATTACAGTAGTTATTCATTGTGCTTCAAAGAGGATTCGGCATAATATTTTGTCTACTCTGAAAACGTCTTTATTATTACGCTGCCACACGATAATATGCACTTGTCACACTCCCCATAAAGTACACAAAAAATTGCGCAAACCATTAAGTACAGAAACATTATTTGAAACTATTACCGCCTACGATATCTTATTTGTGACAGAATCTGAGGCAAGTTTCCTTGTCTGTGTTGATGCAGTCTGCAGTCGCTATTTGTAAGCCACTACTGCAAAATGTACTTCACGCCTATAAATTTTTAAACTGCTTATGTTGCTGGGAAATTGAATAATATTAATAATAATTGACGATGTTTGCATAAAATAATTAGTACCTACTATTTTAAACTATAACATCCTGAGAAGGTTACAGTGTTCTGTAAAAATCTCTTAAAATGTTCATTTAAACTTTGACCAGTACTCTTTGATGCTTGGACACTATGCAACTAGCAATGCAAAATGTCAGTTGTTATGTTGTCATATGTCATTCATTCCTTACATTAAACTGCAATTTTCTTAGAATATAATGGTATTTTATTTAACGCGGTCAGTGTAATCTGTTAGTGGATAATCCTGACGGACTTGTAATGAGTGAAAATGTAGTTATGGCAGGTGGTGGATTAACTGTTATTTATCAAGTACTATTATTAATATAAACTATTAATAAAAATGTTTACTATTGTCTTTTCTACATTTGACAACGCTGTAAAAAAACGGCAGGTAAGTAGTTAACCTTTCTAGGCCATCTCGGACGGTGATTGTCACAGGCGCTGATTTTCCGCAGAAAAAGAGGGTTCTGTCCCATTTTTGAAACAGAGCTAGAATCCTAAAATAAATTTTATATTGTCTTTTAGGCATCTCTGAACACGTGGTTAAAATTGTTGTACTTAGTTATAGTTAACCCTGTATATTTACATAATTAAATGTACAGATAGAGAAACTACAATTAGAGTTAGTAATTCCATTGCCAATCTCATTAGTAGTTGTAGTACTAATTATTTTTGTGAAACTTGTACCAGGGTAGGGAGCAATGTTATCCGCCGAAGTATTGGACAATTTGGTTCGCGAAGCTTCCTTGATTTGTAACGTGATTCTGAGCTGCAATAAACTTGCCAATGGACAAATTGGATTTCAAAATGATATTTTATAAATTTACTAACGTAGAAAATGTACTTTTAATGAATTCCGTTTCCACAAAATAAAATTTCACTTTCAGCATTTATTATCATAAACAGCTATTATACTCAACTGTTGGAAAACATCAGATTTTTTTATCTTGGTAAAACACAGAAAAATACAAAGTATCTATTCTTTGATTAACAATAATTTAACTATTTCTATTATCAACCCATATTCCGATCAAATTCGAAAAAGCCATTCCCTCTTTTTCATATGTTTAATTTATTCGACATTAAAGGCATTTTTCGCTGTATAAGTTTAAGGATACAACAGACTTATCTTTTCCTAGTGCCCACACTGATTGCAGTCCCATAAAATGGCTTGCCATAATTTAGTAAAAAAAATTGGATAGCAACTAGCAGTTTATTGTAAGGTCACTCAGTGATTATTATTAGAGCCGTAAAGATAAAAAGGTAGTAAAAACTAGTTGTATTACAAATTATAGCACTTATTGCAAATAATTTATGCTGGGATTTTATGACCAGCTTTGACTGGTTTTATCTTTATTTAGCTACAATTTAAAAGAATTGTAATTCTTGCATTGTGTTGGCATATTAAAACAATGTTTATGTAGATACCAAGAACCGTCCCCTTGCCGCATACTTTGATATGAAGACATTCTAATAAGGATTATTTATTACTTATAGTCTTCAAAGTTCACCTCATGATGTACGCAAATGCTTTTATTATCAAAATACAGGGTGTACGGAAATTATGAGCAAGTATTTCAGGGGGTGATTCCATGTCAAAATATAAGAAGAAAACTTCATACAAACATATGTCGAGAAATGAAACCTAAGCGACCTAGATCCTTTTAAAGCATTGGTTCCCAAACTTTTTTGTCTCGTAGACCACGTGCCATTTTTGTTTTGTTTTGGATGGACACTCCGCCTTTCTAATATTGAATATTAAATTACGTGTAGTTAATAAAATAATTGTTTACTATGAAATTAATAAAAATTCTTAAACAGTTTGATGTTTGATAAATATATGTATAAGAAAATAATAACAAAAAATTCAATAACGAAAGTATAACAATCATTTTATAAGTAACGAAATACCTAATAATTCGAAGCAATTAAATTTTTTGTTTCATCCGTCGACAGAGAATCCTATTGTCGATCTCGAATTTTCCCATGATTAAAGCATGGATTTCCCCAAGTCTAACTCCAGATCTTCATCATGTTTCATAAGCATTTATGTTTCTAAATAAATAAGAAGAATACTCCATAGGTAATTTATGTCTATTATAAGATAGTAGGTAACTATTATTTAAGTACCTACATATATACTATTTATATTTACATGTCATGCACCCCCAATTTTTGTTTTCACTGACATGAACCCCTTGCAGTTCGGAGTTGTCCCCTGGGGGTCGATATAGACCACGTTGGGAATCTTTGTTTTAAAGAGTCGGCCCTGAAGATGGCTTTTGTTCAATATTATCGAAACGATTCTAGATAAAGTAATTAAATTTGGAATAATAAAGTGAGATTTTTATGCTGAATTCGAAAATTTACACG
The DNA here is from genome assembly GCA_025584915.1 of Monochamus saltuarius. Taxonomy (NCBI): domain Eukaryota; kingdom Metazoa; phylum Arthropoda; class Insecta; order Coleoptera; family Cerambycidae; genus Monochamus; species Monochamus saltuarius. The sequence goes on along the minus strand of CM046723.1, from coordinate 18,847,866 downwards.
AAATTTAGGCAATTTATTCAGATGTGTATTAAACAGGAACAGTTTAGGTTATTTTCAGCCCTAACTTTTTTGTTAGAAATTATTTTTACCATTGAACCACAGAAATTCAAAATCTATCGTATTTTACAATGAAAAGGTATTCTTGTCTGGTTTAGATAAAATGCACCGTTTTTGAGTAAAAATGATTTTAAATAGTACATACAGATTGGTATGTAACGGAAGAAATCCTAAATGAGCATATTATATTGTTTCGGGTATATCAAGTTCTATTAAAAGAGGATACCGGAATGCTTTGGAAATAAGCGCAGAATGTTTCCATAGGAGCAAGAAAACTGTATAGTTATTAGATAATTTTGAAGTTAGTTTCTTGAAATGAATAGCAACTAAAATTAATAATATCAATTATTCTAACATCGAACTGCGTGAAATACACTATATGTTTGGTTTAGTGGGCGGCAATGCATTTGCTGCAAGACGTTTGTATGCGGAAGCATTTCCAAACAGAAGAACGAATCCATCCATCGAAGACTAGGATAATGTGGATCATTTAAATATAAACATTATAATGCAGGACGCCCACGAAGGACTCGAAGTGGGGCAACAGAAATATGAGTTTTGAATGCCATCGAGAATAATCCTAATACAAGTGCAAGATAATTACTAATCAAATAAATATTCCGAAGGGTTAAGTATATAACTTCTTTACCCCTCTCATTACCATAAAGTGGCTCTTTCTTTGGAAGATCCTGCAGCTCGTGTAAATTTTTGTAACCTGATTAGAAATCTTCATAATGACAATTGTAATTTTATATCGTCTATTCTTTTGCCGGATAAACGCTGGATTTGGATATGACGGATTAGTTAATCTTCACAATGAACGTTACTGGTCCGATGAGAATCCTCACGTTACAATAGAACGAGATTTTCAAAATAAGTTATCTGTTAAATTATGGACCGATAATCAGGCCTATGATTGAACATTCAGGTTAGTCGGATAAGAATACCTTTTGAATATGAAACACGATAGATTTTTAATTTCTATGGTTCAATGGTAAAAATAATTTCTAACAAGAGTTAGGGCTGAAAATAACTTAGGCAGCCCTGTTAATAAACTTCTGAATAAATTGCCTCAATTTCGGGTACATTTTCGAATTCGGCATAAAAATCCCACTTATTGGTCCAATTTTAATTACGTTATGTAGAATCGTTTTGATAATATTGAACAAAAACCATCTTCCGGCCCGACCCTTGATGAAACTTTCTTCTTATTTTTGACATGGAATCAATCTATGAAATATTTCCTCATAATTTCCGTACACCCTATATAACCAACTAAAAATACATTCCTAAATTGATTACAGTAAAAAGAAATAATATTTAATGTTGACGTTGGGGACACTTTCCTTTTATAATGTAAAACTCAACTCTACAAACGGCGATAAATATTTTTTAACAGCAGCCCATAGTCCAAGTCGTTTGTTTATACTACCTTCATTCTCACACCTTTTTCCAGAAAGTGATAATAAATCACCGCACAGCACGGTCACAAGATTTGAATTCAATAACAACTAGTTGATAAAACACATTTTCCAGCTCGACAGGTGGGAATTTGTGACAAAATAAGCTTTAATAAAGGACACAGCGCCCCGAGAAGTCCCCTAGGACATGGTGGTATCATTCAGGTATCTTAAATTTATGATATGTTTAAACTTGGTTGTTCTGCCGGAGCTTCCAAAACGGGTCCTGTTCTGAAGCATTGGGTGTTTATCCTTTTCTAGACAAATTTATTTAAAATACAGTAATGAAATAGAATAATACCAATATAAAACATATTTCTTAAATCAAATAACTAGTCAAATTGTTACAATTGTTTGATGTTACCTTTTCTAATCAACTTTATAAAACTAATGGAGTGGAAAAGATCATCACTGCAATAGAAAATAATTTTATAAAAAAAAATGCAGTTAATTATATTTACATAATATTTACCATATCAAATATGATAACTTACAATAGTAATAGTTTTATTTCACTTTGTAACTTTAGCAGCAAATCATGGAAAGTTCTGTAAATTTAATAAGTATTACCAATATTATGTATTTTTACCGAGATAGTTATGGCAAATACTGCATTCCGATGAATAATGGCAAATGTCTGGCTTCTCTAACGTTATAGATATTGTAATGCAGTTAAAATTATAATAGTACAAGACATTTCAAGTATGTCCATCTGTGCTGAAGGTGATTTAAAAAATACAACATGTCGACATCAATATTATCAGAAATTCTCAAAAATGTGTTTCATGCTTTATGCAATTTTCTACATGTTAAATGTATTTGTTGTTCAATAAATTTACTTGATGACTAATGAATTGATATTAATACTATAATACTTAGCTATGCCTCGTTAGTGGTGATTTACTGACAAATTCGTCTTCTTACATCGACCATACTTTACATGATACATGAAATACCATGTTCATATTTCATAGATCTTAACAAATTTTCTTCTAGTTTTTTTCAAAATATTTACGAATTTCGAAAATTTTATTAACTTTATAAAGTTGTACATATTGGTAGGTAATGAAACATTTTTGAGTGTATTAAGAGCCTAAACAGAATGTCGTCTATTTATAGGATACCCTATATCATTTTTACAAGTATGGAGTTTTATGGAGAATTAGTTAATTTATATTGTACCTATATAGGTAGGTACTTCATATCAATAGTAAAAATACACACTTGTTACATAGGTACATTAAATGAATAATTAGGTACATTCTAATTTTACAAATAATTAGTAAATTTACGTATTATGTATGATACAAGTACATAGGTATAATTGTTAATATTATACGTTTAGTTACATTTTACATGAAATTTTACAGAATACTAGTAACATTACAAATTGCAACTGAAAATCCCTTAATATTTATGGACATAAAATAGATAGTGAGAATCATGGTAAATTTACATAAATCATTTTTCCAGTGTGGTAAGCTGTAAAAGTAGAAACAAACGGCCAATGTTAATTTAACGAAATGAGAATGTCACTGTTTCTTTTCATTACATCCATTTTCAAATAATACGAGGTGTTTTATAATACAGTAGATAATTTTGCTACTTTTTGCGTAAAGTATTAGTTATTATTGGAAACCAAAATAGAAATTGTATAGTGCAATGTTGTGTTTTATTAAATTTAATTATGTAGTAAAATTTAAAGTGGTGTTTAGTGTCTAATTTAGTGGAAGTGTATAATCTTATAAAAGTTGTTTATTTCAATATTTACTGATATTGTAACGTGCTTACGTGTAGCAGTATTTCACAACTGGTGTGCAAATTTGTTGTGTTTATATAAAAATTCCAATAGGTACTTGAGAAAACCAATTTATGATATATTATATTTAAGTAAAAAAGTAGTTGAACAGAAGAATTCAATTTGTATGCAACAACAAAATTTATTATTAAAATAGTCTAGAGTAAGTCCGGGATAGATGGATGGCTATGAAGAAAATATTTTTTACGGTAATTTAACGGTAGCAAAATTTAAAATATGTAATATCAATTGGTCATCTCTTCCACATACCCTGTGTGGCCATATCACTATGGAATAAGTTGGCTATAGTAAGAAATGCGTTTTTTGTTTAAAAAAACAACAAATAAATAAAACAATGCTTTGCAAACTAACATTTCTATTTTATTCTAGATTTTAATCGTCTTTCGATAGTTTTTCTTGGAATGATATGTCACAGATGCATTTCTAACAGAGGAACAATTTATAACAGTTTCGGCAATACGGAGAAGATTATCTGACGTCCACGAACTTTCAGGTTTTTTTATGTACTTGTTTGGCAACTGAAAAAATAATTAAGATTACTTCAGCAATGTCATCCAAAATTAAGATGGCCATCTTACCCAATTTGCCAGGGACATCTGGCCATCCCGTTAATTTGTAGAAGTACTTAAACGACTATTTTAAAGGTTAGGCAAACCTTCAAAGTGTATGTGTGTGTGTGTAGATTTAGTTGCAATCAAACAGCTGATGCGAAAATCGAAAAATGGATTAATCATGTAGCATCTCAAAACTGCTTTACTTACCTTGATTTACTTTTCGTACGTTATTGCAGTAATAATTATTTACAATGTAAGTGATAAAGATTCATATTACAACACGTGATGTTAAAGTTTTCATTGATAAAACATCGAGTGCAGTTATATGAATTTACAACAATAATGATGTACACAATTTTATCTACTTTCATTTAATAACACAAAAACAATATAGTAGTAGAAAAAAGTACCTGCTATAAAGTTTACGGATCAAGTTTTCTTCCGCATTATTACTGTCACTGTCAAAACTTTACCAAACAAGTCTATAAATATAAAAGGCGCTTTTCAAAATGACTGATTCTGATGAAAGTTTACCATCTGATATAGAAGCAGAAGCAAAGGGAACGATCGCAAGTCTAGTTCCGTCAAAATCCAAGGTGCAATATGAGATAGAGTACCAAAATTTCAAGATTGGTGCAGAGCTAAAAAGGTAAAGGAGATGTCTGAAGAAAGCAACGCTCCCAGAAAATATCTGCACTATGGACTCACTGCTCAGTGTTAAGAATTATGATTTGAATTAAGAAAAATCAAGAAATAAGCAGGTCTCAACTAATCGCATTTATGAAAAAAGGTTAGAGGATTAGGAAGACAAAGAGTCCAGAATTTTTAGAAAGAAGTATGTGGGGTTGTTAGATTAGAAATAACAAGTCCACGGTTTGTAACACGTTAAATATATTAATAAAGATATAAAAACTGGGAAAGAATGTTCCACCAATACAGAAGTCGGGACGGATGTTACGCGGAAGACGAACGACAAGTAACTACTGTGGTTCTCACCGGACCTCTCGAGGAAGATGTCGGAGGCTGGTTAATTGATTATAATTGGGCTCAGGTCAGAGGGTACTTTAATGGTGTTATTAGTTATTGGTGTAATTGGTATTATTGATTTGTTTATTGCTTTAATGCAAATGCCATTAAATTGTAATTGTAGGAATCACAGATGTAGATCGGTGACCGGTGTCGGTGACCGCTACAAGTATATAAGTATCACAGATCATGAAACATATTTACTCATGAAGGCTGCTATGATAATCATTATATTCGGGGCCTGTCGTCGCAAAGAATTAACTAAGCTAATGTTGGATTATATTCAATACAATGACCTCTATAGAAAAATTATAATTCCATGCACGAGAACAAAAATTGTCGGAGAATTTGTTACAACAGAAGGAAACATGGCAGATATAATATCGCCCACTAAAGGCAAATCACTGGTCGTTTTTTGTATTCGACAGACAAGGAAAATGTATACCTCCCAGACTGCCAGACTTAATACTTTTGAAAGCATTCCATAAATGATTGTAAAAAAACTTAGATTGTAAAATACTAAAGAATATACTGGACATTGTTTTAGATGGTCCTCCGCCACTATTCTGGTTGATGGCGGTGCAGATATGCAGATGTTATACTTTATAGCGTCATGGGAGCTGGAGAATTGTTTCTGTAGCAGAAGGCTATATTGAGAATTCTTTAGAGAATAAGAAACAAGTAAATAGCAAAGAAGATTATGGGGTCAAACACTGATTTAACGATTTGAAATTCTAACTTAAACAACTCCATCACATGTACTTCGGGATACAAATTTCTAATTAGAAAAGTGTATTATTAATGTTTAATTCAATAAACCTTAGGCTTTATAATAGTGAAAAAATATTTTTTCTAAAAAGCGAGCTTTCATTTAAGAGCATAATGTTAATAAAAACGTTTTTTTATTACAGCACTAGTTCTGAAAAAGCATCTAGGTATTACTATTTACGCCACAAGTGTGGATGTAGAATTAGTTGACCATATTATGATATAAACATTGTTAAGTAAATGAAATATTAAGTATGGAAATCTGTCCTAGTATGGTCATCTGTCCCGGGCTTCCTTACAATTAACTTCTTAGTCAGGGACAATTATTATCATGTTATCTTTATTTAACCATCTTAATTAGAGAAAAAGAACGCAAGAATGTATCATTTTCAGTATTTGTAAGTAGCTTCTTTTGCTAAAGCATCCTGAATGCCGGCCTGGTAAATCGATAGTCTCAGTAGGTATACGATAAAAACGGACATTATGAATTCCTCTCCACACCCACTGATTACCCTAACGATGACTTGTGACAAAAGGACGATTCGAACAAATAGACGTTTAATTTTCCCGTATGATAAGTATACACATGTAGAATGGATGTACGAGTGCATGTCACAAATACGTCCCTCTATTACAAAAGTCTTAAATAAAACAACGACTGAACATTACAAGTCCTTAATTTGCCTAATTGGGCACCTATTGAATTGATTTGTAGCAGGAAATCGTCCGCCATCAGGCGCCTGGGCCGTGACTTTTATAACTTGATACTTTGTTTGGGATCGTATTTCCATTGTGTTGGAGATAATTATCGGATGCAAAGAATTGTTTGAGTTAATACTGCCGTTGGAAGTATGAACAGCGACTAATAAATTCATTTTGATTGTGTCACTTTATACTATTCGTCCATGTGACAAGTTATTAATTTTTTATTGTGAGTAGTTGATGGAAAGTCATGTTACACTGAGAAAACACGACTTCCTTGAAAAATAAAATATTTACGACTGTATTTAAGTAAATGGTAAAAATAGTTATTTGATACATGGTGATTTTCCGGGTTGTTATGCCGTGACCTCGGTAACTGGTAGCTGCCAGAAACAGAGTTAAAATGCGCCCGGCGAAGCTTTTGCAGAGTCACCACTGAAGATGCCGACAGTGAAGAGCGGCGAAACGTTTGGAAGCATGGGATGCGACCAGTTACAGCGGCGGCTACGGAACGCCTCGGAGGACCACCAGTATCCAAGAAGCGGTTCCGACCGTAGCAGTCGTAATACCAACAGTAGGAACCGAAATCAATATATGGACATACACCAGAGACACCGATAGCGGGTCTGTCCCCACAGAGCCTAGCCCGAGAACAACCAGGGCAGGTAAAAGTATCCCAGCTAATGCTAGGGATGTGCATTTTAACTCTGTTTCTGGCAGCTACCAGTTACCGAGGTCACGGCATAACAACCCTGAAAATCACCATGTATCAAATTACAACACTGGCCGTGAAAGTCTAAAAACCAAAATAGTTATTGTTATGTTGTGATCTCGTCGCTGCCAGTAACAAAATTGAAGTATACATTCCTGGCTTTAGCTGGGATTTTATGACTTCACCTTGTTGTTCTCGGGCTAGGCTATGTGGGGGGCAGACCTGCAGTCGGTATCTTTGGGCTCGCCCATATATTGGTTTCGACTCCTGTTGTTGGTATTGCGCCTCTATAACTAGTCACATCCCATGCTGCCAAACGTTTCGCCACTCTTCAGCGTCGGCATTTTCTGTGGTGACTCCGCAAAAGCTTCGCCGCGACTGAGTAGCGTATTCTCTATATAAAAGTGATATGGTGCCATTGAATATTTTTTATTGCATTTTATGAATGATTATGTAATTTTAATGCAATTTGAAAAAAATGGACTTGTATAAACCGTTGTGTGACGTCACTGCCTCCTGCCGCATGCCGAGCGCTCGCTATCGTTTACTTGCTTTCACGTCGGTGTCATTAGGATTGCAGTTTTTATTTGAAACATTGAAGGTGATATTAGACACTAACAAAAAAAAAATAAAATTTATATATTGCTTTGTACCCAAATGTCCCAGTACAACGATAAAATGCTCAGATAAATTATTTATTTGTTTACTCCATAATCCCAATACCCGAAATTTGTGGCAAAATGCAACGAAGCGCGCCTCAAAAGTAAACTTAGATATTTATAGAATGTTTTCATTAAACCAGGTTAGTAAATTTAGCTACAGTAATTTTTTAGGTAGGTAATTATTGAATAGAGCTTTGTCTGTGGGATTGTTCATTAGCATACCTAGATGTTTGGTATCAGAGATCATATATACGACTTCATTGATAGGAATTGTAGATTTGATATATACAGGGTGTCCCGAAATTAATGGGACACAGAGCAAGAGTAGATTCTTTACATTAAAATAATGTGGTTAAGCCAAACTTACCTTGGCCCATTTGTGGCTAATAAAAAGATTACAAGGCTTTAAAATTCAAATTTTGAATTCGAAATTCTTAAAATTCTTCTGAAACCTTTGATTAGGGGGTTATCTGGGACGAGAAAAACAAATCCGTACTTAATTTTGCTGTATACGCTAGAGGGCGTTACAAAATGTACTCTTGGCTGATGAAAACTGGTTATAACTTTTTTATCAGTGTGTGTACGAAAGTTTTAATAGAAAAATATTGTTCTCCTATCTATTTTTTACAAATAAGATATACTTATTTTATGTCGATAAAAACCGTTTTCGATTTATTTCTTGTTTTTCTATTGGATGCAATAAAATAAAATAAAAATTTGTAGTTACTTAATTACATTCAGGTGGCTACATTAAATTCTCAATATGACCCCCGATTACATTAATACATAATCTTATTTGTTTGATAAATGATTGTCAAATACTAAACAGTGTTTCTTCATTTCTTAATAAATTCCTAGCATTTAAAATTGCTTGTCACAGCTCATCCGTGTATTAATAGGGTCACTGTAGCCTTTTGATTTCAAAATACCCCAAATACTGAAATACATGGGGTTTAAATTTGGGCTTTGTGCAGGCCATGAACACGTGCTGCCGCGACCTATCCACCGTTGGGAAAATTGTGCATTAAGATAGTTTCGCACCTGTACAGAAAAAGGGCAGAGGCACCGTCTTGCATAAAAAACATATTGTGTCTCACATTTAATGGTAAATCATTAATACGTTCCTCAAAATCATGTTCTAAGAAATGTAAGTAATATGGAAATGACGTTCTCTTAATACATGCGGGTTTTCATTATACCAAACATGTTTATTTCTGAAGTTGAAAATGCCCAGACGAGTAAATGTGGCTTCGTCTGTAAACAGCTTAAAAAGTGTAGATCAATTATTGTGCCGGTCTAAGAATCGGAGACAAAATTGTTCCCTATGGAAAATCTGCGTGTAGTAAATTCTGCACTTGGCTAAAGTGATACGGGTGCAGTTTTCATTATGAAATAATCTATGAATAGATGATTTAGGTACCACTACAGCCGCAGACATTCGTCGTAAACTTATTTCAGGATTTTCTGTTACACGAAGCAAAATATCCTCTTGTTCTGGAGTTGTTTGACGGCCAGCATCTTGTCTTTTAGGAGGAAACGATCCAGTATCTCTTTCACCGGTCATAAAGATTTTAAAATAATTTATGATTTGGCTGTAATCTATTTGGGTAACTTTCTAAATACCTGCGACACGCACGACATCCATTCAAATTTTCTTTTGCATAAATACATACCATATGTCGCATTTCATTAGAAAATATATTATGGCGAGGCATATTTCACGCGATATTATTTATTGTAAACAAAAACTTAAAGGAATACACTATATTTAACATAAGTTACTTGTCAATCAGCAAATTGTCAATAGTACAATTTGTTTTCAAATAACCAAAGCTTACTATGACAGTTTTACGTAAGTAAGTACAAACTTTTATTTTATTTTATGTTATCGCATCCAATAGAAAAACAAGAAATAAATCGAAAACGGTTAAATTTATTGACATAAAACAACTACCTTATTTGTGAAAAATAGATAGAAGAACAATATTTTTCTATAAAACGGTTAAATTTATTGACATAAAACAACTACCTTATTTGTGAAAAATAGATAGAAGAACAATATTTTTCTATTAAAACTTTTGTACACACACTGATAAAAAAGTTATAACCAGTTTTTATCAACCAAGAGTACATATCGTAACGCCCTCTAGCGTATACAGCAAAATTAAGTACGGATTCGTTTTTCTCGTCCCAGATAACCCCCTAATCCAAATTTTCAACAGAATCCTTTGAAAAGAATTTTAAGAATTTCGAATTCAAAATTTGAACTTTAACGCCCTGTAACTTTTTTATTAGCCACAAATGGACTAAGGTAAGTTTGGCTTAATCGCATTATTTTGTTGCAAGGAATTTACTCATGCTCTGTGTTCCATCAATTTCGGGACACCCTGTATTAGCATAAAATACCTTTCTATTACAGTAAAAATGTTTCAAAGGCTAATTACCTATACAGAATATATGGGTAGATATTGTGGGTGTAATTCAACGCTGGTCGGTGCTTTAGTCCGCAGAGTAGTTAGTTTCACACAATATTGATGTTAAGTCCAGGCTTTTTCAGTAAAAAAGGTGAATCTCATAAGTGGCACTAATAGTCACCGTTCTTTAAATATCGACTGGATATAATAGCTATTTATGTAACAAGTTACGAAAAGAATGTGTTTTAAGCATGAGACGCAAAATTGTCTAACGAGGCGAAAGCCAACACATCGATTTCGCAACAAATTTGATACCAGATTTTTTATGATAACGGAGATTTTGAAATTTTTATGCTTTTTTATTTGTATTTTCAAAAATATTTAAAAGTGGACAGTCAATCTGCTTTTAAGGTATTGTTTATGCATTGTTCAATGTCAAGGTTATGTCAAGTTCAAACGTAACGCGTCACTGTGTTTCCTACATAGTTTTGCGAAAAATTCGCCAAAAATGAATTATAGTTTTTTGATATTGAGCAAGTTGCTAAAGCATCCACGTTAGTGCCCGAAAAATAGAAAAATTCATACGAATACTTCTACAACTTTAAACCTGAAACAAAGAAAAATAAATTGAGAGTTTTACTGAAATGGTACTACTAGCCTATTTCCTGAAGCTATCCAGAAATTTACAAACCTAATTGCATTTTTAAACAGGAAAGCTTTCGGATATCAGCTAAAGAAACCAAAACATTTCTGTTAGCCAAAGTTGTTATAATCCTTGAAGAATTTGAAGCATGCAAGAGGGAATAAATCACACTTTTGATCTACTGCCATCAAAGATTTTCAGTCATTTATTTGTGTCAAAATTCTGAACACATGAACTCATGTTCCAAGGATATTACGATTACTCAGGGATCAATAGATGATATCAATTTTTTTTAAATATATTTCGTAAATACGCAAAACTTCGTTCACTCAACGACACATCAGCGACTTTTCTTATACATATCGAAGTAATAAATACTGTACCCTGCCAGTTGGAATAAATACAATTGGATGAATACCAAAAAAGATAGCGGAATTTCTTGCACTCTTCAGCGCCAATGAATACACTGGTCATTGCTTCCGGCGTAGCTTTACAATAATGTTGGCAAATTTTTGGGCGAACATGCTATTTTTAAAGCAACATGGAGGTTGGCGATCAAGTTCAGTTGCCGAGGGTTATATAAAATCCATTGAACAGAAAAACGAAATAACAAAAAGAATCAAAGGTCAGATAGAAACACTAAATAAGAAACTAAGAAACTACACACTATTACTAGCAATTTATTCATCCCGACTACTAGTACTTGCATTGCTATTAGAGAAGAGAAGTTGAATGCCTCTAGAATTCACTTTAACGATTTACATAATTGTAGGTACCTTAAAATTTATAATAGATAAAGATATTTATTGTTTTTAATGCTTCATTTTTACTTTTAGACACTAGTACCTAAAAGAGTGTTATTTCGAAATTCTAATCAATATCAAAATTTGTCAATTTCACAACACTCACAAAAAATTGTTTAAGTGTAAAAATAATTCCTGAAATATGTCAGAATTTGATAATTTTGTAACGAATATTAATCACTTGAAAAAAAACATTTTGGGCCACACTTCAAGGAAATAAAATTGAGGCAATTTTCTTACTTTTGTACCTTTTTTCCTCTATATCCATCTTTTCCTTTCCATCTGCCTTTGCTATAATCTCCTTTTATGCCCCCTTAAATTAAATCGAGAACAGCGTCCACAACAGGACGATAATCCGTTTCAATTGTAATCCTCTCAAGACAAATTAATGCTCGCTCTCCTCATCGTCTCCATTCAGGCCTGCCTTCCTCCGAACACACTCGGGAATTAACCGGGCATTTGTAATGGTTTGGAATATCCTTTTCACTATTGTCCCCGCTGCCATTAATCATACAGGCTGTGTATGGCAATATAAACAAGCATTTTTTATGTCATCGGATACCTGAAGGTTCGGAATAATGCCTTGTTTATCACTGCCATCAACACCACGGGGAGAAGCCAGCTTAGCCCGAGGAATGTCCCTCATTCAAAAGAGAGTTGTGGGTGGCCGCACCGAGATCGGGACGAGAACGGCATGTGTACACTGAGATAAGTGATTCTGTAGTACGGATGCCTTAAGAGTATACAAGGTGTCTCATAATTGTGCAATACTTTAGCAGTAGATTCTACGATCAAAAATAACATTATTTTTCTATAAATAGGGATCAAAAAATGCTTCGTAAGGGAACTGTGCCCAAGGTTATTAAAAATGGTTATGGTTTGTTAATTATGAATTCTTACACACCAACGTCCAACCATATGGGGAAATATTAGAACAGCACATAGCAACTTTAAATCAAGTAAAAAAAATTCCTCTCCGGTGTTCCAAAAAAGTATCATTATTCCATGCAGTTCAATGCAAGCGTTAATACTAAGTTAGTGGAAAAGTATAAAATCTATTAAATTTTGACGCATAGGCCAAGATTCACTGATTTTTTTCTCAGGTAGGTTATTTTATTACTTATTTAAGTTTAATGGTCTGTCAAAATGATTTTACTTTTCTAGATAAGAAACAGAGATGGTTTACACGATCATTCATCTTTACTTAATGCTACACATACAGGGTTAACTATGACTGAGTACAAAAAATTTAACCACGTGCTCAGGGAGGCCTAAAAGACAATAAAAAAATTATTCCAGAATTTTAGCACGATATTTAAAAAATGGGGCAAAACCCTTTTTTCCTACGGAAAGTTGGCGCCTATGATAAGATCTACTGAGATGGCTTAGTTTTATAGATAAAGCTTCCGTCTGTCAGCAATGTCAACTATCATGCGGTCGTCTTTTTATAGCGTTTGTAAATATAGAAACGACAATAATTAACATTCTTATTAGTAATAATACCTGATAGATAGGTAGGTAACAGTTAATCCAGTTAACTCCACTATTTTGCATTCGTTTTTCATTATTTCGTTACAAACTGGCAAAACTACAACATTTTCATTCATTATAACCACTCACTACCGATATTACACACTTCCTGTAGGTACAGCTAGATAAAATATCTATTTATTATAACAAAATCGAACGAAAGGAATAGATTCACCGCGGTAGTCTTGTCTCATAACCTAGAAAACCAAACCGACGAACTATATTGTGGCAAAATATCTGTACCCGACACATATTCCTTTATTTAATAACTATAAAACGTTCCAAATTAAAATAAGGTACTAAAAACTAAAGAATACCACAAAATTACAACATAAACACAGGAATTGAATTATGACATGACAGCGATACCGACTGAGCGACTGTTGCATGACTTGCTTCTTGCTTGTTGGTTGCATACTCTACATTGGCGGCGTTAAATTAGGATTTGAAATAATATTAAAAAAAAGTTTTTTGGCTTTATAAATAAGTTTGGAATTTTTTTGAAAGGTGATTCCGTTAATTCTTATTTTTCCCTATCCCCTCTTAAAATATTTGTACTAAGTCATAGTTAACCCTGTAGATAACTGAAGACTCCGACATGAGAAGAATTTTAAGAAATTAAAGAAAAATTGTACAATAACTTAGTACAATATATATAAGAGGTAATAATATATATTTTATATTTATAAAAAAAATACTATAATGTGTAATAAAGTATTTGGTTTCATTATTTCGACTTTAATTACTTTATTTGCCCAATAGGCAGATATATTTTCATCCATAATTTCATTATAAAGGCCAAAGTATTTAAACGGGTTAACTTAAAATTAAAGAAGCTGTTCTAATTATTAAAGTTCACCTCGACACATTCTGAACCATCCATCGAATTAATTAAAAAAATTGAATATGAGTCGATTTCGAACAGTTTATTTTGCATAAATGTTGTAGAAATTCTTCCAAATGACGCATCGGTCTGCTGCAGTGTGATTAGTCGAAACTTACCAGGCAACCTAATCCTTTTTAATAACCTTGGACTGTGCCCCCTGAAAGGATCCTCAAAGGACCCATGTTTTTCAAAATGTTTCCAAAACGATTTAACGCATAATTATGAATTTTGATATGTAGGACACTCGTTAAATGTTCTAACAAACTACTTAAAAACTGTTTTAACATTTTGGTCAGGGACGTCTCAGGCAGGGGCGCTCGCGGATAAAATGCGCTCCCAATATTTTACACTTCAATATTTTCAAATTTAAACAGCAAACTATGATAGATATGATTTTTTTATAAAAAAAATTACTCTTGATTTACTTCGATAAAATGCTTCGCTTTAAAGAAAAATCGATTTTAATGGTTACATAATCTAAGGAATGGGAAAAGATTAGATGAATAGGTAGGTATGTCATGAAAACAAACGTTTGTTTAATTAAATTAATTTGACAGTTTCTTAATCTCAAAATTTTACGATGTTGTATTGGATATTAATCTAAAGAAAAAATGTAAGAGTTTAAACGCGAGCTACACGACACCCATGTCAAATGAGTAGAATTAATTTCACAGTTTTTTACATTTTTATAAAATGTCATGTCTATTAAAGTTTGATGTTTAAATTTGCCGTACAAAAAATTGGGGGCGCATTTTACCCGTAAGAGCGCCTGAGACGTCTCTGACTAAAATTTTTAAACAATTTTTATGTAGTTTGTTACAATATTTAACGAATGTCCTACAAATCAAAATTCATAATTATGCGTTAACTTGTTTTGGACATATTTTGACATGGTCTCTTGAGACCCTTTTCAGGAGGGCACAACCTCCTTTAGGAAGCATTTTCCACCCCTATTTTTTAAAAAAATTCTTGTATTTGATCGTAGAATCTACTGCTAAAGTATTGCTCACTAATTATGGGACTCCCTGTGTACAGAGTAAAGCGCATGTAGGAGTACCCAAGATATTGGAATCTAATCAATTTTACACTGCCATAAAAGTTTGACATTTTAAGACTAAAGAAATTGCAAGTAGAACTAAGTCACCAGATTAGTTAATAAACTTTCTAAATTGGTGTGAGTGAGTCTTTACTCCGTTGGTTTCATCAGTCCTATCTCTCAAATCGATATTAAGCTGATAATTGGTCAACATATTTCTGATTTTTCATTAGCATCTCTGGGTGTCCCCCAAGGGTCGCACTTAGGACTTCTGTTATTTTACATATCTATATTAATGATGCAGCTAAGTGTTTAAAGCTTTCTAAATTTTTAATGTGCGCAGCTGATCTTAAAGAATTTCATTCTGTGAGTGAATGTTGAATTAATACAAAAAGACTTAAATACTTTCAAAACATACGGAGATAAAAACAGATTATAAATTTTTAATAATGTCATCATATTACATTTAGTAGAATCAAAGGTACCAAAGTTATTACAAAAATTATAATTTTAAAAGCAAACAGGGACATAATTAATAAACTAAAACTGTGGGTGAGCTTCCGTATCAATATACAGGGTGTCCGGAAATGATGCACAAAAAAATCAGGGGATAATTACTAGACAGAAAATAAATGCTACCTCTTTCTATAACATTTTTTCCAAAACTGATTATTGTCTTAAGAAATCCAAATATGTACATAAAATTTGTAAATCGGGAGTTTTTGCGGATAAGAAATTCAAATATGTTTCTAATTTTGGCGTCACTAGTAGAAGGCGCCTCTTGTGGTTTATTTATTTATAGTTATAGTATAGTTAGTTATAATTTTAACTTTGACACCCTGTAACTCCGTTAATAATCAGTTTTGGAAAAAATGTTATAGAAAGAGTTAGCATTCATTTTCGGTCTAGAATTACCCCTTGAAATTTTTGCTCATCATTTCCGGACACCCTGTATAGTTTTTGGAAAATTATGGTGTTACAATATTAATAAAATAAAAGATATTTTACTTTTTAGAATTTTATTAAAATATATAATTAAGTTCACATGAACAGCAACCAAATTTCCTAACAAAATATTTAACAAAATTAGTAGTAGTATTAGTAAGTACATGCTCTAATAAGGGACTTAGGAACAAATAAACCTCTATTTAAATTTAAAAGTTCTTCATTTGAACATCGCGAAAGTTAAATAAACACAACAACGCTGCACGACCAACATGGCGTAGTGATGTGTGTTAGAAGTTGGAACAGCAAATACTTATGTGTTAAGTTTACACGATATGGTGTACTTTTAACGCATCATTAGTAAATATGAAAAATTCAGTATATCTTATTATAATACTAGCTATTAACACGGCAGTTTTACACATCCCGAATTATACACCGGAAGATCTAATTTACGTATTTTACAGAGTACCATTTTTTTTTGATCAGCCTTCGATTTAAATATTTTCCATATTAGAACATGGCGGATTAGAATTAACTAAACAAAACGAAAATGGCGTATTGTGGCATTAATGGTGTACTGCGTCTGTGCACAACCAGTCAGGAGTTACTAGTAGTGTTGCCAATCTAGTCTAGCTTTTTTTGGATTTGTCTTGGTTTCGCAAGGAAAGACAAGACAAGAGTTGACAACTCGAATTGCAGGACAAGACAAGATTTAAAGAGAAAGTTTTGCGAGATAAGACAAGAAATATTATTACGACAAGAAATCTTGCAAATATAAGAAGGGATGATATTTCAGTGAACATTATCTGAAAAAATAAATATTGTGTTTCTATTGTATGTATTGTACATGCTTTATTTAAAGAACAAACAACACATTATTATATTATTTTTAAAATTAAAGTTTATTGAGCCTAGGTCCAGTTTTGCAGAACTGAACTAATTATAAATTCATTGCCACTTGACTGAAAAAGGTCCGTTTCTGTTTCGCCTATTGCGTCTATTATTTATAACTTATTATATAAAACTGATCGTTTTTATACTTTATAACGTCTACCAATCGACCTCTGATTGGAACCGTAGCCGACCGAAAGTAATCACCACTGTTATCAAATACGTAATAAAGTTCCATGTTTCTCATTTATATGCAAGATTCATACAAAATTGCGAGGCAAGAAAGACATGATCTTCCAAGATCGAATAAGAACAAGACTTTAAAGAAACTCATAGCTTGTTTTGCAATGCAAAACAAGAGTTTTTCAAATTTTGCAGATTTTTTTCTCTCAGACAAGATTCGCCAGAAGAAGAGCCATACAGAGGTGTGTTAAGTTAACACGGAGCGGGTTATGTCTAACACATTGGTAAATATTACACATATTCCTTATATTCTATTACTATCTATCTATTTGAACACATTTTGTGGAAAACCTATAAAACCTGAAGTGTATTAAACTATTAACATTATAGGTACTGAATACTAGACTACTACTACACATACTAGAACATCCCAAAAAGAGTCAATATAGAGTATGTAAAAACATAGAACACAAATGTCACCATAACAGCATCAAGGTATGACGTTTTCTTTTGTTGTAAAGTTTTGGCATCTAAAGCTATTTCAGAATTGCCTGCATTTACTATTTATCGTAGCAGTATTAAGTGCCTAAAAACTGTTTATAAATGTTTCCTCTCATACTGCCTGCAAACGTTCAAAGCAAATACATAGTTTTCTGAGTGTAACAGTACTATTTGCTAAGTATTTAGGCTCATCCGATTGTCAACTTTCATGTAAATTTTATTATTTTAAGTCTTCGCGTCGACCGAGAGGCATACAGTCTACTTTGTGTTTTTATTGTCTATACGTGACATATGCTCGAGTCTCTAAGCAAACACATAAAGTTCTAATCTTTTTATGCCTTTTTAGCCATTTATTTGAAACGTCCCCGAACGACAATAGCCTTAAATCCGAGAATATATTGAGTTGGGATGTGCTCTACAGGAGTCGACTTGTTTAGACAGATCCCTTCGACTGTGGTTGTATATTACTCGTATTTGAGTTGAACTTATAATATTGTACACAAGACACACACAAGTTAATGGTTTCCAAGGAACACCTGTTCTAAAACAGATTCAAAAATTGTAAGCAATACATTAAAATTTAACTAATTCCATTATTCTGACAGTTATTGAACTTTTACCAAGTCTGAATAAACCTTTATCACTTCAAGTGTTATTGAGTTTTAAAGTCATATTAATAAATTTCAGATCACCATTTTAATGTGGTCATTTGTATAAGTGGAATCAATTACATAAAAAAATGCTTATAAAATAAAGGCATAAATGGTTAATATTCACCAATGATGTGTTAAAGTACGTCAATATGTGTTAACTTAACACACTTATGTGTTATATTATCTATATCTGACTGATTATGTCGATCTGCACAGCTTTAGTACGTCAGTGGTGATAGAACATAGCATACCATTTTGGACGCGTCTCTCGGCTTCATTCGTGGTGTTCAAATGGAGAATATTTATAATTAATTTGAGGTTTGATCAAACAAAATAGCGAGGACTCAACTAGTATCAATAGTATTGCTGTAACTATTGTATTGTAGTCTCAAAAATGTTAGGTGATTACGAAAATTTACTAGTTTCGATTACTTCATTCTTAATTTTGGTAAACTCCTATTATGTAGTAAATGTATATTTGTTTTATTACTTATTGCTGATTTACTATAATGTTATTTCATTTTAAGCTTTTTACTAAATTACTTTTACTCCGGAACTGGATAGATATGTATGATGCAATAAAATGAGCACTTACAGGGTTAACTATGACTAGTAGATATTGTGGGTGTAATTCAACGCAGGTTGGGGCTTTTGTCCACTGAGTAGTTAGTTTCACACAATATTGTTAATACCTGAAAATATATGGGAGAAAAATAACTATGACTAAGTTAAAACATTTTAACCACGTGTTCAGGAAGGCCTAAAAGACAATAAAAAATGTATTTCGGAATGTCTGAGATGTCTTAGTGGGCTCGCATACCGGAGCAAAAAGCAATGAACAACCAGCAATAGGCAAAAAGCAACAGGCAATGCATTTTATGCTATCTCGCACACCAAAGTAATAAAATATCACTAGTTCAAAATGTCGTCTGACGAGGACGAAGTGGTAATGTTGTGGCAGTATTTAAGGCGAAGAGATAGGAAACGAAGACGATATTGGATTCATCCATTATTTCAAGTGCTCAAGAATCATGGAGCAAGTAGGTATATGTGCAGAAGAATTAAAGGCTCATCCCACCCAGTTTCAGAACTGCTATCGGATGAGTCCAGGTACTTTTTCAACACTAGTGGAGATGTTAGCACCTCATCTTACCAAACAAGATAGTAACTATAGAGATGCGATCACCCCACAGGAGAAACTATTGATTACACTCAGGTGAGATATATTAAATAGACTATATTGAAAAAGAAGTATTTAAGTAAACTTTAAAAAATACATGACAATTTTTAAATTAAAAGTTCTCTAAGGGAAAGGTTTCTGTCATTACCATCTGACATTTCAGGTGAAAAAGTTTCAATATATGTTTGTACAGATGTTGGTTGGTCTCCATATTTTCTTGAAAGTGAGTGGAGTCTTGATTGAGTGGAAACATTGGACTGAGTTGAGTAGCTGGAATAAACAGTGCTAGGAGTTGGTATTCGTACCATAATAGTGTTATTTTGGGGTAATACTGAACGCTGGATCGTCCGACATGTCAAATAAAAAAAAAGAAAACTCAAAAAACATATACTTTTTGTGTTCTTGGAGACAAATTTACCTACATATTGCTAAACTACCGGCAATATTATTACGCGGTGTAGAACTAACTACATCTATCGGCCGTTCGCTACTCCATGCCGGACTGAAAATGTCACAGGCACGAAGCGTTCTACATGCAGTAGACACCATTGAAAGCTGTCGACCTTTATCGCGATCGGCAAGAAACGATATTTTGCAAACACGGAATTCCAGGAAACAACTACTCTGCGGGCTAATGCCCCGACCAGCATTGAATTACACCTGGAAAACCTATAGCAACAGCTAGAGTCATTCGTCAGACGCCCACCAGACATATACCGGTTTCGAGCTTATCCGGTATCCGGTATCCGGTATCCGCATACTGATGAGAGCTAATAAGCTCGAAACCGGTGTATGTCTGGTGGGCGTCTGACGAATGACTCTAGCTGTTGCTATGGGTTTTCCAGGTGTAGTTCAATGCTGGTCGGGGCATTAGCCCGCAGAGTAGTTGTTTCCTGGATTTCCGTGTTGGCAATATTATTGTATTTCAACACGCATGTCGTGTCGCTAGCAACAGAAGATTGCTCTACACAGACGATAGGGATATCACGTTGCGTCGGTGTACGAGTTGTCATATAAATGAATGTGAAATACATATTGACAATAATATTGCTTATTGCTTGTTGCCTTTTGCTAGTTGCGTATTGTTTCGGTATGCGAGCCCACTTAGTTAGATATGTCAACTATGTTGTCAAATGTAGGAAGGACAAAATTAAACATTTTTATTAATAATAATACCTAAGTATCTGATAGACATAAATAACATAACATAAATTTCTTTAAGTTAGATAAAACGTTTAAAACTAAAAATTAATCACTAAAACTGTGCTAAAAGTGAACCATAACCTAGAACTTTGCATTGCTAGTTGCATACTCTCTAAACACCAAAGAATACTGGTCAAAGTTTTGAATATAATATTATGTTCTAATGGTTAAAGATAAGATTTTTAAAGTACATTTCGGGATATTATAGTTTGAGATAGTACTAATTATTTTATTCAAACATCGTCGATTGTTGTTAATATTGTTATTAGCAATTTAATTACCCAACACAAGCAATTTAAAAATTTATCGGCCTTGCAGTCGCCAAAATTATCGCATACGGTGCAGTGATTAGTTTGAAATATTTTTTCAGTACTTGCTTTTCGCAAATTTAATTTTTCGCGTATTTGTTTGTATATTTACAAACACATCGTATGCAAATGCATAGATAACGGATAAGGTGCAAGAGCATATTATCGTGTGGCAAAGACGTTTTCTGAGTGGACAAAATATTATGCCGAATCCTCTTTAAACAACTGTTGTAATGCCTTGGCGGTAAATGTATAGCAGTGTTTTAATGTATTTGTGTATATTTGCATGTGTTTTTGTTACCCTTTGTGCGTTTTCATCAAACACTCAGCAAGTACAAGAATCTTTGCAGACAAGTTTCAATGTAAACAACATAAACAATAGTTTACTTGTTTATTGTAAACAGATAATAAAACAGAATATGATTAAACATTGTTGAAATCTCTCCAAATCTTAATCCTGTAAATAAATATCAGTAAGGTAGGTGCTACCTCCGCGTTTCTAATTAAATAATCATCTACATTTGGTAAATAATTTTTTTAATTCCAAATCGGCGTAAATCAGTACACGTGAGAGCGCGGTTTCCTCTCACTATCTATGACATCTTTGACTTTGGCGGAATATACCTAACCTAGCGGCTGAACAGAAAACGACGATTTCGAAAAAAATTGTTTCGCTTTACTCACAGTTAACCCTGTATAAACGAAAGCTAGAAAGCTCATCATATATGACGAATGATATACCTTAATTTATGGTTGCTTTAGATCAGTTGTAATAGTCGAAACTAATGCTCAATCTCACTTTTTTAGTAAAAAACGCAATAACTTTAGGGTCAAAAAATTTACGCTCACATACGCCACAAATATGGCGAATGTAGCGTTCTCTAGAAAATACGTTGAAATAGACAACATATTATGATTTCTCATATCCAAAATCACTTATTTCCAAATTGTTAAATTGATAAATTCAAAAGCAGTGCAATTACTACAGGAAATCACCTTTTAAATTCCAACTTGGACACCCTGTATCTTTTTTATTATCAACATTTTATTAAAGCAAGTTGGCTTAAATCGTAATATTTTGAAGTAAAAAATCTATTATATCTCCATAGACCATTAGTTACGGACGACCCTGTATAGGGACCATACGATCAATTGATATCTTTTAAACAAATCTGTTTGGACAGTAATTAAAAAAAAAGAAAATAATTTTAATGCATGATTCTGTAGAATGTAGTTTCTGAAAAAAAAGCATGATCTATCGGACGAAATATCGTCAAAAGCGCATGCAGGGGCAGGTGCCCGATTGCTTATGAAAGAGAACGAGATCCCATAAAACCTGAAACGTCTTCCTACATACAAGCCCATGCAAGTTTCACTGACCCTTTAACTGCCGTAATCCGGGACTTGGTTTATTTTTCAGATCGGTATCGCCGCCTGCCTGCTTCACTAATACCAACACACAATCCCGCACATTTCCATTTAATAAGATCCGTGTTTTTGGGCAGGTGTCTCGCCTTTCGTAGGAATTACTGTGCGATCCCGAGCGCGCCGAGAAAACGCCCGGATCCTTAAGCGCGAACCGGAAACATTACACCTGTGAGACGTAATCACGACACCCTGAATATATATCAGCCAGTTCGTGAATGCATTACGCCGTTCCGTATGGAAAACAAATCGCGGGTTTGCATACGGATCCTGCCTAAGACCCACAGCGAAAGAACCCTAGCTTACGAGGGGATGTCAAATTTAAGAGTGAATGTATGAAGAAGGTGACAAGGCACAATATACAGGGTGATTTAGAACTTAAAAAATTTGGGAATAGATGCGTCATGAAAAAAGGAGTCAATATTGTAAAAAAACTTTTGTAAAATTCTTATGGTTTCCGAGAAAAAAAATATTGAAGTTCTAGTAGCTTCCACCGTTCCATCGCTGGGCTACTGTAGTCTCTAGCTAGGTGATTTAAAATATCCGATTGCTTATCGTATTAACTTTTTTGTGAAGCAAGTATTTAGATTAGTTTTTCAAATATCAAAGAAGGCTTAGCAACTCGCAGTTGATGGGTATAGTTTTAATTTATGGTGAAGTCAAAATGCTTCAGCAGAACGATTTCCAGGTAACCATGCGCCAAGTGCAGCTACTTTTACTGTAATGCAGTGACTGCAAGCGTAGTGCAAACGCAGGCGTAACGCGGGAATTTTGCAACCGAATCGTGGTCTTCCACGATGATGGTGGTCCAGGACATCCACGGCGTATTGCAGCAGTGTGGCGTATCATACACGAGGCTCAATTATATCCGTACCATGTACAATCGTTTGCAATAATAATGACACTCTCTTAAAACAATTTTTGAACTTCTGGAAGTTCTGAGTAGAAATGTCATTAAATTTCTATTGGTGAGAGATACAACTAATAACTAATGTTAAAAATTTAAAGTAGATTTTATTACAAATATATCAGAACTTATATATCAAAATATATGGTAAAATTCATTTTGTCATTATTATTGCAAACGATTGTACAGCATGTCCAAGCATTGATACCAGGGGATTGGATGAGGAGGACCGGTACCATGGCCGCCACGATCTCCTGATTTTAAATTATTAGCACTTATTTTTGTGGGGATATTTAAGAAATGAAGTATATTGCATAGATGATTTACGTAAACGTATTGTAGCTGCTAAGAACAACTTACAAGTTCAAAACGGACAAGAAGCAGAAACATTTGTGTTAGTTTGCAGAAACTGGGTAAGACCGGCGCAAAATTTTGTTGTAACATCAGTTATGTCATACTATTTTACTAATTAAAACCACATATGCATTCTAGTAACAATTAGTAACAATAGAGGCAAAAGCAGTTGAATTTGATGCCTTTTAAATTTTGTGTCCGGTCGCCGATTATATGTCTTATCATGTTTTACAGTGCACCGGTTTGCAGTGCCGTTCGGAAGTGTATTTTTAAATCATTTCTGAACTGCTCTTTTTTATTTGATTTTTCCTAATTGTATTTGTAAGAGTCCCCTGTACGTTCATAATTTTTTTTTTTAGATAAGTTCTGAATCACCCTGTATAATTCAATTCAAATGAACAATAACCAAGATTACTGAAACATATATTTAATAATATTATATTCTAATAAAGAACATAGAAACCACGTTCTAGTAAATCATAAGCACAAACCAACAAACACTAAGCATAGGTGTATTTAGACATAATTCCGATTACAAAAATGAACTGGTAGCAAAGTGAACATATCTTTTTCTTTCTCTAAAGTTATAAGAAAACCAACATACAGAAACAGTAATCTAAAACATCAAAGTGGGTTCCTGATGTTTTTAAGAGATCACATTAGTTTTAGCTGTATCAGAATTGTCAGCAATATTTATTATAGTTAGGTAAGTACTTACCATTATTAATCAAACCTCAATTTAAATGTTCTCCAATTTAAACACCGCGAACAGGAGTTAACTGAACACAAGCTCGCAACACGACCAACATGGCGTAGTGATGTGTGCTGGAACAGCTAAAGTACTTCAGCTGCACAGTTGTACCTACTCAACCACTCAGGAGTAGGAATACATATCACCGAGGGATGTTAATTTTACACAAAAATGATATACTTTTATCACATAATTATTAAATATTAAACAAATTCAGTATACCTTATTAAAATACAAGTACTGTTTACATATTCTACACAACAACTTTTTTACAGTGTAGATATTTAGCTTTACGTTATTTTTTTACATAGTCGCTACATCGTTCTAAACACCTTTGATATCGTGAAATTTAAAAGAGTTTGTGAAAAATATATCAATGTCTCAAATTATTGAAGACTCCTTTACACATTTCAACATTTACAATTTATGGATAGAACATATAGATTCCTGTCCTGTTGCAAGCGCTTCTAGAAGTGTTTTTTTCTACAGAGTTTTAACCGCTGTCAGAGGAATGTGATCTACTACATAAAATAAGCCTGTTAGAAGTACTCAGGTATTCTTCCTGCAGGTCACTCACAGTCACAAACAAATTTTAGGTAATAGTACCTAAATTATAAATTAAATAATTTAAATAGTCATTATTTAGCAATATTATTTACATAATGAATATAACACTGACTGTTTCCATATAATAAGTACTTGAGACCTATTTATCTAAAATGTTTACTTATTTACTGTAGAATATATAGATATTTTTAAGTATTATACTAAAACTCGAAAATAAATATTTATTATTAAAACATATTTCTTTAATAAATGCACAACAAAGCAATTATAATATTCCAAACTGAGAAACACTTCAAGAGTTGTCGTTTTTACTGACCAATATAGTAGCTAAGACTGACACACACTGTCCCACGCGTTATGCGACTAAAATCGCCCTCTGTCGTATCCAGAGCAACATTGAGTGACCACAAGATCTGTTATCTGTTGTGTGATGGAGATTATGCTCTCTGTTATATTGTGAATTGCGTTCTCACCCTTGCATGACCATCGTGCATCCCCAGACACAAACGGGATTCGTCACCTGATTCCATTTTAAATCCCTCTATACAATTGTAAGCGGTTAGCTCGGTGTTGATGAGTGAGAGGCAGCATCCAATATGGACGGTAAGACAAGAAGCCAAAACTTCGTATTCGGCGATATACTGTACTGATACCGACCATCCTCCATGTTCTCCAAACCACTGATTTGCAATAATCAGGTTGCTGCTCAATCGGTTTCTGAGATCTATAAGTCGCAGTCGAGGGTCTTCATGCTTTGTGGTTCTTCCACGACCGGTTCCTCTCTCTTTTTGTGTCCACGGCGTTTCCAAGGTAACATCAAACTATGGTACGTGAGGATATATTAGTCCTTCTAGGAATGTATCTCATGGACAGACCTCTGCTTCGCGCAACCCAACAATCCACTCCCTTCAGTCATTACGCTGGGAAATCTGCCCAAATATGCGGTCTCTAGCTGTACAAATATGTCGTTTGCAATAAACTTCACACATGTAACACAAATGTGAGCATAAAATTTCAAAACAGAATGCTACGTTCTCAAAGTAAGACCTATGGAAGCTTAAAAAAACTGAACAAATAAACCTGAAAATTTAATCATTTTTTACTTTCACCGAGAGAAATAAACCAAAATAAAATGATATTTAATGGTGTTTACCTTTCTTTGACACTTATAAATGCCACACTTTGTATACACGTCGCTAGCATAATACTTAGTGACATAAAAGCATAGGTGGACATAGGTTTTACTAGCATGTGTTTTCCTGCGGCTATATTTTCGTTCCCCTTTTTAAACACTCTATATAGTTTTATTTAGCGAAAAATTTGCAGATCATGATATTAAAATGAAAGTGCCTCGCTAGCAAGTCCTTTTGCTCTCCCGCGGGAAACAGCAATAAATAAATCTAGGAGAATGGCAACGTACCTATATATCACAGTAATTACATACTAAGATCAAGCCTGATCTTAAGAGAGTGGTATCTACTTCTAAACTGCCTTTTTGCCACCTCTATTATTATTATTATTACAACATTGCGAAAAGTTGTCACGAGATTCATATCAATGGACGCGTAAATCAACCTCGCAATAAAAACTTAGCTTCGCAATGGATCAGATAAGTTTATACAGGGTGTCACCCAACGGATGTTACATACTTCAAGGGTATAATCTAGAACCCAAATATTGTCTATTTACCTAAACTTTCTTAAATAAAGAATGTCGCAGAGAAAAGTTACAGGGTGTTATTTTGAATTTTTTGTCACTCTCAAATAATTTATAATTTGTGAAATTTTCTTTCTGCAAATACCTCGTCACAATGAATTTATGAATTTTGAAATGAGGTACATTGTGGTATATGGACAAGAACATTTTAGTGAATGTGTTGGTAAGAGAACTTTTGAAGAACTTTATGCTTGCTTCAACCAGACCGCCTGCTTAGATTAACAGTTACATAACAGAGATCACACTTTTCTCGGGAGAGTTGCCTTTACAGATGAAGCTCTTTATATCCGTATAGATGTTTTTAATTGAAAAAATTCTCACGTCTGGAGCGAAGAAAATCCGCAATAAAAGAGCATCACATCCAACGTGCGGGGTTATAGGATATTTTATTTTGGGCCAACCTGCAAGGTTCAACGGCTAAAATTATTTGAAATTCTTTCGGCAATAGCTTTATCGGGATCTCGAAGAAGTACCCATTAATACTAGACGACAAATGTTGTTCATGCACGATGGAGCCCCTGCTCATTACAGCCATTGAGAGATCATTTAAATTAAGCATTTCCAAAACGTTGAATTGGTCGACGTAGTGACTTTCCTTGGTCTGCTCTCTGTTCAGATTTTAATAGTTTAGACTTTTACTTTTGGGGTCATTTGAAAGAATTGTTTTCAACTCTAACACCTAATACGAGGATAGAATACAAGAAGCTGTAAGACAAGTTAGACGAACATATAATTCACAAATACGGAGTTCCAGGAAACAACTACTCTGCGGACTAATGCCCGACCAGCATTGAATTACACCTGAAAAACCTATAGGAAATAGAGTCACTCGTCAGTAGCGCATATCTGAAATTACGTGTTTGTAAAATATCGTTTCTCGCTGAACGCGACAAAGGTCGACAGCTTTCAATGGTGTCTACGGCATGTAGAACGCTTCGTGTCTGTGACATTGCAGTCCGACATGGAGTAGCGAATGACCGATAGATGTAGTTTGTTCTACGCCGCATACTCATGGTCTCTTCTGTCGGGTTATTGAGACTAGTCGTCAGATACCTCACCTATGGCGTACTGATGAAAGCTAGTACGCTCGAAACCGGTATATGTCTGGTGGGCTACTGACGAGTGGCTTTTGCTATAGATTTTCCAAGTGTAATTCAATGCTGGTCAGGGCAATAGCTGTTTAAGGAAATGTATCAAAGAGAATGGGGACACATAGAACCTTTATTATAAATTAGAAGACTTTTTATTACTGCCAGCTTTCAATGTATTATGTTTATTAGGGATTCGTAATTATTTGCAAAAAATATGGGTTAATAAATATTTCCTATAATATCTTCAAAACCGTGCATAATTTCTTTGATAGTCATTTTTTGTGTGGAATAAAATTATCTACCTATTTCTGACAGATACATGAAAATATTTAAACGTACAAAAATGCTACAGAAGAATAGTCACAATGGGTTGTAGTAAAATGAACGCTCTGTATGATTTAACCTAATAGGAACATAATCACTGCATACTTTATGTAGAGAAACTAAGCAACAGCCAATTTTGCTCAAATCGGTTACCTGAGTTCTGAGTTAAGGAGAGAACAAGAAATAAAAAAGAATAACACCCTGTAACCTTTTTTGCCACATTTCTAATCAAGTTTGGTTAAATCGACACCATTTGGGTTCTAAATTATGCCCTTGAGTATGTAACATTCATTAGGTGTCACCCTGTATAGATATTCAAATAAATCACACGGAGTCATGTATCCCCTAGGTGCAATTTCTTGCACAGACCGTGTCTAGATAAGCCGCCTGCAATAAGGCGACGCTCCGCTTTGTTATTCCTCGTTCTCTACGAGAAAATTATACGGATCTGACCGCAACATTATCCACAAAACGAACCTCTTCCCCATTACTCAATGCTGTTTTGATTCTGCGACCACAAATACGTTTTACGGCCGCGCTTCTTATGTAGATCAGGCCGGCCGCGGCGTGTTTTTGACAGGCCGGGGAGCAATAACAGTACCATAAAGTCCGGGGCCCGGAGTCGTAAGGCTGGTCAAGCCATCTAGATGGCGGATAGGGCCGGCTCGTTTTGCATTACTAACCGATTCGCATCGCGAAGAGGGATGTTTTGTACTGATAGATAAATAAAGAGATATTAGAGCGATTCCGGAGCAGATGGTGCTGCGGCCGCCTTAGTACCGGGGGCACGTTTTCCGACTTCCGGTCAAGCGGGCCTCTCCCGTTTGGCTGATAAATGTGCTGCCCGGACGAACGAGGAGCACATCGGCGTCGCGTAAAGCTCTTCAAGTGAATATTTCGGCAATAGCTTTGGTTGTCATTACATGCGAGTTAGATAATTTATGTTACGATTTCTTTGTTTGGGGGTATTTGAAGACATTAGTGGATGGTACTCCTGTAAATAACCTGGAAGAGCTGCAGCTACGGATTAATCAAAAGTGTCAAGAAATCCAAACCAAAGAGGGTGTTTTCGAAAGAGTTCGAATATCGTTGAGACGAAGATGTCGTGCCTGCTTGGAAATGGACGGAGGGCACTTTGAACATCTTCTATAACTTTGTTTTTTGTTTGTTAAAAGCTTCCTTTGTCGGTTTATTCCTAATAAAATAAAATGTTTGAAAAACGAATAGTGGTCCATATCTCCGCAACCGTTACTTTGCGGACCCATGTTTATTAAGATTTTTCTGCTTATTTTGGTTCATACTATTACCTCCTGAAATATTTGACACTCTTTTTTTAACACTCTGTATGTAACCAAAGTAACCATCGTGTGAATAAATAAACAGAATTAAAACCATCAGCATCTATACCAAAAAAAATAATAATTATTATTTTATTAAATTCTCATTCTGCACGGATTAATAAAATAGGAACCTTTTTATATTATCTACATACAGTATCTTAACATTTATATAACTGTTGAGTTATTTTTTGCGCAATCTTTATTTTTTTATTAATATTTTAACAAACATTCCTCTATTATTAGTTTCTGATATTATTCATTAAATCTGATATCTCTAATACAACAAGAATAAATAAATACTTTCAAATACGCGCGCCACTGTGCCGATACACGTTCAGCACTTTTGACTTGAACGTCCACTAAAGAGTTTATGGTATCGTTTCTGATCGGAAGTTCAATTCCAACTTCAGCACAACGGCTGGATTTGGGAGAGTAATGACCACTCCGGCTTACCGCAGCTTTTCCGCTTCGGCCGGGCTTTTCTTAACTTTTTTATTTATTTGTCGAATTAGCAAGACTGAGATTCGGGATGGTTTGGATAGTTTTATCCGTAAAATTTTAGAAATCGCTTACTGAGGGAACTGTCTTGTAGCCATTAGTAAAAATTGATAATCGTCAGTGTTTTTACTTAAAATAAGTGACTTTTTTAAACTACATATAAACGATTTTTTTGGTATTACTATGTACACTTCGGCTTGATTCAGTAATCAACCGTTTCATATAAAAAAATAGAATGCCTATAACTTGGATACAATCAACCATTCGTCACTTTGTATTTTTAATTTTAATTTAAAGTATCATACGTTATTTTAGGCTTTAATACAAATTGGTATAATATTTCAGATAGATAGATTCTATATTAAATATACTTCAGAAATGTTAACTTGCTGGCATAACAAAAGCAGTTTTCAAAACAGAATTCCAGAAACAACTACTCCACGGATTAATAATTAATATGCCCCGATCAGCATCAAATTACATCTGAAAAACCTATAACAACCTAAGTATGCGAAATGCAGCAAAGCTACATCTAGTGGTCATTAGCTAGCCCATGTTGGACTTAATATGCCACAAAGCAAAGAAGTGTTCTGTCATGATGTAGGCCTCATTAAAGGCCTCCTACTTCTATCACGTTTGCAAAACATAAAGAAAACAACTACTCTGCGGGTTAATGCCCCGATCAGCATTGAATTACATATAAAAAAACCTGTAGCAAACAGCCAAAGTCATTCGAGCCTAGTAGTGGTTAAAAATGTGTTTTATAACTTATTTATTGCTGCAAATCCCTTTTATTATTACAGTAGGTGCTTCAATTATTGTTTTCCCTAGTAAAAATTTGTAGCTTCTAGGCTTTTATTCTGGGATAGGTGACAAGTTCTACAGAAATACAAGCAAATATTTATTTTTAGTGAGTAACTTTTTAATTATTACTAATTTATTTTCTTGTCGCTGTGAGATTATTTGGTTTATGTATCAACTTTAAGTTTTATATTGTATTTGCAAAGTAACTAGCAAAATGCAAGATAGCTCTACTTTGAACAGAATCGACCATCCGTTGTATTGTACTTTTAACTTTTAAAATTTAATACAAAAACTTTAAGTTAGCATTGACAAGTAATAAACACTTTAAAATTAAATATTTGCTTATGAAAAGTAGATGTGATGCAGATGTTTCAGTTCGATTTTCAATAGTTACTTAAATCCGTGTTTGATCCGATTATCTTCTTTGCTATCACTTTCTTATTCTCAACATAGCCTCATGACCTTCTAAAACAATGTCCAGTCCAGTCTTATCTTAAATCCAAGCTTTGCTGCATTTTTGGCATGCTTTCAAAATTATTTACTCCGACAGGCTGGGAGGTACATTTTTCTTGTAGAATATAAAAAACCGCCTGTGGTTGCATTGGGAGGACGAAGTTCAGCACATTCAAAAATTATTTAATACCTGCCACATTTATTTTGTAGTAACAAATCCTCGGACAATTTTCGTTTTCGTGCATGGAAAAAATTAATGGAGGTGATTATATTCAATATCATCCAACATTAAATTAGGTAACAATGACAGGCCCAAAAATGCCAATGATTATCATCAGCAAGCTTCATCAGTAACTATATTTCATCAGTCTAGTCTTAACTTCTGTAGAGTGTGGACGTATACATAGAGAGACATTGTTCTAGATAAGTCTCTATATAATTGATATATTTATCAGTGTAATTGAGGAAAGTAAACTAATTTCCAGTGAAATGAATGAGAGTGATAAAAACTTATCAATTAGTGAACTATATAAAAAGATCGAAGTGCTAGTAACTACAAAGTTTGATGAATTAAAGAAAGAAATACTTGGAATGCACGAAAAAAAACATAAGATTACTGAAGGTAGAATACTGGCTATTGAAAGAAAAATAAGGAAAAATAATATCGTTATTTTTGGCCTTTCGTTAAATAAGCAAAACGATATTACTAATTACGTTATAAACTTCTTGAACGATACGTTAAATCAAGATTTTTCAGAAAGAGATATTAATCGTATTTATAAAATTGGAAGAAAAGATACAGTGGTGGTCGAATTTATCTCTTATTTAAGAAAACAGGCAGTTTTCAAAAATATTCGAAACCTTAAAGGCACAAATGTAGCTATAGCTGATGATTTGTGTCTAGAAGATCAAAAGGATAGGAAAATTCTTTATCAGCACTTGAAGGAAGCAAAATTGAACAATCAAAATGCATATATTAAAAACAACAAGCTCCATATTAATAACGAAGTATTTACGGCTGAACAATTGAGTGAACATAATTTGAATACATCGTACAATAGTGATTCGGAAGCAGAAGTAATTGCTAGATCTAATAGTGCGTCTCCAGCTCCTCTCCCACTCGATGTAAATTTTGATGAAAAGGACCCAGAAACCACACAACAAAATCAACAGGATAATTTAATGCAAGTGGATACTCCAAAAAGCAATTCTTTGAAAAGTAGAAAGGAAAGAAGAGATATTAATGAAGGACGTATTCTACGTGCAAAGGGAAAAAAGAATTTTCATGGCTGAGGAAAATTGCATATTGAAGAAAGAAGTTGTTAATGATATTAGGACTACGCTATCATTGTAAACTTGTAAACAAAAACCAATTTTATTATAAGGTACATGTATATCTTATAGGGGATTTACGTTATTATTTTTATTTTTTTTTTACTGTCATACTGTCTTTGTTAGTATATATAGCATCGTTGTTATCTCTAATGTGTAAACTAAAATAAATTAAATTTTTGGAATATGGATCCTTATATAAGAAATTTCAATATTGAACAAATTGATACATTCTGTCTAGCAGATGAAAATGAATGTAAGCAAGTTTTACAAATAAATAAAAAAAATGAACATTTTATAATAGTTCATAACAACATTCGCAGTGTACATAAAAATCTTGATGAGTTTAAAATTTTATTAAGTAAGTTAGATCAGAATATCGATTGCATTGTATTAACTGAAACTAGACAAATATTAGATGTAAATTTGTATCAAATTACCGGGTATAACTTATTATACAATGAAGGTGACATCAATCAAAACGATGGAGTTATTGTTTATGTAAACAATAAGTATAATAATTGTGAACATACAATTGTTCAGATAAATGATTTCAAATTAATTAAAATTAGGATAAAATGTGAAAATCAATACATAAATATTACAGCTTGTTATAGGCCATGGAGTTCAGATATAGCTGAGTTTATAGTCAGTCTAAACCAGTATCTTAATGATAATGAAACTGTTAACGACGATTTTAATATATTTGTAGGAGATATCAATATTAATTTATTAGAAGATAGTATTGAAACCCAAAATTACATCAATGTTTTGTCAGAATTTGGCTATATTTCTGCCATTAATAAACCAACGCGCGTACAAAATAATTCTAAAACGTGTCTAGACCATGTTTTTATTAAAACTAACCATGACCTGAAAAACTTGTTACCAATTATAATTCAAAATAATATAACAGACCATTTTACTATTTTGCTACAGATTATATATGACAATGACAATAATACAATAAGTTCTAGTGAAAATAAAAAATATATTAAATATGTGAATTTTCAAAATCTGAGTAAGATTGCTCCTCGCATGTCCTTTGATGAAATTTATGCTGCTCCAGATCCAGACACTGCAACAAATAAATTTACAGAAATTCTAAAAAACATAATCAGTCAGTGTACGTCACAGAAACAATTTAAGAGAAAAAATAATAAAATAGCACCTTGGCTTACTAATGCCTTATTGAAATCAATCAATCAAAAGAACAAACTGTTTAAATCCTTATTACGTGACCCTAACAATTTGGAACTCAAATTGCACTATAAACGTTACAAAAATAAATTATATTGTTTAATACAAAAGGCTAAATATAATTATTATAAAAATGAGATAGAATGTAACATAGGTAATTCAAATAAATTGTGGAGTATAGTCCAAACAATTAGTGGTTCTAAAAAATCAAACATAAAAATTAAGTCTATAAAAAGTGAGACTGATGAATTAATTACAGATGGTAAACGTATTTGCAATGAATTTAATAAACAGTATGTAAACATGGGGCAAAAATTAGCTAACAAAATTATTATTGATAAAAACAAACGTATAACGAATCATTCACTATTAAATTCTTTAATACTTACACCAACTGACAATAAAGAACTGGAAGGTATAATAAAGCAATTAAAAAATAAAAAAACAGTAGGAGACGATAACATTAGTGCAGAGATACTAAAAACAATAGCAAAAGAAATTGTTGAGCCATTAACATTTATTATAAATGAATGTATACATCAAGGAATATATCCGTCCGCTTTTAAAAATGCTATTATAAAACCAATTTATAAAAAAGGTGATAGAGATGTTGTAAGTAATTATAGACCAATTTCAATAATAAATCATCTTTCGAAAATATTTGAAAAAATCTTGAAAAGTAGATTAACTTCGTTCTGTACTAAATTTAATGTTCTCTCCTCAAATCAATTTGGTTTTAGAGAAAACATATCCACAGAAGATGCCATATTAACATTATTAAACCCTATATATAGTGCATTAGAAAATAATAGACCCTGCTTATGCATATTTATAGATTTAGCCAAAGCGTTTGACACTATAAGTCATCGTCTTCTTTGCAAACCCTTCAAGATATAGGTGTTCGAGGAATTTCCTTGAAATTATTTGAAAGCTATTTATCAAATAGATGTCAGGTTGTAAACGTAGGCGAAGATGTCAGTGACCGGGAAATAATGAAATGGGGGGTTCCACAGGGTACAGTTTTAGGGCCTATTCTCTTTAATATTTACATTAGTGGACTATTTAAATTACACAGTGCAGGAAGGATAGTAGGGTTTGCGGATGATACTGCTCTCTTTTATGAAGACACAAACTGGACAAATTTAAAAATAAGGCTGAACAAGATTTTATAGAAATTAAAAATTGGTTAGACCACAAACAGCTGACTGTTAATGTCGACAAAACATATTATGTACCATTCAGTTGTAATATAAAAGGTTCACCTCCTTTTCAGCAATTAAGCTTTACTATACAGGGTGAACAATATGCACTTTATCCAAAATCTGAGGCAAAATACCTAGGAATTTATATTGACAGATACTTAAAATGGGATTATCATATTGGTTACGTTGTGAAAAAATTACAGTTAATTTCTTGTAAATTTAGAATTTTACAAAAAAAAACAGTTACCCTTAAAGTATTTAAAAACTCATATTATGCGCTTGCTGAAAGCCATATTCGATATGGTATTTTAGCTTGGGGGTCAGCATTGCGAATTCATATTAATCCCCTTGAAATATTACAAAAGAGAATTTTAAAAATAATATTTGGCAAACAATATGATTATCCATCAGATTTATTATATTTGGAAAGTGGAATAATGGACATAAGACAAGTTTATTATTTTTGTGCTTTATCAAAGTATCATCACTCAAAACATATTGCCATTATTCCTACCCATACTTATCTTACCCGCAATAGAGATCTCCATGTTGTGCCTTTTGCAACCAAATCCTTTACTCAGCGCTCATATGCCCATAATGGACCAAAAATGTTTAATTTGCTGCCAGAAAAATTAAGGAATATTAATAGTATCCATATTTTCAAAAGTAAGCTAAAAAAGTTTGTATTCAACAGTAATCGAGCATTTATAAATAATATAATTGAGCATAAAAATTAAAAATGTTTACTTACTGTTCTGTTTTTCTTCTTTCATTGTTGTATTTTATTTATATATGCATTTTTTATTCTTTATAATTATTAATATCTATTATATGTTACTATTGTTAAGTGTGTTTAATCGAAACTTTCAATAGCCAATATTTTTTTTAAGCATTTTCTAGAAGAGATTGTGTATGTTTTGTCACGTTCTGTTTGTATTATTTACATTTAGGTTAAAAGGTATCTCATTAATTATTAATGGCTTGTTTGCTTTATATAGTTGTAAGCAGTAGTTATGTTTCTTATTGTTTCCGAAACAAGTGTTAAGTCACTTATTGGAAAAATTGTATTCACTCCTTGAAAAATTGTTATAGTTATATTTATTTCTATATTTACTGTACCTTTTGGGTGAATAAATTATTATTATTATTATTATATTTCATCATCTGCAGTACCTACTTAGCAACTTATACATTTATTTATCGACTTTTGGCCTTGTAACTTATAAACTTCAAAAATGCGATTACCTATATGAGAAAATCTTATACCTAGATTTGTCTTAATTTAAATCATAATTCTCGGCATTGTAGATGGCTTCTGGGAGCACTACTTTCCGTGAAAATAAGCTAAGAGGATTTTATCAGACAAATTTACGTTATTAGCTTTTTGTACTAATCTTCAAAACTTTAGTACTTCAACTCGTACTGTACCTTGGATTTTGTCGGAACTACACTTGAGATCGGTCCGTTTGCCACTGCTTCTATATCAGAGAGTAAACTAGAATCACTGATTTTTAAAAGTGCTTTTTATACAGGGTGTCCGGTAAGTGTATAGCATACTTTTGTGAGTGTATAGGTCAATTTAACTAGTTTTTCATAAACATGTTTTTCGTAAAGTGTCCCTTAAGAGAGATACAGAGCCCCTAAAGGGTACCCAGCGATTTACCTTTTCGACTTTAACCCTTGAACCGACCTGTATAATTTAATGAAATTTTAATACTTTATGCAGGCCATAAAGGCTCATAAAACCATACTACAGTAGATGTTTTACACTGTCAAGGAAGTAAGGAACGGACTTGCCACCATTCTCGTTGGACTAAAATTTTGACAGGTGTATTTTATAGAGGTGAAAACTGAATTTTTAAATACTTCGATAAAATAGACCGTTTTCGAAAAAAGTTTCTGTATTTCACGTTAAAACAGTGACTCGATATTTATTTAATTATCAAGTTTATTAACATACGCTATTTAAACACAATAACTAATCGAATAACACAATAACTAATAATACGTAAAGTTTGTTATTACTACATTACTTTAATGCTGATATGCATCTAACTTATGTATGTTCTCTGATACCAAACATCTAGGTATGCTAATGAACAATTCCACAGACAAAGCTCTATTCAATAATTATCTATAGAAATTAATCTATCTAAATTTACTAACCTGCTTTAATGCAAACACTCTATAAATATCTAACTTCACTTTTGGCAGTGGGAACACGACAATTCAACCACAATAGATGAGATCTGACCTATATCTGCAATTTTAGGATTGCTTCTTCAGGTGGCCTCCTTTAAGTTGAGTCAAATATCTAACTATAAAAATTATTATAAAAATTAAAATTATTTGAAGTAAAAAATCGACAATGGCAAAAGTGACAGCCAGGGTAGATATTGTGGGTGTAATTCAACGCTGGTTGGGCTTTTGTCCACAGAGTAGTTAGTTTCACACAATATTATTAACACCTAAAAATATATAAAAACTTTTACATAAAGGGTACACATTTGTCATTGTCGATTTTTAACTTCAAATAATTTGAATTTTTATAATAATTTTTATAGTTAGATATTTGACTCAACTTAAAGGAGGCCACCTGAAGAAGCAATCCTAAAAATGCAGATATAGGTCAGATCTCATCTATTGTGGTTGAATTGTCGTGTTCCCACTGCCAAAAGTGAAGTTAGATATTTATAGAGTATTTGCATTAAAGCAGGTTAGTAAATTTAGATAGATTAATTTCTTTACATAAATATTGAATAGAGCTTTGTCTGTGGAATTGTTCATTAGCATACCTAGATGTTTGGTGTCGGAGAATATGACTTCATTGATATGATTTGTAGGAGATTTGATTTATGTTAGCTTAAAATACCTTTCTAATTCAGTGAAAAATGTTACAAAAGCTAATAATAAGGAATATATGGGTAGATATTGTGGGTGTAATTCAACGCTGGTTGGGACTTTTGTCTACAGAGTAGTTAGTTTCACACAATTTTATTAATGCCTAAAAATATATAAAAAGAAGAATTTATTCTGATACAATTCCAAATCGACGTATACCGCACCGAAGAACTTTTGAAAGCTTCGCTTATTTAAAATTTGAAAACTTTGCTTCTTTTTGTTTACTTGAGTAGATTTTCGAAATGGACACCCTGTACCCCTATACATTTCCTTATTCTACGGAGGTTTTCTCGTTGTACTTGAAACAACATCTCAGAATTGGCTCGAATTTCGTCGAAATGGTGGCTTATTCTTTCTCTCAGGTCTTCCCTGGTGTGAACTGTCGTTTAATACACAAGCTTCGTTAAATTTCCCCATAAAAAGAAATTCAATGGAGTTATGTCGGGCGACTTCGGTGGCCATAAAATGGGCCCATCTCGACCTATACATCGACATCCAAATGTATTTGATAAGTGCTGACGAACTAAATTGCTAAAATGGGGCGGTGCACCGTCATGCATAAACCACATCTGATTTCTAATTTCTAAGGGAACATTTTCTAATAAACCGTTTAACCGTTTGTTGTAAAAAATGAGAATACATGGCACCATTTAATCTATCTTCAAAAAAGAACGGTCCAATGTTGCTTCTTGAATTATGGCAGTTATTTTTTATATAATCTTAATAATAATTATTTTGAATAATATTAATAGACATCCATGTTTTTCATCAATATGGGAAAGATGTATAGGTCAGGAGGGTTAAAGATTGGCATGGATCTAACGTGACGTAACTTAGATAACTATTGGAATGGCTCGGGAATGGTATACCTATTGAAAATATCGAGGTGCGCCAGCTTGAAAAGGTGTGCTATTTGCATAAACAACGAAAAAGTGAAAAAAAATGCGAAAATCGCGTTTTTTTTTCGGAAACAATCGCATATAACTCGGTAAGTATGCATTTTAGAGAAAAAATGTATAGTTATAAATTGGTTCGTTATTAAATTTTCTACAAGATATCCGTAGATTTGAAATGTTCGCTGCAAAATGCTCGAAAGTGCAAAAAAGTAAGTAAAAAACAAGGTAATTTTAAATTATTTATTTAACAATGAAAAAATAATCACGCCATACATTTAGAGAAAAGTACTTCACTTCAATACAATACGAGAGCCGTAAGGCCGATTAAGACCGGACTGACAGTTTTTGCATAATGCAATTGTTACATAACCTACCTGGAAAAAAGACCTTTTTTTAAATTTTGTGCCAGGCTAAAAGTTATGAATATTTTTTGCGCCCGCGCTTTTACACCTTCTTGGACCCTTAAACTATCATATACAATTGTATAATACAATACATGTACAATTGCTATCTTAACCATTTTTCAAATTTTAATAATTTTTTGAGCGATTTTAAAAAGTTTGAAAATGTTGGCTTTTAAATAAATAAGCCTGTGAAGCGGGATTTGCGGGTGAGAAAACATCGGAAACAATAGAAAAATAGTACTCGGAAAAACGCATCTTTTTAAAAAAAAGTTATCCAATTCATTCCAGTAGATGTTGAGATATTAACTTCCAATGTTGGGAAGAGTATGAAGCGTATTAATTTTCTCTAAAATGCATAGTTACCGAGTTATATGCGATTGTTTCCGGGAAAAAACGCGATTTTCGCATTTTTTCTCTTTTTCGTTGTTTATGCAAATAGCACACTGAAGAAAATAGAGGAAGAAAAAACTGCGAGCCACCAACGCCACATCACCATGATTATCACTCCAATGGTAGAAACGGAGATTAATTGAATAAAGAAAACAGTTTATGTATTATAAATTTTAATAAACAATGATGATTTAAATATTCCACTTGATTTCGTACATTTATACTTAAACTATTCTATGACATATCGACTTTATATATTCAAATGGTACGATCTATTCCTTATTTTATCGTAAAACAAGGCATTCGTTTAGTGTTGAGACACGAAAAATTAAAATTTCTCCATTGTCAGTCATTTTATGTGTTTGACATGAAATTCAGGTGCACACTGATACCACCACGGTACACCATGCGACATGACAAGTTGGGATTCGCAACACGTCGAATGGCGTCGCACGGAGTGGCGTGGTGTAGCGTTACAGCAATGTGCACACAATATTTAAAAACACAAAAGAATACACGGTGCCAGATCCTTCTGAGGCATCACATGTCGTGGTGTAGCGTGATATCTGAGCAACGTGCCTCCGGTTTTAGAAAAACTCTTTTTGATCAATTTTATTCAGTATTTCATGGATTTCATGTGTCCTAGAGAGTAGACGTGCTCACGGTAGCTCTGCTAAGTTTGAAGTGTATATTGTAAACATGGCTGGTGGTAGTAATAAAAGTAAAACCAAGGATGAAGAAAGATCAACTGATGGTTTGTTGCAAGCTATGTGTGAAAAAATACTTACTTCGTTTCTTAGTAAACTTGCTGCAGCAATATCAGAAAAGTTAAAAGAAACTTTTCAACAGCAGTACAAGGAATTGGAGGATAAGGTGGTATCATTAGAAAATCGAATGGATAAATTAGAGCAGCAAGCTTTAGGTGACAAATTATTAATTTTTGGTGTTCCTGAGAGTCCGCGGAATAGTCCCATCTCCGATAGGACTGAAATTACGAAGATTTTCAAAGAAAATATATGTGAAACCTTCTCTGAGCTGGAAATAGATAACTGTTTTAGAGTGAAGTCAGGTAACAGATCTGGACCTAAGCCTATTTTAATTACATTTTCCACGAGGCGAATGAGAAATTCCATTTTTTTAACAAGGCAAAACTCAAAGGCACACGAATTATTATAAGGGAGTATTTGACATCTAAGCGATTTGGGCTACTTGGTGAGGCTATTAAATTGTTGGGCCGTTCCAGTGTGTGGACATCAGGAGGGCAGGTAATGGCTAAATACAAGGATCGCTTAGTCAAAATTAATTCTTCAGTTGATCTGCAGCATCTCCGCGCCACTGATACTTGATGAACTGTATCTTAGCAATGAGCATACCTTAAAATGTTTACATTGGTGTGGCTATTTCTGAATACATACTGTTTTTTTTTTTGCTTATTATTAAAAATTTATCTCTTCATTTATTTACTTACTGTTTTTTTTATCTTTATTTATTGTATATTATTTAGTTTAATATATTGCTTGTAAGACTGTTACTAGAATAACATTAGAATTGGAATTATAAAATTATCGTAAACAAACTTGTTACAATTAGGTTAGTTATCAATATTGGTTCCAAATAAGTAGAGAAGCATAATATTTCAAATTATATGCATGATGTCAAACTCGCAGAAAAACACTTTACAAATAATACATTTAAATGTTAGATCTTTAACTGCTCATTTTGCTGATTTAAATTCTATTTTATCTAACACTCACTGGGACGTTGTAGCAGTATCGGAGACCTGGCTTCAAGTAAACACAGATTATAGTTCTTTGAACATACCAGGTTACACATTCGTTCACAATGACAGGTTGGGCAGAGGCGGAGGCGTGGGTTTTTATATAGCAAGTTACTTGAATTTTAATATTTTAGAGACTAGTTTTGATATCGAGCAACTTTGGGTTACGTTATGTTTTAAGTCAAATAAGTTAATTTTGGGTGTTGTTTATAAACCTCAACACATTTGATGTGGACTTATTTCTTGATGGTTTGGATGAGACATACACGCGATGCTTACTTCACAGTGACAATATTTTGTGTTTGGGAGATTTTAATATTGATATTTCTAGAAAAACGTTAAATAGCGTGAAGAAATTTGAATGTTTTCTTGAGGAACGCGATATTATTCAGTTAATAACATCTCCCACTAGGGTTACCACAAATACTTCAAGTTGCGTTGATTTAATTCTGACCACTAATAATGGTGTTGTCCTTGATGCGGGTGTTAAACCTTATGAATTTTCTGATCATGATGCGGTTTTCTGTGTTGTTTCTGTTGAAGCGCATAGGTATGGGCATGTTTATAGAATATGTAGATCCTTTTTATAAATTAATGCTGTTACATTTTATAGTGATGAAAAATGGTCAAAATTGGACTCCATATATCTATGCAGAAATATTGACGATAAGGTTAAAATTTTAAATGACACTATCCTGCATGCACCTGAAAAGACTTTGAGATTTACAAAGCCTCCGGCTCCTTGGCTGAATATGGAAATTAAAGCCTTAATGTCGCGGCGTAACAAAGCCAAACTTAAATTTAAAAAATCAAAATCCTTGACAGATGGTAATGTCTATAGAAGATTAAGGAATCAGGTTACTTCTTCTATTAGAGTTGCAAAAAAAACATATTTCAGGCAGGTAGCTGAGAGCAAAGATTTTTCACTAATATGGAAAAGTCTAAAAAACTTATGTGTTACAAAAAATATCAACACAATTCCGTCATCTTTAAGTAATGCAAATGAAATTAACAACTATTTTTTAAATTGTGTTCCTAATATTAATGTAAATTTAGATTTGTTAAATTTTTACAATAACACTGTAAAAGATGGTGTAGAACCAGAAGTATTTAAGTTTCAATTGGTAGATTGCGAATCCATATATATAGCTTTAAATAAAATTAAATCAAATGCATTTGGGACTGATAGTATAAATTTAACAATGTTGCAATTGTGTTATCCTAAAATAAAACTACATTTATTAAACATCATGAACAGCTGCATCTTGGACAACTATTTTCCCTCTCAATGGAAAAGTGCTATTGTAATACCAATACCGAAAAAACTTGTAGTTGAAGAATATAAAGACTTGAGACCAATAAGTTTACTTCCTACCTTATCAAAGATTTTAGAATCTATAATGAACATACAAATTCGTGAATACTTAGGTACATATAATATTTTACCCAGGCATCAATCGGGTTTTCGCCCTCATTAGAGCTGTACTACGGCATTACTTAATGTGACTAATGACATACTTAAAGCAATTGACAATTCTAAGTTAACATATTTTATTTTGCTGCAAAGTTTTTGATTCCATACATCACAATGTGCTGCTTGCTGTTCTTAAAATATTTAGGATTTGATAAAACGTCAGTAGGTATGTTATGCAGTTATTTATCTAATCGTACACAGTGTGTGAAAGTTGATAATAACAGATCTGAGTTCAAATCATCATCCACTTTTATTCTCTCTTTATACGTCACACTTTTTGCTATGTTGCGTGTTGTAATATGTGCATGTATGCGGATGATACGCAGTTGTATTTTTCTTTTCCCTTCAAGGAGTTGGATGAGTCTGTGAATAAAATTAATTTAGATTTAGAAGCTATTTTATGTGCGGCCAAAGATCATGGTTTAAGTTTAAATGCTGGAAAAACAAACATTATGCTTTTTGGTAACCGAAATCAGTGTTCCATTATTCGTGATAGTAATGTTCCTTTAATAATGGATAACACCCAGCTTACTCTAGTAAATGAAGCTAGGAATTTAGGATTATTATTTGATAATTCTCTCAGGTTTCACACTCATGTTTCTAAATGTGTTAAATCTGCATACGGATCGTTAAGAATGCTATACCCACATCGACACGATTTGAGCATTGATGTTAAAGCCATGTTCTGCCAGGCATTAGTCCTATCTAAATTTAATTATTGTCTTCCTGTTTATGGTTCATGTATGGATGCTGCAGATAAATATAAAATTCAAAAGGTTCAAAATTCCTGTTTACGGTTTATCTTTGGCATTAGGAAGTTTGACCATATATCGCATAAGTTACGAGAGGTAAACTGGCTTAACATGGAGAATAGATTTATTCTGCAAACAGCTTCACTAATACACTCTATTAAAATAAATAAAAACCTGATTATTTGTATGATAATTTGGTCACTCACGAAAATATCCACAAAATAAATACACGGCATAAAGCAAATTTTGTTATCCCTTCCCATGTCTCCGCCCGCTATGAGAGGTCTTTTACCTACGTTTCTTCTACAGTATATAACAGAGTCCCAGAAAATTTTAAGTCGTACAGTTTACATAAATTTAAAGCTTGTTATCGGAACTTTCTTCAAGACATGCAAAATCAGCAAAATTAATCTATGTTGATTGAGTTTGATATATTGTGTCAGCTCTCTTGCACTGTTGTTTTGTATTAGAATACCGGAGTTAAATGGAAGAACAGATGCAGCTTCTGGCTGTAATCTGAATTTCGCTCCGTGATTTTCATATCCACTTATTATATTTTCTATTTTTAATTATATTTTGTAGTTATCATATTCTGTTGGTATGAAATAAAGGCATTATTATTATTATTATTATTATTTATCTATTGCTTCTACTTTACCACATGTTTATTTTGTAATTTGCCTGATTATATATTAAAAAAACACAAGACACAAACTCAATAGAATGTCACTAAACTTTATTGTCCCATTTATACAAATACATTTCTTAGTAATAAAATTGTGACTTATTTTTAGTGATGCGTTAATTTTGATTGCAACTGTATTACATCCCTTTCGAATAAATGCTTTCAAATAGGCAACTAAGAACAGTGTCATTTATTTAATATCTGCCTATTTCGCTCACTTGTACGACAATAAACTAATACGTTACCGACTGACCGAGGCTGAGTAGCTTTTACAGTTGAAATGAACAGGAAACAATTTGCATCTGCGCCTGGCCAATTAGGGAGATCAAAGGCAGTAACGACACCTACGCAGTGCACAGCGTGGCGAAAAACAAAGCGATTTTCCGCGGACGTTTCACGGCCATCTTGGCGGTTACAGCAGTCAGAACGCTGCCGAGTAATCAAGTTAGCCTGGGCCGTTAAACTAAGCGGCGCTCGTGACAAGATGAAATTCGCGCGAATGACCACACATGAAGTTGAACCAGAAAAAGGGCATATATTCCAGTGATAACTATAATAATAACAGAAGTTTAAGGTCTGTAACAGACAAATCCGATTACAAGACAA
Source organism: Monochamus saltuarius (assembly GCA_025584915.1). Classification (NCBI taxonomy): domain Eukaryota; kingdom Metazoa; phylum Arthropoda; class Insecta; order Coleoptera; family Cerambycidae; genus Monochamus; species Monochamus saltuarius. Next base: position 18,803,078 of record CM046723.1, on the reverse strand, counting down.
TTATAAAAGCTGAGAATGTGTATAAAACTAAAACATTTATTGTTTATACAGGGGTGTTCAGTTCAAAGAATTTACCATACTTTAAGGAGCTTCTTTGGAGATTTAAATCAGCTTACTGCCACTCACGGTCTAACACTGTCGTATAATATTGTTGTACGACTTAATTGTACAAGGTATCTCAATCTCGATAGTATGGGCCTATTGTGAGGCTAAAAAAAATTTTAATAAAATTTGGGACACGTGGTGTGAGTTGAGGTAAGCTCTATTTTCAATTTAAAGTATTATCTTTGAAATTTGACAGAAACATCATCAATTATATTTAGGGTTAGGCTCTGTGGGGGGCAGTACTTAGTCCAGGAACACCAAGGGCTGATAAAAGAATCACTCCTATAAATGTGTCTAAATTGTATACGAAATTTGGTAGTTACTTTACTGCCGGTTTCGTAATCAAAGGACCCCGCACAAAAAGATAGGAAATGCACTCTCGGTCAAATTGTCTGAATTTTTGATATGTTATACATTTTGTCATCCTGAACAAAAGTCTCAATGGGCACTAAGCTCCAAAGTCCATGGTTTGGCTCCTATGGAGCTCCAAAGCTCCGTGACTCCACCATAGTATAGAAACCTCTAAAACGCATGTCACCTTTTTGAAAATCATATCTTAATTATTTTAATGTATGCCCTTAAGTTTTTGAGGATGCTGAATTTGAATATGATGTCAAATCGATAATATTGACAGTTGACAGCTGTCAAATGCTTCAAAGAAAAACAAATCTTATATTAAAGAATGTTATCATATGTTTTTGAGGACGCTGAATTCAAATAAGATGTCAAATAGATAATATTGACAGTTGACAGCTGTCAAATGCTAAAAAAAAAAGAAATCTCGTATTAAAGGATGTTATCATATGTTTTTGAGGACGCTGAATTCAAGTAAGATGTCAAATCGATAATATTGACAGTTGACAGCTGTCAAATACTAAAAAAAATAAATCTCATATTAAAGGATGTTTATCATATGTTTTTGATGACGCTGAATTCAAATAAGATGTCAAATCGATAATATTGACAGTTGACAGCTGTCAACTGCCGATATTATCGATTTGACATCACATATGAGTTCAACGTCCTCATAAACATATGATAACATTCTTGATTATAAGATTTCTGTTTTCTTTAAAGCATTTGACAGCTATCAACTGTCAATATTATTGATTTGACATTTTAGTTGAATTCCGCGTCCTCAAAAACATATGATAACATTCTTTAATATAAGATTTGTTTTTCTTTGAAGCATTTGACAGCTATTTGACAGCTGTCAACTGTCAATATTATCGATTTGACATCATATTCAAATTCAGCATACTCAAAAACTTAAGGGCATACATTAAAATAATTAAAATATGATTTTCAAAAAGGTGACATGCGTTTTAGAGGTTTCTATACTATGGTGGAGTCACGGAGCTTCGGAGCTCCATAGGAGCCAAACCATGGACTTTGGAGCTTAGTGCCCATTGAGACTTTTGTTCAGGATGACAAAATGTATCACATATCAAAAATCAGACAATTTAACCGAGAGTGCATTTCCTATCTTTTTGTGCGGGGTCCTTTAAAGTCACTTTAAATTTAAAAGGATCTTTAAACTAAAAATGTAGTTTCATAACAAAACTTTAAAGTTTAAAGCCACTTTAAAGTTAAAGCGCCGTTTTCGAGATTTTAACCTCAGTAATGTGCCTTTAAGTACAACCTAACCTAATATTTTGGTAACCGCTTGTGTAGTTACTTGATAGAAAAAAGTAAAAAGAATGTATTTCTCATCATCAAGCTCTAGTTCCTCAAAAGATGAAATTTCGATGATGAAAATGTAGAACCTGAAGAAAGAAATGTAGAAAATAATGATGGAAGGCAAGTGAGAGACTTGTTAATACATGAACATTTTGCAAGACTATAAACTTAGTGGCACTGATTATTTTCTCATTGTATGAATTAATTTCTTTTTCAAACATGTGTTACTGAAATTCACGTAGGTATAACAAATTTTATTCTCATATGTATTATAAAATAAAGATTTTACTACAAAGCATCATATTTATTAAATAGACAAGGAAATTATTGTTTACATAAATACTGATGTGCTTAATAAATCTATATTATTTTTAATTAGAATTTTTCCACTTATTTTTTTTATATACCCAAGTTTATTTTTAACATTGTTGTATTTGTGGTCTGCTGCAGATATAATACAAACTTGCAACATGTAAGAAAAATTTGAAACACCGTGAGACTTTATCATATATTTTCAGGTATTAACAATATTGTGTGAAACTAACTACTCAGTGGACAAAAGCCCCAACCTGCGTTGAATTACACCCACAATATCTACCCATATATTCCTTATTATTAGCTTTTGTAACATTTTTTTACTGTTTAAGAAAGGTATATTAAGCTAATATGTATCAAATCTCCTACAATTCCTATCAATGAAGTCATATGTATGTTCTCTGATACCAAACATCTAGGTATGCTAATGAACATCCACAGACAAAACTCTATTCAATAATTATCTAAAAAATTTAATATATTGTGGTTGAATTTCGAGTTCCCACTCCAGAGGTTAGTAAATATATTAAATTCTTTAGATAATTATTGAATAGAGTTTTGTCTGTGGATGTTCATTAGCATACCTAGATGTTTGGTATCAGAGAACATACATATGACTTGATTGTTTGGAATTGTAGGAGATTTGATACATATTAACTTAAATTACCTTTCTTAAACAGTAAAAAACCGTGAGACTTATTAGATATTTATTATATTGCATTAGGTACATAAACTACACTTGTTTTCTAATTATTCTGCCACCGTTAATTTTATGTCTAAATCTCTTCATATTAAAAAGAAAAATAAATCGACAAAATACAAAAACACGTTCCACAAAGCGCTCTTAAAAATATGAGCTTTTATAAGGACAAACGCTAATGAAATTTATCCTATAAATGTTCAAAACATCGAAATTGGCCCGCCTTTATCGGGTTGTATTATATTGCATGGACCATAGATATAATGACATGGACTATGAAAGGAATAAGCAAAATCAACCTCCCCAGTTCTACCACAACATAATAAATATGACGTTTCGGTTTAGTTAAAGTAACTAATAGAAACGTTTATGAAACCCAAACAGATTTAAAGCCAACTTTATTTTAAAGTGTCCTTTAGTTAAAGTGACTTTAACGGTCTTATTATGAAACCTACCGGCAAGTGTTCTTCGAAATAAATCTTTGAAATTTGACAGAAACATCATCATTTATATTTAGGGTTAGGCTCTTCGGGGGGCAGGACCTAGTCCGGGAACACCAAGGGCTGATCAAAGAATCACAGCTATAAATGTATCTAAATTATATGCGAAATTTGGTAGGTACTTACTACTTTTAAGTTAAAGCGTTCCAAATATATTTTTTTGACGCCTAACTTTCAATAGCTATATGCTTGGGTGTAAATTTGTATATAACATTAGTTAAATTATAATAATTTAGGCACATCGACATGTACGGGATGTCTAAATTATTAGGGTTTATATTTTACTGTATTATAGATTGCACCAAACCAAACATAATAATATGTGACAACGTCGCACACCTACCATGTCAGATGTTTCTACACAATAAACATAAGTACCTTTAAACATACTAACCATAAATGGTTTTGTTAGAGCTTTTCTCTTAGCACATAATACAAAAGGTTGTGGAAAACGTTCACCATACAAACGTCTCCTAGCCTGAGAATTTTGTTCAGTTTCGTATACCTAAATTAACGTCATGTGATGCAGATCATGGTTACTAAAAAGTTGCAACAAAGTTTGACCTTTTATTTATAAAATTATTAGTTACACTGTCATGTACTTAGATATTGTTATTTACAAAAATGTTTATATTCCTCGTTTCTACAATTGACAACGCTGTAAAAAACGACCGCATAATAGTTGACATATCTAGCCATCTCGGACGATGATTGATTGTCATAGGCGCCGATTTTGCGAAGGAAAAGAGGGTTTTCCCCATTTGTTAAATATTGAGACAAACATATAATTCCAAAATAATGTTTTATTGTCATATAGGTCTCCTTGAGCACGTGGTTAAAATTTTTGTACTCAGTCATAGTTAACTCTGTATAAGTATACCTACTTGAGGTTTTTAATATGTATAGAAAGGTGAAATTTTGTCTCATCTCAAAATGTAGACACCATAACCCGAGTTTCCGATGTATCTACACCGCCATCTCCACGGTGTTGGCGTTTTCTTTTCACACCATTCCGCGAGTGATCCTTCCAGCGCCATGTTTCATCCCCCAGCTGGTCTCCGGGTGCGCGCCGCCAACTAATTATCATTAAACCATCTAAATGCTAATTGATGAGGCTATATTCGCCAGGAACGGAGCCGTGGCGGTGCCCCGCGGGCTGCATGCTAATGAAACGCTCCTGCCCGACCTCTGCGCAGAGCAGAGCACTTGCCGGCAAGTTCTCAGGGAAGTTTTGTTCGCTATGGCGGCACCGCTTACGTTTTTTCAGTCTAATGTTTTTTTCAAGGTATCTGCAACAAATACGGTCATAGGTATATGTTTTTGCAATAATAATCACACTGCCTCAAAACAGTTTTAGAACTTCTGGAAACTCTGGGTAGAAATTTCATTAAATCTCTATTGGTGAGTGAAATAACTAAGCATTAACGTTAAAAGTTGAAAGTATATTTTATGACGAATACGTTAGCAGTTCAAATGAAGTCGCACAATTTATTTTAAATAGTGTCATTATCATATGATTATATATTCGAGAGACATGGAGGTAACATTAATCCAGACGGCAGAGGTAGAAAACCATTGGATTCTTCGAATAATTGCTACTGATTTTTGTTTTATATCTATATTGTTAATGCTCTTAATAGTGTAGTGAGGATAGAAAAATAGGAAAATATGGCAGTACAATGAAAGGTGTACACATTAAAATATAACAATGAGTAACCTCAAACCTGTTTATGAGTGAAATTGTTTTAGTGTTGGATTTTAAGTAAATGTTCGCGAACATTATGCCTGCACGAACCGCCACGGACTTGCCCAGCACGGACCTGCAAAGTAGATTCATGAAGGTCTCCATGTAATTTAATTGAGCATCGCACAATAGACCAGAACCATTATGGACCGACACCTCCAACGACCGTTACTGCAGGTCGTGTTGGGGCCTGCAACTATGATTGGTCGCGCTAGTGGTAACCTTAGAAATATTCAACCAGTTATGTTACGAATGTGTCGTTGAATTGTCGTCGCTTATCAACAATCTCTATTTACTTACCTTAAACTAACTGCAAGTCTTTTGTCCGATGACAATGCGCTGCGAAATCTTGTATTTTTGGTGGCAAGGATGATCCAAGAGCTCACATTTTTTTTGTGATATTCGGAAAAATGTGTTGATCTCTCTCCAGTTCAGAAAATAAATTATAAAATTCGCAATACGCCTTCTCTTTTTATTGATGTTTGGGGTGAACCCAAAACATTCTCATTTCCTCGCTTTTTTACCCTCCTCCACTTCATACAGCATCGTTGAAATAAAAATTTCTTCTTCCGAGATACACTTAACTTCTGCTTATAAATAGCAAAACTCTGCCACACACATAATCTGCACAAGAAGTAGTTGGTCCGTGTTGAACAAGTGTTCGAAGTCGTGCAGGTCTGCAGGTTCGTGCTGTGGTGGTTTGTGTCGGTCCGTGCAGGTCCATGCAGGCATAATGTGCGCGATCTTCAACAAAGAAAGGGGCTTATAAACACAATTTTTTGGTTAGAGAGATGCTTTGTGAAAAAGCAACGAAGTATTTTAATAATTTAATTTTAAATTTTGTATTTGTAGTAACACGCAGGTCAATAAATTTTAACTCAATATTAATTCATTGTTACTCATAAAAGATTTATTTAGCTAACAAGTAGCTGAGTAAATATTACTCAATAAACTATGTTATTATTTTAATACAATCGGGTGTGGACTCGTTTTAACAACCAATTGTGTTGATTTTTAGTTAAATTTCACTCCAAATTTTGTAAATTGTTGATTTTCTGACTAAGCCAACGTTTCGAATTACTTATCGGACATTACCGAACATTATCGATTTCAAGAATTTTTACAAACATTTTTTTAATTAAAAAATTTCAATTTTATATTCATTTAAACAATTTAGAAAACTTTAACAATAACAAATAGTTGTATTACTACTTTCACAGTGTATACGTAGCTTCTGATCTCACCTATGAAAATAATAACATACCACATGCATATAATGATAATATTGACATACCAAAAATTACTGAGTCTGATTTTTCAATGCATTAAAGAAACTCAAAAATAAAATGACTTCTGGTACTGATTCTATACCTAGCTTTGTTGTGAAAGACTGTGGTCAGGTCTTAGTATATCGTTTGTTGTTTATATTTAATCTTTCATTATCTAAAGGTACGTACACAGATAAGTGGAAAATTGCACTCGTATGTCCATTTCTAATAAAAGGTGACCAAGCAGTAATATCTAATTACATAGCCATTTCCATTTTATGCAATTTCTCAAAACTTTGACTTAAAGATCATACCGGCTTGTCGAAATTCGGCAGAGATCTTAGCCGGCAGAATGCAGAAGGCAATCGTCCTTGGTTCGCTACGTCTGCTCAGAACACACGATTTACGGGCGCAATGATTACTGACTCCACGGAGTGGAGAGTGGTCATTGCTTGACTCTCCAGAACATCTCCGAATGTGTCGGAGCTTCGGAAGGTGTTTACTGGAAAAAAAAAAAAAATAATAATAATAATAATAATAATAATAATAATAATAATAATAATAATAATAATAATATCTCTACCCCTCATTCTAATCGCGAAAATTAGTCCAGAAGTCGAAGACTTGTGCGGGAGAGAGAGCGGCGTAGTATTATTAAGCAGACCGCATTTGCGCCCAGGAGCGACTTACGCTAGGAGGCCCTAACCACCATTCAGTGCAGGAATGAGGGAAACCTGGAAAACCTCATTAATTAAGGGGGTAGTCAAATGTCAACCGGTATCAATCTCTCACATTGATCCAAGCCAACATTCTTCCACTCTACCATACCCGCAGAGAGGGTGTCTATCTTCTCCACGAATATAGCTTACATACGGTCTACCAGCTGCGGGGGTCGAACCCACAGCGATCTAGTCACCTCGATTCAAGTACTGACGTCTTAAACCGCGCGACCACTGACCGATACAAAACTACAAAAAGAAAAACATTCTTTCTGACTGAGACAAAAACCACAGTCAAAAAGTAAGAACTGTTATTCATCATACAATGAATTAAGCCCAATTGGAAAGAAATATTGCTTTTATTCAATAAGCTATATTTATAGAGAAAAACTGTATCGTTTCAAATTGTCTTCAAAATTCAATATAAGTATAAATATCATATATCGAGATACTATTTGGTGGAATGGTAAAAAACAGATAAGACAAGCAGGAAACGTAAAAAAATATGTTTTTTGATCGCTTGTTTATACCCATGAGGAGAGAAAAATTTAAAATGAACAGCAATATTTGCAGTGCAACGTATTGTTTAAATAAATAAGAGGGAGGTTTCCATGTTTTTCTTAAATATCTTCGAAAATATCAATGTTAGGGAAAATATACTAAAATTATAGTTTAAGAAATTCTGCACGAAAAAGGTCTCCCCAGGGATCTAATCTGGGTCCACTTCTATGTTTGTTATTTGTGAATGATCTCTCAGATTATATTGACTGTGAACTAATCTTATATATGTCTATGATTTAAAAATATGTAGTTACATACATAAACCAGATGATTGTTTGCATTTGAAATCGCAGTTGATCAGATTGAAGGATTGACGTGATAGCAGTAAATTATCGTTGAATATTTCAAAATGCAAAATCTTAACTTCCCGCAAGATATCGCCGTTTATATTTGATTACAGTGTAAATTATATCCCATTTATGGGATGTAACTCTTATTGCGACCTTGAAACATAATAATGTTTAACAAAAATTTATTATTTACTTTGCATATTGAAAACATTGTGGCTAGTTGGCAATGAGAACATTACTTAATTCTTATCTATACTTGACTATTGCTCACTTATATTTTCTTCAATCTATAAATACACTCTGTAAAAATGTATTAGTAAAAAGGAAGCTTTTAAAATTGTTGCATTTTAGGTAGTATGGAATATATCCCGAGAAAACGTTAGTCAAGCACTACTGTTAACGCGGTGGCATTGATAATCCCACCTCACTGTCTGAAATATGATTGTACCTTGTCTCAATTCCAATCATAAAACTTTTATTTGTTCAGCACCCTGGACCTTTCATATTAGTGAAGTCACCAGTTCTATGTTGTTTTAAAGCATTGTCTAGTTTTGATAAATATTTGTAGTCTGTACGTGTTGCATTTAATCATTATTATTTCACTGTTTAATCTTATGTATTTCTGTTCTTATTTGATTTGTTATTTTTATTTTTTTTTGTTTTGTCGTGCTATTATCTGTATTATTTTATTGTTCATTATGTATGTTATTTTGTGCTAGTATTTATATGTATGTAACTGCCATTCACATATTGCCCTGTAAATGAAGTTTCTGTTGGGCAAACACTTTCTAAATAAATAAATAACGATTTGATATATCATGATATACAGGGTGTTTATTAATTGAATGCCGATACTTAAGGGTGTGAATCCTTCGGTCATTTTAAGAAGAAAACTTAGTGTCAACATATAAGAAAATTATAATAAAAAAGCAAATTTTTTCTTAAAACTGTACCACCCTGTAGCTCAAAAATTAAGAGGTTAGGACATATGTTGATACTAAGTTTTCCTCGTAAACTGACCGAAGGATCCACACCCTTATGTATCGGCATTCAGTTAATAAACAACCTGTATGTATGAATCGTCTTATCAAAAAATGCTTGTTCTAAAACAGAGCACGTCAGTTCAAAGTCAAAATACATTGATATAAATGCTTTAATATTTCGATGCATATATTGAAAGCACCATTCATTAAGCTTGTAGAACAAAACCTCCCTCTCTCTCAGTGTAGAAACAAAATATACTTAATCGAGGCCCATTTCGGCCGCACGAATTTTAAAACCCCATAATTAAATCAGTTCTTCGGCGCGATTAATCGCCATGGAATTACAACGCGCGGCAAATTATTTAGTTATCATTCAGGATGGTGGCGGGGGCACGCAAGGCAATCTCTAAATCCTTCCCGGATCGGGCAACAGCGCCGCTGTCATTCCGTATCGAAAAAGTCCCGGTGCAGCGGCACAATTAGCCAATAATCCCCGATGCTAAATCCCTATTTATTCCTCTCCATATAACTGACAGAGGACCGACAAGGGAGCAATCTCCGTTATAACGTTGTCAAGAATAAAATACAGTGTTTTAAAAGACCGAAGGGGCGGCAGGGTGAAGTCAGTCTTTTTATTGTTGCGCTCCTTTTTAATGCGCCAGATTAAAAGGCTAGAGGAAGTTAAGGGTCTCCTGTATATATTTTCACGGCTATCTTTTTGACCTATAGTCTGTTTAGAAATGAAAGAGAGTAATAAAAGCTTATTATGTATGTAAATCGTAAATAAATGTATTACTGGTGCTTATATTCAATATTTTTATATTATGTATTATCGGTATAGATGAGGTGTACTTTTTAAAAAACTTTTGTGATCGAACCGTACTAAATTGTAGCAAGTAGCTAAAATTTAATCCCCGACAATCCGTCCTTGTCTATGCCGCTTCAATTTCTCAGTTCATTTCTCTTATAAGTAAACAATATAAAACTTACTTACTTTAAGCATCATAACCGGGTTTAGAGGGTTATTAGTAATTCAAATAAAATTATTCAATATTATTGTCAAAATTTTTATTTAAATTTAATAAATAGACTTTTATTCCACACAAGAATACATTTTGAAAATTCAAATTATGGTGAGTAAATGTAGTGTTGTATAAATGTACAATAAAGAAAATAAAAAAGTAGGTATATTAAATTTCATCCTCTGAATATTCTGATGAATTATCTTCGTCTTCTAGATTGATAACGATAGGTTCCACAGTAACGTCAATTAAATTATCGAGTTCCCACCTTTTCTCCTCTTTTTTTTGTACATGATGTATACATCTTTGCCAGTTATCTGCAGTTACTCGTTCCAAAGAATTTTTTAACAAAATTTTGACGTCACTTAATTTAAACATCGTATTATTTCGCGCTACATCTCCTTTTACCTGCTCCCAGACTAATTCGATTGGGTTAAGTTCACAGTGATAAGGTGGTAACCGTAGTACCGTTATTTGGCGATTTGTTGCCATTTCATCGTTAACATATTTTTTCTGATCTTTATTAAGATTGACAAATGTCAAAAGTTCCTTTTTCACCACACTTGTTTCAAAAGAAATGCTTTTTTCCGGATAACCATTGAATTATATCGGCTTTCCTCCAAGCAGTCGTAGGCGTTCGTTCGGTCTGCCGTGAATGGTAACTGGCATTATCCATGACAATTACAGACCCCGGAGGAATAAGATGCAACATCCGTGTAAAATACCCTTAGAAATCATCTGCGTTCATAGTCACCTGTATCTTTAGATTCAAATAAAAGTAAACCGCTATCTACAAAACCACTGGCACTACCTATATGTGTCACTATTAATCTTCACCCTTTACCTGAAGGTGCCTTGAACCCTGTTGAAAGCCCATCCAAAAATGCTTGTCGAAATCTTTTTACAATTTTATCTTGTCATACTTTTGTTACAGTATATTTCTCGTTGACCCAAGTTTCGTCTAGATAATAAATATTCCTCCCTTCGTCACGGAACTTTTTAATTGATCTTAAGTAGGATCTTCGCCAACAAATAATTTCATCTTTATCGATAAGAACTGACTTCGTGTTCTGCTTTTCCCAGCAAAAAAAATTCAACTCTCGTAAGACGGCCCATAATTTGCTTCTACTGATTTTTGGCAAATCGTTGTCCTTTGAAAGTTTACTTAAAATTTTGTTTAGCGTTAGTATTTCCTTTTTGAAATAAAATGAGTGTACATTTCTGCGAATGACATTTTTGAGGGATTTACAGTATCTTGTTCATTTTCTGTTTCCATTATTAAATACATTTAATATAATAATCTTCTCATTCTGAGATAGAGCACATCTTTTCACGCGTTTAGCAGGTACGGAATCTGATAAGCTCAACATTTTACTCAAACAATATTATATCCACTGACACAATAGTCAGTAAACACAAGTCGAATTTTACTCTACTGCACTAGCACGTCTTCGTATATTCAGCTCTAAGACTGGATTGATCGGTCACAATACACTGGCTTCTGCCCTATGATGTATCCAGTAAAATATACTAATGTACACCCATTACCTGTTAGCATTAATGTTACCCGAAAATTACCTGAAACGAAATATTACCACGCCCATGGCCGGTTCTTATCTCGGGGTTTTATTATTCTCTTTCATTTCGAAACATACTATAGCAGCTATTAAACCGACAAATGCGATAGTATTGTATAAATAAGGTAGAAAATACAAGCAATAATTAAATAAATAGGTTTTCAATGCGAATATGTTATGTTTTTGACAATTTAGCATTCTGACATTTGCAGTTTTCTGTTCAGATCATATTTTCCATTGTTTTAATATAATTTATTTTGTTTTAATGTCGTATGTTCACTTTATTAATATTTTAAGTTTTTTCTTAATACATGTTTGTTTCATTGCTATCTTGCTTTATAAATATTTCATTACTTCAGTATTTTTAAATTGTATTGCTTATTTACATAATTTAGTTCCATTTTCTCCGATTTGACGTATGAAACCTTTGATGTATGTAACACGAAATTAAATAAATAAATAAATGAGATATACTTTTATAAGTTTTGGCGAAGGCGCTAAGCTTTTACTGATTCTATTTGCTTACGCAAATGATCTGCAGACACATTTTGTACTAATAAACCTTGTAAAAAGGAACAGAAATGTATTGTCTACTTTCCTAAATATATACGGGCTGTTTTAAAAGGAAGAATAAACTTTTGGATATAGTAGAGAAGTTTAAGACATGGAAATAATAGGAATTCATCTATAAATATTATCATTTTGCAGTATAGCCGCATTTTAAATTTTACAATATGACATTTATTAAAATATATTAATTATTTGAATTCCTGCAAATCTATAAACCACAAGGAAGAATAACCTATTCTATAATAATATATTATTTATATAGTGCCTTCATAAATGAAATGAATGACAAGCCACGTGACCAGAACTGTGATTCTCGAAGAACAACTCGTATACAAATAGATTTCTTGTCTCTCTCAATTTCCGTAGTGAGGAAACTCGACCCTGATCACGTGGCTTGTAATCATTTATGAAGGCACTGTATTATTCTTTATGTAAATATCAAATTTAGTGTAATCGTATTAAAGAAAAGTGTTGAATTAAGTGTAAGAATACGTGAATGTCAAGAATATGTGAACATTTATTTCAAATATACGTTATTACTGAATTAATACATTAATATATCTACACTTGAATGGAGTTTAACAAGTATATTATTATACTTTAATACGCATTAACAATTTTTTCCGTATACCTTGAACTTCATTACACCTATGAAGGAGACGAGCCAAATCCTGTCGAATTCTTTCAGTGCAAAAAAAGTTGCTGTGTATGTTGAGATTTTACAGTGTGTGGAATTCAGGATGTATAAAAGTTCCGTGTTAATAATTTTACACACTCTGTTTTTTACACGTTTTACACAAAATATATTAAATTTAGTAGTATTATAATAACATATACTGAATTTGTGTAATATTTATCAAAGATATGTTAAAAGTACACCATTGCGTATAAACTTAACACACATCTGTGTTCTATATCTTTACTCCTGACTGGTTAAGTACGATGCGGCTGTTCCAGCACACCATGTTGGTCGTGTCGCGTTGTTGTGTTCATACTGTTCAGTTAACTGTCGTTCGCAGTGTTCAAATGCAGAACATTTAAATTGAGGTTTAATCAAATAAAATGGAAAAGTGCCTATCTAACTATAATATATATTGCTGATAATTATGATAAAGCTGAAACTAATTAGGACTATAACTCTTAAAAATATTAGGAGTTCCCTCTGACGTTTTAGATTGCTATATCTGTATTTTGTAATCTTAGAAAAAGCAAATGATAAGTGCAGATCACTACTAGATAATTTTCGTAAACCCATATTACGTAGTGCCTAAATATATCTTTGTTTAAGAGTTGTTGTTGGTTTCGTTATTTATGATTTACTAAGAACGCTATTTGTTTCTAAGTCCTAAGTACATATTAGAATATGTACTAGTACTGCTGTTAAATAATTTGGAAAAAGTAAAATACTTTTCATTTCATTATTACTGTATCACCATAATAAATAGTATAAATTATTGCGATAAACAGCATACGTTATATATGTTAATGTGAGAAGTCTACACCTTTAGTAATACAAATAATACAGATATGTGTTTCTTATATTAATACAGTGAATTGGCTTATATCTTTAACACACTGCTACATACAAAGAACCGTGTAAATGTATATACGACAGTGTCGTGTAGTTCTCAATTAACACAATATTGTGTTCTTTCGTGTTAAAATGTGTAATTATTTTTTTAGTGTTGGAATAGCTGTGGTCTGTTGAATGAAAAGATATGTAGCAAGAATTCGACCAATCCACTTGGGACCCTACTGACGTCCATTGGCTTCATGTAAACACTACAGAAAAAAGTCTATCAATGTCAAATTTAGACTTCGGACTGGCCATCTAACCGGTCAAATACCATATTTTGCATAAAATTTAAGTAATTTTTGCCATATAAGCAAGGTGGTAACAGATATGGTCGTATTAGAATGTCTCCGAAAATTTCAGCCCAGACGCTAACTGAAGACTGATGCTGAAAAAAAAATTGTTTGTCATCTTGCTATAAGAGTAAAGGATTTAGTTATAGTAGTAGAATGTAGTTTTGGAGAAAAGACTTATCAAATTTTGAGCTCTGAGGATGATGTTAAATAATACTAAAATGTAGCTAATGTTCATATATTTATTGATACCATAAAAAAGCTCGACTTAGATGACTAACCAAGACCATTAATATGGGAAAAAGTAATAATAGCTATTTATGATATACGTGTTAAAAGCAAGATTTTATTTTGTGAGTGAAGATGGACACGAACAAAATAAAATCACTTTTAACATGTATATCATACACTATTTTTTCTACAAAACAATCGAAAGAACTTTAAACTCAATAAAAATAAGAAATCAAAAAATACCACACAGATCGCAATGTTTATGAAATTTTCGTAGCAACCAGTGCTGTTTGATACACTTACTTGTAACTTACTTTTAACACGCGCGTCAAAAAATGACATTTTTAACATCAATAATGACAATTAAAAAGCCCACTTTTAACAGTTTTGTAGAAAATAGTTATTTATGCAACAAGTGCAAAAAGTAAGTGTTTATTGCACGCGACGTGAAATTGTCCAACAAGGCCGTCAGGCCGAGTAAGACAACACGTTGCATACAATATTTTTTCTACGTTCCTGCAAAAACCAAAAAATTTTATTTAGATGACACTAAGTCTAGAAAAATGTGGCGTCGATTTGAACGTTTATGTTTGTCATTATGACAAAACGCTGTAGTAGAATGACAGATGAATGCAATAAATATTTTATTGCACTAGTGCACTAAAGAACTACTTTTTCCACTAAACATAGTTCAATACAGTATTGTTTTTTGCATGAACGTAGAAAAAAATAATTTATTCAGATAGTAATAAATGGCCTCCTATTATTTTTAAAATTAATTTATTCAAGATACAAATGAAAAAAATATCTATATGAACCAGTTTTAAACAGTCGTATCAACGTAAACGGACTAATTTAAAATAAAACAGCGATATCAAATCAAATTAAAAGCTAGGGCATTTCAAATAATTAACCATGGTCAATTATATTATCTTGTAGGTGTTAAACCTAAAACAAAAAAATTTCCTAAAATAAATAAATAAAAACATTTACATCTCCATTTTTTGCTTATGTAGGATCTCCCCTTTTGCCCCAAGCCAACTAATCATAAAATATTTCAGAATCCCTTCTCTCTCCGTCGATGCGGACTCCCGGTTTATTAAAAAACCGCTCCGCCGGCAGATCTGGAGGATTAGAGACCCGGAGTCACAAATGAGCTGGAGGCGGCTGCGGCGGTGGCAGCGATGAGTAGCAGACGGCACCGGGCGCGAGGCCTGCATACTAAGTCAGCTCCTCATCGAGGCAGCGCCACTTGCTCCACCGTAATCCCGTACGAGAGAATCACTTTGCAAGCCACCCCATACGCGCGTTGGGTCAGTGGCGGCGCTATTAATAAGCAAAGGATATATATACGTAATTAAGATTTCAAGCAAAGTTGTATTTGAAATGTCGATGATAAAACATGTTCACGTGTTAAGTACACACTGAAAACAACAGATTCTGGTTTTTATCACCAACATTTACCTAAATATGATATTGGCAGTTTAAGAGATATAGGGTGTTGAAAGTTATAAATGTATTTGGAAATTTCTGTCATTTCGAAT
Organism: Monochamus saltuarius; assembly: GCA_025584915.1. NCBI lineage: Eukaryota > Metazoa > Arthropoda > Insecta > Coleoptera > Cerambycidae > Monochamus > Monochamus saltuarius. Next base: position 18,787,403 of record CM046723.1, on the reverse strand, counting down.
GTTTTTGTAACACCAGTTTGAACATTGTTTGATATTCTTTGGCATAATGAAAACAATGTTTGGCTGATTTGGCGTACCTCATAGGGAACTCTAGCATTTATACTCTATAGCTTTGATAAAAAGAGCAATTTTAGTTACTTTTTCACGTATGCCTTAAACTCAGTACAATTATTATAGGTTTTTTGACGTGGGATTTCTGCCTGAAATATAGTTGCATACTTCCCTATCCAGATTTACTGGTAGTCTGGTCTTTGGACTGCAACTGTACACTTCAGCCCTAACACTTTCCGAAGTCTTGGAACCATTGGTGTACCAGCAATTATCTACCTTCAAAAGGTCGGTTCCAGCCCGCTCCCATTCCTCCCTCCGAGGAAAGAGGACTTCAAAAAGCAGTATATAGTTGACTCTTCAAGGCATAACATCTGAGACCATCAACAGAGTGTTGTGACTTTCTATGTCCTCTGGCAGCCTACTGTGCCCCATTATGTTAGCCTTCTTCTTGCTAATAGTAGCTTGTCTCAATTTTTATACTGCGCACCAACTGGTTTCAACATCGAATAGTATATGGAGAGGTGGTAGATCTAGATCAGCTGACCGTGTGGTGCTGATTGCTCCAGTTATTGTGTGTTATGCTTTAGCTAAACGGCTTCCCAGTAAACATATACCAAATGCGGCTACTTTTACTGCGGTGTGCAGTAAGTGCAAGTGGGCAAGTGTACGAGCTTGCGGAAAATTTGTGGATGGTCCAGGGCGTCCACGGCGTATTGCATCAGTGTGGCGTTTTATTCATGACTTTAATTATATCCGTACCATATACAACTTGTCTAAGAATTAATACCAAGGGATTGGACGACGGGAACCGGTACCAAGCAGGCCGCCACGATCTCCTGACTTTGAATCATTTAAACTTCTTTTGTGGAGATATTTAAAAAATCAAGTGTACACTATTGATAGTTTAGCAAACGTTTCATAGCTGCTCCTAATAACTTATGAGTTCAAAACGGACAAAGAGCGGAAACATTTGTGTTAGTTTGTAGGAAATGGGTAAGACGGGTCCAAAATGTTGTTGTGACATCAGGTATGTCAAACTATGTTATTATTTATAACCACACATTAATTCTATTAACAATTAATAATAATAGTGGCAAAAACATTGAATTTGCTGAATGAAATAGATGTTATAAAATATGATGTATTTCTTTCCTTGGGAATTTCTTTAAATTTTTTGTTCGATTACCGATTGCATGTTTTGCTTTGGTTTTACACTGGATCAGTTTCCAATGCCGCGCAGAAGTGTATTTTTTGATTTATCAACTAAAGTTCCTGAGTATAAAAAATAGATAATTATTTAAGGGTTATTATTATTATTCTCGTGGTTAAAAAACAGAACAACACGTGTGCGGATATTTCTCAATCTAGCTACCCTCGTGGACCGCCCCTGCCCGAAGGTGCCATTTTCCGCTGCCAAACTGTCATATTCCGGGTGGACGTACACACTTCACCCACAAACAATAACCAGCGGATTACCGGGGACTTCTGCGGCGTTATTGGATGTTCGGGTGAGGGTTCGGGAATGTATACATTTATGCGATACACTGATAGACGTGGGAAAGCGTTTCTACCGAGAGGGGACGTCCCCGGGGACTCTGCGGCGGCGGCGGCACTTGTGCGGGCGGACTCCGTTTATTAGATTTCCTGTCGAGTGCGACTCTGCAGGATTTGCCCTATAAGGGATCTTCACTTTCTGACAAAATGAGTTTGTGTATTGGATGGCATTGAAATTGGAGCAGACTGGTATATTAAAAATAAATGCATAAGAAGAACACTATGTAGCAGCGACATTGTGGAAAAATTAAGGGTTTCTACTTCAAAAGAAGGCATTTGAAGATAAACAGAATCTTATTTTATATATTTGCTTGGGCTATTCTTGGGTATATGGGTATCTGATAAAAGTCTATAAAGTCTGTTTTCTTTGTCAGTTGAACAGGATACATTTTGTCATTATGTAGACATTTATTTAATATGTTCAAAAGATGCGTTGATAAAAAATTGTCTGGAATTTCACATAACTTTACCCTGGATAATTGTAACCAGCGTAAAGTTGTGTAAAATTACACAATAATTTTGTAAATCAAATAAGTACACTGCAATACTACAGACATAAACATGGATAAAATTCATATTTTATAACTATTACTCAAAATTTCATTGTAAATTTCCGACACTATAATTTGTATTTATTTGTTTATTTATTTTCAAATTTGGCAACCCAACATATTGATAAACAATACAAATTACAGGGTGCACTATAGATAATATTATAATGTAACAATAGTATACAATACAATTAAATTTAAATGAAGAAAAGCAAGTTGAGACATATACTATTACAATAAACAAACAATTAACTAGTAAGTACCTACCTAATAGAATATTGATTTATACTTTGTAATTTCTAGGTTGGAATTGTAAATATAGGTATGTAAATTTACTGAGTAATTTGAATTTTCTATTCTATTTTACTACCTTTATAACTTCAACTTAAAAATATGCATAGAGAAAACTTTTCCAATAACTAACATTATTTCACATATATCACTGAATATTAGTGTGCATCTAATATAAATATTGGACAATATGCACATGTTAAAAAAAAATGCCAAAGAATTCATCAATCAGTGCAAATCCTCTCATTATATTTAACCTGAAGCCATTTTAAAAATGTATTAATAGGTATTATTTTTGTAGCCATATAGTGTGTGTGTGTGTGTGTGTGAGATGAAGTTGAAGAAAAGAAATACTTTTTACTTTTAATATCATGAAACAAAAGTTGCTAGGGTTAGAAAATTCTGCTTGTTACTATGTACAAAAATTCAGGTTTAAATAAGTCAACATAATATATGCAGGTGTCTTACTAACAAATTATTAGAAATAAGTACAGTAGATTTTATTATTAAAACTCAATAATCCACTATGCTAGTTAAGAAATACATAAACAGCTACATTTTTATTAAATACTAAAATAGTAAAAAGTAAGGTATTGTCAGGAGCAGAAATAACTTCTCTGTAGCAAGATTTTTTATAGTGGAATTTGTCCAGCGATCCTCCAAAATATGTATTATTTATGTCTTCGTCTAAAAGGGTATTGTTCATCCATCATCTAAAAATGTATTTAATTTGCATTAGAAAATGTATTGAAATGATTTCGGTGAAAACGACATCTTATTTTTAAAACATTAATATATTATATCCTACGAAAATAAATATTTTTAGAAACTATATGAGAAAAATCTGAATGATACAATGAATAATTTAAAAACAAAGTCGGTTGCTCTAAAACTCCTTGCAAGTAAATGTTATTAAGAGCGCCGCATTCTTGAAATAGTATTTTATACAAATATATTAGACATTTAAGAACTGAATAATATAGAGCTTAGCAAATAACAGGATTATCTCATGCCATCTTGCAAATATTCAAAGATACCTAAGTACAACAAAGTTATCTTTGAATAAAAAAATATTTCAAAATACGTATTAAGTATCTGAAAATAATTTTTCAAATATGGAGTCAAAATAGCGAAATAATGTGTATCTTACGATCGCTTTTTAAAAGGTGATTTTTTTGTTTGAGAAGAACTTAACGGTAAAAGTGGATAAACAAAACATCAAGAATCTTTGTTTTTGATATTTATTTTGTTCTATGTTTTCACAAATTTGATCATTTTACGGCGTGAAATACGCGGACCGTAAAATAAGTAAATATAATTCTTTACGGGACTCCATAATTTTTTGATACAGCAAATTTATATTAAAATACATTTAATCCAAATCTACTTATTTGGTCTAAAGTCTATTTAACGTAAAATATTTTGTTGTTGTTGGAAATTGGTACATTTTTACATAGATATTAAAATAGTTAATTATAATGGTTAATCGAAAACACAATTTGAATAAGTATAAACATTAACTGCTGAACGTTGTAATACGTGTCGAAAATTAGAAAGATTCATATCCAATGACCATTCACAATTAAGGCCTGTCCACTCCAATTCTCGCCTGACCAAACTAACCATGTCCATTACGTAATTCCATCAGCACCACTCACATATTCATGAATTCCCTTCGATAGGTATCTCCGGCAAGTTTTATTACTTATTACTAATTTGAGTCTCGTTATTATGCACTTTACACTAATAAGCTGCTCTTGTCTCACTCGTTACATTAAAATTCCCCGCTAGAAATTGTAAATTGAGCAATTTATTCACCAAAAATGCAGTCAACTTGAAGGATACCAGGACTGGATACATACATACTGGAACATATTGTCCTAGAAGTTACATTTGTTGTTGTCTGATTATCTCTGTATTTAGAAATTACTTCTTAATTTGTTTCGAGAATTGTAATGAGAGGTGAGTTCCTTCAGAGGTCACAGGAAGTCTGTGTCTGTATATCTCCACATAAAGCCATATTTCTATTACTGCGAACAGATGGTAGGCCAATTCCTATTTAATTTATTCCTCTGTAATTAGGCGGCTTTAAAACTGATTATCTAGCCACTGACTACCAATGCGTCCGAGAAGTAGCCTTTTTCATGTTTGGAATTAATTGCTTCAGGTGTGTTAAAAGTTTGGAACATCTCCAACTTCTAGGCCTTTGAGCGTAATTAATTTTCTATGAGAGTGCTTAATTACGAACATTATTTTCACAATTAAATTATTATTATTATTAGAAAAAAAATACTTTTTTCTATTCATATATACAGTGTGGAAGAAAAGTATGGAATAAACTCATTATTTCTAAAGCAACAAAGTTTCATGAAATTTCCTCGAACCCGTCAATTTTGCTTTTTAAAAAGACTCTTTTTTCTATACCAACGCATTTCCGGCGTTCATTTGTTTTCGCGTGATGACGTCATCGGATATTTTTTTAAATAGAGCCGCTATATTTTTGCATCGGATTCTTGTAGAGCTTAACTTCCTGAATTCAAAAATATATAATTTCAACACTTTATTTCTTCAACTTTCCGAGAAAAAAAATAATAACCGATCCAATTAACACTGCAGTTGACAGATGTCAATTCTGATTAGATTTTGTTTAGCTGTCAGAAACAGTTTCTGAGGTGACTTGATTTAATTTGTTGTTTTTGCTATCAAAAGATGTAATATTTTAACATGCAATCTAATAAAACAGAATAATAAATTAGGGGGTCAAATACGATTGAGGCAACCAGAATTTAATTAATTAATTAGTTACTTATTGTTAAATTGTTTTAAAAATGAAGAGTCCTTATTTTGTGATACTGCCGATGAATTCACTATATCCACTTTACTCTCAACCAGCCCATCACAGACACAAATGGGAATATTCTGATTTTTTTCAATCCGATTTTATTGGATCGGTTTTTTTTTTTTCGGAAAGTTGAAGGAATAAAGTGTTGAAATTATACATTTTTGAATTCAGCAAGTTAAGCTCTACAAGAATCAGATGAAAAAATATAGGGGTTCTATTTAAAAATATAATCCGATGACGTCATCACGCGAAAACAAATGAACGTCGGAAATGCGTTGGTATAGAAAAAAGAGTCTTTTTAAAAAGTAAAATCGACGGGTCCGAGGATCTTTCATGAAACTTCGTTGTTTTCGAAATAATTAATTTATTCCATACTTTTCTTCCACACTGTATAAATAGCAATTCTTTCATTGTCGACTCTATTAGAAAGTGACACTTGGAGATGAAAATATTTTCATCTATAGAAGTGAAAATAAAAATGTCAAATTTATTTTCAATAATGGATAAAATAAACACTTTTTTCTACAAACGTTAGCAAAAGCATAATTTCAAAATGTTTAAAATGTCTAGTTTAAAGGTACTGGTGTTAAAAGTAAATGCCGTGATTTACTTTTAACATTCGTATGAAAATAGAAAACAATTAGGTACAAACTTTTAAACCAAAGACATATTTATTTACTTAATTAAATGTACAGTGCGAGAAACTATAATTAGAATAAGTAATTCCATGGCCAATCTCATTAGTAGTTGTGGTAGAAATTATTTCTGTGAAGTATGTACCATAGTAGGGAGCAATGTATTATACAAAATTTGGCCCGCGATGCTTTTCTAGTTTTGTAACGAGTCTTCTTTATAACCCTCTGATACTGTGTTGGACATGGAGCACCTACCGTATCTTAAGATTAGCACCAGAGTCTACCAACAAACTAGCCGAAGATCGTGGGAAGCACTGTTCAGTATAAAAACGAGAATTTAGCAATATTGACAGGCATCTTATCAAATTTGATGATTCCAACTCGAGTCATGACACATTTTTTCTTAATATATTTTTTTGAAAATTCTTGAATAATTAATGATTAGATGATTAATGTTTTTTTATAATAATTCAAATATAATGTACCACTAATAACGAAAGTTCGCTGTACATTCATCTTTGCGTCTGTTATATGCACAACTAGTGAAGTTCCCATATCTTCAATATTATTGAATATCACGTTGTTGTCAGATCTTGCATCTCCAAACACACTGAAAATTACAGCAACCTTCTGCATAATATATGTTTCATTCTGCGCTTCTGCGAGAAATTTGTCGATTTGTTCGCTGGTCAATGCTTTGGACTTTCTATTTGCTTATGTCCTAATTCTTTATGTTCATCATCGCCTTCAGCATGAAGAAATTTGACCAAAGCGTTGACGATTTCCATATTTTAAACTTTTCTTGAAAATATGCCGATTTAGCAAACTATTGCAAACCAGTGGCACCAAAATGGAATCTGGTAATATTTAGTGACAATCCCGTTTCTGTCTGGAGATGCACGATGGTCGTACAGGGATGAAAAGGCAACGTGATGAAAGACGCAATCCACAATTTGACAGAAAGCACCACATCCATCACACAGTAGGCGTTATGGCTCGCGTTATGGTATGGGGTGATATCGCGTATGGTAGCAGATCTGCACTAGTTTTCATTCTAATTCAATATTTTATTGTAATATAGAAGAAAAGCATTTTATACTCGAGATAAAATACGTTTTTTTGTCTTGTGATTGTCCAATTCTGATCCCACAATAAAATAGAATTTTATTTCGAATAAGAAATATTGCATAAAACTTACAGTTACTTGAAAAATACCTTTTGTTGTAAAATATACATAAAAAGTTTCCATGCAGCTAGTTTAAATCCATATACTCTATAGGTGTAATTCTAATTTTCTCGAGATTCTTTTCGATTTCTTACATTATAGGAAAACTAATTCCATCATTATAGACAGTTCAAATATCTATATTTGAATAACAAACCGATGGAGATGTCAAATATTAATGAAAATTAAATTGATTTTGCAAGTAAAATTGAAATCTTAGCTGCTCAGACTCGTACAAAAACCTGGGTTCTAGCAATATTCATTAAAGCTCCCATTTGCACTAAAAAATTAATAAAATTTAATACGCAATCGGTGTAAAAACAATACGCCTCAGGTTATAATTAGACACCTTACCGTTCATTATACGCGCGGGGTCGAAACTATTCATTAAAACGCCGCTGATGTGTTTCAACAACTCGTAGCAACAAAAATAAACAGGCCGACATCCTTGAGGAGAGTTGTGAAGCTCTGCTAGCTGAAATTATTAAAAATTAAAAAAGCTCGCCCCCAGGCCGTTTCGACCGGTTCGCGTGATCGAAACTATTACCTCCGTTGACAGACTACACCGAGAAATTTTGTCTGCTTGACTTGACAACACGAAATTTAAGATACATACACAAAAGAGGATCTATTACGTACTCGCACATATGTATTTTAAACTTATTTATTATCAGTGTGTCATTGATAAAACCTGTTACGTTAGAAACTTGATGGCGTCCAAAGCCAAATATATTTAGCACACGTTCAATTAAATACGTATCTAAGCGGATAACATTTTCATTGGCAACCAAGGAATCATGTGATGTAGAATATACAGGGTGATTGGGGAGGGACGAAAGGGGTCTTGATAGGACAAAAGTGAACAAGAAAGCCTAATAAACATATGGTCGAATATCAAGGGTTACTGAGATAGAAATGAAAATATTTTTACCCGAGTTAGTTATTGTAATGCATCAGTAGAGAAAAATGTTTATTCAACAGGTATAATAAATTATAACATTGATTAAAGATCTAATAAACCGAACTTAATGAACGAAATATACCACCGTCCGCGTCGATAGATGCATCAGCTCGTTTATGGATTGCACGGGTAACTCGTTGAAGTGCAGGGTGATTTTCTCTTATGAGTGCTGACAATCCGATCGAATAGCGCCTCTCTTGTGTTCACTTTTGTTGCATATACTAATGATTTAAACCATCTCCAAAGGCAGTAACCAAGGGGATTCAAATATGGTGACCTTGGTGGCCAATTTTGAAAACCACCTCGGCCAATTCAGCGTTGTGGAAAGCGATGATTAAGATGATTGATCAGAACAAGACTGAAATGAGCAGGCGAACCATCATGCTGAAACTACATGTTTTTCCTAATATCCAATGGAACATGGTCCAGTAGATCTATCAAATTATTTAAAAATTCTACATATCTAGCTTCAGCAAGACGACTATCTAGTACAACTGGGCCAAGTAATTGATTATTAATCATACCACACCACACGTTAATGCTGAACCGATGCTGAAAGTTACTTTCCACCGTAGCGTGTTGATCTTCATCTTACCATCGATGTTCATTGTTACAGTTATTTACTCTATCACTAGTGAATTGAGCCTTATCAGTGAACAAAATGTATTTGTAAAGTATATGGTTTGCGGTTTTCCAATTACAATAATGCAACCGCAAATTATGGTTTTAAACCATACTTGTGAGACTTCCCATGCCGTAGTTTGATTAATTTGGAGACGGGTTGCAATGCAATGTACTTACACCCGGGTTACGTTCTGCCATATTTAGAATTTCTTCTTCCACTGCTAGACCAAAATCAGCTGACCGGTCAAATGTAATTCTCACACTGGGAAGCACTATTTTGTTTAGGAAGCGACATCAATATGCGGCAACTGCACGACTAGCGCTAACGTTGGAATACCCATAAATAAAAATAATATCAGCATTTTATCGATGACTAAATGTGGCAGGCATTACGAAATTATACCGACTAAATAAACGCACATGTAAAAATAAATGTGGCCGTTATGAAATAAGCGTTTAAATCACAAACGTCAAAATAAATGTGACAATTAGTAACCACTATAACACGATCAAATGCCTTGGAATAATAATATCTATCTATTTATTTATTTATTTATTTAATACGTATCCAAACAGGCACATTACCAATTACTGGATACGGTAAAAAGTATAAATGTAGAAATACAACACCATACAGTAATAGATGCACCTATCAAGCATACAAAACCTTAAATGTATCTTACATGTAAAGCAAGTTGGACATACATTATTGCTGAAAAAAGAAAAAAAATACAGAAAAAACATGAATAGCAAAACAGAAAACAAAACATAAACAAGAAGGATGTATTATTTATAAATAGCATTTTTAACTGCTGAATGGTACAAAAAAATATATCAACCGTGGTCTCTATGTTGTTGTACTGCGAAATCATTTGGTACAACTTCGATGACATCAGAACATTAGTGCGTGGTATGGGTAGACATACAACGTTACTGCTGCGAGCGGACAGGCGCGAAACCCGCAAGTTGATATTACTAAGTAATTCCTGACAATTTAATAAGTTATTCAAAACTTTATATAAAAATATAACCTGCTGCGCAGATCTCCTAATTGCAAGTTCGTGTACATCAAATCTTGACAGCAATAAGCTATGTGAGAAGCCCACTGGAGGATATGTATGATCCAATATGCACGATGCCGACTTCAAAAACCGCTCTTGTACTTTCTCTAATGCAGCAATGTGAGTGCTACATATCGAGCTCCAGACTACAGATGCATATTCAAATTTAGAACGTATGAAGGATATATAGAGCAATCGAAGAGTAAAAACATTAACAAACCTGTTTGAGTTCCTGATAATAAAACCACCCACCAACCCATTTACTGTAATAAATGCAAAAACAATCTTTTCCACATCGTGTACAACTATGTTGCAATATTCATTCATTTTTAGGCTAACTGAATCTTTTTCTCAATGTAAGTATCGAACTTGCACGTATCAGCAACAATTAAATAAGCTCTCTCTTAATTAGCCGATGTAAAATTATTCATTTATCGGTACTTAACGTGGTACGCCGAGAAAAGGGGCGCGTTTAATATTATTTATGCGTCGTACTTCAATTTTAATAATTTAAGATGACGGCTGAGGCGTAACTTTATTAAGGAACAGACATCACACATCTGTACGTCTGTACGTCGCGGTCGATGGTTTATTATGATGCGTGTAGTATGCTTACAGGTGCTGTGAGGAGTCGATAGATTGATAGATAACGACGGGCTGGATGATGAGGATATTGAGTTTCGATTGCTTTCGTGGTGGCTGTGATAAACGGGTAGAAATATGTGTTTTTTTCTTATGGAGGCCGAGTCTAGATATAAAAACAATTATCTAAGAAAAATCGATAACTTGGCAAATTTCTAGTGATATACAGGGTGATTTAGAATTTATCTAAAAGAGTTGGGAATAAGTCATGAAAAATAGAGGCAATATCGTAAAAAAAAATGTAAAATGCTTACAGTTTCCGAGAAAAAAATTATTGAAGTTCTAGTAGTTTTAACCTCCCCATCACAGGGCTACTGTAGTTTTTAGCCAGGCAATTTCAAATATCCGATTATTTATAGTATTAACTTTTTTGTGATGCATGTATTTACATTAGTTTTTCAAGTATCAAAAATTGCTTACGTCTATAGCAACTGGCAGTTAATAGATATCGTTTTAATTTACGGTGAAGTGAAAATGTTTAAGCAAAACGATTTTTCAGTAAACACGTTCCAAATGCAGCTATTTTTACAAGGATGTGCAGTGAGTGCAAGTGTAGTGCAAACGCTGGCGTGACACGGGAAATTTGCAACCGAATCGTGGAGATGGATATCCAGGTCGTCCACGGCGTATTGCAGCAGTGTGAGGGTCATATCTGTACCATGTACAGCATGTCCAAGCATTAATAAAAATTGTTTTAGATGAGTTCTGCGATAAGTATAGCGCTTGATTTGGGTTTGTTAAATTGTAAATTAGTGTACAGAGTTTACTACTAAGCAAACTTCTAATAGACTGGAAATGAACGTAGTTTATTTTATCCGTAATAAATAAAACACCTCATCATTAGTATATAAATGGTCCACACATCTACTTATTATTTTTAATCTCATATTGTCAACATCAACATTTCCCAGGATTTGTCCGATTCTGAAAAGTGACAATTTTGTGAAGGTCTTTGAGTGTATACTTTCATTTACAATGTCGAACTTCATATTTCTCCGAATTAGCATGGTTTTGTGCCTAAACGTTCAACTGTTTCTAATTTAACAGAGTATACTGAGTTTGTTTCGAATCATCTGGATAATAAAAGTGTTTGATAAGATTAATCGTAATATACTTCTCTAAAAACTTAGGTGCTATGGTTTTAGTAATAATTTGCTTCGTCTTATGAAATCTTACCTACATCAACGTAAATTATATGTATCTTATAACGGTTTTAATTCAAATAAATTTTTAGCAACGTACGGGGTCCCGCAAGGGTCAAATTTAGGACCATTTCTTTTTGTTGTATTTGTGAATGATCTATCTTTGTGTAACTAAAAGTCCATTGCTGGTCAAATCGACAGAACGCGGTAACCACGACAAAACATCTAATCCATCGCTTTGGAAACATTTAATTAAAAAGTGTAATTACTGGTCGAGTACTGTATGGAGCAGCCTCATCTTGAAGAAATCACATACGCGCCCGTAATTGTAATGCCACATCGTCTAATAATTATTTCGTCAACCGGTTCTTCAAAAAATCAGCAGATGCTGGCCTATTTAATCACCCTTGGAAGAAGTAGAAACCAAGAAGAGCATCGCTAACTATGCTAGTACAAACACTTACCACGAACGGGTGTTTAGTAGAGGCAATGAAGCACTAAAAAAGGCCATAACCTCGGAATTTTTTGTACTAAGACGGATCGAAATGCGGTTTTTTGCATTCGCTTCCAAATTTTTTTTGTAAAATATATATCTACTTTGTATCTTATACAAACCGGAAATTGCATTGCTGCAGCTAAAAATGCATTCAAAAAATGCATTTTTTGAGACGGCTTTTGAAAGATTTAATAACTTTGTAAATAAAAGTCAGAACTGGCCCAAGTCGGGTTCTTGGGGGTTTTCGAGGTCGCTGGTTATGATTATGATGTTTAAATTGACCCACAGCCGACCTAGAGCTCAGAAACGCCAGTGAACGTCATCTCCGTGGGACTCTCTCAAAATTCACGCGGATAAGGAAAGAAACTCACCGCAAGGGGTTTTTTTGGGTCGCTGAATTCAAATATGGTATCGGCAAACACTTGGTGCACTGGAATCTGGACGTGGACGTCACTTCCGAGAGTTTTCCTGACAAGATTGCCAAAAACAACCCGAAAATCAATATGGGGGCGTTTTTTGGGGCGCTGAATCCAAGTTTCGCGTCTAAAACGACCCCCTGAACACCTGGTGTACCGGAACCTGGACACATACCTCATCTCCGAGGGTTTTCCTCACACAATCGAAAAAGACGAACCGAAAATCGCTATGGGAGGTTTTTTGGAGCGCCCGTAATCGACAAGTGACTTTTAGTATTTACTTTAACTACACTGATGCAATAGGTCAAAAAACGTCTTACGCACTTTCTAACTTCTTAGTTCATTGTTCCCTTTTGAGCCATTAGTGAATACTGATCTAGGTTAACGGTTAACAAAGTAAGATAAATTTACATAACATTGCACAAAATGTTCGGATTATTTTTTGTTGTATCTAATATTTTATTTTTTTGGGGGCTTCTAAACGCAATACGCCAGTCATGTCTTAAACGTTTGATGAATAAACAGAACCGGAGTTCATATTTTGGCCCTATTTGCGAATTATTGAGTTATTTTACTTATTTTTAAAATAATACTTACATAAAGATGAAATGTCTTGATATAAGACTTTTGTATTCCAAATATTGTCAAGAAGTTGTCCTATAATTTTTATACATTATAAACGCTGGCTTTGAATAAAATTGGTTCTCAATTATAACGCAGTCAAATTTCGAAAGAGTGTTTTTTATAAAATTAGCTAAATTGTTGAGTACGCGGTGTAGAACTAACTACATCTATCGGCCGGTCGCTACTCCATGCCGGACTGAAAATGTCACAGGCACGAAGCGTTCTACATGCAGTAGACACCATTGAAAGCTGTCGACCTTTATCGCGTTCGGCGAGAAACGATATTTTGCAAACACGGAATTCCAGGAAACAACTACTCTGCGGGCTAATGCCCCGACCAGCATTGAACTACACCTGGAAAACCTATAGCAACAGCTAGAGTCATTTGTCAGAAGCCCACCAGACATATACCGGTTTCGAGTTTATTAGCTCTCATCAGTATGCCATAGGTGAGGCATCTGACGAATAATCCTAGCTGCACACACAACAAAATTTTATGTACCAAAACTTCTATATATTCAAAATTGTCTACTTTTAGTGGGTATGTTTTAGATAGGTATGTAACAATAACTCTTGAAATATTTAATTATACAGACATCTTGCGTCTTGCAAACGCTTTTTAAAAATTTTTGTTTTATTTAATGAAAATTTAAACATTCATAAATTCGCAATCCTCTCCAGGAATTGATCATTTCATGGTGATAAATACGACGACCTTAAAGAGTTCCAATGTTAAAATTGACTTCAAGCACTAACTAATATGCCATACGTATAAAGTGTACATGTGTATACCCCCTGTCGACGCCACTGAATGTGTCGGCGGCTTTTGCGAGCCGGCGATCCTTCAGAGGGGCGTAAAAATGGCAGAAATAACAATAATTGTCGAGTGGAACGCGCGTGTTGATGTGCCGTCCAGGAGCCGCGCGATTCTTCGCGGTCACGCGCGACCCTCCGCCGACGACGGCATCGCAATTACCGCCGCAAGACTTCAAAGGCGACCAGCGCCGCCGATTCGCAACCCCAGGAGGATTCGTGGTAAGTATGCGGCCGCAGCTGCGACGTGTCAGGAAGTTTCTGATCAAAATATGCCCTTAAAAATCAGAAGGATCTGCACTACATCTTTAATCTACTGTCAAAAGTGACATGAATTTATATGTACAGAGTTAACTATGACTAAGTACAAATATTTTAAGAGGGGATAAAGAAAACTAAGAATTAACGGAATCACTCTTCAAACAAATTCTAAACTTATTTATAACGCGAAATAAAATTTTGTTCAAATATATTAAATTTTTACTTAACGCCGCCTATGCGACCCGCCCAGCGTATGTTTAACGTTTACAGAGTCATAGTAGACAACCAGCAACACAGCGGTAAAATTCGCTGTCATGTCAAAATTTAATTAGTCTATTTACGTTGAAATTTTGTGTTATTCTTCAGGTTTTAGTGCTTTTTTTAATTTTAAACGTTTTATAGTCATTAAATAAAGGATTTTGTGTTGGATGAAAATATTTTCACACAATATAGTTCGCCGGTTTGTTTTTCTAGGTTATGGGACAAGACTGCCGCGGGTGTGTTAATAGTTTTATATTATCTATTAGTGTCTACCTATTCCTTTCGTTCGATTTTTTTTATAATAAATAGGTATTTTATCTAACTGTACCTACGGGAAGTGTATTTTATCGTTACTGAGTGGTTGTAATGAATGAAAATGTAGTTTTGCCAGTTTGTAATGAAATAATGAAAAACGAATGCAAAATACTGCAGCTAACTATATTGACTGTTACCTATTTATCAGGTATTATTACTAATAAGAATGTTAATTTTTGTCGTTTATGCATTTAGAAACGCTGCAAAAAAACGACCGCATGGTAGTTGACATTGTTGACAGATGTAAGCTATATCTATGGATCTAACCATCTCAGTCGATGCTTAACAAAAATAAATTACCTAGTTTATCAACAATCACCTTATAATCGGACTTTTATCTACACATATGAACCGTCTATAGTGATACTTTATTTAACTAGTACCATAACAAAAAGATAATAAACCTATAATAAATGAAATTTAATTTATTTACTTATTAACATTTACATTTGTAGTAAGACACATTTCGTTTTTTGTTTTATCACATTTAACTTCTTTCGAAAATAACTCCTTGACTGTTCCGTTTGGCGCAAGGGCTTATTTAATTTGCCATTATTTTTTTCAGAAGTGTGGCAAAACCCAACAAAACTAAAGAATAACTTCTTTCTGTTAATAACAACCCTTGTAGCATTGTTGCCATTATTTTTGGAACGTATAATATATGCCGAAATTTGGGAAGAATTTGCACAAATTACGGATGTATCTTCTTGTAAGGAGTGACTATAGTTTCCTTGAATTTTCCTTGCAATATCAAGTTTGTGTTTCATTGAGTACTAAGAAATATCAAGTTCAGTGAATATTTTTGTTGTAAATTCCAATAATTCGGACTCCACAAATATGATTATGGATAAAACATTGTATTGCATTTGTGTTTTAATTACTTTTTATTATTATTATTATTTAAACATTCCTGAGTGGATAAAATGCTACTTAAAACACTTATACAATAAATAACTTTATACAGGGTATCCGGAAAGTAATGGGACCCAGCTTAAACATAGCTTCCTGTGATCAAATAGAACCGATTTAGACAAACTTAGCTTAGTTCAAAAGTGCCTCCTTTAGAAGTTACAACTATATTGTGTCCAAATGACTACATAGGTACTTAAACTCTCTAATATTAATTTAAAAATCCCTACCCCGATGGTACTGAACACGAATCTAAAATTAGTTTTGTGTGGTCAAGTCTAATTTTCGAAAACATTTTTTCAAAATTATAACCTTTAAGTATACATTACATTAGGTCGAAGTTGCAATATATTACATTTTTACTTTGACAACAGTGTGACGTCATTAAATGTACATAGCAGAGACGCTACATAGCAACTTCAACCTAATGTAATGTATACATACAAGTTACAACTTTGTTTTGAAAACTAAACAACTGCACAAACTTAATTTTAGATTTGTGTTCAGCACCCTTGAAAATGATAGGTTGCAATTTGTTAATTAATATTGGAGAGGTTTCAGCTAATGCAAATAATTATCCAAAAAATTATTGTTTTCAACACGATAAAATATTGAAAATTATGTTAACATTAAGAATTTCAAGACGTCACTCGTAGCGTAACATGTACGTAAATTTTGCAGCTACCTACTATGATTTGTTGTACAAAAAAAAAATAAATATAGATTATCGATACTTTATCGATACACCTGGGCATCGATACTTTCGGAGCGATACGATACACGTATCGATAATTTTTAAAGCGATACAGATCGTGATATCGCCATAGAAATCATAAAATATATAGATTATCGATACTTTATCGATACACCTGGGCATCGATACTTTCGGAGCGATACGATACACGTATCGATAATTTTTAAAGCGATACAGATCGTGATATCGCCATAGAAATCATAAAATATATAGAACGCCAGAAGCCTTTACATTAGGCACTCAAAAATAGTCAGACTATGGAGGGGCTTAGAAATCAGCCATCTAAGGAAAACTTAATGTAAGCATTTGGTTACACTGCATTTTAAGCCTAGCATACAATTGAATTCAAAAAGGAAGGATCATATAAATCGCAAATTGGACGTAAAATTGTCATATTTTGAAATTCCCGCCTATGAGCGTGAAGCTGCTTCGTTGGTGTAACCAACTCATGAAAGCTAAGTTACTGCAATATTACCAGACTCGGGTTTTCTCCATAGGTTGACTATTTTGGATACCTCTTTTGACGTTCTTTATATTTTATGATTTCTATGGATATCGCCCACAGTAATCAGAAGTTTGCTCCGCGGCGAATTCTGTCAATTTTTTTTTACTACCATAAAAATTTGGGTTCAGCCTCAGCTATCGACGTTCACAGGTCTACTCTTTAAACGTATCAAAAACACTTCGTTTTATTTTCCGAGGAGTTTGGGCCGTGCAACGTCGAGAATTCCAAATTAATCGTATCGAAACGGCCTGTAATCCATTATGTAAAATCGAACCGTCCACGCATAGCTAAAATTTTATTTAAATTAATAACTCTAAGCGGTGGAGTAAAAATCACGCGGGGCCCCTCATATAAAAAATGACACCCGTAACGTATGTAAATGCGTCGTCCGTCCGAGCATGAATATTTCATAGCTGAGTCCACACCTATTGTGCAGGTGACAGTGAAGAGGGTCCGCGTCGAATCGGATTCGGAGGTTAACGGAGTCCTCGGCTCCGGGGATGTCACTCAAGACTGCCTGCCTGCCCGCTACAAGCTTCTGCTCCCATCTACACGGTATCGCTTTCGGTTTTCGTGTTCTTATCTTGTTACCAGGCACCAAAGCGTTTATCAAGCTCTCGGAAATTAATTTGGGCTCCCTCTAACAGCGCCGCTATATATTTTGCTTTTACGAAATGTCACCAGACCATAACACCAAAATATGTAGACACGGCTCGCGAGTAGAGCTGTAAAAGAAACGACTTTTTGAATACCCGCATGTATTCGTTACTTTTAACCTTAGTACTTGTATAAAGTATTCGTTACTCGTTACTTCTGTCTATGCTTCTATACTACCGTCCTTAGAGTAGTTGTCCTAATTGCAAACTATGCATTTTGAGATATTGAAGATTTAGTGTTTATGCTTATATTTTTTTGGTTTTAGTGTTTTTCTGTTAAAATAAAAACTAATTGTAAGGAAAAATAATAGTATATTATTTAACGAGCGGTAATGCAGGTCATAACTCACGCAGATGAAGTTTGCAGCACGAGCCGCAGGCGAGTGCTGTAATTCATCAAGTGAGTTATGACCATTACCGCAAGTTGAATACTATACCTTATCAACGACTATAACATCTTTTTTAGGACTATTATTAGAAATTGATTTGGAAACGTCAAAATTATTTTGTTAAAATATCAAATGACATTAGTCCCCTCAATGATAATAATTGACAGATCCGCCTACTGACAGGTGTTGTCAATTTAATAATTTTAAAATCTTTTAATTATTCATTCCTTTCCACTTGTTAAAAATTCTTTCCATTTTATACCAATGGAACGTATTTATCGGCTTAAAAATTTCAAAGAATTTACTGCGTACATTATTTACATACCGAATTATCATTGTAGAAGCCCAGCGTGAGTTATAATAACTCACTATAAAAACACACGCTATTTGTTTATTGATACTACTAATTGCTCAAAAGCAGTTGAATAATTAATATATAAATTAATAGGAGTAGATAAAGTCAATTATCTTCTTAATTATTGAGTACACCATTTGAAGGCATACTTGTTTGTATTGTAATTGTAATGGTAGATAGGACAAAATCAAGTAAATAGTTACATAATTACGGGTGCATTGGTTGTATCGTGTAAAGTAATAAATAAACAGATAGCAAAAAACAAATGAAATAACATAAATTAGCAGTTAGTCTACTGGTGTTAGCATTATCATTGACTGGTAAGGTTTCCCAAAATTTCAAATTTACGGCAATTTTTAACTAGTACTAAGCTTATTTGTCCTAAATACAGAGATATTGAAGAGTTTGCAGTTTTAGGAAAATATGATGTATGCTACATAGGACAACCATACTTTAGTACTTAGAGGCTTTATGAATGCAGATACCACTATGTAAGTATGTTGTATAGATAGCGAACATAAAGAATTTTCCAACGTTACTAAAATCTAAAAATCGCACATTTTGCTGGTACTGGTATATTATTAAGTAAATATCTTATTCAGGGTGAGTCATTAATAATGGTACATAGCTTAAGGGCAGATTGTTATGGTCAAAATAAAGCGATTAAGACCAACAAAGTTGAAAAAAATGTTTTCGATTTTTTGCTATATTTTGAGAACGTAAATATGGACCGATTGTTTTGAAAATTTGTAGTCTTACGTTTTTTAAGCTGGCAATTACAAATAATGGAAACAGTGTTGAGGTCACGACTAGGGTTCACTAGTTATACTGTACTGTCGATGTAAACATATATCTGTTCCGGTAGCTTAATAGAAAAGGTTAATTGATTCTTCACAACTTTACATTTTAATTTCTTCAATGCACTTATGTATTTACAATTAAACTTACATTATAATGGTGTTGACAAAAAATGTTACAATACTCGAGAGCTTAAAGTTTCCTTCCGTCGAGCTTCATCGTCCTACACATTTCTCTTTGTATTTTTCGGCACAGTGAAGCAGTGAAGTTTTTATTAGGAGTTGTATGCTGTAATAATTGTACATAATATAATACTTCTTCTACTAGCTCGGTGAGATGCACTTTATGTGCCTCTTTACCTCTTTTACAAGTTTTTAAGCAACTTTATTCTACCAATGTCTATTTAACACAATGCTGTCCGAAAAAGGAAATAGTATACAGATACCACAATGCTCTATTCGACACATACGTGAGAACATCATCTGACGTCACAGGTCACTGTTTTTTGGATATGCAGCCAAACAGAAATTTTAAATACCGCTTTCAGACTTATTTTTTCACAAAATAGTCTATAGGAAAAACGCCAATTCGTTTAAAATTATACATATTTTATTCTGCACGTATTTGTAGAAATCATAGCCTATGGCTTACATTGCAACTGTCCAACCCCGTTTAGGATTATGATTTTTTTTCATATTCTAATTTTATTTGATATCCTTCGTTTACACTATAACATTTATAGTTTCTTTAAAAGCAGAAAAGAAACAAGCATCTAAAGATATAACTTCTCTTTGCCAGTTTAATTTAATCATAAAGGTAACATTTATTTTATTGAGATAATATGTTACAAGATATTTCGCTAATAAAAGATTTTTTTATTAAAAACGAAAATTAATTTACACGATTTTTAAATTTCTGTAAAAAATTGACTGTCGCTGACACCAATAATGTTTTATTAAATTTTGCCACCTAAACTAACTATAAATGAACTTACTATCATTATCAAAGAGTTTTGTGAGACGATTTGTTTATATATTGCCGATTTTAAAATATATCCACCATCTTGTTCAACTGATTCATTTCAATTAATTAAAAAAAAAACAGATAATTCTACGCCCTTGGCTGCCTCCGTTTTTCACCGGCGCCCTAACGGAGATCCGATTGAGACGAATCAATAAAAATAGCACACCCAGCAGCATCTCCTGACTCGCCCTGCGAGACCACCAATCCAAACAATAGGGGCGATCCACCCCTTAAATTACCGATTAGCCCCGGAGATCACCGTTTAATAAGCAACATCCGCATCGCACGACGTCGCTAATCCGTCTGTTTGTCTGTCCGTACCCCGAGCCTAAGTCCCCTCTGATTTGTATTCGCCCCGCGGCTGTCGCCCCTTTGTAATGGGGATGTTGCGCAATTCAGTGTTTTGCTGAATTGGATCAAGATTCCATAGTCAATATCTTGCAAATCTTTTCGATGGTAAAATAAATATTACTGCGACCTTTGCCCACTATTTTATACAGACTGGTTTTTAACCTATATGCATAAACTTGTGAAATTATATCTGAGGACAAATAAATAATGAATGAATAGTGATAAAAAATGCAGTAAAATGTTTTTAGTTTCGGAAAGTTACAAAAATTTATTAGGTGAAATGGTGTGTTATAAAAACTAAGAAGAAAACAATTCAGAACGATATGTTTGGTATTTGTAGCAGTACTTTGGTATGAATTGTGGCCTTATTCGAATATATTTTCACGCGATTATAAAAGGATGGCGCATAATTTCTCAAACAAACTTATGCATATTCTATTGTATAGTATAGTATACAGAAATCACATGAAAATACAGTGGCTGCAGCTCATCTTTATGCCCAAAGGTTTCCCCAAAGATATTATACGAGCCGTGAAGCCTTTTTCTATACAGCAGTAGAGCAACTGGCAATTTGCGGCCGTAGCCTTGGCAACATGAAGGAGCCATTAGACTTAGACAAACTGTTAATCTCGAGGAAGAGATATTAAATGCCGTCGACAAATAGCCTCGCATAAGCACTAGGACAATTGCAGCGCAATTTGGGATATCACAATCGACTTACTCTATCTAATTCACGTGAAGGTGGTACGAGCCTTTTTTCCAAGGGACCTTCGGCTTCGAGTGAACTCTCACCAGTGGTTTTTACATCAGCGGTAGAGATGTTCCCATACACATCGGTATTCAAAATATCGATACAATTATTTACGATATTCGATATTTTGTATCGATAAAAATAGTTGCGATATTATTGATACATCAAAAAAATGTTGAAATGAAATTAGCAGTGCTTATTCATCGTGCTATTGGCAGTGTCTCTTGGTTATTTGATATCTGAGTAACTGATTGGTCAAATTTAAGAAAGTAGTAGTATGATTGGTTAGTTTTGGTATATTTTTAGAAATATGTATGTTCGTTTTTGTATTCATTTCATGGAAGTACGATATTTTTAAATATTTACAAACGTGCCGGAAAATATGATATTTGGCATTCTTAAAGCGGTTTTTAACATTTTATTTATTTATTTTTTTTTCATTGGTGCCACATACTCGTATCTGTTTTGTTTTTATTATCACTGTTTCTGTTATTTGATATGAAATAAATTATATTGATCTAAAATTGGTAATTCCAATTGTATGAATTAGTATATATGTATAAAATAATGTGAAATAATGTTCTTAACATTTGTGTTGTAGATACATTTTGAGTCGAGGAGCATCCCTAATCAGCAGCCCTTAAACCCAAGCTTTACCATGAATAGTTTAAACGCGTTATTTATTGGAAAACTCACTGCTCACTTGGTGAACCCACTTTCATATGTAACATTTTAATGTTTTAATTCACCACTTTTACTATTTAAGTTCTCCTTAAAATATAATAACTTTAACAATTATTTTCACATATTTATAAACAAATGTGAACAATTTTATATGCAGAACCATGTAAGTTTATATTATAACAATATTAACAGATGAATTTAAAAGAATACGTATTTTGAAAGATTTCTACAACCAAAAATTTGATGGTTAGACAGCTTTCTGTCGTTATAGAAGGTTAACCATGACTAAGTACAAATATTTTAAGAGGGCATATAGAAAATTAAGAATTAACGGAATCACCCTTCAAAAAAATTCCAATCTTATTTATAAAGAGAAAAAAAAATGTTTTTCGGAATTATATTAAATCCTTATTTAACGCCGACTATGCGACTTGTCCGCCACACGTTTACAGAATCAGAGTAGGCAAATAGCAACATGACGGTAAAATATCCCGGCACGTCATAATTTAATTCCTGTGTTTACCATGTGCCTTGTAGTTTTGTGTTTTTCTTCAGTTTTTAGTGCTTTTTTAATTTTTAAAAGTTTTATAGTTATTAAATAAAGAAATTTGTGTCGGGTGCAGATACTTTCCCACAATATAGTTCGCCGGTTTGGTTTTCTAGGTTATGGTAAAAGACTGCCGCGGGCACATTAAAAGTTTTCTATTATCTATCCCTTTTGTTATAATAAATAGGCATTTTATCTAGCTGTACCTTCGGGAAGTGTGTTTTATCGGTGGTGAATAGTTATAATAAATGAAAATATTGTAGTTTTGCCAGTTTGTAACAAAATGAAAAACGAATGCAAAATAGTGGAGCTAACTGGCTTAACTATTGCCCACCTATTTATTAGGTATTATTACTGATAATAATGTTAATTATTGTCATTGCTGAATTTAGAAATGCTGCAAAAAAACGATCGCAAGGTAGTAGTGTAGTAGATACTGTTGCCAGATGTAAGCTTTATCCATGGATCTAAGTCATCTCAGTTGATAATTATCATTGACGCCGACTTTCCGAAAAGAGGGCTTTGTCCCATTTTTTTAATATCCAGCTAAAATGCTGGAAATAATAGTCTTAACTTAGACAATAGCCTTTTAGGCCTTCCTGACCACGTGGTTAAAATGTTTGTACTTAGTCATAGTTAACCATGTATGTTCGTTTTACTTTGAATACCCACAGGTGGCTTGAGATAACATTCCTGTTACTTGTATTTGTAGAAAAAGAATACGGCACCCTTAACTGATATTTATGGTATATATAACCGTAGTTAGGTAGTTAGGTAGGCCGTATATAAGCTATATTCATGGAGAGGATTGGCACCCTCTCTGTGGGTATGGTAGGGTGGAATAATGTTAGCTTGGGTCAATGTGAGAGATTGATGCCGGTTGATATTTGACTACCCCCCTAATTAATGAGGTTTTCCTCATTCCTGCACTGAATAGTGGTTAGGGCCTCCCAACGTAAGTCGTTCCTGGGCGCAAATGCGGCCTGCTTAATAATAATATGCCGCCCCCTCTCCCGCACAAGTCTCCGACTTCTGGGCTAATCCCTGTGATTAGAATGAGGGGTAGAGATATTATTATTATATTATTATTATAACGGTAACCAAATTGGGAAATGGGAACACGTCCTAAATGTCTATAATTTTCATACAACCTTTGTTTTTGGAAACTTTTACTAAAACCTATATGAATACCGTATTTTTAACTCCCGAGAAATTAATTTCCGATATGGAGCACCCCTCGCAATCTACCCTCCGATTAGCATTCTCCGGGCAGCGATCATCCCTTTGTAACGACAAAGTTAGTGTCACTCGGTTATGTTTGCTTCTGTAAATAAACGATTTATTTAATGCTAATGACGATAAATTAGGCTGGGGTGCTCGTAGATTAGGCAGACATGTGGTTGGAAAATAATCGTGGAGCTGCTGCCTACCCCAGTGTAATGTTTTCAGTTATTGTTTTTGAAAGGGCATATTTTGCTTGACAAACAGAGACAGTTGTTGAAATAATTTGTATAGTGACGCTTTCTTTATTACGTATATAATTAGTTACTACTGTTTTGTATTACCACTATAGTGCATCTAACCATTATACTTATAACAATTATTTGTAATATTACGCGGTGAACTGTTGGTTATTTATTGACTAGGCCAAAAGTGTAAACACGTCAAAATGTAATATTACAACTCTAAGGGAAAATACCTATTTGTATAGTACCTACTGTTACCAGTTCTATGAAAAAATCATATGCAACTTTCCAATTCTTTTGTATTAGTACCCTGGGTTTTATCAACATTCCTATGTAATTTCCATTTTTTCAATTTCATTATATTATTAAACCTGTAATGTTTCTCAATCTGCCTTGTAATGTGAATGTAAAATTAATGTCCATAAGAATCTTATTATATTACCAACAAAGTACATAATAGTAACTTTGCAGTCGTAGGTATTATTTTTCTAATGAAATATAAGAAAACCACTTAGTATTTAATTTTGAACATTAATTATTAATAAAATTTGAAAATAAATGAAGAAAACTATTAGATAACTTTGAAAATACCTAGATGTATTTACAGAAAATAAATATATATATTATAGTAATATTTCAATTGTGTTGAGGAAAAGTTGTGTTTCTTTTTTTTAAGAATAAAATGTGTTTTTAATGTTTTGCTCGTGTTTACTTTTGCTTTATGTTTTGTGTGTGCATATGTGTCTTTTGGAGAGAAAAACAGTATTAATTGGGCTACAGACCTTTGTAAACTCTTTTATTTATTACCTTGATAAACTACCCTAGCTGCTTGTAGAACTTTTTTATATCTAATAGTCGGATCGCTCGTCAAAAACTATTGCACATACTATATATTACTTGATAAAATAAAGATCATTCAAAATTAATACTGTTTATTTTATAAAACTTTTAATAAATTATATGAACATAAAAGTTTATTTAGCTTTCACTTTGCCTCTCTTATTGTTGTCTATACCTTATTTTTAAACTAAGAGGAGTGGTTTGAAATTCTCGCGCTTAAACACTAGCTTGTTATTGGTTAATTTGTCATCAAGTTTACACAGCTTCACATAAATGCATGCTTATTGTCAATGTCAATACTGTCAGCTACTAACATTTAAAATGTCAGTTCTGTTTGGCTAAGATTAACGTTGCCACTTCTTTGATTATTTTGTGTTTGTTGTCCGTTCTAGTTAATCCTAAATCAAATGAAATAGTTTTGTTCATAACTCAGCAACGAATTGTATTGCTTGTGTCTATTTTCTCTTTCTTTCAAATTTACCGCCAAAATGATCTAGTTATATTTTCTAGTTACTTTTCCCTGTGTATATATGACTTCGTCATTTACTCCTCTTAGTTTAAAAATAGAGTATAATACGTATTAAGAATATTATAATTTTTTATACATCTAATTTCTTTAGGAATTAAAATTCTTAAAATAAAGAGCACAACTTCAGAAACTATGCTATTCTGTGGTATTCTATGAATTGGTGTTGGCTGATATACTAAGGTAAATCGGGCTAGATCTTCACATTCTACCCCAGGAATTTGTGCTAGCGGTTTTTACAGGCAATTTGGGGACACTGTGTATTAACATGCCAAATAATACAGCTATTAAACGTACCAATTCGCTACCTCAGGCCCAGATCCAAGTGGCACGCTAAAATACATTCGAATTATGAGTGACAGGGTGGCAGGGTGAAATTTTTGTGTTGGTCGTGTAGCGGCTGTGTCAACATACACACACAGAAACTTATTGCGTGTTACATGCAAATTAGGGCGCATTAGTATGCTTATTTTGGGCACATCGCATCCATCGTTAAAGGCAATGCGACACAGATGGTGCCACCGTAGCAGCTACCCTTTGGGGACGCTGTTTACACAAACAAAGGCCTTTTCACCAGCGGTGATGACAAAATTGACAGTCTCCGCGTTATGAAGCCACCAATTCTGGTATATATTTGCCACAATGTACGCCGCTTTGCATATTGTTTTGTTGGAATAAAGCTAGCTCCGGTTTATCGTCGCCGGAATGGTAGAATTGGATTTACCTTCGAGGCTTTCCCTTATTCAAAATTACTGGTTTACCCACAGCAGTACATTATGTTGCATATTGGGTGTTATTATGTCTGAGTAAAAAACATATTTGCGTTACACATTCTCACTGTCATAGTTATGAGACTAGATATGCTGAACATTTGATGATTGGTTTAGTCATAATGCCATTAATTTTAACCACTTATTCGGAAGGCCTAGTAAAGACAGAAAATTGAAAAAAAAAAACCATCTTTAAAAAAAAAAAGAACCAAATCAACCCATAACACCCGGTAACATCACGCTCCTGGTACGTTCGAGCGTTGAAGTAGCCCGACACCGCGTTGATTTGGGAGTCGTGAAAAATATTGTTTATATCTCATGCGCTAAATCAGGTTTATGACCCTTTTGAATAATTTTTTGTCTCGACCTACGGTGCCGACCAAAAATCCACGTTCTCTATTAGTATTATACTATTTTTTTCCTATCTCGTGTAATATTAATGATATTATGACTGAATCACCCGGTAGATTTACTAAATGAAAAATTTTAAAATCTTTATCCATTAATTTTTTTTAAGAATGTTATAAATTTTGAATATTTGCTAATATCATGTTATAATGTGGTAATGTCGTACCGTTGCTTTTATATGGAGTAATACAACCTCAAAGAGGACGGTTTACAGTTTTCACATTTTTTCAAAAAATATGCTAGAAACACCATTTATCAAAATCATAATAATTGTTGAAAAGTTTCTGTTTCTAAATGCAGCTACATTTACAACGGTGCGCATTGAGTGCAAGTGTAGGGAAACGTTGGCGTGACACGAGAAATTTGCAGCCAAATTGTGGAAAAGTTAGGGCGTCCACGGCGTATTGCAGCAGTGTGACGTATCATACACGAGGCTTAATTATATCCGTACCAGCTACAGTGTGCCTAAGAATTAATACCAAGGGATTGGAAGAGGAGACTCGATACCATGGCTCCAATATCCTGACTTTAAATCATTTGGATCTATGGGGATATTTAAAAAAAGTTGCGCTGAGGTGGACACAATAATTGATCGTATCATAGCTGCTGCCAATAACTTACAAGTTCAAAACGGACAAGAAGCAGAAACATTTCTATTGGTTTGTAGAAACTAGATAAGATGGTCCCAAAATGTTGTTCTAACATCAGGTATGTCAAACTATTTTATTATAAAACAACAAATTAATTCTATTAATAATTAATAACAGTAGCGGCAAAAGCAGTTGAATTGGCTGTATAAAAATCGGTGTTGTAAAGTGTAATTGATTTTTTTTTCTTGAGAATTTCTTTCAATTTTGTGTGCGGTTGCCGATTACACACAGGTTTTCGTGGACCAGATTTCAGTACCGTGCGAAAGTGTATTTTTAAATAATTTCTGAACTGCCCTTTTTGATTTTATTTTTACAAAATTGTATGTGTACATTAAAAATTTTTTTTAGATAACTTCTGGATTACGCTGTATAAATAACTATAATAATTATGTATTTTGTTTTGTCGCAATAAACAGCATTACGAGTACTACCACTAACTTTCAAATGATGATTTTAATTTTTCACAAATATTAAACTACGTATTATTAGATAGGTAACAATTTTCTATAATTGATGTTATTTATGTTGACACAGTACTGGAAAATTTAAATCTTGCTCTGCTTATACTCTAAACTCTTCATTGTTTCTTACTTTTATGGTCTTAAATATTTGTGAGGTAGAAAGAGCAGAGACGGTCCTGTTTTACTGAAATATACATTTTTCTAATGGCAGCCGAGGTAATAAAAATGATCGCGACCCTTCGTGCATATCTGCATAAAATTTAAGCATATGGCAGAACGTATAATCATTTCCAGTCGATTTCCATTGTTAAAGTAAGCCTCAGGTATTCAACGAATATATGTTATTTTTCTAAGCATGTTCAATTACTTAATTGGACTATTATCGGTCTGCCATGTTCGAAGAGACACATAATGCCGCGTTTAACATCAGAAGTGGGTAAAAAATTTATTTGCGCACACCCAGAGGCGTACCGAAAGCCTTTATCTTAAAATTAAAATAGAACCTGATAAATAAAATATTTCAATAGAGCGAAGCACCGTTCTTTTTAAGTACCTGGTTAATATTTTTTCAGTAATCGCGCTAAACTCATATCTGATAAACAATTTAGTTTTAAAACGGAAGTATAGTGCCATCGACGAAAAGATACCTGCACTTTGCGTTTTCATTGACTTGCTATTGTCAGTTTTGGGGAAAATAGGTATTAGGGGTAAGGCACATTTTATGATTAGTTAATTAAAATATGACAAAAGCAAGGTAATCAAATATGGAGTAAATCAAAGCACTGTCTTAGGGCCTATATTATTTATTATACAGGGTGTCCAGTAAAGAATAGTCCAAATTTCAAGGCTGCAATCTCTAGGCCATAATATAGCGATTTAACCCAACTTATCTCAGTCCAAAAGCTCAAGGTTGCCGACTTACGGGGCGTCAAAGTTAAAAATCGAAATTTGTTTTCTGCTAATATTCCAAACAGTTTTCAATATATTTGTTTAAAAATTGGTGCAGTCTTTCATGTATTAGTACAAAAAGTAAGTCCAAAATTTTTTGTGAATCGAAATGTGCAAATATCGGACTCGTTGTGGTAATCCTCGAAGTTTTATCATTAAAAAAAAACATACTTCATTAGTTACTCTAAAGTAAACCGTTTGAGAGAAAAAATAATTTTCGGTAGAGTTGCATGTTACGTAACACGTAGTAATTATGAAGGTTTTTTAAGCTATGATAAAGGTGGTCAAATTGAGATTAATCATAATATAATTTTTGTCATCTCAAAAACCCATTAGTGTCAATTTTAAAGCAAATATCCCGAAAACTGTTTGAAATATTAGAAAAAAAACAAAATTCAACTATTGATAAGTTGGATTAAATAGCTATATTTTGGTTTTGATTTTTTCAAAGAAATCTACTTAGGTACTGTTAATTACAAAAAACTAATTATATAGCATTTACTAGTTTAGGCTCACATATGTCAAACTTTGGTAACCTGAGAATTTCTGATAAAAATATTACTATTGAAATAACTCCTGTTACTACCATAACATAGCATGGTTTAGTCCAGTTATTATTAGTAGGTATATGGACTACTAACTCGTGTGTTGTAGTGTAGCTAATTATTATTTTAAAAAAATGAGTCAGTTCAGGAATGGGTTATCAAAATTATATATAGAAAAACTTATACTTACTCAAGTGATGAACTTAAATGTATAAAAAAAATACTGCGTATTACACGCATATTCTAAACAGGAGATCCAGTAAACACAAAAAAGTAATGAATGTACCAAGAAAATTTAAAACTATGGACAAAGTTGTTTTACCTATCTTGTCCCTAAGATATTTAACTTGTTTTTTTAACGAGAATCAGAGTAGGCAACCAGCAAGCAACGATTGCTATCGCTGCATAGACCTGTCGCTGTCATGTCATAATTTAATTCTTGTGTTTACGTTGTAGTTTTGTGTTCTTCTTCAGTTTTTAGTACCTTATTTTAATTTTAAACGTTATATAGTTATTAAAAAAAGGAATATGTGTCGGATACAGATATTTTCCCACAATATAGGTCGCCGGTTTGTTTTTCTAGGTTATGAGGCAAGACTGCCGCGGGTGTATTAAAAGTTTTCAATTATCACATCCATTTCGTTTGATTCTACTTAGGCATTTTATCTAACTGTGCCTACGGGAAATGTGTCTTATTGGTAGTGAGTGGTTGTAATGAGTGAAAATGTAGTTTTGCCAATTTGTAACAAAATAATGAAAACCGAATGCAAAATAATGGAGCTAACTGGATTAACTGTTACCTTTCTTGCAGGTATTATTACTAATAAGAATGTTAATTTTTGTCGTTTCTGCATTTAGAAACGCTGCAAAAAGACGACCGTATGGTACCTAGTTGACATTATTGACAGATGTAAGCTTTATCTATGGGTCTAAGTCATCTCAGTCGATGCTTATCATAGGCGCCGACTTTCTATAGTAAAAAAAGTATTTTTCCCCATTTTTTAAATATCAACTTAGTCATAGTTAACTCTAATGTAAAGAATTATACATTATTTTTGGGTTAACTTTTTCGATTGAAAGTATCCTTTTTACATGCCTGTTGAATTTACAATGTTTTTTGTTCATGACCCTAGACGCACATAGTTTCTGAAGCTATTTATTTGTGGCATAATTTTAGTTTTTCTTTAGTTTTATTGGGTTTTTGCCACACTTCTGAAAAAATAAAGATTAATCAAATAAGCCCTTGCGCCAAACGGATTAGTCAAGGGTTATTTTTGAAACTAAGCCTAACCAAAAAATCTCACATTATCTGCTTTTTTCAGTGTGATTTTTTCAGAAGTGTGACAAAAACCCAATAAAACTAAAGAAAGAGCACATAGTTTCCTTTCCAATATCTAAATTACACATCGATATCTAGTAGGTTTCCATTATTTTGCATTTGATGACCGTTCATGGTTTTTTGATATCAAATATTGCTGTGTATTGAACATTTTGAACTTAATAACTATCTAGGGTGGCTTAAATCAAAAAATTTTATATGAAGGATCCCTATTAAAATCTACTCTCAATTTGTTTGCACTTTATTCGGGATCACACATATTCCCTATATTTAGCCTTTTGATACTATTGGTATTTGGTATTTATATTGAAATATTTATTTGTCGTAAAAATGTGGTTATATTTTAGTGCATTTAGAAATTAGATTTATATATGTATTATTTTAATTTTGCATTCATTTTTGTTGTATTTTCTTTTCTCTGGTAAATATATTAATGTCTAGGTACCATAATTTGTTGAATTATTTTGTGGGTTATTTTCTCTTTTATGTTTCTTTTCTTGTCATGTAATAATTGTGTTTAAAAAATGTTCATATAGCTTGTCTTTAATTGCATATCGTATTTACTGTTTCTTAAATGACAATAAGAATTATTATTATTATTATTCAACGAAGTAGGTACCGTCCTTTCTTTTTTAAGCACCTGTTTATTTTTTTTTTCAGTAATTGCATGAACTCGTCTGAATATCATCAGTTTATTTTAATTTTCTTGCAAAGCATTAATAACATCATATTAATGAGCTAAAATACATATTACTTGTCATTTTCGGGCAAGGGAACCAGCGGAAAAGAACTGAACAGATAAGAGCTTTTAATATGTTGAGATAGACACTTTATAATATGTAAGTTATAATTTAAATAGCTTGTAAATGTGTTTCTTATCTGATCATTTGATAAAAACAAATACACATTTCCTTTTTAATCCAACAGTAGCATGTGGTTATAGGAAAAACATGAATAATATCTTCAATATAATTCTGTGACTGGTTGTTATTATATAAATTAATATTTTAATTAATATTGACAACGCAGGTGCGCTAATGTATAGGTGACTGGACACAATTTGTAGTAATTTTTTAAATAAATTGGAGCGATGGAACTGTAACTGATATATTGATGGAGGAATCATCATTTTATATATCGACAATTAATTCGTTTATTAAAATTATAATTACAAAAATACTGGATAAATAATAAATTGATATTTAAATTTGTACACACAAAATAATACAATTTTTCGTCATTAAAAGTTAACTTTTACATGATTCTAAGTTAGTGCCAAAACAAAATTTTTTTTGTCTGTACAGATTGTCTCAAACTCGATAGTATGGACCTAGTGTGAGGATACAAAAAAATTAAATCAAATTTGGAACACCTGGTGCTAAATGGGATAAGGTAAGCTCCATTTTCAACCTAAAGCATTAACTTTAGGATTTTACAGAAACGACTAATGACATTATGAATTATAATTTTTCCAGAAACATAATCAAATTTTTTTCCTGTTAAAAAGTTCTTTTTTTTTTCTAATAAACTTTTATTAAAGATTTTTTTCTGTATTACATTCCGTTTAAAGGTTATAAGCAATATCGTCCTAAAGATTCTCAAAAGAAATGCCACCAAAAAATTGCAGCAGTAGGGGGAAGGATCAAGTAGTCGTTGAAAATGATTGAATGTTTGTTGTTGAAAGTGCATAAATGTCACAAAATACTTGTCATTACTCAATAAGAACGTCAAACGTATAACTTGTATGCTTACAAAATGTTTTCCTATACAGAAAAAGTTGATATGTTGGTAATTTCGGCAACTCATAAAAGAATTCAAGAAAAGCTGTACAGTTATTATTATTATTATTATTATTACAAATTATAGAAGAGCAGAGGACTACTGTCCTATTGTGCTCACAAAGAAGAAAATAGATGAAGTTACACATATTATCCTAATATAAGTACAAAAAGAATAACAAAAGTTTTAAAGTACAATAAGAAAAGAGAAAAGAAAAATAACATAAATAAATTTTGCATCCACAGAAACTAACCTAATTGTTAAATAGATAACTGTCAATTCTATTCTTGAATAAGTACACTGTTGGCGAATCTACTATGTCCTGAGGTAATGAATTCCAAGTGTCGAAGACTCTGTTGCTCAGAAAATTTTGTCTGGAACGCGTTTTGAAGTTCTCCTTCTTAAGTTTTAAAGAATGTCCACGAAGACGAGTGTCTGTATTGAGTGGAAAAGCTGTGCCTATGTTGCCAAAGTTGAATTTTAAAATACGGTAAGTTAATATTAAATCACCACGAAGACGTCGTTGATGAAATGTCGTGAGATCTGCAGATATTAATCTATCGTGATAGGACGCCCGAACAGGACCAAGGGATAATCTAGTAGCTCCACGTTGAACTTTTTCCAACATATCTTGGTCCCTGATGAGATCAGGACACCACACTGGTCCCGCGTATTCAAGTATGGGACGCACATAGCTTTTGTAGAGTCTGCAGCACGATCAAAAGATAAATTTGAAAAAGCTTTTCGAAATAAAAACAGTTTAGTGTTCGCACGTTTACACACAGTGGCGATATGATCACTCCACGTAAGACTACTATTTACTATTACTCCAAGGTCGTTATGTGATGACACACTTTTCAGTAGCCGTCCATTAATAAAGTACGGAGAATTTGGATTGTTTCTACCAACATGCAGTACAACACACTTATCTACGTTCAAAGGAATAAGCCAGTCAGTACACCAAATCTGCAACGTATCGATGTCATTTTGAAGGTTTTGGTAATCGGTCGTGGGATCAGCGTATATTTTAGTGTCATCAGCGTAGAACGATAACGAGCTTGTGGAAAGATATTGAATGTCACTTGCATAAATAACAAATAATAGCGGGCCAAGAACGGAGCCTTGTGGGACTCCACTTGTAACTGGTCTTACCTCAGAATAATCTTGACCAACTCTAACCTTAAATCTGTCGCCAAGGAAGTCAGCTATCCATCTATTCAGGTTATCACGAATACCTAGATGATTTAACTTATAGAGAAGTCTACGTTTGGGAACTGGGTCAGAAGCTCTAGAGAAATCCAGATAAATAATGTCCGTAGGGGCTCTGTTATCTAGAGCTCTAGACCAGTCATTTACACAATGTAATAAGTTTGTTATAGTGGAACGACCTTTTACAAAACCATGTTGTTGATGTGGAACAATGTTCAAACGCAACAAAAATCAGACATATGTTCTTTAACAATAGACTCCATTATTTTACATACAATCGGCAGCAGACTGATTGGGCGGTAGTTATTAGCATCGAGTTTATTGCCTTTCTTGAAAATCGGTGTAACAGATGCAAGTTTCCAGGCTGGCGGTATAGAGCATTGAGTAAATGAGGCATTCATTATTTTGGATAAAGGATAACATAGAGTTTCGGCACATTTCTTTAAGAAGAAGGAAGATAAACCATCCAAGCCCGGTGATGAGTAACTTCGAAGAAGAGTCATTTGACGTTTTACTTTATCTGGTGTAAAATAAATGTCACTGAGTGATGATTGTACCCATGGGGTAGCCAGTTGTGGAAATGTATCGCACTGCGGCTCGTCTGTGAAAGATTTAGAAAAGGACAGAGCAAACATTTCTGCTGAGTCATAGTTGGATGTGCAAAGGCTACCATCATGTCTCTGCAGTAAGGGAATGGACACCTTAGAAGAGAGAGAGGAACGAATATATTTATAGAATTTTTTAGTATTTCCACTATTGACTATTGCTTCTTCATAAGACTGCCGGGATGCACTCAAGTGCAGCTTTAGAGTATTTGAGAATCTTCTATGAGTTACGAAGTCTTCAACTTGGTTAGAACGCTTATATTTTCTCCAAAGGTTTCTTTTATGTTTTATCATTTGTGACACTTCGTAGTCAATCCATGGTTTTAATTTATTACGAAAAATTTTTCGCTGTCTAGTATTATCTGACAAGAACTTCTTTGTAATGTTAAGAAAATTATCCCACATCAATAAACAGTTATCACCTAGAGCGTTATCCCAGTCAGTTAAAGCCAAGCAATGATTTAATGTAACAAAATCAGTTACTTAGAAAATAGTATAATTGTCTCATTTAAACATGGGCTCTGTATTAAATTGAATATGGGCTGTAATCACACAGTGATCAGATATTCCGATAGGAGAAGAAACTTCTACGGATGAAATCAGCCGAACATCGTTAGTAAAAACGATGTCGAGTGTTGACGGCTCGTTGTTTTGACGAAAGCGGGTGGGCTCATTTATTAACTGCGTTAGATTTGAGTTTAGAACGAAATCCATAAAAAGGTGCTTTATGTTAGCCAGATCATGAATAATTGTAATTGGCCATGTTATATCCGGAAAATTAAAATCTCCAACAATAACAGAATTCTCAAGGCATGACAATTCGTCAAGTTTTTCTAGTAAACTGATATTATCATCAAGGGAAGAGTCACCAGGACGGTAAACACAGGTAATATGAATTTGCACAGACTGTTTCTTCAATTTGAGAGAAATTAGATCAATATTAGAGATAGTTATGTCCACAGTAGATACAGAAAAGTTTTTAAGTATAGCATTTGCCAAATATATACAAACACCGCCACCTCTTCGAATTTCCCTGTCAGATCGGAAAATAGTATAATCTTGAATATTAATTAACGAGTCAGGAATTTTAGGTTTAAGCCAGGTTTCGCTTAACAAAATTATATCTGGTTTAAGTAGTTGTACTGTACATAAAAGTTCATTGTATTTGGCCTGAATGGAATCTAGATTTGTATACAGAAGGAACCAATCAGTTAAACATGGTAAGGAGGAAACTTGGGAAGCTGGTGTGTTATTGACGAAATGTTACAATCTTAGGAGAGCCATGAATATATTTAATAGTTAGATCTTTCTCACCATTTTGAAGTCGAGTATCAAGTTCACTTCGCAATTCTTTGAGGTGTTGCTGTTGAATAGGCGTTTTATCGTCTAACATCTTTAAAGCACTGGTTGAACGATTTTCTAAAAGCTTTTTCTTATTTTTGAGAATATATTTAGCCTGCGATTCGGATGGAAAACTACCTATATCGAGAAGATATCCAGAGCGCCTCATTCCTGATCATAGAACCTTTACAATATTGGAGGCGACAAAATGAAAATGCATTTTCTGTTCGAAAAAATCAAATAATTGAAGGGTAAGAAACAATGTTAATACAGCTAGATTATTGCAGTATTTCGAACAAAATCTACGAAATTCTTACGGCAGGCTAGCCCGAATTTGAATAAATCAGCCGTTCAACGAATACAGACCAGTTGGTATCTACAAACTACTACAATTTACAATTTTGAGTATTTGTTAGAGCGTCGCATTGAAAACAGACTTAATTTGGTAGCTCAGATTGTAGTGAATGTAGAAACTGTTGATCAGAACCTTTTTTCGACACGAAAGTCAGTTTGTCAGTAATGGTTTGTCAAACAGGCCCAACAAACACTATGTCCATTGCATAGACCTTATAAATCATGGACGCGCCCAAAACCGTTTTCTGTCTATACAAATCGTTGATGCTCAGATATGTGCGACAGAGATAGAGCTACTCCGGGCAAAAACCCACAGATCATTGGCCGAAAAAAACAAAAACCGTAAATGACAGACGTATGACATTTACGATGACAGACCGACTCCACCATGGTTTATGAGTCTTTAAAAACGATTGCTAATAAACACAACTAAATCACAAAAGGAACACAAATCATTAACAATATTAACAGGAAAGGTTTTGTCAGATTATGTTTATATATTTTTCTGTCATAGAACATCTGTTTTTTCCCGGACTAGCTTCATCCATCTTGTACACATCAGGACACCGGACCTCTCTTTCTAGGGCCGGTCCATGATTTATAAGGTCTATGGTCCATTGAAAATTCCCAAATTGTAAATTCTGTTCAAAACCAAAGCTATTTTGGAATAAATGTATGTTGCGGCATCATCGGTAAGAATTTAATTGGGAATTTATTTTTATTAACATACATTAAACAGCATGATTTTCCTAAATTTCTTACAAGCAGAATTTCCTTCTCCACCCCACAAAACCAGAATTGTGTAGCAATATTTAAATAACACTTTCCCAGAAAAATGGATTGGGATTAATGGACCTTTTCAGTGGCCTGCAAAATCACCAGGTCTAACACCCCTCGGTTTTTTATGGTGGTGGTTAAAAAATAAAGTTAGCAAAACCCTTCGCGATATTAATCATTTCAAAGAAAAAACTTACAAAAAATTACAAACGCTTGTAATGAGTTAAACGGCATTTCACAAAGTCAGGCGAAGATTGGATACGTGTCTTGAAATGAGATGAGGTCATGTAGAGAATAGAATGTAATATGTATGTAGTATGAGATCGTTTGTCACATTTTTGAAGTTTAGTTGTTGTTTTAACTGTCTTAAAGAATTATTACATTATTATTAGTTTAATCCTTTTATTTATTCTTAGTGACATGTATGCACGTTAAACAACGAACATACAATTATTTTCCAACGAATAATTGATCCTTTCACCGCTAATGTGATTTTTAGGTTTTATTTCTTTTGAGATTCTTTAGGGCGATATTGCTTATAACGTTTAAACGGTAAGTAATATAGAAAAAATTACGTGTCAAAAAAAGGTATTACAAATGTCAAAACTTTCTCTTTACATTTTTAGTAACGTTTGAATTACGCGATACAGTTCTCGAAAACTTTTTTGCTTGCTTTCTCAAATAAATGTCGTTCTCGAAAGCAATAATATTTTGCAAATTAGCATAGAAAATAACTACCATGGATCACTTTTTTTCCATTAAGTTTCGAATACAAATTATTGGAAGTTGGGACACGGAATATACTTAAAAAACTTTGCTTTTTGATATTTATCATTATGAATTTTTTATTTTCAAACTGAAAACCTATTTTATTACAGTATTTTTAAATTCTCATAATTTTCTGAATGCAATGATACCAACTAATTGACATTTATACATATTTATTTTAATTATTAGTTTTTAAATGTTCCTAAGGGCACCTACACGGAGAAAAGTAGGTAGTTGATGAAGTCAAAGAAATTTTGATTCCACTAACCAAATTATTTCAGTCATTTGATTATTTTTGTTAATTTTTAAATACATCTTTGGTTAAGACGATATATGATTCTCTTTGACTGCACAAATGAGGTTACATAAATACATATTTTGTTTAAATTTCAGATTATTTGTTACTCACAGCAAATCAATATTTTGGTATATTAACAAATTATTTTCTTGAACGAATTAATTTTGACATTCACTTGACTACTCGTATAATATAAATTAACAATTTATAAATTTTATTTTCAAGACAAGAAAAACGTAAAATTAAAAAGCATTATCGCTGTTTAACATAGCATAAATTACCTTTTTCCAATTGGTGTGATTACTATCTCACTAAAACTAAACATTATTTATACACTTGCACTATGCAAATAGTGGGATGCTCCCTAAATCCTGATAACCTGTTAGCTGTTGGCTAATGTCCGCCTGTGTCATAACCGACATATGAACAATAATGCGTGAGATATAGGTGTCTACATCTAGTGGTCACTAGCTACTTAATAAAATAATACTTACTGATGCAAAAAATAATAGAACATTGCACAATTGTGATTTTATAGCAATTTATTTGTGTATAATTAAAAAATCATAATGGATGAGCTGCTTTGACCCTGTTCGAGACAATGTTACGCAACGAGGTTCTGTAACAAATAAGTACGCGGCTTAACTTAACTAATGAACTACTTTTTTCCAAATAAATAATGGTGGTTTTTCTCTGTTTGGTTAAATGATTGATTTTATTTAAACATGAACTACTGACTGCCATTAAATACATAAAATTAAGGAAAATTTACCTTTTTGGCCTAAAAATGCTATTGTTACATTGCGGTAAAAAAAACAAATTTATGAAAGGCACCCTAATGGCACTTACCTAATTGAGTGGATCATATCTTCAATAAGCAACTGAGCACTTAATTATAGTAGCGGTAAAGAGAAAATTATGAGAAAATCGGGAAAGAAAAGAAATTGATAATCAAATTATATTTATATCGAATATTTCAGCATACAAATATTTGAAGAGTATTAAAAAATAGATCTAATTGAAAGAAAAGGGTTAAACTATTACCTATATATTTAACTAAGGTGAAACGTAACAGTATTGTTCTATTGTTTTAATACTTATTAATGTCCGATATTTGCATTATTAAATGATCATAATGATATTTCGCTGAGGTTTTTACATTCTCTCGCCCAGACACTTTCCCTCTTCAAGAAAAAAGACCCGAAGCCTTGGTCCGGTCTCCTGATCCGTGGCGAAGACCCACGTCGGCGTCTCTTTGTTTCACACCTCCAACCCGTTCCAGCAGTTAATTAGTTTCAGCATCTAATTATCGGAGCGGGCTCGCTTTTCGTGGATCCCATAAATAATCGGGACTCGAACGCAAACCAGAGGCGTACCACTGTAGAGCAAATACAACACTTTTATACCTTACATAAAAACGAACATTTTCCGTTGTACAATAATAAAAATTATAGTAAATTTACACATTGTTTACATCACGCATTACTGTAGAAAATACCAAATAGATTTTGTACTATTAATGTTTGTTGAGACATGATACCTTGGTAAAAGTTGGAAAAGTCTCGCCTTGTCTTGCAAAACAAGTCAAGGGTTTCTTTAAAGTTCTGTTCTTTTAACGATATGTCTTGCCTTGTCTCATGAGAATCTTATAAATTTCTTATCCCGCAATTTTGCAACACATAATTCTTGCGCGATTCTAGCATACAAATAAGACACATGGAATTATATTTAGTAGTAGTGGTGGTTACCGTCTTAATCCTACAGATCACACGTAACCATTTAGGATCGAACGTCGACAATGGTCGATTGGTAGACGTTATAAAATATAAAAATGGATAGTTTTACATAGTAATTTGTAAACAATGGACGAAATAAGGGAAACATAATTGGAATTCTTTTAGTCAAATGGTGCCACTGAAATTATAATTAGTTCTAGTTTAGTAAAACTAGACTAAGACTCAATATACTTTGATTTTAAAATAGTTATTTATGCAACAAGTACAAAAAGTAAGTGTTTATTGCACGCTACGTGAAATTGCCCAACGAGGCCGTCAGGCCGAGTTGGACACACGTCGAGTGCAATAAGCACTTTTTGTACGAGTTGCGTACAATATTTTTTGTACGTTCATGCAAAAACCAAAAAATGATATTTAGATGACACTAAGTCTAGGAAAATGTGTCGTCGATTTGAACGTTTATGTTTGTCATGATGACAAAACGCTGTAGTAGAATGACAGATGAATGAAATAAACATGTAGTGCAATAAAGAACCACTTTTTCCACTAAATATAGTTCAATTAAGTTTTGTTTTTTGCATGAACGTAGAAAAATAATTTTATATGCTGGATATCCTTTAAACAAAGTATATACATATCAAGAATAGAAATGTACGGTTTATTATTTTGACTAATGTTCACATAAATATTGCCCCTTCTTATATTTACCTTCTTGTCGTAACAATATATCTTTCTTGCCTCACAAGACGTTTTTTAAATCTTGTCTTATCTTGCTGCCAAGTCTTGTTATAGTCTTGTGTTATCTTTCGAGACCAAGGCATGATCAATAAAAAAGCATGAGAAAATTGCCACGACTATGTAGGGTAGAGTGGGGCTAGTTGAGCATAGGGGTAAGTAAGTAAGGAATTTATCGGACCATGCGAACTCAAGTTGACTGCAACAACTTTCGATAGGTTAAAGTAAAATTAAAAGATTGTTTACTTTTTTATCTGGACGGTAAACAACAACGACTATTAGATTGAGATAGGTATTTCTAGTTTATTTAGTCCTTCTATTTTCTAGGTTTTATTCGTAAATTGAACTTATCTTTAGAATAAAAATGTTATATCTATGTATTTGAAAAATGGCGGGTATGGGGTTAGTTGAGACACATTGCTCAACTAGCCCCTCTCTAGTTATAAAATATTATTTATTCATACCTATTTCAAAATGCGTACCTTTAAAAAAACGAATCAGGCCGCTGCTACTCCAGAGCTACTAAGGACATATGTAGATGTCGTTCTAGAAAATGGTAAAACAAAAAGAGCAGCGTCTATTGATTTTTGAATTCCAAGAATGAGTTAGATAGGTATATAAAGAAACTGCATAATCAAGAACAGCCAACAATGGGATATATTGCGCCAATGAAACTTTTTAATCCTGATTAAGAAAAATCTTCAAAGATTACCTATCTGGTGAAAGCTACAGGTGTACATTATTATGGATTAAAGACAAAAAATGTCCATATACTTGTTTAACACTGCTGTACGATATGAAATTTTCAAATTTATGGAACCACAAGATAACACGTAAAGGCTAGCTCTCAGGTTTCTTAAAAACGAATGCTGAATTATCCATTAGAAACAATACTACTAATAATCTTGAGAGGGAAATTTCTTTCGAAGACACATGAGTTGCCAATGATTTTCTAACAATTTACTTTACTTTTAGTTTAAATTTTAGTTTTTTTTAAAGAAATAATATGTTTATTGCCAGTTTAAGTTATTAAAATAAAGAAATAGTTTCTTTTGGCAGTTTTTTACTGAATGAGCAATGTGCCCCACAGGGTGGTCCAACTTACCCCGTTAATGAGGGTAAATTGGGCAACTTGTTCTATACTTATTAGATGAGAATTTTCACAATTATCGATATATTATTTCAAAATTTGTAACCAGTATTATGAAGTCAGAAGTTCAACGGTTCTATTGATATACTTGTTAGTAACAGAATATGAAAATTATATTTTTTTCAATCCTCGATGAAATAAGTGGCACAACCATCCCCACCCTACTCTACTACAAGAAACTTCAGGTAAATAGTGATAATATAATAATCATACCTCGCATTATATTCACGAGGATCAGTCCAGAAGTCGTAGACTTATGCGGGAAGGGGGCGGCATTTGCGCAAAGGAACGACTTACTTTGGTAGGCCGTAACCACCATTCAGTGCAGGAATGAAGGAAACCTGGGAAACCTAATTAATTAGAGTGGTAGTAAAATGTCGACCAGTATCAATGTCTCACATTGACCCAAGCTAACATTCTTCCATTCTACCATACCCACAGAGAGGGTGCCAATACGGTCTACCGGCTGCGGGGCTCGAACCCTCACCGGTCTAGCCACATCGATTCAAGTACTGACGCCTTAAACACCGCGACCACTGACCGACAAATACTGTAAAATTACATATTTTATGCCAAATGACATAATTTTTATAAAAAAATACGTAACGATGTTGTTGACGATTGTTTCATGGATGCATATTTACATAATGTATTGTGAATTTGCAAACAAGTTGTAATAACATCCAATAAAAATTGTCTGCATCACATCACGTGATAGCGTGAGGAGGTGAGAAGTTACAATTACGCTTGTTATTCTTAAGGAAGCATACTTGTGATCGTTTTTTGTGCTGTGGTGTTGTAATTTACAGTGTATGTACAATGATATATTTTTTATGTACTAACTTATTCAGCAACAGCTTTGAGAAATAAGTATAAGAGAGACTTCACCTTTATTTTATCTTGAATTTAAAATTTTCAAATGAGGTAGCAGTAACATGTAGCATGTAAATGCTACGCTGTCATTCAAAATCCATCCGGAAATTACTGTATTAATAATATTACAGGTGAAGGTTAAGTTAGTTTTCTGTAAATATATATCTTATTCTTTATCTACTTTAGCTATAATTAATATTAAAAGTTAAATACTAAGTGGTTTACTTATGTTTCTCGCATAAGATAATGCCTAAAAACATTTACACTAATGCAGAACTACTATTTTTGTTGATAATATAAAAAATAAACTTATTTTTAATATTAATTTTACAACAACATTATAAGAGCATATTGCGGGTTAATAATACAATGGAAATGGACATCCATTACATAGGAGTTTAGTTAAACCCAGGATAATATTACAAAAAGCATAGAGAGTTACATATGAATTTTACATAGAACTGGTACCTAATAGTACACTGGTAATAGTACTTTACACGTCAAATAATAATTTTCCATTACAGTTGTAATATTACATTCTACTGTGTTATTTCACAATATTGATCTAACTAACAATTCACCATGTAATATTACAAATAATTGTTCTCAGTGTTAGTCTAGATTTGTATAAGTCCAGTGAGTCGAAGTATTTAGTCTGAGTTTGAATACAACGTTATTTTTTTAATTGAGTTTCATTTTGTAGTAATTTATATACGAGATGTTGAAATCCGTGATCTCGTTTCCGTAAATTCGAAACAGACATTTATGAAAGTCACATTTTCTATACAAAAGCGCGTATCTTTACGAATGTAGTTCAAAAGAACAGAAATAAAAGAATTGTCTCGTACATTGTCGGAAATGGAGAGCTGTAAACACACCAATTATTCATAAAATACTTGTACTTACGGGCGCTCCTATGCCATCTTCGAAACCTGGTGTTTACTGGAAAAAATCATCGCATCCTGGCATATAATTAAATAATCAGCATTTATTTCACTGTGTTATTCTCGGCAACGCAATATTTGCAAACTGTTGTCTGCTGTGAACAAAAGAAAGGAACAAAAGGGGCACTTGCGTGAGACATACATAATTACATGGATAGTGCACACATTTGGAGAACCTGACTGGAAAATATTGATATTGACAGTATATTATTATTTTATAATTGTTTTAGTAAAACATTTATACGTAATAGGCACACCACAAATTGGATGCACGCCTCTGTTAAGTACCAAATATTAGCCGGCCCATCGTCGACCATCCATTTTGCGGCCCCTTTCAGCGATTAGTGTCGAAATCATTACTTAGGTGTAAACTTGCAAGGCAATTTCGCCTACTAATAATTTATTACTTCATATTAACCCTGCATCGATACCCGCTCCATTTCTGCGAATGCTGCAATCGATGTGTGAAAAGAGACAAAACATTATTATCTACAAATAAGAAGGTAGATATCCAACGTCATCCTAGATCTGTTGGGGCCATGACCTGTGATAGAAATAGTCATAATATAAAAAGTAAAAGCTTTTCATGAAAAACATTATTTACTAGGTTATACCCATAGATTTAGAAAGAGGGAGACAAGCCATGGACTGTTGCGCATTCTACCAATTTCCCACTCCTCTCACCCACCAATCACATACATCAATTTGAGTAATATCATATTCAATCGTTTACTAACATTGTTGGTTGGTGTAGTTTGAGATTACATACGTGTCCGTATCAACGCTGTATTTAATTTAATGTTGTTGTTTACTACTACTTTTGGTATAAATATCTATACCAAATGTAATTATTAATCTTTGGCCAACAAAATAATGGAATTGGAAATAGGATAGGATATAAGATAAGAATATTGGAAATTAGAATAAATGTGATATTATTTACGACAACTTGCTGTTTGCTTGCTGAAGTTCCATTTAGAATTATAATTTTGGATTTCCTAAAGGTGAACAAAGAAAATGTTGGATAACTGGCTTAAATTGAAGGAAAGACAATATTTTTCAATATTCTATAATGTCAGCCACTTTCATATAGACGAAATAAACATATTAACGCTAATTCCTTATCAAAATTTAAATATTAATTTTAATAAAAAGGTAGAAGCTTAATAATAGTATATAATTAACCTATCCATAGCAAAATTGTATTGCTCAAATAGGACTAATAATAGTTATTTATGCAACAAGTATAAAAAGTAAGCAATAAGCACTTTTTGTACGAGTTGCATACATATTTTTTCTACGTTCATGCAAAAACCAAAAAATGTTATTTATATGACACTAAGTACAGAAAAATGTGACGTCGATTTGAACGTTTATGTTTGTCATGATGACAAAAC
The DNA here is from genome assembly GCA_025584915.1 of Monochamus saltuarius. Classification (NCBI taxonomy): domain Eukaryota; kingdom Metazoa; phylum Arthropoda; class Insecta; order Coleoptera; family Cerambycidae; genus Monochamus; species Monochamus saltuarius. Next base: position 18,742,997 of record CM046723.1, on the reverse strand, counting down.
GCTGGCGTAGAATGACAGATGAATGCAATAAACATTTTATTGCACTAGTGCAATAAAGAACCACTTTTTCCACTAAATATAGTTCAATAAAGTATTGTTTTTTGCATGAACGTAGAAAAATGTATTTATCTATCTATAGGTGCATAACAGATACAGAAAACATTTGTTATTGATCGAAAAAATAATATTATTAAATACGTACATGTGCTGTTGTTTAATTTGTTAATGGACTGTAGTTTTTGTGAATTTAGATATAGAAAAATTTTAAATGCGGTAAAGAAAATAGCTTAATCAAAATGCGGGAGAAAACTTCACTCACCTTTATTCCAGCGATGGATGAAGTTCTGGGTGGAGAAAAGACTATTTTTGATTTCAGCTTATCGGAAAAACACACAACGATAATTTTGCAATCACGTGTCGACGGTTCAGCGGTAGATTTCAGTCTTCTTCCTTCGACTCACGCTACGCGAATGTAGTGGGGTGAAGTTATTCTCATTTTTTCGCGCAAAAAATAATAATAGGTAAAAACGCGGAACATCCTAATTAACCAAAAATATTAATTAAAAAATATAAGCAGGCGTGAACATTCCCACCCACCTTTTTGTGTAAACAAAAATAAATTGGATATAAATTAAAAATTGAAATAATAAAAAAATAATAACAAAAGTTAAGTAAATGTGCGGGAAATTAATTATTCGGTAAGGGGCATAATTTAACCAATGGTACGAGAAAGAGGGGTTTTTACTGATTTTATACCCGCTTCCCAAAGACCTCCAAAGTGAGGTGCGGATGGCGGGTTGAATTGCCACCGAATTCTTTCTGTATTAGAAGCATTCATCATTAGATTTGTCAGATATTTACTTGCACCCTGAAAATTTGTTCCGCAGTCACTAAAAATTTGCGAGCAACGTCCACGACGTGCAATAAATCTCCGTAATGCGGCAACAAAACATTCTGTAGAAAGATCCGTAGCCAATTCTAAGTGGATGGCTTTAGTATTAAAACAAATGAATAAACTAATGTAAGCTTTGTGCGTTTTTGCACCCCTTATCTTGTTTAAAGTTATAAAATATGGACCACCAAAATCAACACCTACGATTGAAAATGGTTTAACTTGAGACAACCTAGTAACAGGTAAATTTCCCATAGGGGGTTGTAGCGGTTTTGGATTTAGACGCCAACATTTGTGACAGTTTGAAACAACTTTGCGAATAGCTCTTCGCATTGATAGTATCCAAAAATTTTGTAGTAAAATGTATTGTAGTGTCTGAGCACCAGGATGTAAAAAACATACATGTGTACTTTCAATAAGTAAATCGGTAAAGCGGCATCTAGGCAAAAGTATAGGGTGTTTTCTATTAAAAGCAATTGAGGAGTTCTGTAGCCTACCTCCAACTCTTACAATAGAGTTTTGGTCTATAAAAGGATTTAAATTTCGCATAGATTTAGAAAGAAGTTGCCTTTTATTAATTTTCTCTATATCTTCGAAAAATTGAAACTGAATATAGTTTATTAATAACATTAAGGCATTATTTAATTCATTAAGTGTAAGGACGCCACTTAATTTTTCGGATGCGGGTTTTATGTTGTGAATAAAGCGAAGAATATAAGCTACAATTCGTTTTAATTTTTCTAACGAAGAATATTTATCTATAAGAGAACCAATGTGATCTAAAGATACGCGAGTAGTTAGAATAATTTTTCTTTCTTCTGATCTTATATCAGAATCAGGGGTTACAAAACTAACAACAGGCCACTCATTGTTAGGTAATTTTAACCATGGTGGACCCACCCACCATCTAGCATGGTTAAGAAACTTGGAGGAAGCAATCCTCTGGAGGCACAGTCAGCGGGATTGTGGTCAGACTGAACGTAAAACCAACTAGATGGTGGAATACTTTCTTGTATTAAAGTCACACGGTTACTGACAAAAGTTTTCCATTTATGAGCTGATGCTTTAACCCAATGTAAGACTACTGTAGAGTCGCTCCAAGCAAATATTTCATTTATATTAATTTTATAGCGGTAAGTATTCAAGACAAATTTTAGAAGTTTTGACAACAGGTAAGCGGCACACAATTCTAATCGCGGTATAGAAATGCGTTTAAGAGGAGCTATTTTTGATTTACTACAAATAAGATGAATGGAAATGTTTCCATCGGAAGTTTCAAATCTAAAATAAATAACTGCGGCATAACCACGTTCGGAACCATCGCAGAAACCATGAATTTGGCAGTTCGTAATCTTTAATGGCACGCAGCAACGAGGGATGGATAAGTGAATAAGAGAAGAAAGTTCGGATTTATATTTATCCCAACGAATTAACACCTCTTGAGGAGGGGTTTGATCCCAACTTAAACCTAAAGTCCAAAGATGTTGCATCAAATATTTTGCGAAAAAAGTAATTGGTGATAAGAAACCAAGAGGATCAAAAATCCTTGATAATTCTGATAAGACTGTACGTTTTGTACATGGACGATTTAAAGTTTCTATTGAATAACAAAAAACATCTGAAGTAGTTAACCATTTTAAAACGAGAATTTTAATAGATCTATCTTCTTAAGAGAAAGAAAGAGACTGATTTTGTCTCAGATTTTCGGGAATAGTATTTAAAAAATGAATATTATTACTGGCCCATTTTCTAAGTGAGAAACCTCCCCTACGTAACAAAGAAATAATTTCTTCCTTTAATGTGAGGGCCTCTTCGAGTTTAGAGCAACCAGTGATTATATCATCAACATATATATCAGACTGAATTATTTGTGAAGCTAAAGGGAATGAATTGAACTCATCACTAGCAAGTTGTTGAATCGTTCTGAGAGCAAGAAAAGGTGCCGAGGAAATACCGTATGTAACGGTTTTTAGTCTGTACTCTTGGACAGGGTCATTTGATGAAAATCTCCAAAGTATTCTTTGGTAATCTCTATGATGCGGATGAATATTTATCTGCCTATACATCTGCTTGATATCAGCAGTAAAAACAAGCGGGTATAAACGAAAGTGTAACAATAAGGTCATAATATCTTTTGAAGTTTAGGGCCAACCAAAAGGCAATCATTAAGAGAAGTGCCATTTACTGACTTTGCAGATGCATCAAAGACAACTCGTAATGGTGAAGTACTGCTATTAGGATTTATAACAGAATGATGGGGAATATAAAATATTTTACCTTCATGCAAAGGGGAGAAGTGACCAGTTCCATATGTCCACTCTGTAGATAATCTTTCATAAATTCCGAATAAGAATTATAAAGAGAATCATCCTAAAACAAACGTCGTTCGAAAGAATAAAAGCGGCGTAATGCATTTGACTTCGAATCGTCAAATAATGGATCGGAATTTTTAAAGGGAAGAGATACACTATATCGTCCAGAAAAGTCCCTACAGTGGGTTTCGACAAAGTTTTTCTCACAAAGTAAATCATCAGGTGAAAAGGTAATCATTTTAGGTACTTCTTCCACTTCCCATAACCTTTTAAGATTATTATCTAAAGAATAATCATGACAGAGACCTAACATAGAATTAATATACTGCAAATTATTATCATTAATATTTCCCATTAAAATCCAACCAAATGTTGTATTTATAGCGGAAGGGGTATGCACATCACCAGAAATACGACCGCTTTTAATAATTTTACTGAAAATATCAGCACCAAGTAGCAAGTCTACGCAAGCGGGAGAATTAAAATTAGGATCTGCCAAATTTACATCATTAATATGGGTCCAGTTTTGAATATTAATAAATCGGTTTGGCAAATTGGAGCATATTTTATCAATAATGATTGCATCTAAAGTGTAATTTAAAGACGAATTATTTAGCGGTTTTATCGTACAATTTACTCCGCCTGAAACTGATGTGACATTTGTATCATTTAACGCATGTATAGCTAACGATAATTTAAAACGGGATAATCCTAATTTATTTACTGCCCTTTGAGTTATAAAATTGGCTTGAGAGCCACCGTCTAACAAAGCACGCATTTTTGAAAGTTGCCTCGCGAATCTTAAATTTCTAATTGAATTGTACTTAACAATACATTAGTTAAAGCGGTTTGTAAATTTAAAGACTGAATATTATTTGATGTGGCAAGTAAAGTAGTGCTAGGACCGGGCTCGGGATTATTGCTCGGACTAGCGGTTGGTAAATTTCTGTGACTATCAAAATTACCATTATTATTTTCAGGCTGCGGTGTATTAAAATGTAACATAGAATGATGCCTCAAATGGCAAACGCGACAAGTTGATTCAGAATTACAATTTCTGAATACATGAGAGGTGCTTAAACAGTTAACACAGCAATTATTTTGTTTAACAATATTGTATCTTTCACGCGGGGTTTTTGAACTAAATAAAGGACATTTGTAAAGAACATGATCTCCTTTACACATAAAACAGAGACGATTTGTAGTATTAGTTAAGAAAGACGATGTTTTGCGGTTGGGTGATTTTAACGAATTTTTAGGAATCAAATTAGAAGAAGTTTTCTTTGTTTGTTGCGTACGGGAAGAATGAAGTGTGCGTAATATACTGTCTAAAGAGTTACATTGTTTTTCCAAAAACTCAGTTAAGCGTTCATAAGATGGCATTTCAGTTGAACCGTATGCAAGTTCAAAGCGGGAAATAGTATCAGCATCTAGTTTTCTCAAAAGCAAATTAACTAAAATAAAATCCCATTCTTTTACTGGGTAATTTAAACTAGAAAGAGCATCTAGATTTTGAGCAAATATGTCCAGTAATTTTTTGAGATTTTCAGGATTGTCTGAAGTTAAACGAGGACTATCATGAATTTCATCCCAATAAGCACAGGCTAATGCCCTTTTAATAGATTATTGTAAGCAATTAAATAGTTATCTGCTATCAAAGGCGTACGCTGAACTAATAATTTTGGCGGACCATCTAAACAAGAATGTAAATGAGAAAATTTTTCTATGTTAGTTAAACTGTCATTATTATGAATAAGAACGTTAAAAATGTCAATGAATGTTTTAAAGAATTTTATGTCACCGTCAAACGTTGCTAATTTCAACTTCAACTCCGTTTTTTAGGATTAGTTTTAGTGGAAGAATTCTTTGGCGGCTTATCAGTTTTCTCAAACAAATCATAATGAATGCCCTGAATACTATAGAAATAATGCTCAAATTCAGAGCGAATCTGTTCCTCAGCAATTATATCACCATCCTCAAGACTGGAAACAAGTAAAATAATAGATTCTTGTTGTTTATTAAAGTTTTCAAAAATCGTATTTATGTTTTTGAATCTTTGAATAAATACAGAATGATTTGATTCATTTTTAATGCGCGCTCAGCTATATTGAAAAGTTCTTTAATTCGCGTAATTTCACTATGACGTAACGCTTTGCTTTTTCTAATTTTATCAGCACTTGCCATTTCAATAGAAATGAATTACTACAAATATTTGATTCCGGCTCTGACCTGTAAACAGAGTTCTCAACAAGGCACAAATAAGACGCAAAAAAAGGATTAGCAAAAAAGTTACTGATATCAATTTAACTATCGACTGTGAAATATAAAATAAGTATAAGGCAAACTATTTTGGCTAATTAGGAATGTATATAATTAACGATTGAACAAGTAATAAAATGAATAAAAAAAATATCCGCGGCTCGTCAAGGACCAAAAAAAATGTTGTTTAATTTGTTAATGGACTGTAGTTTTTTTGTGAATTTAGATATACGAAAGTTTTAAATGCGGTAAAGAAAAATAGCTTAATCAAAATGCGGGAGAAAACTTCACTCACCTTTATTCCAGCGATGGATGAAGTTCTGGGTGGAGAAAAGACTATTTTTGATTTCAGCTTATTGAACATGTGCCTATATTAAATCATTAATTATTCGTGAAAACATTTTTAAATATAACCCTGATGTTTTCCCCACCTAAGTCACTTAGCCTCCGTAAAACAGGTAATCTTTGCGCAAGTGAAATTTAGTCTTTGTTACCTCAATCCCTTCCAACATCTCTGGTTATACCTAAACGCATTTCTAAAGATATTAGTAACGGAACGGATCAAAATAAATCTACATTTATCAGGAGTATTAAATCTCGTATTGTTTCTCGTACATAGCAGCAATCGCCAGTAGTTCAATCACTTCAAAAGGAGAATTCAATACCTATATATTACAGCTTGTTTCATATTTCATCAACAATTCTACATTATATGCCATCGGCGTCAAGTATATAGACAGAAAATACTATTATTGCTTCTGGATTTTGCTTTGATTTATTGACATGTTGCCATAGCGAATAAAATAAGTGCCTTTCAGTAGTATCAGCATTGGTTACATAATTATATATATAGCGGTATCAAAGCAACCTAAAGTGAATACAACTAACAATATATTTTTTCTTCTACAAAATAAATTAGTAAATTCATTCCTTTATAAAGAGACTATGAGCATTACAATTTTGATTACAATGCCTACGTATGAAGATGTATAAGGTGTGACGTTAATAATGTATAAAATTAGAAGACAGCTTTTTGACAATATTTTAAATAAAATAGTCTTATTTAAATAAAAATAATCTTTACGTATGCAAAGTAACAACCACATTTCAAAAACGAACCAAAATTTGAAGGCCTGGCAAATTGCGTTTAGAATTTCTTAAATTTAACCATGAATTGGTGCAATCGCTTATATCAGTCGATTTTACATTGTCATAAAGAAGAGCCTAGATCAGCAGTAGGTCTCTGTGACATACAAAAATTCTATGAATTGAAATGTTTGATAATTAGGATTAGATAATTTTATATGCAGGATGTTCTTTAAATAAAGTATATACCTACAATAGAAATGCAAAATTAATTTTTTCAACTAATGATCACTTAAATATTACCCCTTCCTGTATTTGCAATATTCCTTGCCTTGTATAGCAAGGACCTTTTTAGATCTTGTTTTGCAATTAGAGGTGTCAAGTCTTGTCGTGATCTTGTCTTGTATTTTGAGGAATACAAGATCAAGAAAAAGCAAGACAAGAAGCCAACACTACTACTGATACTGTTGAGGGGATTCTTGGGACCTGGCAATAAGTATGCCATTTTGTGTGTCGATGCCATGTATGGGTCTGCGCTAAAAGAGGACAATTTCAAAGATTTCTGTAAGATTTAATTTTATTTTATGTATGGCTAGTTTAGTGATTATGGAAGTGAAGTTAGAGTTACTATTATTAAAGGGAGATTACAGTTAAAGACACTTTACTACCGAAATAAATAAATAAAAAGTACATATTTATATTCTATTTTAGTTGGTGCACCCAAAAGTCAAGTGATATAAAAGCGCTTATAACTGCTGCATCCAGAACCATACTAGAGACGATTTTAGCTGCAAGAATTGATGTTCAATTGACATGAAAATAAAATTTAATAAAAAAAGATATTTTTCAAATAAGACTTTTTATTCCAAATATTGTCAAGAAGTTTCCTCTTTGTACATTATAAAAACCACAGTACTTTTAAATTTATTCAGAGCTTTGTACATTGTAACACAGCAATTTCGAGTTTTTTAAACTCCTATTTCATATTTTTTAAGTATATTCCGTGTAGCAAAATCTATACATTCCAAAAACCACACACGAAGCCGCGGTTTAAGTGGACAGAATGGCCAGCAGTCAACTTGTTTTAAACCATCAATTCAGCAATCGCGAATTTATCTGCTTGTCATGTTTTCCTGACAGCCTCCCCGGGCAGCTCGAGCAGGCGGCGTCGCAGGCAGTTAATTGAATTTACTGATATGTAAATAAAAATATCAAACGGGTACCGCTGCGTCGTGGATTGCTCTTCAGCTGCCAGCTTTACGAATACCTCTAATTTTCTGTAGCATTCGATAGACATCTTATAATAAGGATCTAAAGTACATATTCAAAACAAGAAATTACAAAGGGCCAATTTATGAAACATGTCATTGAAATCAGTTACTACAAATAAAATATTAGATGAGACATACTACCTATACCTGTGTTTATTAGTTCTATGGTATCAACACAATTTCGAAAAAGTTTACAAATGTGGATTAGGGAGATTCAGAAAGTTTTACCGGACATGAAATGAGACGTTTTTCGGCAACATTACTGGCCAATTTTGAGGGTGAGATTCCCTGTTCCGCAAGATAGCAATTGCTGAAATAATCCAGGTCCTACCTGGCGAAGTTCTGAGACACCCTCCAGGCCTTAAGAAACTCCTTATCGAGTGAATTTAAATAATCCCGGTCAAAATGACAACATCGTTCTTGAGATAAATGTTAATGTTAATAATAATAATTCTAAATAACATGCTATAAAATCGAAGCTTGGTATTATGAATTCTAATCCACTAGTGTGTTAAAAGGCCTTTAATCTATTAAAAACAGACGTATTAAATCTTTAATATTATGGTCGTGGATAAAATGTTGTTAAACTAAAATAATAATATGTATTTTTTTTAAATATATTTGCAGTTTCAGTTTCTTCTGAAAAAAGGGAGCGATATGGTCCTCGAAATGTCAATAAAGCTAAACTGACTAATGACAACCAACCCGAAAATAGTTCAACCAAATATATAATTGCAGAAATCTAAAGAATCAAGACTGTAGGGCCACTTATGAGACTTACCTTTACACGGTTATTCAGAATTTAACTAAACAATTTTTTTTAATATACAGGGGGCAAATACAATTTTGTGAAAATAAAATCAAAAAGAGCAGTTCAAAAATGATTTAAAAATACACTTCCGCACAACACTGAAAAATAGTCCACTGTAAACCCTGATAAGGCATATAATTGACAACCGGACAAAAGAGAAATTCCCAGGAAAAAAATAAATTACATTTTACAATACCTACTTTTATACAGCAAATTCAACTACTTTTACCGCTATTGTTATTAATTATTAATAGAATTAATTTGTGGATTTAATTAGTAAAATAGTTTGTCATACCTGATGTTATAATATCATTTTGGGCCCCGCTTACCCAGTTTCTGCAAACTAACACAAATGTTTCTGCTTCTTGTCCGTTTTGGACTTGTAAGTTATTGGCAGCAGCTATAATACTGCTACTGGGCGCTATGGAATTCTTTAGCCATCGAGAACGACCTATTAAAGAGTCTGGGAGAGTCTCGACGGCAAAAAAGATCAAACAGTGCTGCCCCAGAAAAGAATTCCAGAAGTTCTTCAAGCACTACACAGTGGAGTCGGTGGTGGGCACTTTGGAATAAGCAAAACTCTGAATAAAGTTAGAGAACGATTCTACTGGCTTGGCAGTCGGTCCGATGTGGAAGAATGGTGCCGACCTTGTGATATCTGCGCCTCTAGTAAGGGCCCTAGGACTCGAAGCCGAGGACAGATGAAGCAGTACAATGTTGGAGCTCCATTCGAGAGAATAGCTATTGACATAGCTGGACAATTTCCTCGTAGCAGCAGTGGAAATCGTTGTATTATGGTAGTGATGGACTACTTCAGTAAGTGGCCAGAAATATATCCCTTACCTAATCAAGAAGCAGTCACCGTAGCTGAAGCTTTATTCGAAAATTGGATATGCCGTTATGGGGTGCCCAGAGAGATCCATTCCGACCAAGGACGAAATTTCGAGTCTGAAGTGTTTCAGAACGTTTATGAGCTGCTAAGCATTCACAAAACCAGAACTACAACTCTTCACCCGCAATCAGATGGAATGGTGGAATGATTCAATCGCATCATCGAGAGACCAACTGGGATACCTGCCTTCCTCCATTTTTACTGGCTTACCGAGCAGCAATTCATGAGACCACGGATAGAACATCAGAGAGCGTGATTTACGGCACAGAATTGCTCCTACCCATAGATCTATTTATGAATAGCGACTGCAACATAAGGAAAACTTAGATGATTATTTCAGCCATCTGAAAGATCAAAGATGGTACATGAAGAAGTACGAGAGAAGTTAAAAATCGAAAGCGACGGAATGAAGACTATATACGACTTGTGTGCCAACAGCAGAGGGTATCAAGAGCTTGAGAAAGTGTGGTTGTATAACCCAAAAATAAGCAAAGGTAAATCTCCGAAGTTGCAGAAATCGTGAGAAGGCCCTTATATCGTAGTGTCACGATTGAATGACGTAGTCTACAGGATCCAGAGGAATCCCCAAGCCAAGATGAAGATTGTCCACATCGATCGTTTGACACCTTATCAAGAAGGCCACGCGGACAGTAACCTGATCGGGACGATCAGTTCTAAGAGGGGGCAATGTTACGAAAGCTCACCTACCTTTTTTTAGTTGGTTAATTATGTTCCTATGTCCCTGTTTTTGTTAGAATTTATAATTGAATCACACCTACCTCGTTAGTTTGTAAATTACGTTTCTCTTTATGTTAGAATTTATAATTTTTGTGATGCCTTTATTTTGACGTTTTCCGGAATATTCCAGGCTATATTCTATTTGTTTCTCGACGCGTTCTCGAGATCTGAGAAACTTCGAAAACTCTAAAAACCTATATAAGCAGACCATTTTCGGCCGCTGCAGTCAGTTTACATTGAGCAGTTGAACGCGAAAAACCGAAACGTCAAAGTAAAGTATTTGACAGTTGTGAATTTGTTGAAGCAGCAGTATAATCAAGAGTGATAATAAAGTTGTTTGTCTACGTGACGTGTTTCAACGATAACCTAATTTCGAGGTTACAATACGTTTGCGTAAATCATCAATAGTGTCCACTTCGGTGTAAAATACTTCATTTTATAAATATCCCCTCAAAAATATGTCCAAATGTCAGGAAATCATGGCGGCCATGGTACTGGTCCAATCCCTTGGTATTAATGCTTGACACGCTGTACATGGTACAGATATAAATAAGTCTTGTGTATGATACGCCGCACTACTGGAATACACCGTGGACGCCTGGACCCTTATCTCTTCCACGATTCGGTTGCAAATTTCCTGTGCCCGTTGCAATCATTTAGTATACTATTTAATTTTATTATTCTTAGTTGTAGTTTCTTAAATATTTTTATGAAAATATAATGAATTATTAATTTGTTCGCATGACGTAAGTCGCCTGAATTCTTACCGCAACTATACTTGCATCACAAAAAAGTTAATATGGTACACTACAGTAGCCCAGAGATGTAAAGGTTGAAACTACTAGAACTTCAGTAATTTTTTTATCGGAAAATATATCGGGATTTTACAATTTTTTTTACGATATTGACTCTATTTTTCATGACGCATCTATTCCCAAATTCTTTTAAATCAGTTCTGAATCACCGTGTATATTCGTTGTATTGTATATCAGTATACTATATCTTCTGTTATCTACCGTGTAATTGGGTTCTTGCCTGTTGGGTTTGTAATGTGATAAATACAAAATAAATGAAGTATTTTTATGTACAACTGTTATTTTTACTAATCTGATATCTGAAATACTTCGTTTTATTATTTTTTATAAAGATTGTTAATCTAGATATTCTTAATTTTTACAAAGACTAACGACATATTCATTTTTATGGTTTAAATGTATCTCTTGTTTTGAAGTTGTGCAAACTAGATGTACCCCACGCTTGTCCAAATTCACAGCGAACCGACTTTTGAAGAAGCCACATCGCCCGATCGCACCGACATAATGTTACATATTTCAAAACAGCCCTTATCAGCGCCAACCCCTACAGAGTTCCCCGGTTTATGTAGAACATGTTTCGGGTGGCTTACGTAAATAAATATGCATGAGTGGGATGAATTGAAGGGGTTGAAAGAGTCTGCCGCCACTAGACGGCAATTACCGCCGGTGCAGCCCTTTCGGCGAAAAATGTTTTCAATTAGTCTGTGCTGCTGAAAAAAACGTAGATAAGTGTGCGTTGTTTGTTTATATTTTTCCAGGGAGCGACACTGAGGTTTATTCTTCGCGTTTTTTCTTCGCTTTGAAATATGTTAAGTGGTAACGGCTTGGCTTGTTCTGTGCTGGATTTAATGATAAACATGTGGTTTTGGTATTGCCAGGTTATAATAAACACGTTGTTAATGATGGTTTTATTGCTTGTCTAGTGCTACGTTTTCTATGGTGGTGCTGTGATGGTCCAATTTCATTTTGTAGTAAATCACGATTTTATTATGGAATATTAAATTAGAAGAAGGAAATAAGTAGTTAAGTAAATCCTCTTAATAATTATGTTGATCTATACAGAACTTTTCAGAAAACTTGCTAGAACAATGAAGCAAAAAAATAATAAGATAATTCCATATAAAGTAAAAGTCGAGCGTCCCCTATTTCTAAGAAATAGTGCGTTGAAATTGATTGTTATATTTTGTCAATATCTACAAAAACGTAATCAGCAAATACTTAGTAGTATACAGAACGAAAGTCATACTGTTAAAATATTTTAGGCAAACAGAAAATTTCATAGGCTTTTAGGTAAGTACTTTTTAATTTTATATCTTCGCTAACTATTTTGTTTCTGTTTTTGTCCTTTCTACAACAGGGTGGTTATAGAGAATATCAATGACTAAATATTTCTATGAACAAAGGTCCAAAAACATTTGGAGTCGCAGGACGGTACGCGTGTTAGATCGAAATGGAACTTGGCACAGGACTTTCATATATAGAGATGTAGAGAACAATTAAGGATTTTCTTATCTCTAGAAGTTTTGGAAAATTAATACTTTTTACGAAAATTCATCAAAAAGCACAGAATAGCATTTTTGTTCAATGTTGCTATTTCTAATCGTTTTCGGAAAATATTGTAAATAACTTTTTTGGACATAAGAAGTTTCTAAGAAATTTTGTGGTAGAAATAAAGGAAATAATTGCTGGTATCTGGAAAATAATAGATTCAACATTTTTAATTATTCTTTTTTATATAGATGATTTAGAATTTATCTTGTTTGATGTTCTGTACTGTACTCTTACAAATACAATTTTGTAAAAAAATAAATCAAAAAGGGTAGTTCGAAAATGATTTGAAATAGTATATTCTACAAGTTGTAGAATATCATTCTAAACTTGTTTTAAACTATACTTCTCTAACAAGATTTTATAAATCATACAGAAAAGTTGCTTATTTGTACATATTTCATCACAGTATGTTAGAATAACATTCTAACACAGTGTGATAGAATGTGATTCTAACAGTATGCTAAGCAAAGCATGCAGTCGGCGACTGGCACAGTGGTAAAATATAATAAAACGGACAAAAAATTTAAAGAATTTTCCAAGGAAAGAGATAAATACAATTGTATAACACTAATTTTAAATCAGTAAATTCAACTGCTTTTGCTTTTATTATTAATTAATACAATTAATTTGTAGTTAATTAATGAAATAATTTGACAAACCTGAGCGATGTTACAGCAATTGTCCAAAATTTTGTCCACCTACGTGGACAACACATTTGGGCCCATCTTACACAGTCTCTACATTAATACAAATGCTTCTGGCTCATTTTAAATTCGTAAGTTATTGGTAGGAGCTATAATACTTTATCGTAAATCATCAGTAGTGTCTACTTCAGTGCAATACATTTATTTTTTTAAATATCCCCACAAAAAGAAGTCAAAGCCCTTGAACTTCATTGGGGTACCTGCTCTCGAAAATTTTGTCGAAGAAGAGAAGGAACATCATCGTGCGAAAACAACATTCGAAGTCGGACAACTAAAGGCACACCTTCCAGAAATCCAAGCAGATCATTTCGGAAGAACTCAAGATGCTAAATTTGGTAATATGAATAGTTCAATCAAGCGATCATCGACAATCCCTGTCCAAACAAAGCCTTGTTGGAAGTTATTCCGCTGAATCATGTGCGGATTTTGAATATTCCAAAAATGAGTATTATTTATATCTATAATACGTCTCATTCCGTATAAAAATAGCTCTGTAAATCTGGGATTTTCAACATTGAGTTTATATAATAAATCAAAATACATGGCTAACTATCCACCAGGCAAATTCAATTTTATCAATTTAATTTTTTTTGAGAATTTCCAAAATATAAAGTAGCATGAAGGAAAAAAATAACTCAATTGAATGGCATAAAGGTATACAGGGTGTTCCATTTAAATAATGTATATTTGGGTCATATTTTAAAAGAAACACCCTGTAGAAAATTATAACTGCACCACTGATATAGAAAAATTATCAGAAACAATGTTTATCAGCTGTTTTCTGAGATACAAAGAACCCTTGAAAGCAGTTTCTTTTTTAAATTTTACCCTGTATCTCAAAAACGAAGAGGTCCTATGAAATTTACAATGCAATTAGGACATCCTGTACAATGCATCACTTATAAAACTACATCAGAGCCTACAGTGGATAAACTTGTCATATCTATTTACTGTTCTATATAGTTTATACGTAGTGTATATCAAAGACATTCCTAATTTATAAATCAAATTTGTATTTTGATTTGTAAAAACACATACATGTATCCCACTGATAATGACATATTAAATCATTTACATTCAGGTTTCAGAAAGGGTTCATAGTACGTGTTTTCATACTTCATACATCTGACAACATTTTGCATTCCCTGGACAATGGAAATGTTAGCGCATTGGTATTGTTGGACTTCTCTAAGGCGTTCGATACTTTGGATCATTCTTTATTTTGTTCGAAATTAAAATATTACGGGTTTGACAGCTTGTCTGTAAATTTTTTCAATTGCTATCTTATCAAAAAGTAATATTAGACGATCAGCGTTCAGAACTAGGCTTTATTAACTCAGAAGTGCCTCAGAAATCTGTGTTGGGTCCACTGTTATGTTTAATTTATACTGCAGACATATTTAACCATACAAACTTCACTAAATCTACTGCTTATGCGGATACTCAGTTGTTGTATTCCTTTTATACTAAAGATAGAAGATAGAAATTGGTGAGAAGAATATAAATAATGATTTAACTTCTATATCGAATTGCGCAAATGATAACAACATAAAACTTAATCCTAATAAATGTTCTGTAATATTTTTTTGCTCTCGGAAAAGATATCATATATTTTTTAAATAATTTATGTTTAAAAATAGATGATAAGATTCTACAGCAGTTAATAATGTAAAAAATTTGGGTTGATATTTGATACAAAATTAAGATTGTATGATCATGTTTCAATGCTAATAAGAAAATGTTACTTTATCCTCAGATTTCTTTATAAAAATTAAGAAAAAACTTTGCGAGTATTATTTTTTAATTTTTATTTAAATATTTGTAATATAGTCTATTATTCCTGGTTAGATGCCGTTGTTAAGCATCGTCTTCAAAAAGCTCAAAACTCTTGTGTCGTTTCGTTCTCAGTTTAAAAAAGTCATGTGTCTCAGTGTAAATAAACTTGGTTGGTTGCGATTGGACATTTTATATAAATTCCATATATCTTTTTATCGTATTATGAAGTCCTCTGCCCCTTCTTTAAGTAATAAATTGAAGTCATATAGTCATTAGAATATTGTTGTACAATTGGGAGTACCTATTATGAAGTACATATTAATCGTATTGAGAGAATACATCGAAACATTTGTAATTATATCCTGTTTAAACTTTATATAAATATAAATGACTACGTATAATGTCATTTGTCAGCAGTCTTTCTACAGTCTAATTAGTTCAATTTAAATGAACGGTTCATTTATTATATGTCTTGTCTTATGTTCAAAATTATATTCAAAATTGTTTGATAAGCTTATTAGGGGTTGCGATACTCATACTCTATTAACTCGTAATAGAGATATGTATACAGTGCCTAGACATAGAACAGCGCAATTTCAAAGAAGTTTTACTTATAACACTTGTAAGATCTTTAATGATATTCCCCCTTATATCAAGTCCATTTCCAATATTGATACATTCCGAGGACGGATTAAGAACTGGATTTTAACTATACGTTTTTCTCAATAATTGTATTGTGATATATCTACTTTGAACGTTTTATGTACTCTTAGCATTATTCCTTTATTTTAGTCTACCATTTTTTGTATATACTGTTGGTTACGTGGAAGAGGGGCAGATAGCCGAACGTCGCCAATCTGTGTGATGTTATTATGACTTTTTGGAAATAAATAAAGGCTTTTATTATTATTATTATTGATATTATTACAATGAAAGGCTTTATCTACTTGGATTTAAATCTTTACAATATAGACGAACATGTAATTATATTAAATTTGCTCACAAATTGTTTAATGGGAAAATAGATTGTAGTGAATTGGTATCCTTACTTTCTTTGCATATTCCAAATTATTTTACAAGACCAGCTACTGTTTTACACGCCAGTTACCATTGTGGTAATTATGGTTTTCATAGTCTTATTAATAATATTGTTGATAATATTGTTAACTGCATTAACAGTCTTCCTTATGATTTTGATATTTTTACATCTTCTTGGACTCAATTAATGAATTTGATTAGGAGTAATATGAAACAGACTTAGTTATTGTTAGTATAGTAAGTTAGGTAGTAACAGTATTGTTATATATATCAATGTATCTTATTGTGTATATTTATACACTTAGCTTATTTTCGTTCATATTGATGCTTTCTGTTTCTTTATTCTTGTTTTTTTTCTCCTTTTATATCACCAATTGTAATTTATATATTTTGTATTTTTCACACTTTTAGATTGTATCAATTGGTTTTTCTTTAGTTTTATTGGGTTTTTGCCACACTTCTGAAAAAATAAAGATTAATTAAATAAGCCTTGCGCCAAACGGATCAGTCGAGGGTTATTTTTGAAACTAAGTTTGCCTAACCAAAAAATCTCACACTGAAAAAAGCAGATAAATAAAAAATAACAGAAGTCACATCACTATCGCGCACTTCCGTATTTTTGACGTCAAAAATAACCTTTGACTGATCCGTTTGGCGCAAGGGCTTATTTAATTAATCTTTACTTTTTCAGAAGTGTGGTAAAAACCCAATAAAACTAAAGAAATACTAAAATTATGCCACAAATAAATAGCTTCAGACAATTAATAAATAAATAAGCTTTCTATCCAATAGGCTTATTTCATCTGTTTTTTGTATATATTTTGTATGTTTTTAAATTTATATTTGATAAATACTGTTTATACCAAATTTTTAATCTACCTATAACTATGCGAATAAGATTGCAAATGTAAGGTTAAGGGAGTAAATCGTGCTACACTTCGCCTTTTTATAATAATTGTGATTTGATGTACAATTATTTTTAAATAAAGACCGTAGTGAATGAATATCTGTAGGTCACAAGGAGATTCGAGTCCGGCTAACTCGGAAATTCGCACCGCACCCGCTGACGGTGTCACGCCAATAAATCTCCCGGAGTTAACCCTCTCAAGTCCGGGTAGAGCGACCGGGCATGTTTGACTTCCCAGTGAATTATGACTTGCTCCACATTTAAACAGCAAATTTAAATGCGATTAACGTATTTTAATGAGGGCGACGGTTGACTTTTGCCTGCCGCTCGGATTCCAACTCGCTTAAGAAAGGGTGAATTACGTTCACGCCATTTGGCCCCACAGTCGCGTAAATGGAGTGAGATGAGGTCGCACTCCACAGGGAAAGGAACAATCGACTTACTGGGTGACTCTCACCGATTTTTCTGACCTTATCAGTGTTGCAAAATCTCTTAATAATAATTTGCGAACAAAAATACCATTTCATTAACTACCGAATTTATTGAAACAGAGATTGTTTCGCTGCTAAAGGTTTTATAGGCTCGTCTGCCTTATGAGTACGGCTGAAAACCAATAATGTTAATAACGAATCTGCAACTCAGAAGCCTGTCGAATGCTTCAGTTCGAAAAAGAACAATGCCCATCAGTCTGCCTGGACCATCCAATACGCAGATGAGGCATGACCGTGGTAATGTAAATTATTGACTGTAGAGGTCACTGGAAATAGAGCAGCAGCGCAGCCACAACTGGAATCTGGAATTATGAATACATTAGTTGAGACTGAATTTCTATTTAAAGTATGATTTCATTACAATAAAATGTTATTGAAAAAAATTGTTATGCATATATTCCATACCTATACATTAGTAAAAATGAACCTACAAAATAGAATTGTATCAGGTTAAATCATAGGCAATTTGTTATCTTAAAATTATAAGGTCTAGGTCTGAAATTTGAAGAAAGGTACCTAGACCAAATTAATTAATTTAATTTATGAGCTCTCATAGCTTACAGTTATCAAATCATGTATGACATTTAGACCATAATATTATAGGTACCTACACAAAATTTATGTTAGTCTATACAAAAAATCAAATCTTTAAAGAGACTCCTTTTAAAATATTTTGTTTTAAACATTGCATATGGCCTTATTAAGAAACTTTATGTTATAAAGTCAGTAATAGGTTCCTAATACGCAAATTTTAGCAAAATGGCAATTCATTATGTACTTCTTAATTTTTTGAGCTCAAAGTAAATGAAAGTTATATGCTCTAGACTCTTCTGAATAGCATACGAAAACTGTGTCGCAAAATTTTAGGAGTGAGTGGCATTCCGATCTACGCTAATCTAATTATTCTGTCACATAGTTCAGTGTCTTGTTTTTCTGTGTGGTAAATCTGCCTAGCTTTCTTAATCTTGATCGTACCAATATGGTTGTGAAAAGTTCTTCTTGGAATGTGGATTTCTTATGAAGCTCTATGTACTGACATCCCATTTCTAATGCTGTCCATTACAGTCTCAAGTTGCTCTTTTGTTCATAAGGTTCTTCTTAAAGGAGCAATATTCCAAGATGTTTGTGCTTTGAGTTAAAAAACGCATATTATTAAGAAGAAAGTTATGCCTTTAATACGGCCATTAGGTACTAAGCCACATGACCTTATTTGGAACAATTTACAATGACTTTAATAGGCACCTCAAGCGACCAAATATTGACCATTTGTCCTATTACAAACTTTTTGTAATAGGGAAAATAGAAACAAATCCGTCGATATGGTTTAGACTTATGCCTCATCATGTACGACCAAAAATTATATTCGGGAACGCCAGAATTTGGCAAAAATATGCAAAACATTTTACAAGCTAAACCCTTCAAAACATTAAAGAATAATAATTAAATATTATTAATTTGGCACAGGGAAGCATTCTAAGGCTTCATTTGGCCTATAGGTAAAATTTTATTGATTTATTCTAATAAAATTAGGATATAGTTTATTAAAAAAAAATACAACTTTGCTTGCAGGAAAATGTTCTATTATAGAACAAGTTTCAAACACTGCATAAATATATTAAAAGTGTTATTTTAAATATATTTAAGGGGTGGGAGGGTTTAAGTAAATTTTGAGAATGTTTACTCATAAAAATATGTAAGTATGTGGACATTTTGATTTTGTAAGAAGATAATAATTCTTTTTGCCAATAATAATATCTGTTAGTTTGTAAAATTACTAATATTTTTAATACAATGATAGTACTCATGATAACTGTTTTCAATCGTACTAA
This sequence comes from Monochamus saltuarius, assembly GCA_025584915.1. Classification (NCBI taxonomy): domain Eukaryota; kingdom Metazoa; phylum Arthropoda; class Insecta; order Coleoptera; family Cerambycidae; genus Monochamus; species Monochamus saltuarius. Next base: position 18,723,625 of record CM046723.1, on the reverse strand, counting down.
TAAGTGATTCCTGAGTTATATACAGAGGAAAAATCAATCTGTATACTACACTAAAAATGTTTAATTACTTCAATTTATCATAACTATCATTGGCTTTTATGTTCACAACTGTCACGATAATTTTACTTACAAATGGAAAAGTTACTCTTTAAAATTTCAATGTAAATTATTAAACTGAGAACAAATGTAAAAATATAAGTATTTTTACCATGGAAATTACGTATACTCGTACATATCATAATATGTAAATTCTTTGTAAAATTAAAATGTATTTAATGCGTAAGACGAACTTGGCAATAAATGACCAGTATGAGAGTTGACAGACCAGTAACTTAGGATTTATACGGTATTAGTTATGGGCGAGGCATTTTACCAGTACGAATAAGAATAAAAACAATTTAATTTTGCGGTTGATTTATTGTTGAGTTCTTCTTACATACTGCCACTATATAGCAATTATTAAAGCATGCAATATATGAGACAAGTTAGACAAAAATGAATAGGTACATAAACAATATTTTCAAGTAGAGAATAATATTTACTAAATATAACAAATATATATATTTAACATGTAGAAAGTTGTAGAAACACATTTATATTTTATATATTTGAAAATTCCTGTAATAATATTGATATACATACATTGTATTTTCGGGCAGCTATAATACAGCACCACACAATGTGCATTTAAACATGTATTTTTAAATCACCTTCAGAGAGCCTCTCTTATACTATTTTACAGCCCAACTAAACCGTACCACTGTAATTTCAACTGCACTACAGTAGAGAAATCCCACAAAAATATAGTTATTGATCAGTAACTTATTTCTCTCAGTTGTTGTCAATATCATGGCAAATCAGAAAAAGAGTATATCAAGAGAAAAATGAGGATAAGTTTACTTATTTTATTTTTACTTTAGGTTAGAGCAACGGGTATGACTGATTACGGTCGAACAACCCGACCTATCAAATAAGGGATTGTTCAACGTTACCTTAACCATGAATAAATATGGTCGAGTACTATCCTCGTTACTGCTACGTTAATGAAACAGCACACTGCGCATGCTTAGTAGTCAATATAAAGGAAACCTAAATAATGCTTAACCCTATGAGACGTCCAATAACTCTCTAATATCTAACACACATGACAAGCTGACCATTACTGATGGATCAGGACTTTAAAGGTGCATGCGTTGGAATCTTTTACTAAAACTATGTAAACTTTAGACGATTTTCTGGTAAAATTGGAATGTGAAATAGAACTATTACAATATATTCTGAGAATAACAATACATGCTTATGCTTTAGGTGTTATTTCAATTAATATTGTAAATTTCCTTAATATGTATTTATAAAATTACATCAGAAAACTATAAAATGATAAATGTTATGTAAATATAAATAAATTCTTTGATATTTTAAGACATTTTTTAGGGTGTGTAAACAAGAATAATAATAAACTAATTTCGTTACATTTCGAAATATTCAAACTTAAAGATGCTTTACACCAAACTATTCATTGTTTTTTTTTTAACAAATAGGCAGTACTATGATTAATCTAGTAATTAAGAAATTAGATAGTTCTTCTCATGTTTTCCAAGATATTTGGGATCAGCCGGCGCCCTAAGGTTTATGGCGGCTGCGTAAGAGCGGTGAACAGCGTTTACAGCCTTTTAAGTCATCGAACGGTGCCTCAGATGAAATTGCTATGAGGTTTTTGTACAAGTGGAATCGCATTAAAAGTCACTGATGATGTATGGCGGGGTCATAATTTCGTTTTACGGCCGCTGCCCGTTGTGCCACTAATTCGTTTTGCGAGATGGAGGCCTGCCCAAAGTACCTCTGCTCGTCAGTCGCAGAAGAACAAAATATTTTTCTCGAGTAATCTACACAAGTTGATGTTCTGTGTGTGTGTACTATACCTACTAACCAATTAAGAACTGCTACGAGACGTATTCGAAAGGTAACAGGCGTTCAGTTATAGACAATAATTATTCGTTACAAATAAATTATACTAGCGATTTTAGTTTCTTATAAATCTACTTGACTTTTCTATCTAATCGCCGTTCATTTCTAAACACTTTTCGTAACTTTGCACTAATTCCTTCAATACCCCTCTACTTAGAAGTTCTCTGCCTGGGAGTTCGCAATGACGATCTTACGCTCCTCGTCGTCTTCAAACCATTGTCCACCAAGCCGTTTCTTCAATTGCAAGGGACGGTAATAGCCAAGTTAACAGAATAACTATCTATGTGTTGCACCGTTCTTAGAATAGCTGTTTAAAGCTTCCTGTCCCTTACCTAGTCTGTACGTCTTACTAGCAGCGGTAAGGTAACGTCATCCGGTGTCCCAAAAAGTTTGGTATCTGGCTAGAGTTCGAACGAATATTGAAATACGTTATTGCGATAGTGTTTACATTAGTTTTTCAACTGTCAAAAATGGCTTACGCGTACTCGGAGCTTCCATCAGGTCGTCTTAATTGATGGTAAAGTAAGACAAAATGCTTTAGCAGCTTTTCGTCTGTGACATATGCTAAATACAGCTACTTTTATCGCAGTAGTGCAACGCGGGCGTGACACAGGAACCTTACAATCGAATTGAGGAAGAGATTCCCAGGGCGTCCACAGCGTATTGTAGCAGCCGAGGAACACATTTTAGATATTGTTGAAGACAATACCCGAAGTACCAGACAAGTCCCAATCGTATGTCATACAGGATAACTTTGTAACCTGTCGGAGTATTAAGAAAAATAGGCACAATTATGTTTCTGGCACGGCAAATAAGAATTTTTAACTAATTTTGACGTTGCTTATACAGGGCGTCAGTTATGTCTCCTGTTCCTTTGATAAAAGGGAATTTCTTTTATTTAGAAATACGGACATCATGTATTGAAAATAGGAAAAATGTACTTTGTTTCATAAAAAATTACTCTTGTTCGATTTCGATATCTCGCTTGGTTATCGAAATATTGCATATACAAATTTCAATGCATTTCGTTTTATATCAACTTGTAATCTTTAAATTAAATTAATGCGTCTTGACGGCTAGTGTGAAGCAAATCATTTACTACTACTTCATTTCAGCAAATTATTTCATACTAGATACTATTATATATCTATTATTGTTTGTCTTTCACTAATTTTTCTCATAGGTATATGACAAACGTCAAAGTAAAGAGTTGACAGTTGTGAAGTTTGTTTCAAGGATATATTTTGTTACCAAGTAGTGACAAGAAAGTTTGTTTTTCTACGTGATGTATTTCAATACTAAGACAACGTAGAAGTTACAATATCGTAAAATTACCATGATAGTTATGAACATAAAAAGCCAATGATAACTAGAGTAAATTTACATGAATCATTTTTTCAGTGTACATTCCTGCAAGTTTATTGTGAGCTGCTGATATTTAAATATAAGCAAACGGCCATTACCTTGCGAATACGCCTTGTACATTGGATGGAAAGCAACTTTCGTGATACCCGATCCGTCTTCTTCAGACGTAACCGAATCAGGTATGATAAATGAGGAATCAAGCATAATAATACTCATGTAAAGTTATTATGTTTAGGATTATGGCGCTTTTGGTGTATTCGAATTTGCATAAAGATGTGAATCAAAGCCTTATATCATAGTAATGTTTTGTCCGGTCTCAGTTTTGACAAGGGTTGCTCGATTGTGATATTGTAGGGCTTCGAATTCCGATAACCTTCTTTGTAGCTGACCACAGAAGGTCTTGTAATATTGGAGATATCTATTTGAACTAATGTATAGTATTATTGATGCATAAAATGTCACTTATTAGGTTTGTTCCTACATAGCAATGACTGATAGTTTACAGGACTGTTTTAATGCGCAAGTGCAATTCATGTACTAGTTTGAAATCAGTTTCTAATTTCTTTGTTGGAACGACACGTTTAGTTCAAGCAGTAACCGTTTTCGGTCACTCATGTATAAGGATCATCATCACTAGAATCCGAGGTACTGCTGTAATTGCTAACTTGCTCCTCTCCACTAGAGCCACTCATTTTGAAAAACTACAGAATTACGTACTTAAAAATCTGCAAATCAATTGTGCAACTATAATAACTTTCTCAAATAGCATTATTACATAAAACTCTAGTTACGTTCATTACATAGCCTAACAAAAGTTGACTTCTGTTAGCGGTTAGATTCTATCTGCGCATGCGTCTGACTAGTGGTTTCCTAATAATCGTCAAACCTATTTGACTGTCAGCAAACAGTTTCCAAACCATCCACTTTTGTGTTGGAACAAAAAATCTTACAACTAGTTCCCGGATTGATTGTGTTGAAATGGTTAAATTTGTACTGCGCAAACTCGTGACAACTTGCTGCTAGTTTTATGCTGTGTAGGAACAAACCTATTGTCTTTTATCTCTTACAATAGACTTGTTCTACATTTTTTATGTCATAAATCAAAAGTATAAGTCAGAAATAATGGATACTAAAATTTTATTCGAACGTTTAGTACCTTAAAATTAATTACAAATCTCCAGGCCGTGAGAATGGGGCGTGGCCAGGCGCTACGTCACATCACGCATAAGCCCAGCGATTGCGCTAGACTCAATGCTAGTTACATGCATTTTCGGAGTATTGTTCCTGTTGCGTACTGCTTGTTTGGTTCAGTATGAGCGCAAAATAGGAATTTTAAGTATTGCTTAGATTCAGAATACACAAATATAAACACAAACGCTGGAAAAATTATTTATTTGTTTGCCAATAGACCAAAAGCAAAGAAGAGCATGGTAACGTGCAATGCAGAGATCTGTATCTGACAAAAGCACGAGATTTTCTTATAAGAATCACTTTGTTTACTAGTTTTTGTTTTAAATATAGGCTGAAGTGGTCATATACAATTATTATTGTTTAAAACCCTTAAAAAGAAAATGTGGGAGAATATAGTTGTAATCAGAGACGTTTTGTATTGCACACTTTTAACTTGATTATTAACACAGACAAAAGTGTTGGCAAATTCATTTGGAATAGTGGTTTTGAAACCTCTACGGCCGGTGCTGTTATTTAATCTACAGGGTGATTCAGAACTTATCTAAAAGAAATTTTGAAGTATGCAGGGGACTCTTACAAATACAATTTTGTAAAAGGGCAGTTAAAAATAATTTAAAACTACACTTCTGCAGGCCACTGTAAAACTTCATAAGGCGACAATTAGCGACCGGACAAAAAATTTAAATAAATGCAATAAATAACATTTTATAACGCCGATTTTATACAGTAAATTTAACTGCGTTTGCTGCTATTGTTATTAATAGATTTAATTTGTAGTTTTAATCGATAAAATTGTTTGATATACTTGATGTTACAATAACATTTTGGATCCGTCTTATCCAATTTCTACACACTAACACAAATATTTCTGCTTCTTGTCCGTTTTGAACTTGTAAGTTCTTGACAGCAACTATGATACGTTTCCGTAAATCATAAATAGTATGTAGATATCCACTCCGGTGAGATACACTTCATTTTTTAAATATCTCCACAAAAACAAGCCCAAATGATTTAAAGTCAGGAGATCGTGGCGGCCATGAAATCGGTTCTCCTCGTCTAATCCCTTGAACCCTGTACATGGTACGGATATAACTGAGCCGTGGAAATCCTGGACCACCATCTCTTCCACGATTCAGTTTCAAATTTCCCTCGCGTTGCATTACACTTGCACTCACTGCACACCGCGGTAAAAGTAGCTATATTTGGCACATGCTTACCCGGAAATCGTTCTGTTAAAGCATTTTCCCGTCGTGTCAAATTAAAACGATATCCATTAACTCCGAGTTGCTACAAATTATACACGTAAGCTATTTTTCACACTTGAATAACTAATGTAAAGACTGGCAGTAGCTCAGCCATCTAAAGGTTGAAAATACTACAACTTTAATGCTTTACTCGGAAACTATAAGGATTCTACAAAAAATGCGGGAAAGCGTCAACTTTTCGCAAATTTCAGACAACAGGAATATTATTGCTATTTTCATCATTATGTGGGATTAGTAAGTTTAACTTGAGCTTCTAATATTCTGTCACGAGAGTCAATGACAGAGTTATGATGAAAATGATAGAAAATATTGCAATTGTCAAAATTGACTAAAAGTTGAGACTTTTACCATTAAATAATTCGCGAGAATTTTCACGAATTTTGCAACTAAGAGGACAAGGCTTTACAGTCGTGTGTAATGACGTTACAACCGGGTGCACCGTTTTTGAGATTTCCGATTTCAACCTCTTATATCTCGAAACCGCAAGAAGCAAATCGTATGAAATTTTAAGGGCGTAATAAAAGTATCATGTACTATGCTTAAAAACCATATAAAATAATTTGACAGAACAATCCTATTGTCCTTTTAGAATTTATTGTTGAAATTGTGGTAGATAATGAAATTTCAACAAAGTCTACAACAAATTTGCAAAGAAGCATTAGAATGATTGTAATATTTCATTTTATTTCTCACTACTAATGAGTTAAATTATTAGCGAACACTATTACGAAAGGACTCACTCTCTTCTAATAACACTTCATCTCAGCGTATACGGCTTCAGAGCAACTCACCGTCCTCGGCCGAGATGAGAGGCAGTAACAGCCACTAATTCATCATATCGCGGTGGCCGAGCCCTGTAATTATCCTGGGCGCCGCTCGCACCTTCACTTGTTTCCAAGCCGCCCCGGCCTACCAATATCACCAAGACGATTAGCTCCGTGCACACCACAAGGATGAAGTTACACTGATAGAAGGTATTCACAAGATATGACGACAATCGCTTCCACAAGTGCAAAAACTAGCAGAATTCTATAATAGGTTTCATAAAATGATTCTTTTTATCAATGGGTAAACTACAATCATCAGGTAGGAGCTTGTCGGAATATCATAACTTTAACAATCTTATAGCAGTAAAATTACCGATTGTACGTACCAGTTAAAATATACCTCTGAGCCCTTAACACTTGTTTGTAATATACCTCATGTACGCCCATTAATAAGGTCCGACTAACGTTACGAAGAAATTACCTGCATCAGTGAAGAATGGCCAATAAGATGTACTTTTTGTCAAAAACAGACGGTTGAACAGAGCCTAACTTGGAATAGTTGGAATGTGTCAATCATTCTATTGCGTTGAGTTGATTTTTCTATTGTGGTGTGTTTGTGATACAGTTTTAACGAAATTTGAAAATGGCTCATAGTGGAGTTTTGAACGAGCAAATTAGGAAACTTGTGTTAAATGTTTTGGAGCTTTTACTATCATTGATTATGGGAAAAATTTCCAAGCCGGTCCTGGCAATTTACATCTAGAGATAATAATTGAGTACCGACATACCTGCACTACTCTAATCTTTCCACCGCACATGCATTCCTACTCGTATAGACGTCCATCTTAGCATAATTTGGGCTGGCCCGCCAGCTATCACCCAGCAGGTATATGTTGAAATGAAATAAATGTATACATTTTGTCTCACCAATGTTTTATTGTCCACTTCGCCTTCCGAAAACGATTGTACTATAGTAGTAAAAGAACTTCGTACAAAATAAAGGATTTTGAGATTTAGTCTTTGTGTTTTTGAAAGCACAAAATAACAAATTTACCGCAAAGTGTTCACCTTCTCTTCAACTATGATTGAATTGACTGTCTTATAGGAATTATAATTTATCGAAATTTTGAATTTTTAATTTATACAGTCCATCTAAGAATGGTACAAAACTATTAAACAGAGTTCTAAATGTCTCTTTAAATAGGTAATTTGTTAATTTTATCTTCAAACTTCTTATGTGTTTTATCTAAGTAGTGCAATAACATAAAATACATGTTTCAAGTTTAGCTTGTTTTATTTATTTTTTATATTTGTTGTTTTATTGAATGGTATACAATAAAATAATGAAACATTTTTATTGTTGTAAACAGAACTTCAGAAATACATTATCTATCCTTGTTCTGCAAATTAATGTTCTGTTCTAGCAAAGTATATGTGACATTTAAGTACATTGGCGTCGGTATAAGTCATTCATGAGTGCTTTTTCTTAATAGATATTCAAGTGCGACTGGTACTTTATTAAAACAAAAATGAATTTGTGAGGTCACTTAACTAACAAAAAAGGACCTCAAAGATATATTGAATGACGTCAAAACAATAAGTGGAAAATTACAAATAGATACGTGAAATTGAAATATAAACCAAATTAATATATTTTGATAAACTTACGAAACATTTCTTTGAGTGTGGTGGCGCGGCATTCCGAAGATCGGTTTACAAAAAACCAAAAGTGATATTTTTAAACCAGTTCGACGGCTTAAACCCGGTATTTTCGACTCATTTACAAGTTGGAGCAATTAGGAGATTTATACAGCAGACAAAGATTATTGTTGAAATTAAAAGATGAAAGATGAGGGAATACGCCGCGCGACGTGTGTCTAATTTGTAATTTACAGTCATTATTAAATTATAATACATTTTTCCTCAAAGTGCATACATGTCAGTGGAAATTAGTAAATAATAATTAATGGTATACATAACAGCACAGTTTTCGCAAAAAAATTTTTAAAACCATGAAACTGCGTATTTAAATTTAAATCTAGTTATTGACATATCATTGCTATCTATCATTAAAATTTATAAATACTACTCAGTAACTTTTAGTTTACTTCTTAGAGAGAGAAGTGTTTTTTATATGAGCTACTAGAAGACAGCACGTTTGCAAATTATAGAAATCTATTGTATGTCATCATCAAATTACTAGTGAAATCCGTAAGATGGCAGCGCTACACGCTACACTCAATAATGGCAGATGGCAGTAGGTATCATACAGATTTCTATCAACAGAGAGACTTTAGATTTGTTATTGGGTTAATAGATGTCAGCATAAAAAAAATTGATGTGCTAAACAAGGGCTAAAGCAATTTTACGAAGAGAAAAGCGTTCCTTGTCAGGAGGGTGGAATTACGACCCAGCTAGCAAAGTAGTTCTATAAATTTATAGTAATAGGAGTTTAATATTCTGTTAATATTTTATAGTTGTATTTAGAATACTAAATTGTTGCATTAATGTGGCACCTGAGACTATTTTGCCTTCAGAAACTGAATTGTTTTTTAAATTTGTTGCAAGAACGTTCTTAGAGCATAATTTATAGAGCACTTATAAGATAACTGCTAATGTAACAAATACAATAACACAATTTTACAGCAACGGTGCTTATAGAATAAAACTACTGTAAAACCGTTGCAAAATACTGCTTTATAGAATTATACCATCTCCTGTGACACTCTTATAAAATTATTCCGTAATGTCGCTTATGGTTTAATTATAGAACTATTGTATAAGACGTTGTTAAGTTACAATTCTGCTGCGGAAAACAAATTACAAATATGCATGGAAGCTGCTATCAAACATGAGAGAAAAAGCTCTTTAAAGCAGTTGTAGAGAATAATAATACAGTTGTTATAAAATCATTATAGAGTAAATAAGTAACAAAAGCCTTTTTGTTCCATAAAGAAGCGCTATAGAACTATCATTTTTTAGATATGTAGGTTTTCCATAGCCCCATCTGACGAGACCTGCCTGTAATAGTACGAAATATTTTGATCAAAGTATAATGGGGAAATTTGTATAACATAGTCGTGACTTGTAAAAATTATTATCTGCTTGCAGAAAGAAAATTTCATTACGATAGATAAGATTTATTTGATTGCTAAGAGAAATTGATTTTCTTATAGAAATTTAGTAACATATTTAATTTACACCATTCCAAACCTTAAACATTTTCACTTTTAGATGTTGAAGTTAAAGAATTTTAATAGATTTATTAAATAAGATTGAAATAAGTGAAATTACAACAATAAAATATGACAACACTGTGAATATTAAGTAGTTGCTTACGTAGCATATTTGCTCTATAATTATTGCAATCGACACAAAAATGTCTTATTAGTGAGAATCCATTGGAAGTACAAGATGAAGCCTTTCTTTCTGTCACCATATTGTGAAGAAAGAAAAAAAATCTTAATTCAAAATATGTACAATATAAATAGGTAAAATGATATCAATAATATGGATATACTTACTTTCTGACTATTTTATGTACAGTTGGTTGTTAAATTCAATAAATTTCCACTATCATAGGAAATATAAGGTTAACTGAGGGCGCGTCAAAAAATTACCATTATGTACCACATATTTCACGATAAAACTTTTTCCGCATTAAAATGTACTGCTTCCTGATGGACAAACAAACTAAGCAATTCGTAATAATGTAAGTAAGTACTCCTATGCAGGCTGATTAGGCTCATCTTATTGGTTCTTATTGGCCCGTTATTTCTAGTATGTGCGATACAGAAACATTTTGTTTTTAAAAGATACAATTAAACGATTTTAAAGTTCTTTAAATATAACACCATGCAACACAAAAATTTTATAGCGAAGTGCTATAGAATTTTTATGAGATTGCTTTGTAACTGTGTTATAAAAATTCTTTAAGACTTCTATAATTATTTGCTGCAAGCTTTACAGAACCGCTTAAAGAACTAAACGGTTCTATAGAACGGTGCCCATTTTGATGGTATAAGTGTTGTAAGAATGTTTTGAAAATGTTCTTAGTAGAAACATTGCTCTATAAAATTTTCTCTGGAAACGTTCTTACAATTTTTACAGAACAAGAAATTGTTAGCTGGGGATTGGGTAGAATAAGGGTATATAAGAGGAAGAAAAAAAAAACTAATAAGTTAAATTATACCTCTTTGAAATAAAGATAAAGTATATAACAAAAATAATATATTTCCAATATACTTCATATACTACATAACAACGACACCATAAAAAAAAAACAAAGCAAAAATTTTACTTATACATCATAATAAAAAAAATACACTAGCCCTAACATTCGTCAGTCACTACTAACGTCACTTGTATCCGATTTTTTATCAACAGTTGTGATGCAACCACTTTATTTAGCCCAATCAATTGCTGCAGCTCTATATAGTCTCCCTAAATTTGTATGACATGTTTGAGGCATTAGCTGACGTCATTTTATTCACCTCGCTTATAATATTTTTGAATAATTTTGTCAAATTTTGCAGTATTATTTCTTTTAAAGTCTCTTTTTAATTAAAACACATTTTAAAAACACATCAGTATGGATGTAACCGTAGAACGGTATGTCCCTGAGCCGTAGCGGTCTCATCAATAACGTATTTCTTTGCAAAATTATTGCTCTTGACTACATGCATCTCATCTTTCTTCAAACTAGCATCGTCCGCAATTTTATGGATTTTGATAAATCCTTGAATATTTTTTCTTTATGCCAGAATCAGAATCCTTTCTGAAAGTATTGAATGGTATGGAAAGTTTTCTAGTACTATTATTAAGTGTTTGATACCAGCTACTCTAGGGTCGTAAATTCCAAAGCTTTAAAATGTAACTTTTAATGGGCGTATTCAGACGAGATCAGCCGCTGAGCCACTGAGTAAGAATTCAGCTAAATGCGTGCATTTGATTGGCCTGGATTTCTCAGCTGCTCAGCGGCTGACCTCTTCTGAATACGCCCAATGTCTCGGTATCTAACTCGGCAAACGACAATGTAGCTAATAAGTCCTAATAGTTCAATATTTCATATATACATATTATATACCTTAAAGGATTAAATTTTATAAAGATAAGGACCTATTTCCATGATATACAGAGTTGCCTTGTCTATGTGAAATGCTACAACGTCGCATTCTAAATAGCACCTTGCCCATATAAGTTTTTATATTCGACCAGTGGGTTCGATTGTGGTGATATATTATGCATATATACACATATTCTAATGATTTTTATGCCACTTGCTTGAAATTATATTGCACCACTCTATCCCACTATTTACGGTCGGTGTCTTTTGAAATTTTGTATATTTCCTTATATCGATGATATACACTATATCTATAGTTACAAGTTGCCAGATTTTTGAGACATAGGACTTCACTTACTATAGTTAGATGCCTTGTAACTACCTCTTTGAGATAGTATATGTGCATTTTATGTGACAGATAAGCAAATGCATTGTAACCCCATATAACTATTGTGTTAATGTTAACGAGAAAATATAATTTGATAATTTAGTAAGGACTACAGAAATTAATAAAACATCTAAATTTAAATTAAAAATATATAGAAATTTTTATTGAATACAAATACTGTAACAAAATTATAAAATTTCAGAGCATAACTGAAAAGTTAGTGCAATAGTAAATCACAATAAATAGATACAAATATTAAAGCTATTGTTTAATAAATACATATTAATACTTAGGTATATATCAGTCTAAACTTAATATTGGCGATTTTTAGGAATATGATTCAGTAATTATAAATTGACAATGGAGAATATTTTGTAAGCCTTTAAGAAGTTGATATTTATTGCTAATATTATTCAAACTGATTCTTTACTGTGTCAAGTCAAATCTAATATATTCAGCATAAATTATTGTCCATTTTGCTCCTTCTTTGGTTCGACCATAATAATCAGATACCCGTCTACGTCGTCCATCTGCTTAGAAACGAACTTAGCTGCAATTGTATGCCTTCCGGTTCTCGGTGGTGTAAATTTGAATTCTCCCTTAGCTCTTTCACCAGGAGGGACTGCATTCTTAACCTTAATTTTGATCGCACTTTCAATTCCAGGCCCTTGGACAGTGAACTCTCCCTTTTTCAAGGGAACTGGAAGGGGATTCTCCACAGATATATCAGCTGCAACTTCTTTATCTTCTACAGGTTTTTCCCTAAGAACTATTTTAATATCAGGCTTTCTTATCCTGAAGTCATCCTGAGCATAGTACTCGAATTTCGTATCCTCGATAGTGGCTAAGCATGCAACGTTGAAAGCGCATTGATCTAAAAGCCTTTTTCTGTATTCGTCGTAAGTTACTGACAATTTCACCTCATCTGTCATTTCAGGTTTGACAGTAACGGTAAACGTTTCCTTCTTCACGTTGTCCCCTATTTTACCAGTGTACGTAACCACTTCCACTCTGAGTATAACCGTCACCTTGTACTCCTTCACACTGCTTCTGTTTTTCATCTCCAAAATCACATTGAAAGGCTGTCCGATCTTCACGTCATCCAGTAACTTGAAGTTGAAGTGAACGTCGTTGAAGTCTTCATTCAGATAGTATCTAGAGAAGAGACTCTCGGATTGCTGAAGAGCTTTCAGCATGGTGCTGCGTTCGTCAATTGTCTTTTCAGGGTGCTTGTAAGTGTAGGTGATGTCTTCTAACTCGAACCTGCTTGGTGCTTTGGTACATATCAATTTTCCAATGCCGTAGATATCTTTTCGTAGTAACTTCAAGGGCTGAGTTGGACCTGAGTACCTCCAGAAAATCTAAGAAAAGGCATACATAACATAGATGTTAACTTTCTATATAAATTTACTTGCTTACCTTGTCAGCATTGACTTCTGCGAATAAGAAGTTGCTGTCGTAAGGTCTCAAAATCTCCGCCAGTTTAACAGCGGCGACGGAGGATGGCCCGCATCTGTACATGTCTTCACTTAACTCCTGTGGAGTAGCATCGATGGCTTGCCAACCTCCATAGTGGCTTCCTAAATCTGGCCGTTGCATCCACACTTCATTCCATACGTGGAAATTCCAGATGGAGTCAGAATTCAACTCTTCCATGACAGATCCGTTTTCGTCCATGAAATAGTCCACGGTGAGGGAATTTTGAGTGTCATGGGCTGAGGAATAATTCGTAATGGTTCTGGCTGGTATTCCAAGGGTCCTAGCAACTGAAATCCAGAAGAAAGAAGTTAAAACATAATTAAGGTATATTAAGGAAACATATGTAAGTAAAGTTTAAAATATTTATTGTTCGCAATTTTAGTTAGATTTTAAATGTAATAGAATAAGTTTTAGATACTTTTCTTAGTGTTTTTTATTTTTAATAGTACCTAACGAAAAATATAGTTTTCGAAATCGTCGCAAGAATTTGTGATACCTTATTATAAAATTGTACACGTACTTTACACAAATGATTTCTCATAATGTTTATTATACAGGGTGTTTCAAAACAAAGGCGAAAAATTTCAGGGGGTGATTCCTTGTTGAAAATAAAAGGTAGTTTGTTATATAAACGTTGGGTCACAAGTCAACCATTAGGAAGATTTCGCGTTGCAAAAATGGCGGAAAAAAGAGTGTTTTTATTGTTTTTTTCGGAAACGAAAAGTATGGGAATGGTAAAATTTTGTGAAAGTGTTACCATCATCAAAAGACACTTGTGACATATTTTTTCACTTTTTGAAAATAATTGGAAAGGGTTGAAATAAACTACCCCTTTCAGTTTTTTTAACTATACTTTCAAAAAACTTCCTTAACGACGTAGAAAAAAATAATTTAGGTTTAGCCCATTCATTTAGAACTCTTATATTTTTTGGATAAAATTAATTGTTTCGACGTTAAAAAATAAACTGTAAAGTATTGCACGTCGGGAAGAGGCAGTTTTACTACACCCATTATTAGGAAAAACTTGGCTGCTGTCAATTTCCGGATGTTTCCATTGTTGCTTTGACAGATAGCAAATGGTTTGTACTTCCCGGTGTCGGCCTGTATCAAAACTTCTTTTTTTGAATTTTCCGGATTCACATAGCATTCGATGAAGCTTAGCAAATATACTGTGATGAGGAATTCTACGATTAGGATACGCTTCTGCACAAAGGCGACAAGCATGTAAGGAATTTCCATTTGCCCGGCCGTACATAAAGTGCATGTCTGTCATATCTGCATTTGTGAAAATAACCATTTTTGTTGTATTAGTATTGAATCCCAACGTATTCCGCAATCAAACACATCACACAACGAAAGGCAAATTATCCCGTAAACCACTCTCAAAATGTTAAAATAGTTCAAACCATTTGCTATCTGTCAAAGTAACAATGGAAATATCCGGAAATTGACAGCAGCCAACTAGTTTTTCCTAATAATGGGTGTAGTAAAACTGCCTCTTCCGTGCAATACTTCACATTTTATTTTTTAACGTCGAAACAGTTAATTTTATCAAAAAAATATAAGAGAGAAAAAAGTTTCTAAATGAATGGGCTTAACCTAATTTATTTTTTGCTACGTCGTTAAGGAAAGTATAGTTAAAAAAACTGAAAGGGGTAGTTTATTTCAACCCTTTCCAATTATTTTCAAAAAGTGAAAAAATATGCACAAGTGTCTTTTGATGATGGTAACACTTCCACAAAATTTTACCATTCCCATACTTTTCGTTTCCGAGAAAAACAATAAAAACACTCTTTTTTTCCGCCATTTTTGCAACGCAAAATCTTCCTAATGGTTGACTTGTGACCCAACGTTTATATAACAAACTACCTTTTATTTTCAACAAGGAATCACCCCCTGAAATTTTTCGCCTTTGTTTTGAAACACCCTGTATGTTATAGGCGTAGTTTTGTATATTAAGAACTCAAATATACTGCTAAATGAAGTGTTGACGACAGATACGTTTATGTTTACGTATGGAAACACATCTGCATAAGAATTTAAAATTTTTATTGCACAATATTCTGTACACACTCGCAAATATTCCAAGGGCAATTATTAACATTAAAACGTCTACCGATTATACTTAATTATCTCTTATCTCACTTGAAACTTCAAACTGTGCTAAAATTGTTTACACAAACACTATCATTGTTTATTATTATCACACATTCATACATAGCTATAATATTTGGCAATGCTTCTTCTTGAGTAATGATCTCATTCAATCAGCTTTTATATGACTATAGATGTAATGCTGCTTTTCTTGGAATGTACAGGATGATTATAAGTCAACTGTCGATTTAGATAATTTATTTGAAGGATCTTGAATTTAAATAACAGTACTAGCATTGGTTACATAAGCAGTATATGAATAGTAATAAATAAAGTACAGATTTTGCAAAAAATATATTTTTTTATTTCGATCAATTATTCTTATGCATTTTGGCGCGCTCAGTCAAAATTTGGAGTCTGTTCAGCTTCATAACCACAGAATTTACAAATATAGCAAAAAAAAATAGCTGAAATATTAATGACAGTAAGAAGCTTCCGAAATTTGTTTCTAGATTAGATCAAGTGTTCTTCTCAAATATTTTGGAGTCGAATTTAAATCTGAAGTCTGTTGAGCCTCATCGCTCAAAAATTTTGCAAAAATTACAAAAAAAAACTAGTAAGTATTTATCAACCTTGGTATCAGTTCTAACTCAACTACTAAAGCTAAAATTTCATACAAAAATGTTTCCTCATTCGTAAAACCAGAAAAAATAGCAGTGGTGGATGAAAATCTGGTTCCCAAACCTGTGTAGATCATTCCTGCGAGAAAAACTAAATAAAATTTGATAAACCATCTGAAACAGAAAGTGAAAACGACTAACGTGATTTTCTGCGATTTACTCAAAATTTTGAGTGTTTCAGCTACTTTCGGATTCAGTGCGCTAAAATACATAAAATTAGATAAACCAGGTAAAAGGTACAGGCCACTGTTTTTGTGTTCCAGTGAATTAAATTAAGAGAAGTTATAGACGTATAAAAAATTACTTACTCGTCGTTAAAACTCCAGAAAATACCCAACACTGGCCGTATTTTACTGGTTTTTTCTTCTTGTAGTATTTCTGTAAGATTTCCATGCTACCAATCCACTTGGTTGGAGCGGTTCCCCCACTGTGGTCGGTAGACCAATTTCCCATAACTGCCCCTAAGTCATCAGCAGCATTTACAGCAGCAGCTAGTGCCCTATGAAAATAAATTGAATGAGGTAGTTACGGAAAATAAAAGAAAATTATCCTTACCTGGCAGTTTTCACTGGATCTGATCTGTTACTACTTTTGACTTTGCCTACGACGTGGGCTAAGTAGAGGGCACAGTCCAAAACATCTTTCTCGAACTGATCATATTTCCAAATCACTGGCTTAAGTCTATTGTAAGTGCCTCTCCAAATTAAGCCGACGTCATTCAAAACCGCTTCGTCTCTCCACTCTTCTGATTTCAGGTAGACCTGGTCGTGTTTACACCAAGGATTGTAGAGGATGTAGATTCCTTAAACAAGATTCTAATCTAGAACAAGATTTTTTGCAATATAACGCAGTAATACTTGTTTCCCAGCTATAGCTGTATGCTCCATCGTCAATTATTTTAGTATCTACGTCCATCCGCCATTTGGCCACCACGGCGTCTGGTGCTGAAACCACTTGAACTGTTAATACATTTTCGTTGACTTTATCTAGTGTGACATTCCACGGGAGGTGTCTATCTGCTTTTTTAAGCAATGGCACGGCTATCATTGTACCATTACCATGAGAGGGTTTCTCTTCATCTATCAAAAATAAATAGCATCTAATTAATATAAAAATATCTATCTCATATAATTCGTTAATAAACACTAAAATTAATTCATCTACAAATTCCATATATCACTGTATATTAAATTATATAAATTAACCATTCTATTCTCATATTTCAATTTGAAAAATGTGTCATTTACCATCGACCGTGAATATGAATGATATTCCGTCCTTCTCTTCGTTGTAGGGGCGGCTTAGTTTGATGTCCAACTGGAAACTTTGACCTCTCCGAATGACCAATTGTGGTTGGAATTCTCGGGTCATAAGGTCGTATCTAGAGGTGTGATGAAATGGACCGTTTATATTGACACACGGGTCTATTTCTCTGATAATGAGAATATCTGGTTCCTTTTCTTTGTCGATGTATGGAACACTATCTGTGGCATCTAAAAATATATAAATATTTGTTATTTAATTCACAAAAAGTATTCAATTTACTAGGACTTCTCTGGGGTTAGAATATACATTTAGGTATGTTACCATATCTGACCAAAATAAAGTAAGTAATGTAAATAATATAATAATAATAATATCTCTGCCCTCTTTTTAATCGCGAGGATTAGATCAAAAATCGTAGACATGTGCGGTAGAGACGGCGGAATATATCATTAAACAGGTTACATTTGTGCCCAGGAACGACTTACGTTGGTAGGCCCTAACCAATATAGCATAATCAGAATGCAGGCGATTTCGAATATTGAAATCCAATTGTAGTATTTTCAAGTGTCAAAAACGTGTATAGTAACTCAGAGTTGATGCATATCGTTTTAATGTATGGTAAGACAATATTTTAGCAGATTCTCGTCTGTATGCAAAACGATTTACTTGTAGAAATCTGCCAAATACAGCTAGTTTTATCGCGGTAATGTAACGCGGGCGTGACACAGGAAATTTGCAACCGATTCGTAGAAGAAGGATGAATATGGAGGTCCCGGGGGCCCACGGCGTATTGCAACAGCTGAGGAACACATTTTAGAGATTTTTGAATGGATGAGATTTAGTATCTCGAGTTAGTTCCAAATGATCTGCCTGGACTTCTGGAAGATGTGCCCTCAGCAGTCCAACTCCGAATGTGGTTGTTGCACGATGGTGCTCCCCCTCATTTTCGACAAAATGTTCGGAAATGAAGTTTGAGGCGTACGATGGAGTGGATGAGGAGGACCGGTACAGTGGCCGCTACGATCTTCCAACTTAAATCTTCTAGACTTCTTTTTGTGAGAATATTTAAAAAATTAAATGTATCGCGCCGAAGAGCAATAACTCACGAGTTCAAAACGGTTACAAGGCGGTGGACAAAATTTTTGAAAAATTATCAGATATGTCAAATTATTTTATTAGCGGCAAAAACAGTTGAATTTGCTGGCATAAAATAGCAGTCAATAAAATTTTATTTATTTCTTTCCTTGGGAAATTTTTTAAATTTTTTGTCCGAGTTAATTTTGCTTGCCAGTGCCGTGCAGAAGTGTATTCATTTTCGATCTGCCCTTTTTTACACAATTGTATTTGTAAGTATACATTCAAAGTGTACATAAAGCCAGAGATAGTAGAACTTGCCTTAATACAATTGACGATGATACAGGATATCAAACTACCAATTTTTAAATTGGTGTTACAAAAACTTTCAAAATATAATTCTAACTTTTAAAGTATGTTTAACCCAATGGTCTTACATTCTTAGTGAATCACTCTATAGTATTGGCATCTGTGGTTGTCCTAAAATTAACATGAAAAATTTTACACGAGTTGCTTTTAGATGAAGTGAAAACCAAATATTATGCTGGTTATATTTAGCAGCGATATTTATGTTTTTACAAAGAACAATCGAACTGAGCAATATATATTCAGCCTATGCATTGATTTTAACTTCTCGTATGAACAAGAAATCTACTTTCATATAAACCAATAAAGTACAACTTAAATTATATCTAATTAATAGTGTCCAACATTTTTAGTAAATTAAGTAGTTATTAACCAATGCTAGGTGTAACCGTGTTAATAAAAACCGTGTGAGGTATTTGTCTACAAGTTGTCACTTTATTAGAGTCATGTTGTTGACATCCACGTACAAGTAGGTCAAAAAGAGAGAATAAATTACTTAATTAAAAATTGCCATTAATTTATTTTTAAGTACTCTGAAATATTTATAATTATATAATCATCAAATTTTTAATTAATTAATGTTTGATATTATGTGACAGGGTCCGTCACTTAAAACTGCCCAGGCCTATATCTCCGTTATTTTTTAAGATACCTTAACGTTCAAGATACATCATTTTGTAGGTCTCTTCAAGACCTTCTAAGCCAATTATTTAATTTTAAAAAATGAAATATTTTTGCAAAATGGCCGCCTTTAAAAATTTATTTTCCCGGACGGATTTTTTCCTTAACGAGCTATATAAACTTATTATTCAATCGAATAGACTATGAAAACAGCTTTAATTTGATATAATGGACAATAACTTATGGATTATGAATCTTTTAATTAAATTTTAAAAATATAGTGTTATATAGAAACTATCAGTTTTTATTTTAAAAATAGAAATGAACATCATGAAACAGAACCTATTTTTCTAAAATCATAAGTTCTTAGAAGTTGTTTCCCTTTTACAAATGCAAAAGTTTATTAATTTGCTTTGATTTGGTTTAAGCCTATAAGATCCTTCACCCTAGTATCTTATTATTGTTTATGGGGTTATTAAAAAAATTTATATGCTGAAGATTTGAAGATTAATATAGGAGCAGGATCTGCATGGAAATGCTCTGAAAAAATGTAGTGAATAGGAATACAAAATTATTAATAAAACGTTATAAATTTTGCATTGGTTATAATAAAGAAAACTTCGAAGAGAACTTATGATTTAAGTGTTTGTGTGAATTTAATTCTTTTTAATATTAACTTCTTGTATTTATTCTATTTTAAAATATTTTTAATTTTTTTATATTTTCTTCTACTTTTAATGTTTTTTTTATTGACGAGTGCTACACCCTAAGGGTATTTTATATAATGAGAAGTGACCTAATAAAGATTTTACTTACTTACTTATTTAAAAAAATATAAGTTCTATTTCATGCTATCTATATTCATTTTACATAAAATTTATAGTTTTCATATAATACTTCATTCATAATACATTTTTCAACTTCAATAGGATCACTTGGTCAAATCGCAAGCTACACTATTTGCCTAATGTTGATGAAGTAATTATGACGTGTGGTCAACCCTGAAAATTTGAAGTTGATTCGATAAGAAGTTTTCGAAATGTTCGAAGAATTAAATTGTCGCCCTGAATCGCAAGACGTGACGTCAGTGTCTCCACAGCTGGTCAGGAATCGCCATGCAAATCATCAATTTCTATTAATAATAATAATTATTATTAATTATAATAATTATAATAATAACCGTATAGAAAATGTCAAAACATAATATACAAGTAGATAAATAGTAAGCACCTATAATAGTGGTACTCAGTCAATATACTAAAGTACTAGTACTAGTAAATAAACAAAATACAAGTACATATGTACATAAATCACTACAAAACAATTGATTGATAAAAAACTCGTTTACACTATAAAAACATTGATTTAATAAATATCCCTTAAATCTATTTTTAAAAGACTTTTATACCATTTTTAATATGTTATAACATTTTTAATATGTTCCGGAAGATGATAATAAATCTTCAAGCCATAGACTTATACGGACCCGATGCCCTACAACGAGGTAAATAGAATTTTTATTATTACAAATGAAGCTCCGGGCTAAGGAGATTCCTGTACAGCCCTGACAAATATACAATAATTATTAAAGTGAAGAAAAAAAAATAAAAAGATCAAAAATAAAAAACAGCAAAAAGACAATGGTAAATAATATGTTAAAATAACAGAATGTTCATCGATCGTATAAGGTGCTCCGTCAAGCATCCAGGCGATTCTTGAAAGCATTGATGGAGGGTGCAGTAACTACGGAAGGAGGAAGAGAATTCCATATTGAGAGCACGCGGTTTGATAGAATAGATGTCTTGAAGCTCTCTTATCTCAGTTTCAGGTGATGTCATCTCATGCGACTACCCGGACTCAGGGTATAAAACGAGGAAGCAACAGAAGTGTTGTTAAATAAACCATTAAGCGCTCGAAATGTAAATATTAAATCGCTGCGAAGCTTCCTTTCGGCGAAAGAAGACAGATGGGCAAGACGTAGTCTCTCCTCATAGGATGGTCAAATACGTCCATAAGCGAGACGAGTAACAAGACGTTGCACAGATTCCAATAATTTCTGATCCCTTACTCGATCAGCACTCCACACTGGACCAGCGAATTCAAGCAGCGGTCTGACAATACGTATACGAGTATAGTTTCACGAAAGTTTCCAGACTTGCTCCAGTAAACGACTTCCTCAAAAGGTACACCTATGAATTTGCCTTTTTACACCTGGATTGTATGTGTTCAGACCACGACAAGTTCTGCGAAATTAATACTCCAAGGTCGTTTTGTGTTGTAACGGATTTTAATGTCGTATTTAATAGTGAGTACTGAAGCAAGGGGTTATTCCTGCCAAGACGGAGAACAGAACATTTCTCAGCATTCAGAGGTATCATCCAGTCCTGACACCATTTCGAAATGTTCATAAGATCACTCTGAAGGATGTTATGGTCTGTCAAGGGATTGGCATAGAACTTGGTATCGTCCGCAAAAAATGCAGATTTGGAATGTATGTGATACGAAAAGTCGGAAGAAAAGCAGAGGACCCAATACAGATCCTTGGGGTACACCACTAAGGACAGGAGGTGCTGATGACCGATAGTCACCAACCCTCACACTAAAGGTTCTGTCACTGAGGAAAGCCTCAAGCCACAGAAGAAGATCACCACGAATGCCACAGTGGTTCAGTTTGTGAAGGAGTCACTTGTGGGGCACCCGGTCAAACGCCTTGGCGAAGTCCAAATATATTACGTCGATAGGTTTCTTAGCGTCGAGGGACATGGACCAATCATTCGTGCACTGCAGCAGATTCGTAGTTACCGAGCGTCCAGGAACAAAACCATGCTGTGACTCAGGAATTACTTTATTGGATAAGAGAAAAGAAAACATTTCTTGCCGTATTATTGATTCCATAATTTTGCTTACTATAGGCACCAAGCTAATTGGGCGGTAGTTTTCACTACTCAACTTGTCACCCTTTTTAAATATCGGAGTTACTGAGGCACGTTTCCAAATCGTAGGTAGAGTGTGGTATTTAAGTGAGGCATCCATAATCATTGACAACGGAGAAATAATTTGGGAACAACATTCCTTGAGCAGTTTTGCTTCGATTTCGTCGACGCCAGGAGAAGACCCATTTTTTAGTTTTTTTATATATTGGGCGATTTTAGAAGGTGGAAAATCGATAGTGATTAGAGAGTCGGTTACACGTGGGTTTAAAATAATTGGGAGGTTGGCACAAGTAGGTTCATTTGTGTAAACACTTGCGAAAAATTCAGATAAAACTTCAGCCGACTCAGCTTCATTTCTGCATAGTTCACCATCGGGTTTCTTTAACAAGGGTGTCGTGACTTTAGAGCTAAGAGATGACCTAATGTATTTGAAAAATTTCTTTGGGGATCGACTTTGGGCCAAGGATGCTTCGTAATTACGTCGTAAATTAGTTATTTCGACGGATAGTCTACTGGAGAAGCTTTTATGATTGGTAAAGTCGGCATGACTTGATGATCTGCGAAACTTTTTCCAGAGATTCTTTTTGCGTTTAATTTTTTTCAAGACAGTGAACGTTATCCAAGGCTTCAATTTATTGAAATACTTTTTCTTGGTTCTAGTATGTGCTGCAACACTTCTGGAAATTTGTCATTATTTCGTGTGTTTATGTTATGTGTATAATTACGCCTTAAAAAACTGTCCTTATTATTAAAAATATTTAGAATCACTAAAAATAAAAACAAAGATGGAGTCAAAATTTTAAAATGTTTAAACAAGTTCTTTTAAGTAAAAGTGATTGATACACCCTTTATTCTTCGTAATATGCTTTTGCACAATAAAAACATTGTAGATGTAACTAGAAATACTCCAAGAGTTTAATCCATATCTTAGGCAGCTCTTAACATGAGCATAATATAGCATAACTAGTTGTGTCTCCGTCAAAACCACTCGGAGATTTCTAATCATATAATTCAGTGAATTTCTTGAAACAACCCAGTTGCAATGTGATTTCCAAGAAAAATGTTCATCTATACGTAAACCCAAGAAATTGATACCACCGTTAGGTAGCGACAAAGCATAATTATTTATATGTAGGTTTATTAAGAAACAATAAGTTTTGATTAAACCAGACTATCAACTTCTTGAGCACTTCGTTACATGTATTTTCGAGTTTGGTGTAGGATTTGTTAGATACAATTAATGATGTATCATGGGCATATAACGTAAAATGAATCTCGGGTGAAATTTTCTCTTTGCGCCATAAACTAAAAAAAGAATAGGGCCCAAAATAGAGCCTTGGAGTACCTTGGAAGTAATTTTCTCATTCCCAATAATGCTTGAAATCGTTGTAAATACTTTCCGATTTGTCAAAAATGATTCTACCCTGAATTCCACATCTTTGCAATTTATATAAAAGTTTTTGTGCTGCAATAAAATTTAAAATTAAGTAATTGGCTTAAAAGGCTTTGAAACTTGATACCTTGATCGCTATGGTATCTAAAAAAATAGCAGAGAGCCTGGTCTGGGAAGTTTTAAATGGTCGACCCTGTATAGTCAATAACTTTTGTGTATTAATCCAATACTAAAATTTAGGATTCTCTCATATATACGAGTACATGCTTATTATAATTAATTTTAATACATCGTAAAAACTTCTCATAATAAATTTAACATTTGACGAATAAATCGAGGAATGCATCGTAAAAATAAAATAAGAAAATTATAACAGAAACCATCATAACCAAAATGTTTTAATACCTTTCAAATAACATAACAAAATTCCTCAATATGACTCAACGAAATAATACAATACTTCAAAAAGTTAGTAAACGGTACTTTCACGTGGTTCTGAATATTCAGTACCGGTGCCGAAGGTAGACAACGTGCAACGGAGACACAGTCTTCTCTCGAATTGTTTAGAAATGCAGGTGAGACTCGTCATTTACCTGAAGAGGTTCACCTTGAATTATAATCGTTTGATTTAATTCGGAGGCATGCATTGAAAATATAAATAGCTGGGGCATGTGTAATAAGTAAAATTATCTAGGGACTGTATAAAAAATTAGAAACTATATACCTACATACAAACAAATTCCTGCATAATATTATAATTTTATTGTGGCATAATTTTTATTTTCAACAGTTTAAAATATGTCTGCTCCTTAAGGTTGTTATTTTCTGTACAAAAATAACAAATATACAGGGTGCTTCTAAAGTAGAGCTCAAAAACCCAGCAGCGTATTCTGTGGCCAAAAATATGTGTTTTTGTTATATCACATCGGGAGACCTGGATTGAGCTGATTTTTGAGTGCCTCGTCCAATCACGTTATTACCGAATCTTTAATTTTAACTACATTCTTTGTCTTAGCGCATAGGAAACATCGTCGAGTAGTTCAGGTAAAACGTTTTCAAGAAAATAACTGTATGAGGCACCGGTTAAAGATCTTGGCCATACATGTAAACCATATTGGCAATTTCAGCATATTGATATACATAAGCCATTATTAAAACTTATTTTTTTTTAAATGAGCTTAATTTGACAATACACTATATAATTATTATTGTTTTTCATCGCCTCCCTAAGACATGTTTAAGTAATTTAAGTAGCTGTGTAAAAATTCACTTGATTAAATAAATCAGTTTTGTTGTTAATCGGTTTGGCATACAAAAAAGTGCGAAGAAACAAAAAGTGAAGATAATACAATATTTCTATGTGGCAAATAATAACCGATGATACCCACACCTCCGTCACTGGCAAGTTTCAAAAGTTGGTAATTTTTCGTTTCATACCTATTGTCATACTAAATATGCTCACAGAATTTGGTTAAATTATCTCAAGCGGTTTAGAAATTAGAAACTGTTTTTTTTTTAATTTTTGACAAGCTGGGCAATGGCTGTCCTAGGACCTCACATTTATACAGGGTGTCCGGAAATGATGAGCGATAAGTTCAGGGGATAATTCTAGACAGAAAATAAATGCTCCCTCTAGTTAAAATTTTATTTTCGATATTTGTAAATAACTTCTTAAGAAATCCAAATACATAAAATTTGTAAATCGGGGATTTTTGCGGACGAGAAATTCAAATATGATTCTATTCTAATTCTAATTTTGACGTCACTAGTAGAGGGCGCCACTTATGGCACATCATGTTTCTTTTAAATAACAGAACTTTTTTGCTGCTTATTGTATCCATCTGCCTATTGAAACAATCGATTATCCTACCTGTTATATCTGAAAAAGGTATACCTTATTGAGGTCGTTAGGAGTAACAGTTTTCGAAATAATCTTATTTGAAATATTCAGTGCACCGATTCAAAACTGTTATCGTTTCAGTTAAAGTGACTTATCTATAGAAAATACAGCAAAATGTTACTTGAAAAAGTTGTTCAGAACGGTAAATTATGGAGATGTGCAAAAATTTAAAAAAAATCGGCCTGCTTTGATAAAATCTTTGTGCTTTGTTGAAAAATGGTTTTATCAAACCTCGCGATCTTCTTGAAATTTTGCACGTCTCCATAACTTACGATTTTGAACAACTTGTTCAAGTAACATTTTGCTGTATTTTCAGCAGAAAAGGCACTTTACCTGAAACCAAAACAGTTTTTACTCTCGGTGTACTAATCATTTCAAATAGGATTATTTCAAAAATGGTTACGCTTACCAACTTCAGCAACAGCAAGAAAACACTTAGGAGAATAGATTATTTCGATAGTCAGATGGTTGCATTAAGATCCAAAAAAGTTTTGCCATTTAAAAGAAACATGGTGTGCCACAACTGGCCCCCTCTACTGGTGACGTTAAAATTAGAATCATATTTGAATTTCTCGTCCGCAAAAACCCCCGATTTACAAATTTTATGTAAATATTTGGAATTCTTAAGAACTTATTTACAAATATCGAAAATAAAATGTTAACTTTAACACCCTGTAACTCCGTTAATAATCAGTTTGGGAAAAAATTTTACAAAAAGATTTACATTTATTTTAGAATTATCTCTTGAATATTTTGCTTATCATTTCCGGACACCCTGATAACAAAAAACCCTTATTTTTGGCCAGAGAATACGCCTCTGGGTTTTTTACTTCTACTTAAGAAACATCCTCTATAGCAAATATTTTTGTATTTTTTGAGCAAAAATGTTAAAATCAGTTTGAAGAACACTAAAAATTTTGTAAAATTGGCGCCTTCGCCAAAAAATTAAATTCTAACAAACTTTTTAACAATGTTCTGAGTACCATATTTAAAATATCTAAGATGTAACATAGACTACGATGTTACAAACCAGTATTGTACTTATTTATTTGTTTTCTATTTTGAAACGCTTAGTAAACATCCTATAACAATTCCTTTCAATATAATTGCATAAATGCAGTTTACAGGTGTAATAAATTACTCATTCGTTGTATAGGATAGGCTGGTGTTTAAGTAAAGTGAAATATAAACAATTACTTACATGCGTTATCTATTATTTACTTATCACGCCTACTAATATTTATTTCACAGGTGTGTCAAATAAATAAAAATGGTATGAACGATTTTTCAGAAAAATATAAATTAATAATAAATATTTACATTTGAAATAACCTATGATTTGAAGTCATTGGAACCTTGCCGGAACAGGAAATACCTCAATGTTACGTTTAAGTTGTATGTAAACAACTATTAATATTATTTGCTGACCACAAACGACTCTTCTAATATAAACATTATAACACAAGTTCTGTAACATGTAGAATGTAGGTATAGACTGGGAGTTTGAACTTGTCCTTCTGTATATTTTTTAAAGTATATTGTTTAAATCTTCTTTAAAGAAGTTGTTTAATTTTAATACACGTTCAGTACAACGGGCACATTTTTGGGAGGCAAGGTTAAGCAGGCGGCCACCTGAGAAACCTATTGTGTAAAAATAGGTAGTGAATTTTACACGACGAAGAGGTAAAGTAACGGTTGCTATGTTTTTACATATACCTATGTTTCATAATTAATCTGGAATCATCATTATAAAGTCAAATTCCCAAAAATTGATTTATTTTTAGAGACGCTAATAATAATATTTGACTAAAATTCAAGCTCACTCAGTGGCGGCGCTAGGGACGGGTGCGGTTGGGTGAGTGCCCAAACAAATTTTTTTTCACCCAACCAACCGCCCAACCTTTTAAAAACAACATACGAAATCAAAGTCGGAATAACATATTTTCAACGAATAAGGAATGTACAAGACAAACGTAAATACAGGGTGATTCAGTTTTTAATGAACAAACTTCGAGGTAAGTATAATTTTGAAAAATAATGGCAGTTTATTATATAATAATTATAATTTTGGGAGTTTATAAGGAAGATACAGGGTGTTGAATTTTGAAGAAACCATTTGATTTTTTGGTATAATGACTAAAGTAATGGAGATATTTAAGCCATACTCGGTACGCAGTGTAGTTAGTTAAGGTGTCATAAAATGTGAAAATATCAAGCACTTTCAAAAACCAGTGGCGGAGATATGGGCAGTTCGTATCTTTAATTTAGGAAAAAAAGTTGTATGACCCTGTCTAATGTTAAAATTTATGACATTTTTAAATGTGTATTTTAATCTCTAACAAACACCATATCTTACATTTTTTCGTATTTACTACGGTTACATAGTAAATTTGACTTTTTTCAGTTATTTCACTGTTCCTATCGGTAAATAACTTAAATCATTATTAGTAATATTGTTTGATGGTAAATGATACCCGAAACGAGAAAATTTGGACCTGTTATTAAATAACGTTTTATATTAATTAAAACACTGCGCTAGAAATAAAGAAAAATGAATAATTTTCAGATAAATTATTTAATAAGTACAATTTAATTAAAATAAATTACTGTAGTAATTTACTATGTAACCGCAACAGATACGAAAAGATGTAAGATAGGGTTTTTGTTAGAAATTAAAATATGCATTTAAAAATGTCATATATTTTAATATTATACAGAGCGATACAACTTTTCTTTGAATATATCAACTTAAAAATTTGGGATTACCTATATGCTTTTGGATATGAGAAATCATAATATGTTGTTCTATTTTGACGTATTCCATAGTGCATGGGCACAACATCCATCATATTTGTGACGTAAATAGGGGTATAAAAATATAATGTATATGTCGTAGTCATTGAGCGTAATTCGTCATTTCACGGAAAGCCTAGTCATTGGCTGTATTGCCGGCAAAGGCTGTAATCAAATCAGTATTCCTTTGATTGACTGAAGTTTGTCGTCATTTCAGGGATTGCCTGTTTTATTGTCGTCAAACAGAGTAAAAGATTAAACGATTACACGTTACAGCGTTTGATGGACGTTTGTTTAGTCATTTGCTGAATTGTATTGTGTAGAATTTCGGGAATTTTTATTGTAAATGAATAACAATATGTACAGAGTGATCACGTGGAAAAAATTGTCCTCCCTCTACTTGTTCTCCGTTATTGTTTGAATGTGTTGTTTAAATGGAACACTTTACATTTTACTCAATTGAAAAGACCGCCAATTTAACTTTTCAGAACTATATTATACATGATACTTATCTTTTATGGTTTTCGATATATTACATGTTTATTGTTAATATGCAACATCATATTATTGATACATTTTTAAAAATTTTAAAAGTATATGAAAAATAAAAGAAATAAATTTATAAAAATGGTTCAATATGACCTCCTTCTTTTTGAATACAAAGCTGATAACTAAATTTTACATAAGTATCCTTATTTTCCATTAAAACCTAATTCCCAATTAAAATGCTTAACTTTATATCTTTCATTTAAAAATGATATCATATATCATGAGTTATATGATGTTGCATATTAACAATAAACATGTAATATCTCGAAAACATTAAAAGATAAGTGTCATGTACGATATATTTTTTGAAAGTCAAGTTGATGGTGTACTAGGTAAAGTTAAACTTATACACATCTGAGAAATGCGATATTTATTTTCTAAATATTTAAAAATTCCTTCAACTTTACACATTTTTTCGTATTTTTTATAATGATGGAGAAAAATAAGAAGGGAGGGAATTATCGCATGTCCACCCTGTATATAATAATATGTTTATACATATGTTACCTACAACTATTCGACTCTGACTGTGGAAAGCCATTTTCATTTACGTTAAGTCTTTAGAATTTTTTGTTATCTTCATCTAAGAGATTTTGATTTATAATATGTTTGCATTGTTCCAAATGAACAGAACTAATAATTTGAAAAATAAAAATATTTTGTTTACTTTCTATTTTGCATTTTTCTAGATATAGACATTTACAGAATATTCAGTAAATGACTAAACAACAATCCGTCAAGCACCGTAACGTGTAATCGATTAACCATTTACTTTGACGAAAATTAAACAGGCAATCCGTGAAATGACGTAAAAATTCAGTCAATCAAAGAAATATTAATTTTATTACAGCCTTTGCCGGCAATACAACCAATGACTAGGCTTTCCGTGAAATGACTACGGCATATACTTACTTGTCATTATTCTTAGAAATTGCTCATTTTCGAGATAATAGTTTTTCAGCAATCAGCTGCATAGTTTCTTGTACAATATTTTAACGTAGAAAGCACCAATAGTAAGTTAAATATTAACAATTATTAGACAAATTTATGTTAAAGTTCATAAGTATTTCTAAATGTAATGTATTTATCCAGTTTTGGTTCAAATGAATCGAAAAATTCTGAGACACAAGTTTTCATATTCAGATAATATGAGATATGACTGTTATTTGTTGGCAATAAAATTTCAATGGACGTGCTGGGCAACGAAAATATTTTAGAGGATTTCAAAAGATATAACCTGATAATCAGCAATTTAAAAAGTCTGTTTAGGAATTTAAAGAAAAAAAAAACAAAAATTTTGTTGACATTTCAGATTATCCACAAACTAATTCATGACGACTATCTGGAACGGCAAATATCAGTATGACTTCCATTTAAAAAATGTTGCATGTTGAAAAATACTATCCATAGCATTTTACACCAGTGCAATATTTATTGACTATAGATCTACCTTCAACATGTCCAATTTGTTTTAAATATTGTACAATGAACTAAACAGCTGATTGATTAAAAGCTGTTTTGTTATCCTGTTCCAGTATCGTTAACGTTTATTTTTCAGTCTTCTATTAAATTGGCCAAAAAAATTTTACTGTTGTTTTGTAGCAAAAAATTACAATTATGGAGGATCTGCAGCCCAACCGAAAAAATATGCTTGCTACACCTCTGAGCTCACTTAATAATTGAGGAACCAAAACAGTATAAGTATAGTGTATTTTTAGAAGTTCGATTATATGTGTTTTTCTACAATCAAATCATTAACGCATTTGTTTTATATTTTTAGCCAATACCTTTTCTTTTTGAGGCTAAACAAAAATAAAACGGTATCTGAATTTAGAAATGATTAACTCTATGCTAATTTTGAATGGGAAGGATACACCTACATAAACAAACGCAAATAAAAAGTATAATATACTCGTATATTTATTACACATAGGAATGGACAAAAAGAGAGAATACCTACTAGCTATTGTAGTCAGGAAAATTAGATTATGTTTTGAGTCTCTCTATATCTTCGTTTACAAGCAAGAATAAATATTCTGGATGATTACACAATCGTGTGGGATAATTTGATGAAATTATGTTAGTCTTCTGTTCCCAAATAAACAATTTAACTGATTTCCTCCCACATCGCAAGGACGTTAATATTTTTGGCATATACTTACAATAGTGAGAATATAATGAAGGCTAGAGGAAGTAAAAGGAGTTATGGATTATCAAATTGTTAACATTTCAAGGTAGATCTTTACCTAACACCCAATATACACGTATTATACAGGATAGGATCTTGAAAATGAAACGAAATAACTATTTTCGATACAAGTATTGGTATTTTAGATACGCAACGTGAAGTTTAGCCGTTACGCACGTTAAGTGCTTAAAACACCTATTTCGCAACATGTATCGAAAAAGATTTTTCGTAAAATCGTCAAATAAATATTCCAAATAGTTTCGGCATAATCTTCGATTGCATTTACTAATATGATCGCTAGACGGTTTTATTTAAACAACTTTGACTAAGTTGTCTATAAGGTTTATGCTATGGTACGATGTTTACAAATTATATAAACATTTTCAAAAGTTCTGAAATGTGTGAAAGTTTGTGAACATTAAATCGCGATAATTAAACTCGGTATTAACTCTTCATATATCTTCAGTATGTGTGACGCAGACTCTAGTGATACTGAAAATTCTGAGAAAGAAATTGTACCAAAAAACTTATGCAAAATTTGATACTTGGTGTGCCGAAAAAAAGGTTGTAATATTTCGGAGAGCTGTTCTAGGATACCATAGACCTTATAAATCATGCACGCGCCCGAAACCGATTTCTGCCTATTCAAATCGTTGATGCTCGAATGTGTGCGACAGAGATAGAGCTAGTCCGGGCAAAAACCCACAGATCATTGGTCGAAAAACAAAACCGTAAATGACAGACGTATGACAGATGTATAACAGACGTGTGACCGAATTATATTAGATATTTACTCATTTATTCAGAAATTTAATTTATAATTACATTTTGATAATAACAATTTGTAAGGAAGGTTTTAATTATTTAGGAAAGGTTTTGTTCAGGTTGTTTATATATTTTTCTGTCATAGAACATCTGTTTTTGCCCGGACTATCTTCATCCTCTTGTACACATCAGGACAGCGGACCTCTCTTTCTAGGGCCGATCCATGATTTATAAGGTCTATGTAGCGTACTTGTCCCAGTTATCTTTAAAACGTACACCCTCTACATTATGGAGAAATTATTCCATGCTGCGAACTACAATTTATTTAATTGAATATGGATATTAGTAAATATACAAATGTTACTGCTTTCCTCGAAAGGAAATCAAGTGATTATAGACCCAGAAAATCCAGAATATTTTCCAAGGAACAAGTTGAAAGGTTGATCAAAGAGGCAGATGATGAAAAGTACTTATTCCAAAAAGTGTTTTGATTGTTGGTATATTTGGAGCCTGTAGAAGAGAAGAATTAATTTATTTACGTACATTGAAGATGCTATGTCGTTTATTAAAGTGACTATTAGCAATACCAAAACTAATGTTCCTAGATTATTTACAATACCAGAGGGAGAATTTTTGAAAATATGCGGTCATCAGCTTTAATTGACTGATATGCAGTAATTTGTAAATAAATTTGCAAGAGGTTGTTTTTTCATTAGCAACCTGCATCTCACAAACTAATCCCTCAATTTAAAAAAATAAAACACGGTTGTGTGGGGAACTAGAATGCCTTTCAAATGAGGTGTCACTTAACTACCGTTCTCTACTAAGCTTTATTTTTGGGGGTGCCAGCCAAAATGTTTTGCAAACAGAGAAAATATTCAAGAAACTATCGATGTTCACTGCGTTAAGCATAGTCAATCTTACAATTCCTTAGATTGTGGGCTCAAACTTTTACTAAAAATTATAAAAGATTCTGAACTACTAAAAAAATATTGTCACAGAATTTGCCCCGCTCGCACCCAATTCGACGACTGTGGTATCGCGAAACGCTAGATTGCCCCGATCGCCCCTACGCGATTAGACTTATAAGGTTATTTTAAGCAATTTGACCTTGAAAATTTCAAAATTATCGCCTGCGGCCTCCTCCCTCTTCAACTGGTATAATAAAAAATAATGTGTCCAGTATCTTAAAATTCAAAAGGTGGCAATCCTGCCTGGAACTGAGTTCTAATTTTATTTTTGTCATTTTTGTAATATTTTTTGTTGGTACTGTTTATGTTTTATATGTTTATTATTAGTTTTTTTTATTTTAATTTTTATTTTTTGAATTTATTTAAAATTATTTATTTTTTTATTAAAAATCTATTCTGAAATACTTGTTTACTTGTTCACTAAACCCCCTCCCCATGTCAAATCTCTGGCTACGCCACTGGGTCCATACATAATGGCTCATGGAAAAGTACTAGATTATTTACTTCAAAATATTACAATTTAAGCCACCTGCACACAGGTTTAAATAAAATCCACGTTTAAATTTAACTCTTAGCTTTTACAAAGTAGAAAAGTGATGTTTATGAAGTTCTAGGTAAGTAACGAAGCCACTTTGGATTTTATTGGTACTATAATTTAAATAATCCATTCATTCCTAATAAAAATAAAATACCTCTTTGTTATAAAAAGGTTTGTTTTTCTTCTACAGGAATAATTGTACAAAAGCACGGTTAAATTAAAAAATTTATTATTACAAGTATTGTAACACTTGGTGTATAGGTATGTTTGTTTCAATCGACTCATAATAAAGTCACCTCCTAAAATTATTGTAACGACCCTGTATACCAACTGTAAGTATTTAGATTCGCTGAAAACAGTAATGGTGTTACTTTTCCCTAATTTTATAAAAAGTCAAACAATTTTCAACAAGCATATGTAAATAATTGACAATATTTACATACTTCATTAAATGGATAAAATTACAGTTATATTGCTCAAACAGAGTAAATTTTACTGAAATTCCTGTTGACCTAAACCAAGGCATTTTTGAGTAGATTTGTTTATTTACGTTTTTACTTACATGCATGGCAACCTAGCATAATACTAACAAATGTTAAAATTACAGGGTGTACAGTAAATGTATAACGGTCACACATGTGTCACTCTTATGCAGTTATGAATAGGTTATTCGACTAAAAAGAATTATGTATAAAATATTTCCTGGGAATTGGTCAAAATAATAAAACCTTTATTATTACGATCGTTTCGGGATAGCACCCATATTTGGATTAGACATTTTTTTTTAATTTTTGCCTCTGACCTTGTTAATAACTGGTCTGATTTTAAACAAAAATATATTTCGGCAAGTCAAGTCTTTATGTAGTTTCAAACCAATTGGACTAACTTATTGAAACAAATATGTAAACAAAACAAAATTTAAAAAAAAATTATTTTATCTGAAGATGGGTGCTATCCCGAAACGATCGTAATAATAAATTTCTATGATTGCATAGTATTTTAAACTATGGTTTTATTTTTTTGACGAATTCCCAGGAAATATTTTATACATTGTTATGTCATGGTCAGTAAATCAATATTGTTTATAAAAGGAATTATGCAAGCAGTCCAGCACGTTTGATTGGAATTATTTTTCCACTTAAAAAAGTGTGAAATATGTAAATTATGATAAAGTACTATAAATTGTTCTATTACTCATTATGTAAATAGCTTGTGTCGTTTATAGAAATATGGTTTGCCTCAACAGGTTTCATGGAATTTTGTTAAATCTATACAAAATTCAGTTATGTTGTGACTGTAATCACATACACTCAGTATTACCCAATCACTTTAAAATAGGTAACTTCGGTATGCTATGTAAGAAATATTAACGGAACTAAAAAATATTTATAAATGACTAATATATGATTGGTTATCTATTTGTTTTAATTAAAAGTTGCATTTAAAAAACCATATTCTCAGATAAATTATTTTTTCAAGATATGATTGAAACATACAAAAAAATGGAAATTATCATGAAAACGATAGCCCATCATTTCGATTACTTATTATTTTATCTTTATTTTCTTAAAATACGCACCTGCTTCTTTTGGCTTCGGCAGCGCTTGCATCTGCATATCCTGATTAGGACTCCACTTAGCTCTAAACCCAGAAAACCCATGTGGGCAACAATTTGAAAATCGCCCCATCCCTAACGTATATTAACACCGTTTTAAGAATATGTGTCGTACGAAGTAAATACTCGAGAAAATAACTGTTCACTTATGGTAAGTTTCACTTTCTTTAAACTTGAACAGACTAACGCGCGCATCAAGTGCTCTGCCTTCTAGACGCTATGCAGCGTCTTAACCACTCCAACGAGTTTGAATTGGAATCCCACGCTGGGCTTGAGGCAGTGTCGGAGCAATGTGAGGGAGTAATGTATTATTTAAAAGTAATAATAATAAGGAGGTTCGCAATTAAGCAAGCGAAGAAACATATATTTAATTATTTTTTATTTTAGCTATACACCATCCAATAGTACAGTACCAATTACAAGATGGGAAACACAAATCAGAAATAGGAAAAATAAACACAATACAGCAATATTAAACATACAAACTACCTTAATTGAAGGTAATGACATTGTATGTTTCTAGGCTACATCCACATGGAGACTTTTCTGTGTACACTTATGGAACACACTGTATATTTTAAGAAGTGCCTTTGTATATTTTTTGTATATTAACGGACATGAATAAATATACAGGATGCCCAATATCTATCCAATAATTTTTATAACTTTTTTCCTTTAGTTAAGTTTTATGCATCTTTTGGTAACCTTGAGGTTAATTAGTAATTTCGTTGCTATTACAACCAATTTTGTTTTTTCAATTGCACCTCCTATTTTATTTTTATTTGGAATCGATTAGTTTTCGTAGTTCGGTTGAAATCATTGAAAAGGTTGAAGCTTCAATTTGTATCCTTTTGAGATCCGCATTGGACAAGTAAAATTTCAATTCATTTTATTTTTATTAAATGAACCGTTTTTCATACTAAGAACACTCAACACTTATCACAATTTTTTCTGGTATGATTTATGTTACGTTAACAAATTGACATTACATCCAAAAGTATCAAAATTTTGACTATTTTGTATTTTTACTGAAATGTTTTTAAAAAAATTTATAATTCAGTCCCATACAGAGATTACACGTTTTTACGTACATAATTTAATTCTAAATAAGAACGAAAATAATATAGTTGCCATGACAACGAGATTACTGGCTTTGAAATAAACTCAAAGTTATCAATGTATTAGGAGTATAACCAACCCTTTGCTGAAGTTGATATAAAACTTTAATTTGTCTGTCAGTGGTCGAGCGGTTTAAGGCGTCACTACTTGAATCGACGTGACCAGAACGCTGTGGAATCGAATCCCAGCTATATTTATAGACAGGATTGACACCTTCTCTGCGGGTATGGTGAAAGAATATTGGCTTGGGCCAATGTCAGAGATTGATACTGGTCGACGTTTGACCACCCCCCTAATTAATGAGGTTTTCCAGGTTTCCCTGCACTGAATGGCGGTTAAGGCCCACCAACGTAAGTCGTTCCTGGGCGCAAATGCAACCTGCTTAATAATAATATGCCGCCGCTCTCCCGCACAAGTCTCCGACTTATGGGCTAATCCTCGTGACTAGAATGAGGAGTAAATATATTATTATTATTAATTGTTTAATTTTTAAAATTTCAATGAGATGAAATACATAATGACGGTTTTTGGTTAAAGTTGTTTACAATTTTTTAAAACTACATTTGTTGAAAACTAATGAAATAGACGAAATTTGTCATGTGTACACAGAAATAACTTGTTTCGTTCAAAATTAAAATTGTGTATTAATTTAATATGAACCCATCCAATATTTTTTTGATACGACACTGTCTCAATCGAATGATAATATCAAGGAATAGAGAGACATTCATTATGATTCACTGTTTTCATTGATGAACATGTGTACACTGTAACTCGGATTTCAGGTGTAGGATAAGTTTAATTTCCATTTGTGTTTGAATGACTATTATTTATCCATCAGAACCTATAAGGTGTTTTCAAGTGTTTAACGTGAACACTAACGTGCGCAAACTTGACATTGGTTTATATTGATGTGCTGTCGCAATAAGTGATTGTGACAGCAAGAAGCAGATCGCGTTCATAGGTCATAAGCTATTATTAATATATAGTTCATATTGCCAGAATTCATTATAATATTAATCATGGATAAATTATTCAAACTGTGACTAACTCTACTATTGAACTGAATAGGTAATCTAAATTTAATCTCTAATTAATTCAAAATTGAGAGGAGGGATGAGGCAAGACAAAAATATTCATTCATGGCATGCCTAATTAGTTATAATATATTTAAGGTTGAGCTGAAAGTATAGTTGGTTGCATAAAATTGGGAAATCTATTTTTAAGAAATTTTGAGTTTTATTGTACTTGGATATTTTTAAATAAGAACAACATTAAAACACTACTATGTACATGCCATGAATGAGTCATTTGATGATATATTTATACGTAGTAATTTTATATTTATTGATTTTTTTGTTACGCGAGTAGCATTCATTTATTATTTCAGATACATACATATTTAGAATAATTTATATAGATCATATTATATAAAAATACATTCTGTTACAATACATATTAAAACATAAAGAGAACTACTAGGTAGTTGAAATAATATAACATATAGAAAATTATAGTATATTAATATGTTATTTCGCAATGAACACATTATTAAAAACAAAGTGAAACAAAATAATCGTCATTATTATCAAGGAAATTTTTACTCCTAAGAAAGTTGCAAAATATTAATGGTATGTTTTGAAATTAGGATTTTCCAGGTAGGAAATAAGTTATTACGTCAGAAATTTGCCAGAAGTTTTTAATTTATGTTGTAAAAAAATGTAAACTGCTGATGCCAAAATTATCGCAGATATTGGTTTATATGTAATATAGTCAATATATTCATATATACAGGGTGTTCTGAAAAACACTACCATAAATTCAGGGCCTGATAGATTTTCAAAAGATAATACAATTTGGTCTTATGAATCATGGGCGCATCTTTTTCCGTTGAATATAATTTCTTAGAATCTAGTTTCGGTCACTGTCTTCCACAAAATTCGACCGAAATTTTGTTGTGTGAGGTTTCTGGGAATGCCAAATGCTTTGGAGTTATTAGTTTTTATTGTCTGAAGCTATTTATTTGTATAATTTTAGTTTTTCTTTAGTTTTATTGGGTTTTTGCCACACTTCTGAAAAATAATAAAGATTAATTAAATAAGCCCTTGCGCCAAACGGAACAGTCAAGGGTTATTTTTTAAAAAACTAAGTTTGCCTAACCAAAAAATCTCACACTGAAAAAAGCAGATAAGTAAAAAATAACAAAAATCACATCACTTATCTGCTTTTTTCAGTGTGAGATTTTTTGGTTAGGCAAACTTAGTTTTTTAAAAAATAACCCTTGACTGTTCCGTTTGGCGCAAGGGCTTATTTAATTAATCTTTATTATTTTTCAGAAGTGTGGCAAAAACCCAATAAAACTAAAGAAAAATTATTAGTTTTTGGCTATATCATACAAGGTAGTTTGCAGTACTCCGCGAGAACATTTTAGGTTGTAATTTTTTTGAGATTAATCTTTTTGCCCCTTTTATCACTAGCTGTTATGGCAAATTTTATTCTAAACAAAGAGGTGCTCTTATAAGAAGTGCTAATTTGTCCGTTTTCGAGAAAAACCAGGCCTAGTGCTCCAAAGTCAAGCAGCTATCCCTAATTGTTGTATTCATCAAAACGGAGGACATTTCAAACACTTATTCTAACTTTATTTCCCTTAAATTGTAATTTTCCGTTAATAATAATTAGCTATTCTTGTTGTTTTTATTTTTTAATTACCTATATTCAGTACTTATGTGTGTACTTTTCCAGAAATAAACTAACTATTACTTTTTACCATTAAAAGAATAACTTTGATTTCGAGTTTTATTAAAGGAACTAATAGTAATAATAGCTAGGTGCCAAAGCCTACTTGAAATAAAAAAACACAATGTGGGATACTAGCTGCTTGACTTTGGCGCACTATGCCCCAGTTT
The DNA here is from genome assembly GCA_025584915.1 of Monochamus saltuarius. Classification (NCBI taxonomy): domain Eukaryota; kingdom Metazoa; phylum Arthropoda; class Insecta; order Coleoptera; family Cerambycidae; genus Monochamus; species Monochamus saltuarius. The sequence goes on along the minus strand of CM046723.1, from coordinate 18,684,366 downwards.
ATTTGGTTGAATTTTATTCAATTGATTCTATAAAATTATTTTCAACAACCTGTATCTTGAAAACGAAAAAAAAATACGCTCAAGGTTTGTAGGAAAAAATATTTTTTGAAAAACTTTCAGGCCCTGAATTTATGCTAGTATTTTTCAGAACATCCTGTATATTTACTTCCCAACAATATTGACGATCATGCTTCCGCTGACTTGAAGCAACTGTCGCGTTGTGAAATTTACAACAATTCTTCTGGCGCCAGTTCTTCTTCCCGTGGTGACACTTATGGGGATGTTGACCTCTTCTAGAGGAGGCACGTCCTTGTATTTGATGCTCTTGGCAGTGACATCTCCTGGGCCTTCAACCATGTATACACACTGGGTCAATGCCACATTCACAGGATTTCTGAAACTGTAAGAGAAAGTGTTGGCATTGCATTGATTAGTGTATGAGTGTTTACCTGAAGTTCGCGTCGATAGTATCTCCAACCTTGTAGTACGTTTTTCCAGTGCTCATAGTCGCCATGGGTGGTGTAAAAACAAAATCTTCCTCTTCGGCCCACCTCTGGCCATTATTTTCACCTTCCTTAACCATAGCAAAAGCATACAGCTTTACGAAACCTCGGTCTACCAACGTAGGAATGTACTTGGAAACTGGAATGCTCAATGGCTCAAGTTCTCTAGTTTCTCCTTGTTTGATGGAATAGTTCGCATCTTTTCGATCTATAACCAACGCAAGCTTTCCAGTGTAATAAACAGATTTACCTGCCAATACTGTCCAAATGTTTTTCGTCGAGTTAGTGTTGTTAGTAACTCTGATAGTTACGTTCAAAGTTTCACCCAGCGGTACTTTGACAGTGACTAGCTGGAAGGAAACTTCATTCGTATCGGAAATCTTTAAATCTTCTAAAGCTCTGTATGTGGGTGTTATATCCCAAGCATCATCTGATCCAACTGTCTTGGTTACAACTTTTCTTGCAGGTCTGGAAGCAGAAAGATATTAAATATATGTAATGTTTTATTTAAACGTACCACTTGCCTATAATTGTTTTTAGGTAGTTGATATTCTCCTAGCTCTGAATCTTCATCCACAACAATGTGACGAATATCAGCATTCAACAGATCGAATAAGAAGTCAGAATCGTATTGATAATCCGTGTAGCCCAGCTTCACAGCCTCTAGTGAAGCTGGTCCACACCTCATGATACCATCGCTACGTCTTAGAGGAGTGGCATCGATAATTTGCCAGCCGTTAAATTTCTCTGGCATTCCTGGTCTCGCCATCCAAACCTCGTTCCAGACATGGAAGCTGGAGAGGGTGTCATTTGATTGGTTAACCTCGATTAGATTTCCGAAAGCATCATAGTTTCTAAAAAAGGATTGTACTACATCACAGAAGTTCAATTCTATTAAATTAAGGAATATTATTTACTTTACAATGTTCCTGGAACCCTGACCAGCCACGTATATAGTAGTTGATCTACAGGGGATCCCCAAAGCTCTACAAATTGTCACAGTAACTGCAGAGAACACCCAACATTCACCATATCTCACAGAGGCTCCTCCAGAATTATAATACTGTTCCAGAATGGGCTTGGATCCTGTCCAGACGGATGGTGGAGTACCTCTTGAGTAATCCCCGTTCCCATTGGCCACCAAGAGGCCGTTGTCGTCATCAGAATTAATCTATGAAATAATGGAAGAGTATACAGGTGCGGAAGGCAGGCATTCTTAACTCTGATAAAATATATAGCATGAAAACCTAATAAAGATCCTTCATAATATTTTTTTCTATGACACTCCGTTTTTTTGGATAAAGAGTGCTCAACTTTTAAAAAATATATTTTATTATCTACTAGGAAAATATATCTCGTTCATTCAAACTTTGGCATGATAAACTTTTTTAGATATAGCCAGTGGTGTAAGTATGGTTTTTATTGACACAATAAGCAATACACCAACAGCAGAAAAAGTTTTAGAACCGAATTCTGTATGATGGTATACGTTTTTGGTCAAAAACGCAAAGAAGACCCGTATGGACATGTATTGTATTTAAATTGTATACCAAATTTCGTACTTCTAAGTCAAAGCGTTACGGAAATAAGTATTTTTTCGGAATTTGATACCTCACTTTGGGTGACACTTCTTTTTTGTAAATGTAGAGAAACTTGTGACGGTTCTCATGCGGACACCCATAATGGAATTTCTCGAGTAATATTCTTACAACGAAAGTAAAGAACAATACTTACTATGGCTGATAGCGCCCTGGATACTAAAACCGGGTTTCCTCTTTGTTCTGGCTCCAACTTAGATTTATCCAAAAGAAAAGTGGCAGTGCGCAAGGCGATGTCGTCGAACTGACCAAATATCCAATTTTTCCCTTGCGGATTCCAAGAAGTACCTAACCATATCTTACCTACATCGTTTGTAATATATTCATTTCTGTCATTCTCGTTTTCCATATACACTCCATCTTCTTTGCTCCATGGATTGAAAAGTATGTAGAAATCGTTGGGGACCTTAAAATCCAAAACAATTATATTAGTTTTTTATTAGGTGTACTAGTAATAGTTTGAAACTAACTTCTCTGTGGACTAAAACCTAGAGCAGTGTTGAATTAGACCCTCATTACTTATTTTACTGTATTGTTAAGGTATTTAAGTAAACATAAATCAGTTTTCCTACAATTCCTATTAATGAAGTCATATGCATGTTCTTTGATACCAAATATCTAAGTCTGCTAATGAACAATTCCATAAATAATAAAAATTAATTTAGCCAGGTGTGTCTTTTTGTGGTAATAAAATTAGCTGAATTAATTTTTATTTTAGAGAGATATTTATTGAATCCAATCTTGTCTATAGAATTATTCATTATCATACCTATACAAAGTGTTCTACAAGCTATGTGACAAATTTTGACATATGGTGGCTGGGTTAATTTCAAATATTTTTTCTTATATGAACTTAGGTCCGATTCGGTGTTATTTAGAAGTTACAAGTATTTTAAAAAATATAATTTCATATTTCAATCAAAGTAGTCTGATAAATAAAAATGATGGTCGCTATAACAATTATTATTATTTGCGTTTAAAGTCTTGATCTAAATGTATGCGATTTTGTAACGCCCAGATATGTTCATTGTGGTTATTATTTATGCCGTCCTTAGTAAAATAAGCTTTATCAGACCACATGACAAGCGAAATTAATCATTATGTGCATGTTGTTGAAGTAACTATCGACAGAGTCACATCTCCAGCATGTAACGCTTGTACATTTTCGCGATGAAACGGATGTAATATCATTTCTCTGTTCAATACATGTCATACAAAATTCGGTGATAAGATAACTTGCTATACGCCGAACACTAATTGAAGAGTTGTCAACGACATCATCGATTCTTCATTTTGTACATTCACTTCAGTAGGATAAATGGATTTTTTTGGAGCAGGGTTACGTTCTTCTCGAAGTCTGCGAAATGATTCACTGAAGACTGTGTGGGCAGGTTGATGTATATTTGTGTATCTTCGTTGGTATTCTCGGGCTGCTTGTCTGGCGTTACCATTGGAATACTCATATACAAAGGGGACCGCTTAGCCCGCATTGCTTGGCTGGGAGATCGGTCGTTCAAGTCAAGCAACGTGGACGCAGGCTGGAATTTGGATGGGAGACCAGACTTGGGCTGAGACAGTGGCAGTCCGCCCGAGGTCTGACCACTCACCATGTTCCGCCGGGGCAAGTGTGGCAAGGCAGAGTCCCCCGATAAACGAAAATGAGGACAGAGCAACAAAAAAAATCTCTGTAACTCGGACCCATACTATCACACATAAATCTGTAAGAGACTTTGCCACCGAGCCATCCATATTAATTGGATGGTTTGAAAAAAGAACTCTCTTAGTAAGGAGGGTGTACAAAGGGCCAAATAAGGCCTAAGTGCGGCAGTGGAAAGCAATTTCCACTGCACCTCCGTACAATTACATACATACATACTCATATACAAAGACAGTATCTGCATACTCTTTCGTTGCAAATAAATGTATTTTTTATTTAGCACTTTAACGCTAAGTGTCAAATTAATACTAATAATAATACCTCTACCCATCATTCTAATCACAAAGATTAGCCCAGAAGTCGAAGACTTGTGCGGGAGAGGGGGCGGCATATTATTATTAGGCAGGCCGCATGTGCGCCCAGGAACGACTTACGTTGGTAGGCCCTAACCACCATCGGTTTTATTTCAGACTACTTTGATTGAAATATGAAATTATATTTTTTGAAATGCTTTTATCTTCAAAACAAAAAAAAATGGACATATGCTCATATAAGAAAAAATGTTTGAAATTAGCCAAGCTATCCCCAAGTAACACAAATTATTTTTTCTACAAAACTGTTCAAAGTGGGCTTTTTAATTGTCATCTTTGATGTTAAAAATGCCATTTTTTGACACGCGTGTTAAAAGTAAGTTACTTTTAACACTAGTGTTAAAAGTAAATCAAAGTTTATTTAAATTTTGTTTTGAAAATTAATAAAACGTTTTAACAAACACATAAACAACTTTTCCATATCTTGGCTTTTTCCTCAAAATATGCCAGTAAAACACTTTCGTTACATTTCCCAGGGACCTTTTTAATGTTGCACCATTCCGAAAAGCGTCTATAAGCGATTTCGTACTGTTCCTTTGATTTCGCCGGCAATAATTCCAATGTTGCTCGACTGGCGGCTTCTTCGATTTCAGCAGGGATGGATTCGTTACGCTCATTATCGAGATTATTCATTATACTTATAATATTACTAGAAAATGCTGTCAATATTTTTGCGCTTTTTTCGTAACTAACAACAGCACTGGTTGCTACGAAAACTTTGGTTCATAAACATTACGATCTGTGTGGTATTTTTTTATTTTTATTGAGTTTAAAGTTCTTCCGATTGTTTTGTAGAAAAAATAGTGTAAGATATACGTGTTAAAAGTAAGATTTTATTTTGTTCGTGAATCATCTTCATTCGCAAAATAAAATCTTACTTTTAACACGTATATCATAAATAGCTATTATAGCAGTGGTTAAGAATGATCCTGTGACTAATTTTTGAAGAGTTAAAGCTGCAAGGTTTAGTGGCATAAACATCTTATTGCCGTCAATACAGCAGCTAATTGCGTGAAATAGGCACATTTTGATAAAACATAATTGTATAAAAATTATATAATTGTGTTTTAAGAGTTCTATATAAAAACAAGTTATGTTTTAGCAATGAGCTTACAGCATTGATACAACAAACTATACGATTCCAATAAAGCATATGTCATGTATAAAAACGTTATACAATTATTCTGCTTTATTTACAAGCCCATCGCAACTATATAGCTATCTAATATTCGACTTTCTTTAAATTTTACGACATATGTCTATTATAAGTTTCTTTATATTAGGTATACGATGTTATACTTATAAACTCAAAAATATCTAATTCAAAGTGGAATTTCAGGTACGAATAAAATTTTATGTGATAAACGAATAAAGTAGGTCGAAAAGTCACAACGCGCCTGCATAGTATTAAGAACTAATGGTACTATTTTGCTTCACAAAAAAAATTGAAAATTTAAATACAAGCACATTTGCTGCTAAAAAATATACCCAGTTCGAATTCTAAACTCCATATAATAAAAACTCTTATTTTTAATGAGCAACGGAAAAATTTTACGTAAAAGTTGTTGTTTGAATTTTTTCTAGATGGACGCTGAAAAACAATTGGAATTAAGTGAATAAACATAGCGCTAAAATAATAAAACAGTTTGATCACTTCAGAAGCATTTAAAACACTATATTATTTAAAAGCGAAACATAAGAACATTATATTTTGTAGAAAATCGTTTGCTCGTGTTAACTACATTTAAGAAGCAGTTTTGCTTTATTGTCGCGCAAAAATATTTTAATACAGCATTTATAAAACCAATGCTGTAATTATACAGTTAAACAGTTCTGAAACTAAAGTGCTATATAAATGGCGTAAGAACTTTCTTAAAGTAATTTAAATAACTTCGATAAAATACTTCTATTTTGGATCTTCTCAAATATTCCTCATGCGACCACTACAAAATTGATTTATAACGTGTGTAGATTGCTACTATAGACATAATACAGTAAAATGGCTCCTGAACGAAAAATACTGTATAAGTGTAGACACAAGAACGTTCTGAAAATAGTATACGTAATATCTATAAAACGTTTTTCTTGTAGACATTACATTATTCTCACAGGTACTTTAAACAGCAAAATAGCGGCTGTTAACAAAAAAGTCTGAAATGGAATAATAACACGATTAAATTGCTGTCATGTAACTGCTACATATCTTCTTTTTATAAATTTCTAGTCTTATAATTTTGAGTTATAAGATTAGTGTGCTACTTGGGACCATCTGCCACAGTTTGTCATAGAGCTTGTAGAACACCCTGTATACTTGATATCAAGGAACATAAATTTATATTAGATTAAATACCCTACATTAGTTAACTACGAAATATACAGGTTTAATAAAGATGAGCAAAAATAGTTATTTATGCAACAAGTACAAAAAGTAAGTGTTTGTTGCACGCGACGTGAAATTGTCCAACGAGGCCGTCAGGCCGAGTAGGAAAACACGTTGAGTGCAATAAGCACTTTTTGTACGAGTTGTATACAATATTTTTTCTATGTTCATGCAAAAACCAGAAAATGATATTTAGATGACACTAAGTCTAGGAAAATGTGACGTCGATTTGAACGTTTATGTTTGTCATGATGACAAAACGCTGTAGTAGAATGACAGATGAATGCAATAAACATTTTATTGCACTAGTGCAATAAAGAGCCACTTTTTCCACTAAATATAGTTCAATAAAGTTTTGTTTTTTGCATGACGTAGAAAAAATATTAGACAGACGATAAAAGGAAAAGATGATTTCTTCAATACATTTTTCCGACTTGAAATAATCACCGCTCCTCGCAAAACCGAAAAAAAATATTGGTAAGATCACCTCCCTCCATAAAATTACTTTTTAAAAACCTTAAAATATTTGCACATGGTTGTGGATATGGATGACAGCTAGACACACTAATACATATGTGATGCATATACATACCTGAAAACTACTAAAATCTTTAGGAGTTCCCTTGATATTAGTTCGAAGAGAACAGGTCCATATCCCCACAGGAGCGTTGGCTGCAATATGGATTTCTACTACAACAGAATTGGGATCTATCCGATCCAGAGCTATGCCCCATTGATTTGTGTCGTCTGGCAAACCCTGCTTCTTACGCAGTATCAGCGGAATACGCGTTATATCTTTTTTAGGTTTAGGACCTACAAAAATTTTCCATCGTGCCTATGTCAGCAATATAGAAAGTACAATGTAAGTAAAATTTGTTTACCAAATTTAAATTCGACCCTAAGAACATCTTTCTCAATGTCGAAATCCCTATTGAGGCGAATAGATAAATAAATATTATATCCTCTTCTGTATATTGCTGTTTCTTTATTGACTTGAATAAGTTCATAATTGTCCGTGAAATGTCTTGGTGCAAGCTGCTGGCCATAGTAGTTCACATTCTCAATGATAACAGGCTCCATTCTTTGGCACTAGAAAAATATATATTTTTATTAAAATCATGTTTTGCTTATTTACAATACGCCTCAGCGTTTTTAAATCCAGATTTAAAAAATGCGCGTGTTTTAAAGTTACCATGGCAAAATCAATTACCCGAGAAACGTGAAGTCTAAACGTCTCCTTTTTAATTATCGATCTGACAGGAGTACCTTGTAGCGTCAAATGAAATATTATACAGGGTGTCTCATAATTAGCTGCCAATCCTGAACAGGCCGATTCTATGATCAAAACTAAGTAATATAGTTCATATGAATATGGGTCCGGATATGCTTCCTAATGGCACAGGGACCCATTGAAGAGGGAGGAATGGAAATCATTTCTTTGCAATATCTCTCAATAGCGTTGTGATAAATGAATGAAATTTGGTATACACAGCTAAATTTTGATGAGCAATTTGATGGACTAATCCATTTATTTCCACAAAGTCCATTGTAACCTTGGTATTTTGCGTGTGTAACTTTTTGCAGCTGTGTATCCATCTGACTATCGAAACAATCGATTATCCTACCTGTTTTATTCAATGAGGTTACACTTCCATTAATGACACTCGCAATAATGTTTGAAACATTCTTCTTATTGGTAATCCAGCCACCACTGCTGCCAATTTCCATCTTACTTACTTATCGTTGGATTTAGTCTATTCGCCATAATGCTAGAGGACATACGTAGAGACGCATGTCCAGTGTATTTCTCAGGATTGACCAATGTAAGATAACGTGTAATTTGCAAGCAACGCGATCCAAATATATTAATACCAATCACTTGATTCTCATCACTTCTCCTTCTCAAACCATAACAAAACTCTGTTTCACTGTTTCATCAAACGCATAACAGTAAAACGTCGAATCTTTACAGTCTTAGAGGGTCGGATAGTAATAAGCAATACGATTCCTTCTTCCTTGATGTTATGTAAGCGTAAATTGCACAATTCAAATCTTCTACAAGAGATAAAGATACCGCAAATGGTTACCACCTTCCAAAAATAAATACGTAATATCCGGTGCATCTGTGATAAACTTCCGCAAATCATCTTCATTGAATACATATGCCTTTTTAGCTACATCATTTTTGCTAATTGTCTTCAACATACTTTGCAATTTCGAATGGATATAGCCCACATAGTTGACGCCTTGTACTGCCCCGATATTTTCTGAAGGTAAGCAAACACAACTCGTTCATCTGTATCTGTTACCTTTTGCTCTTCCATCCATTTGATGAACCTCTGTATTCTTTTTTATAGGCATTTTCCGATTTGTGCGGTATTAATCGCGATTCCGATTTATTATTTAATTAATCAATATTAGAACTCATGTTTAAATAATATACAACCAGTAACAACTGTTATGATAAGAAAAATCTTATGTGGTATACTACCCAGCTAGCAAAGTAGTTCTATTAATTTAGAGTAATAATAGTTTTATATTCTGTTAATATTTTCTAGTTGTATTTAGAATACTAAATTGTTGAATTAATGTGGCACATGAGACTATTTTGCCTTCAGAAATTGAATTGTTTTTTAAATTTGTTGCAAGAACGTTCTTAGAGCATAATTTATTGAGCACTTATAACATAACTGCTAATGTAGCCCTATAAGTGTGTACAATAACACAATTTTACAGCAACGGTGCTAATAGAATCAAATTACTGTAAAACAGATGCAAAATACTGCTTCATAGAATTATACCGTCTCCTGTGACACTCTTATAAAATTATTTCGTAATGTCGCTTATAGTTTAATTATAGAACTATTGTATAAGGCGTTGTTAAGTTACAATTCTGCTGCGGAAAACAAATTACAAATATGGAAGCTGCTATCGAACTTAAGAGAAAAAGCTCTTTAAAGCAGTTATAGAGAATAATAATACAGTTGTTATAAAATCATTATAGAGTAAATAAGTAACAAAAGCCTTTTTGTTTCATACAGAAACGCTATACGAGTAGAACTATCGTTATGAAGGTTTCCCATACCCCTATCTGACGAGATCTGCCTGTAAAAGTACGAAATATTTTGATCAAAGTATAATGGGAAAATTTGTATAACATAGTCGTGACTTGTAAAAATATTTATCTGCTTGCAGAAGGAAAATTTCATTATGATAGATAATATTTATTTGATTGCTAATTGAAACTGATTTTCTTTTAGACATTTAGTAACATATTCAATTTAGATCATTCCAAACCTTCTTCAATTGCACTTCTAAATGTTGAAGTTAAAGAATTTTATTAGAGTTATTAAATAAGATTGAAATACCACAATAAAATATGACAACACTGTGGATATTAAGTGGCATAGATATGTTATAGTAGTTGCTTACCAAGCATATTTGCTCCATAATCATTGCAATCGACACAAAAATGTCATATTGGTGAGAATCCATTGGAACTACAAGATAATGCCTTTCTTTAGCCTTATATAAATAGGTGAAATAATAACAATAATATGGATATACTTACTTTCTGACAATTTTATATACAGTTGGTTGTTAAATTCATCAATATAGATAAAAAAAATTTTTATTAAATTTCCAGCAGCATAGGAAATATAAGGTTAACTAGGGCGCGTCAAAAAATTACCATTATGTACTACATATTTCACGATAAAACTTTTTCCGCATTAAAATGTACTGCTCCCTGATGGACAAACCAACTAAGCAAATCGTACTCCTATGCTTATTGGTTCTCATTGACCCATCCACATTATTTCTAACATGTGCGATACAGAAACATTTTGTTTTTAGAAGATACAATTATTATTAAACGATTTTAAAGTTCTCTAAATAAAACACCATGCAACACAAAAATTGTATAACGATGATCTATAGAATGTTTATGAGATTGCTTTGTAATTCTGTTATAAAAATTCTTTAAGACCTGTGAAAACGTTTATTCAACAATTCTATAAGTATTTCCTGCAAACCTTACAGAACCGCTTAAAGAACTAATAGGTTCTATAGAACGGTGCCCATTTTTATGCTGTAAGTGTTGTAAGAACGTTTTGAAAATGTTTTTAGAACAAACATTGCTCTATAAAATTTGCTCTGGAAACGTTCTTACGATTTTTATAGAACAGGAAATTGTTAGCTGGGTACAAATTAATTTTGGTTTTTCTCATTTTCTTGACAACAAAAGGTATACCGATGTCACATCACGAATTCAATCATTTTACATTATTAATTCTTTTTTCCATTTTATGTAGAATTAATATATGATTTCAAAGTGTGGACAATAATAAAAAATAGCGTAAAACATTCATGGATAACTTATCTTGAAAATAATTGCTCTATTTCTCGCACTCCGGTTTCGCTGACAGGCTCGAAAAATCGCGCGTGTTTTAAAGACCTTAATATCCACTTATACTTTAATATACTATATCAATTAACTAATGTCATAAATTTTTGTGACCTTTCATCTGTAGATGTGTTTACTTCAGCTGAGGACTAATTAAGGTTCTCAAGTTTATTAGTAACTGATATTTTCTGTAAAGTAGATATTTCAGATGTAAACTTGCCTAAGGCATGCATTTCTAAGAGATTTTTATATTTAAGAAATATAATTAGGTAAGTATCTAGTTAGTTAATGGATGTATTATCGACAAACAACATCCTTCAAAAATGAATAAATTACAACAAGAATTTATGTCAGGGCCGTAATCTGGATGGCACTAGAGGAAAATGAAAAATTCATTATTTTCTTCTTTTAATAAATAAAAACACAGTAGATATGTTATTTTGCTACTTCAAATTTTTATAAGAAATTAAAATACAACACTATCATATTTTGTGTTGGTAAAAGTATTTCATGTTTAAGTTTTAACGCATCCTAAAAACAGTTCTAAAATATTTTCATTTTAACGTTGTTTTGTGTTCAACTGAGATATTTAAACAATTTCAGAAAATTTATAGAAACTCGACGTTCCTTAACATTATTTTATTTTTTTTTCTCGAAATATTAACTTCATTATTAATACATTATTATTATATACATCATTAAATGTGTTTATCTAGAAAATAGTAAAAGATATAGAATAAAACAAGGTATAGCTTTTTTGTAACAAATTGATAGAGGAATCGAACTGTTAATGGAAAATGTCAAATTTGTATACCTACATTCTAAAATTTAATTTGACCGTACATGTGTAATGAAGCATGTCAAAATCCATTTTAAATAGTGACAGTTCTATTACCATGAGTATCAGCCAAAATTTCAAGGTTGTCAAAATAACAGTTTAGAAATTATGAGTGAAATTCAATACTTAACTTCTTACTTGGAAGCCCTATATATCCGTGAGGAACCACATAGGATAATAATGTATATGAAGTACATTATTTCAACTTCTCCTGTACACCCTTTAATTTTTGACTATATTGCTGTAAATTTTATAAACAAACATAATAATTGTTTTGAAAAGGCAGTAGACATAGTAACTAAATGCATCCTTAAACACGACTATTAGTAAGCACCAGCAATCTCAGAAAATAAATAAAAATGTAATTGGTCTTTATGTAAGCTATTAAGCTTATGTATCACTCGTGTGAATTTATACTATGTAAATTAATTTATATTATTATTATTATTTATATTGAATAACTGTCTTTTCTCCAATTAATTACTGATAATTATTGTTTTGTGTTATTAACAGCAATAAAAATCTAAATTTATATAATTCGTAATATTAATATGAAACTCCTATTGATGCTGAATAAATAAAAATATTATGCCTAATTGCAAAAAGTTATTTCTAGGGACTCTAGAGTTCCTAAAAATTAGAACGCGTGGAAACAAAAGTTACGGGTAACAATTTTTCTAATTGACTGTTGTACTTCTAAATCACTCTGTATAAGAAGGCGACATTTTTTACAGCTTGATCATGGTTTCATTCAGCTCCTCCTAAAAAAGTAGGTTGGATACGGCTCTGATTTATATGCACAAATATGTAGTAATAAATATTCTTGATGAAAATTCAACTGTAAGAATATAGTCACGTCACTTTCCAGTATAACTTGAAATTGATGTTTGTAAACAATATGTAGTTATGTAACCTCCTGGAAATTATACAAATTATACTGTTTTACGAGAATTTTATTGTAATTTATATTTAAGATTTTTTTGTCTGTCTGCTATCATTATTACATATAATATACCCGGACACTTCATGAAATAAAAGTAAAACCAAATAAAAACAATAAATTTTTAGTTATCAGTGGAATTAAATTGAGAAAGACGTCTATTTTGTGTGAAATGTATAGGGATAACTCTAGTTGACTTTCATATACCATTAAAAATTGGACATTTTGTTATTACTGGAATTATTGAATCTTGTTTAATCAGAAGACTGTAGATATCTTTATAAATCCACAAAATAATATTCACTTTTTAAGTCTTTGAATTTTGAATTTGAGTGTATCTATTATATTTATAACAAAGTTGATAAAAAAATCATTTTAAAATTCATAACCCCTTCAGATATTTTTGGGATTTTTTTTCATATGTTGCTAGGTATAAAAATATAAAATTTGCGGTTACGCAAAATACGAGTTTTGTTGTTTATATCATGACTTTTTTCACAAGAAAAATTTCACCCTGTACCATCATGCAAACAAACTTAGTTTTCATATGTTGCATAATTTTTTCTGTCCGTGCATTTTTTTGCATCTGTGGTCCGAAATTCATCTACTTATTTACTTTATTTATGTTTCCATTTTTCGCCCGTTTTTGCGTAGTGTGTAGCAAGAACGGGGAAGGTTGTCCAGAGGTTTCCGTGGGCTTAATTTGATCGTCATGAATAATCTTACTTAGAACAAAAAACGTGAGAAAATGGTCGATCAATTCTTGGTAAAAATTGGCGGGAACGTGAATGGCAAGGAAGAGATCAGGGATGTTCTTCCAAAAATGCTCAAGGTGAAAAACACCCCCCGTGGGGTAAAACCTCCCGAAAACCGGCGGCAAATGATGTTCCCTTCATGAATTGCCTTTTGTGCAATTCTTCCTTATGAATGATATGAAATATATGCCCCCATAATTCGTTCTTCTGTCGGATTCTGATCAGTTACCCCTACTGAAGGGGTAGAAGACAGAAAACAAGAAAACAGAAAAATTGTCACCAAAATCTGGGTAAAAATTGGCAGAATTCCACATGGCAAGGATAACATCAAAAATGCCCTGCTAAAAATGCCCAAGGTGGAAAACACCCCCCGCGTGGGGGTAAAACCACCCCTATTGCCGATAGCAGACGGGGAATGATATCCACTTCATGAAGTACTTTGTTTCCCCCACTACCCGACAAATGATACGAAAGACGGGCCCCATAATTCGATCTTTTGCGAAATTCTGACCAGTTTTCCCCGACTTCAAGGGTGGCAACCACCCCCGGTACCCCAAAAATGAAAAACTTCCATTCAAGATTCCGCCAATTTTTACCAAGAATTGATCGACCATTTTCTCATGTTTCTTGTTTTAGGGGTGGTTTCCACCCCTTAAGTAGGGGTAAGTCGGGCAAATATTGGAAAAATCGAATTATGCTCACCTAGATTTTTCATGACGATCAATTTAAGCCCACGGAGACCTCTGTACAACCTTCCCCGTTCTTGCTACACACTACACAAAAACGGACGAATTTTGCGGTCACTCTTTATATTTTATACCTACCAATATACTAAAAAATTATGCCAAATTTGATAAAAATATCTGAAGGGGTTTAGAAGTTATGAATTTTAAATTGATTTTTGTATCAACTTTGGAAACCCTCTATCTTGGAAACTATGCCTTTGGAGCCTCTTGCTTATTTAACAAAATAACATTAATTTAACTATAGAATATGCATCTGAGTTTTCTGCACGCAATTAGGAAACATACCCTGTATAGAATACCAAATTTTGTATTTTTTTAAAGACATACATAACATTAAAATAAATCTATGAAGAAAACAATTTTATATACCTAGTATCTACTTTATTATGTTTATGAGTAGGAACAATTTTACAAATTAATGTGTAAAATTAACAACTGTCAAACAAAAAATTGCTGAAATTTTAAAATATAGTTATTCATATTCAGACAAATGTAGATGTTAAACTGGAAATATTAAAAATAAATATTTTTTAACATCGACAAAAAAACGTGTTGCCAAGTATGAACATATCGGAAATAGTACTGAAAGTATTTAGTTTCTAAAAACAGAAACAGAGAGAATTTTTATTGACTGCCTGATGGCTACCAGTGATGCTGGTAGCTGGCGCAGGAAAGATAGTTGTGCAGAAAGAAGTTGAAACTAAAATTTGTAACCATTTGTATCCTATAATTGTCGATTGCCCAAAATCCATCTATATACTTTATGTTTCCATTTTAAATAGTTAGTTTAAATGTTTAAATAAACAAGAAAAATGTCACTATTAGTAGGGTTCAATAGAAATGCAATAAAATAATTAGTTATAACTAGGTATCTCTTCATCTTTTCAAAACGTTTTAATATAGTACATAAAAATATACCTAGCAATATGGGTTCTTTTAGTTACAAAATTTCTTACCTTTAATGTTTCACAAGACGTGTGTGAACTTTACAACTACAAGTCACTGATATAGGCTTGCAAAGCGGTTTTTATAATGTTTCATGCCCACCTCACTTAATTCTGAAGATGCTGTCGGACAACTATCACAGAAATATAATATTTTTGCTACATTCCGTAATATCCTTTAAAAAATGTTAAATATAAATACAAAAAGTTAATGCCTAAGGGATTTAATATCTAGAATATTCTAACGGCTTTACATTAATTAAATATACTTGTTTTTGCCACTACTACCTCGAACATTGTATAGCTATTAGTGATTTAACGGCAGCTCTTAAACTAACTAAATTCTGTTTTTGTAAAGACTGCTTTAATTATCATATACAGGGTGTTAAAAAATAGTGTAAAATATTTGAGGAGGTAATAGTATGAACCAAAATAAGCAGAAAAGTCTTAATAAACATGGGTCCGTAAAGTAATGGTTGCGGAGATATGGACCACTATTCGTTTTTCAAACATTTTATTTTATTAGGAATAAACCGCCAAAGGAAGCTTTTAACAAACAAAAAACAAAGTTACAGAAGATGTTCAAAGTGCCCTCCGTCCATTTCCAAGCAGGCACGACATCTTCGTCTCAACGATATTCGAACTCTTTCGAAAACACCCTCCTTGGTTTGGATTTCTTGACACTCATGATTAATCCGTAGCTGCAGCTTTTACAGACTATTTACAGGAGTACCATACACTAATGTCTTCAAATATCCCCAAACAAATAAATCTAGAGGGTTCAGATCAGGCCGGACCTGTTTTATGGCCTCCAAGATCGCCACTTTGAACATCTTCTGTAACTTTGTTTTTTGTTTGTTAAAAGCTTCCTTCGTCGGTTTATTCCTAATAAAATAAAATGTTTGAAGAACGAATAGTGGTCCATATCTCCACAACCGTTACTTTGCGGACCCATGTTTATTAACACTTTTCTGCTTATTTTGGTTCATTCTGAAATATTTTGCACTCTTTTTTTTTAACACCCTGTATTTCTTATTAGGTCTGTTCGCTAAACATCCCCATTAGCGAATTATTATTTTCAAACTTTTGGCGAAGGCTCCGGTTTTACAACCTGATCCGTTATACAGGCAAACTTTTCCATAAATAACAGTAATTTATTCAAATATCTTTGAGAATATATCCAAATAACTTCAAGGTCGTATAACAATTTATTTACTTTAAGGTGCCCGTATCTCTCGCCGTAAAATGATCAAATTTGTGGTGTTTTTAGGTACTGAAATCTCGAAAAATAAATCTCGTAGAGCAAAAGTAATATCAAAAATAGAATTATTGATGTTTTGTTTATCCACTTTTACTATTTAAACTTTCCTCAAATTATGTAATAACTTTTAAAATGCATTTATATGACACACATAATTTCGCTATTCTAACCCCACATTTTAACAATTATTTTCACATACTTATAAACAAAAGTGAACAATCTTATATGCAGAACTATGTAAGTTTATGTTATAACAATGTTTATATCTATAGTTGAATTTAAAAAAATACGTATTTTGAAAGATTTCAGTACCTAAAAATTCATTGGATAGATCGCTTTCTGATGTTAAATATTGATTTTACTTCGGTACCTTTGAATATTTGCAGGTGGCATGAAATAACATCCTTGTTATTTGCTAAACTCTATATTATTCAGTTCTTAAATGTCTAAAATTATTTATATTTGTAGAAAACACTTTTTCAGGAATACGGCGCCCTTAAGAAAAATAATAATTATAAATGTATATATATTAAAAATACATAATTTTTTTTTATTGACAAACTCACAAGCCATCCAGCACAAAATGTTTTATAGAAGCTGTAAAGAATGTCTTTACAGCTTCTATAAAGCTTTGTTAAAACAAATTTTATAAGAATTTCAGTCTCATAATTTTCCACATACTCTAATAATTATAAATGTATATATATTAAAAATACATTTTTTTTTTTTATTTCCAAACTTCCAAGCCACCCAGCACAACATGTTTTATAGAAGCTGTGAAGACATTCTTAAAACAAATTTTATAAAAGTTTCAGCCTTATAAATTTCCACATGCTCTTACAACCGTAACAAGTGTTCTGTAAGTGTAAAAAGCACCAGATTTTATTTTATAAGCACTTTTTACACTATTATAATGCACTTCATTAAATATGTTTTATAATTGTTAGCACTGAAAGCAAGAAAGAGATACTGCAAAACTGTTATAAAAATTCTGTAAAATTAACACCCAAATTGTTCTCAATTTTGTCCAACATCACGCGAAACTACTACTAAACAGAAATGGCTATGGACATTATAAAAGTAAGTTTGCAACTATATTTCTGTGCACAAACTGACTGAATATTTTGTTGCAGAACCTAAACTAGGCTGTAAAAGTATGGGTATGTCTTTTCGTAAACTTTTCCCAGCCCCATTATATTTTACTTCTAGAGTAAAAAAAAATGAATTGTTAACATAAGAAAATTGAATTTTCGAATAGTAACGCCATTTTACATTTATTGTTAAACATAATGGGTACCGACATAAATATGTGTGATTAAAATTTACCCGATTTAATGAAAGATAATACTTCTATGATTAATCATTACACCAAAAATGTGTCGACAAGATACAAAATCGAGGTATATGTAATACATTCGAAATGGTTTGTAATTAGTAACTATATAACAATTTTTCTGTTTATAGAGTTTTTTTTTAATTTACGAGTTCTATATGGAACAATTAAAAAATAGTTACAAGATGTTAGGAATTGTACCTAGTAGTTAACAGGTTATTAAGAGAATTAAATTCAGTTTACTCATTCATAGTTTTAGTTCTATACTACTAAAACAAACTTATACCTAGTTGCCAAAGGAGAACGCCATGCAGGCACCCTGTACCATGGTACATAAATGAAAATAAAGCTATACTAATATATAAAGATAAACACACTTATTTAATTGTTAGCTTAGTTTCAGTATTCCTAGTATAGTAATACTTTACTGAAAGATTAACTTATTCTTATATAAGAATAAAAATTACTTGAAAACTACTATTCTTAATATGATATAAAGTTATGTTTGTTTAAGGAATTGTTCTGTGTTTCTTTAGTTTGTTTGGGTATTTGCCATACCTCTGAAAAAATAAAGTTTTATTAAATAAGCCCTTGAGTCAAACGGATCAGTCAAGGGTTATTTTTGAAACTAAGTTTGTTTTGTTTTATTTAGATGTGATTTAGATAATACGAATTACTTGGGTCAACAATTGTTATTCTCAAAATAAAGTTATGTTTCTATATATGAAATTTTACGTGACTTGAAAGAATTACTGCAAATATTTAAAATAATTTTGAATAAAGTAAATAACATTTCATTGATAAAAAATAAAACTGAGATACATAATTAGTATTTCAGTATATTCTTGCTTTATTGTATTCCTTTTCTAGAGTAGTTACTAGTGTATTCACTTTATATAATAACTAAGTTCTACAATTAAATACTACTGAGTAGTATAACGAAAGAAAACATAGCAAACTGTCAAAGTCATTCAGTTCATTACCGGCACACCAGACATATACCGCGTTTGTTTCGCTCGCCTCAGTATGCCATAGGGGGCGAGGCAGACGACGACTTATCCGACAGAAGGGAACATTATGCAATATAGAACTACATCTTTTGGCCACATGCTGAACCTGGCGATCCACGGGCACACACTACTTTAATACAATTTGTAGTACATAACACTACAAATGTGTCTCTATAGTTTTGGTAATGATACTAATATCTTCTATAAATATTATTATTAAAGATAAAAAAAAACGGGTAATTATCCTGAGAGAGGAATAGACAATAAGTATCTGTTACAGATTTTTAACTTAGAGAGTTTAGAATATCGTCGAGTTTGCTCGTTAATCATGTTCCTGTTTAAACTTTTGGTAATAGAATTGATTGTTCAGAAATACTTTCCCGGATTGGCTCTTTAATACCAAGACTAAATTTAAGACAGAATATTACATTTCATCTCAATCATCCAAACACAAATGTAATGCTAAAGTCTTCATTGTACAGTATGTGTAGTAATTTTAATAAAATATCTAGTATATGCGATATTCAGAGTTGTTCGAAATTTTTTATTGATAGATATGTATTAAACAATATTTTCATAGGCATCAGGCTTATTGGCTTGAATTTACCTGAGGGTGGGGAATGAATAGTTCCAATAAATTCGGCACTTCTCATTCCCCACAACGGATTCTATATCCCCTGAGCATAAGGCAGCACTGGCGTCTCGTTCATCTCATACGAGTGTCGTAAATGATAATACAACACCCGTAAGGCTGAATCGTGTCTTTGGATATACGCTGTGCCCGCATATACCGGACAGGTCGACAGGAGATGCATAAGCGTCTCCGGCGCATGGCGGCAGGCCCTGCAGCTGGTATCAGGAATCTCGATACCCAAGACACGACTACGATCTCAGAGTTCAACCCCGCTGACCTCAAAAAGCGAAGGTCAGCTTTTCAGATAAGCCAAGCCCCTCTAGATTACGGTAAAAGAGACCATGCATTGGCTTATTCTTATGTAGCTGCATATTAATTTGGGCTTTTAACTGAAGATCCGTCTCGGTGACAGCGTCTGGATTTTCCCGCTCAGTATCGAACACGAGACCAAGTTCATCGGCTGCTCTTCTCGCTGCCCTATACACAAACGCTCCTATCCCTGCTGCTTCATGGTCTTGGACCATGCAGAGAAGGGGATCCTAGCTCCTCATGACTTTACAGGCCTCCTCCAAAACCAATTTGCCCTGGAGACACTCTAAACTCAAGAGTCCCCGGCCTCTCCAATTTCTTGGGAAGTATAGCCGCGGAACGGACGATCTTGGATGCAAACTCCGATGGAGATGCATCATTTTTCGGGTCCCTACATCGAGTTGCCTCAGCTCTTCTTGTGTTCATTTCACTACTCCAAAGGTGTAGAGAAGGATCGGAACGGCAAGCATATTTGTGGCACTCACCTTCTTACCCGACAGCTCCGAAGACCAGGTTACCTGCCGCGGAGAGCGTTTTTCACCGTATTATTATTATTATTAATAATAATAATAATAATAATAATAATGATAATGATAATGATAATGATAATGATAATGATAATGATAATGATAATGATAATGATAATGATAATGATAATGATAATGATAATGATAATGATAATGATAATGATAATGATAATGATAATGATAATGATGATGATGATGATGATGATGATGATGATGATGATGATGATGATGATGATGATGATGATGATGATGATGATGATGATAATGATAATGATAATGATAATGATAATGATAATGATAATGATAATGATCATGATAATGATAATGATAATGATAATGATAATGATAATGATAATGATAATGATAATGATAATGATAATGATAATGATAATGATAATGATAATGATAATGATAATGATAATGATAATGATAATGATAATGATAATGATAATGATAATGATAATGATAATGATAATGATAATGATAATGATAATGATAATGATAATGATAATGATAATGATAATGATAATGATAATGATAATGATAAGATAATGATAATGATAATGATAATGATAATGATAATGATAATGATAATGATAATGATAATGATAATGATAATGATAATGATAATGATAATGATAATGATAATGATAATGATAATGATAATGATAATGATAATGATAATGATAATGATAATGATAATGATAATGATAATGATAATGATAATGATAATGATAATGATAATGATAATGATAATGATAATGATAATGATAATGATAATGATAATGATAATGATAATGATAATGATAATGATAATGATAATGATAATGATAATGATAATGATAATGATAATGATAATGATAATGATAATGATAATGATAATGATAATGATAATGATAATGATAATGATAATGATAATGATAATGATAATGATAATGATAATGATAATGATAATGATAATGATAATGATAATGATAATGATAATGATAATGGCAATGATAATGGCAATGATAATGACAATGACAAGGACAACGACAACGACAACGACAACGACAATGACAAAGACAAAGACCACGACAATGACAACGACAAAGACAACGACAACGACAATGACAATGACAATGACAATGACAATGACAATGACAATGACAATGATAATGATAACGATAACGATAATGATAATAATAATAATAATAATAATAATAATATTACTCATTCTATCACGAGGATTAACCCAGAAGTCAAAGACTTGTGCGGGAGAGGGGGCGGCATATTATTATTAAGCAGGCCGCTTTTGCGCCCAGGAACGACTTACGTTGGTAGGCCCTAACCACCATTCAGTGCAGGAATAAGGGAAACCTGGAAACCTCATTAGTTAGGGAGGTAGTCAAATGTCAACCGGTATCAATCTCTCACATTGACCCAAGCCAGCATTCTTCCACCCTACCATACCCGCAGAGAGGGTGCCAATCTCTCCACGAATATAGCTTACGGTCTACCGGCTGCGGGGGTCAAACCACACAGCGATCTAGTCACCTCGATTCAAGTACTGACGCCTTAAACCGCGCGACCACTGACCGATTTATATCGGTAGTAGATAATAGTATAGATAATAATACTCAAATAAAAGTTTTAGTTCGTCTTATATTTAGGTTTGTTGGGTAGTACATACAATAAAATAATAGAAACATTTTTACTAAAAAAGGAAGTGTGGCCCGCTGAAACAGACCTACAGCAG
This sequence comes from Monochamus saltuarius, assembly GCA_025584915.1. Lineage (NCBI taxonomy): Eukaryota > Metazoa > Arthropoda > Insecta > Coleoptera > Cerambycidae > Monochamus > Monochamus saltuarius. The sequence goes on along the minus strand of CM046723.1, from coordinate 18,662,417 downwards.
AACGACCTACGAGACGCATTGTTTATTCTTGTCTGACAAAAGTACATTATTTATCAGAGTGATTTTGTAACTGCTGTAGTGAATACATGTTTATTTGCAGAAAAGTAATTCAGACCTATTAATACGTTTTAGACATTGAAAAGTAAGCTACAATAAAGTTTTATAAATCGGCTTTATAGTACTACAGCTTTCTATTTTATTGCACCCTCTAGTTATGTTGTTTATAAATCAATACATGTGATTATTGTAATACTTTTAAAGGAACCTCAGAGAGCAGCTACTAGGCAATTATCAAACAAAAACGCTCATAAAACAATTTGCTTTATGACAAGCTTGTAAATGTTCCCCGAGAAAGAAATTCAGCTTTCAGTTTTGCAATTTTGCTCTAAGAACGTTCTTATGACTTTGAAATATCTCCAATCTAGTTCAATGAATTTGCTTAAAATATACTAAATATTTTTATTCTCTTAAACAGTACAATAATATATAATTTTATTTACAACCAAATTCTTAAAAATATTTATAGATACAACATATGTATACTTAACTATACAATGGACAATTATCATCTTTAAAGAAAATTACACATTAAAAACAATCAACTAATACTACATTCTAATACAAAGTTATAAATTATAAAATCTGCATAAAATAGAAAGACAAAATTAAATAGATACTTAATATGTAGTTGTTTGTAAACACAAATTTAAAAAATATATATTGTTGTTAGTAGAAAATATTTAGCTTGATCTAATATCTTATTATATAATTTTATTAAGATTGAATTTTACTTTTCAGTAATCAAGTTGTTAATAAGTATATACATGCATATTATTTAGCATTCCCTATGTCATTTCCTTTTCTATGCTTACAATTAAATAAATGTTATTGCAAAGGAGTTACTGAATAAATATTAATTACTTTTGTATCTTTTTTTCAGTACCACTGGAAGCTTCTTAAATACCTGAATTATCGTATGCCTTGCTGCATATTTTAAATTGTAGCTTAGCTTAAGTCATCAGCTTTGTTATTGACAATAATACTTCTTTAAAACTTAAAAGTAGTATAACGTATAAAATTGACAGCTGCCTTTGAACTTGAAGTTAATTCACACCAAACACCTGGAAGCGTGAATTTTAAACGATCTGCACTTTCGTGCTCGCATTGATGTTATGAATCTGCTTCGATGTGAAGTTAGCTACAATTTTCCTTTCTCCCTTCTTCTTCGCAGTGAACGTTTCTGTTTCTCTGACCACTTCCTTAGGACTGATGTCTCTGAATTTAATCATTTTAGGCTTTTGGTGACCAGGACCTTCTACGATGTACACGCACTGGGTTAAGGGGATGTTTAGAGGGTTCTGAAAACTAAGGAATACAAAAAAGCATTATTTAGGAAACATTGCACAATTCGAATTCATCATCATTATAATTTATATTTTTTAAATATGAATTGAATGTACCTAAAGTTGACGACACATGGTTCTCCCACCTTGCACTCTCCTTGTACATCGATCGTCATTTGTGGCAATACCAGAGTAAAGTCATCCTCCTCACTCCATGTCTGCTTTGTCTCCTCCACGGTAGCAATAGCATAGATCTTTATAAAGTTGTGATCAACGAGCTTATCCAAGTACTCTTTAGGCGTAATTCTCATCGACAAAGTATCTTGCTGACCTGGTTTCAACTTAAAAGAGCTTGGACGGGATTTTTTAATGTCATTTGCTGTATTTCCTCTATAATATATGGAACTGGCTGACAATACGGCTTTAATAGTTCTTTCCTCTCTGGCTTTGTTGTGCAATTTTACTAAGACGTTAAAATCTTCTCCAAATGGTACAGTATCAATGTCTATTAGATCAAAAAAGACGTCTTCCTTGTCTTTGTTGGGAACTTTATAGAACTCCTGGGCACGCGGGATGCCTCTGACGGCGTTGTAGACTGCCAAACGTTCCGCTTCTGAACCCTCTTTGTTCTTGTAAAGGGAAGTCACGTCTAGCCTATCGCTGTCCCCTTTGTCGTCAGTAGGACCCAGTTTCTTAGTCAAAATCATTCGCCCAACGCTAAACAAAATTTTTGTTACTATTTGATATCATTAATTAACAAAAAAGTTATGAAGAAATTAGGAATAAGTAAGTAAATGTTAATAAGAATATATTTTCTTTAGTGAAAGACATTATTACATGCGCAGGAATGGTAAAATAAAACTTACAAATTATGACAGGGTGGATAAAAATTCCTAAATAGAATAATAATATTTACTTATTGAACATTTCTTTACGACACCTATATACAAATATTTATTTTGAATTAATTTTTGTCATTAGACAGTTTGCTATTTTAAGGCCTAAGCAAGGGAGTTATTTTTATTCTAGTAATTAAGAAATTTGAATCCATATTTTGTCACATATTATATCTGTGAAATTGCACTAACTATTATAAACCGATTTGTAAAAGCGATACATCACTGTAGTCGCAATAAAAAGGGCTTGAAAATGATGTGCCACAAGTGGGGTAGATCCAGTTGAAATTTTAAAGTTGGGGATTAGGGGGATGAACATATCGAGTTGGCTTTACTTTCAAAAAAGCTCCCCCCAAGAATAAAAATCAACGGGTCTCGGTAAATTTTGAAATAATTTTTGGTTTTCCAATTAGGCTTTTGGTGACCAGGACCTTCTACGATGTACACGCACTGGAGGGTCAAGTTTTCGTTGAGACAGGGTATCTCATCTACAGGATATAGTTTAAGTTTTAAAAATGGCTTTACATGATTAATAACTGATAACTTTAATATAATTTATATCTTCATACAAATATTTGAAATTTCACTACTTCAGTGTCAGTACTTAAACTGGTAAAATCTAAAATATTCGTCCAAATGATTTTCAGAAAATTTTGTTAAATCGTCTACTCAAATATTGCAATTTGTGTCCAAATTCCTATCGTTAGTACACGAAGTAACTAAAGAAGTGCTATCAACATAGATAGTAAAACATGCGTTTAATGAAACAAAATCTAGGTCAATCATATACGCCAAGAAAAGTACTGGGTCCAAAATTTAATCCGGTGGTATACCCGGATGAAATACACTGTGTACTGTACACCTTATTCCACAAGATATTAACTTTATGCTCCATTATGTTCTCAATGGCCCAATAAAATCGCGTATTTTTTTTAAATGGATGAATGGCTGTACTCTTCGACTTTGTAACTTGTCCAGAAAAGATAACACATTCCCACACAAAAAAATCAGATCTGGAAACCAGTGTAAAGGTCGCTGAATCCGAATCCGGGATCTGTTTAGCCCCATCACGTCAGTGTTTTGCCATAACCCCAAAAACGCAATAATACAGGCTTTTCAGCACTATTAAATGCATATAACCCTATAACTTAAACTTTAAATATAAAACCCAAACTGTTAACCCTCAAACCCATAAACCAATCACCCTATAACCCCATAATCACATAACCAATAAACCAAATAACAGAGTTACTCTGTACTTGAACTTATATTACGCGACAATAACCCCACAACCCAAAAACCCCATTACCCCACAACCGTTTAACCCCGTAACCAATAACAGTTTTTTTTTCCTGACGAAACAAGACCGTGAGCATTAGGGTTATCCAATGTAGAGGAGATTGCGCGAGCGAATTTTGTACATCATGTAGATACCTAGATGAACTACAAAGGTAACAGAGGATGTCACGATCTGTTGCAAGCCGCTTGTGTGCTTGGCGTATTATACTATACATTAGCCAAGTCACCAACCAATATAAAGCTGCAGTCGCGTGTTGACGACGCCGGCGGGCTCGCTTTCTCATCCATACTAGCCACCAATTTTGGGTATCCAATACCCTGTCTCGTAAAACGTCTTTCACATGTGCCTACCATGACGGTATGAAAGCCGGTTACATAATGTAAAAAATCCGCTAGCATAGCTCCTCGTAGTGCACATTGGGTAACTCTAATGCCAACGGTCCTATTTTATTTTTTGGGAAAATACAACTGTTATTGTTTATGGGGTTGTGGGGTTATTAGGTTATAAGTTTGAGGGGTAGAATATGTTTAGTGTAAAGAACACTGACAAATCGTTTGATGTAAGATGTAAGTTAAAATACTGAATAATGCGGTTAATTGACTTATTTGTTATGGGATTGTAGAGTTATGGGATGATTGGTTTATGAGTTTGTAAGTTAACAGCTCGGGTTTTGATGTTTTTTTTTAGGTTACGGCAAAACCCTGACGTGGAATTAAACAATCCCAGGATTCGGATTCAGTGACCTCAAAAACATGGTCTGACTCCAGATCTCAGAAAAAAAAATTGTAGCTGTGTAATAGTCGATTTAAGTAACAACATCAAAGCTAACAGACTCTATTGTAAATTTGTAAGTAGTGATAGAAAACTACAACTTACTGATATTTGTTGATAGACATCCTGCTAAATCCCCAGTCAGACTCTTCGTCTTCTTTAAAATGGACGATGTCAGCATTCACTTCGGAGAAGACAAATGGGGTGTCATACAAATAACCCACCTCTCCCTTCTTTACGGCTGTTACAGAGGCTGGCCCGCATCTCATAACGTTCTCACTTTCTTCTTGAGGAGTGGCGTCAATGATTTGCCAACCACCGTAACCGAAAGGTAGGTCGGGTCTGGTCATCCAGACATCATTCCAGACGTGGAAGTTCCAACAAGAGTCCGTTCCACCCTCTGGCCCGTCCTCGATTTTATTACCGAACAGATCGAAATATCTAGAAAAGAAAATAATTACTTCGATTACAGTTCAGGTTTTAAGAAGCAGCACATACTTATCAACCGTCATGGATCTATTGGTGTCATGTGCAGATATATAGTTAGTCGTAGACCTGCAAGGCAAACCTAGAGCCCTACAGATAGTTACTGTGACTGCAGAAAACACCCAGCACTGTCCATACTTCACCGGTGTTCCTCCGGTGCTCAGATACTGTTCCAAAATAGCGGTAGAGCCAGTCCAGGCGTGCGGAGAAGTACCGTCACCATATTCTCCATCCCATTTGCCTTCGAGCAGACCGTCGTCATCTTTTGAATTAATCTAAAATTAAATTAGGTCGTTTCATAAAGTTCATTCATAAATAAATCCGAAGCAATGCATATAAATTGATATAGAGTTTTCTTTTTCAGAGAAAGCAGTTTGTTGCTATTTCCAATGATAACTCGTGTATTAAATCAATCAGCATTATTAATGTAGGTGTGCCACAGGGTTCCATATTGGACCCGGTCCTGTTTCAGCTATATACAATGATTTGTTATATTCTGTAAAATTTACTATATGTATAGAGTGATTCAGAACTTATCTTAAAAAAAAAAATAGGAAAATTCTTATGCTTTCCGAGTAAAAAATTATTAAAATAGTAGTATTTTCAACCTTTACATCGCTGAATTACTGTAATCTCTAGTCAGGTGATTCCGCTTATTGAAATCTTATTACTTTTTTTGTATATATTTTTATCGTTTTTATGATGCGAGTCTTTACATTAATTTTTGAAATGTCAAAAATGGCTTACCTGTATAGTAACTCACAGTTTATAGATATCGTTTTAATTTCTGGCGATCTCAATATGCTTTAGCAGAAGATTTCCCGGTAAATATGTACCAAATGCTGCTACTTTTACCGCGTTGTGCAGTCAGTGCAAGTGTAGTACAACGCGAGAAAAATTTTAAACTCAATCGCGGAAGAGATGGAGGTCTAGGACGTCCACGGCCTATTGCAGCAGTGTTGTCGTATCATACACGAGGCTAAATTATATCTGTACCATGTACAGCGTGTTCAAGCATTAATACCAAGGAATTGGACGAAAGGGCGCCACGATCTGATGACTTTAAATCATTTGGACTTTTTTTGTGTGGATATTTGAAAAATGAAATATATCGCACCGAAGTGGACACTATTGATGATTTACGCAAACGTATCATAGCTGCTTCTAATAACTTACGAGTTCAAAACGGACATGAAACAGAAACATGTGTAGTTGTTAGTTTGTAGAAACTGGGTGTTAATTAAAACCACAAATTAATTCTATTAATAATAATAGCAGCCTGGACACCCAACATGCTCCGCACGCGCACGCACGTGTGACAGGATAAGACCCCCCGATAAATGGAAATGAGGACAGAGCAACAAAAAATCTCTGTAACTCGGACCCATACTATCACACATATAATCTGTAAGAGACTTTGCCACCGAGCCATCCATATTAATTGGATGGTTTGAAAGAAGAACTCTCTTAGTTTGGAGGATGTACAAAGGGCCCAAGGGCCTAAGTGCTGCACTGGAAAGCAATTTCCGCTGCACCTCCACACAATTACATACATACATACATACAATAATAGCAGCAAAAGCAGTTGAAGTTTCTATATAAAATAGCTGCTATAAAATGTTATTTATTTCTTTCCTTAAGAATTTCTTTCAATTTTTTTCCGATCCCCGATTGCATGCTTTGCTGCCTTCTCAGTTTTTACAGTGGTCTAGTTTCCAGTGACGCGCAGAAGTGTATTTTTAAATATTTTCGAACTGCCCTTTTTGATTTTTTTTTAAATTTATGTAGATTTGTTTATTTTGTGGACTATTCCAATACAATGTGTAAATTGTCGAATGGAAATAAATAATTTATTATTATTAAATCAAAATATTAGAATAGGACTTACTATAGCTGAAAGGGCTCTTGCTATAAGTATAGGAGATCCTCTTCCTGTAGAGGGGAGTCCAGATTTTTCCAGAAGAAAAACTGCTGCCGGTAGAGATATTTCGTCAAACTGGCCAAAGATCCAGTGTTTTCCTGTGGGATTCTTGAAGGTTCCACACCAAATTTTACCCGTTTCATTCAGAATATACTCGTTTCTTTCGTCTTCGTTTTCCATGTATACACTGTCCTCGGGACACCAGGGGTTAAATATGATGTAGATGTCGTCTGGAACCTGCAAATATGTCATGATTTTTGCTATTATTCTAAATTGTGAACCAAAAAGTAGGCCTTACTTTGTAGTCACGTCGATTTCCTTTGTGCTTTTCACCAGCTATGTTGGTCTGGATCGAGCAACTCCATATGCCAATTTGCGCTGTAGGTGGTATTCGAACTTGAAGCACAGCAGCATTAGTTTGCGTGTCAATAGATTGAAGGATCACTCCCCACACATTTGGGTCTTCAGGAAAGCGCTTTAGTTTAGGTCGAAGTTGGAGTACTGCCCTTGTACCAAGGACAGTGTTCGGTTTTGGACCTAGAAAATGAGTAGGAGAATAATTATATTTTTAGATATAAGGCCTCTCGGACCTTCAGCAATGATTAAAGTGATATAGTGGTACTAAGGATAACTTATTCAAGAAGTATACGTCGATAGTAGATAGAAAATTCCAAAATGGTAATAGCTGATGTCGTTATACCGGGTGATCCATTTAACTTGGGAAAGCTATATAGGGTGTCCGGAAATGATGAGCAAAAAATTCAGACCGAAAATAAATGCTACCTCTTTCTATAAAATTTTTTCCAAAACTGATTATTAACGGGGTTACAGGATGTTAAAGTTACAATTTTATTTTCGATATTTGTAAATAACTTCTTAGGAAATCCAAATATTTACATAAAATTTGTAACTCGGGGGTTTTTGCAGACGAGAAATTCAAATATGTTTCTAATTTTGATGTCACTAGTAGAGGGCGCCACTTGTGGCACACCATGTTTCTTTTAAATGGCAGAACTTTTTTGCATCTTAATGTATCAATCTGACTATCGAAACAATCGATTATTCTACTGTTTCATTTGAAAATGGTATAAATTTGCTGAAGTCGGTAGGCGTAACAATTTTTGAAATAATCCTATTTGAAATGCTCAGTGCACCGAGTAAAAACTGTTTTGGTTTCAGGTAAAGTGCCTTGAAACTTGAAATCAGAATTGTAAATTATGGAGACGCGCAAAATTTCAACAAGATCGGCGAGGTTTGATAAAACCATTTTTTAACAAAGCACATAGATTTTATTATTTTTTTAAAATTTTGCACATCTCCATAATTTACCGCTCTGAACCACTTTTTAACACCCTGTAACTCCGTTAATAATCAGTTTTGGAAAACATGTTATAGAAAGAGGTAGCATTTATTTTTGGTCTAGAATTATCCCTGAATTTTTCGCTCATCATTTCCGGACACCCCTGTATATTTGAAAAACGCATTCTATGAAAAAATGTGTCAAAAAGAAATTAGCCAGTGTCGGAAGGCAAATAAAATGGCGTTGCAGTTTCTTGACCTTGTCTATGTGTACAAGGTCATAGCGAGGTTAACTTTAGATTTCCAAATGGGAAGCCATACTTTTTTTCCCTAAACTTGATCAGGAGTATAAAACTAGTAACTTTTATGCGAAAATTATTTTATAACTTAAAAACAATAATGATCAAACGCAGGTTGAAACATTAAAGAACGGATTAGAAATGCTTGAAGAGATCTTGACAGGGAAATTCTTTTCCGTAGTCTTGAGTCTTTTGTGAAGCAAGTTGACAAGTGTACTGAAATTGATGGTCGTCATTTTAAACATTTATTGGGAACTTATTTTTGTGTGTAAAACTTGATGCCCATTTGCTCAAATACATCAAGTGATTTATTAGTTGATATTTTTATTTAAAGTTACAAAAAAGTATTTCGTACAAAAGTTACTAGTTTTTTACTCCTTAGGTTTAGGGGGAAAAAATATAGCTTTCCATTTGAAAAGTTAACATCGCTATGACCTTGAAAACATAATCAAGGTAAAAAAACTGCAACGCCATTTTATTTGCCCTCCCGGCACTCTCTAACTTCTATTTGACATATTTTTTCATAGAATGTGCCGGTCTCGAAATATGTAGGTTTCTCAAGTTAAATGGGTCACCGAAGTGTTATCGTTTCCGAGATATATCTACTTTATTTTCTAATTTTGTTATATGTTAATCCAGGAGAAACATTTTTTTTTTATTAAACTTCCGTTGACGGACTTGAAGAAGATGACCCGATACAGTGAATTTTCTAATCAAAAACCAATCATTTCTTATTTCACAGCTTCATGTTATCATCATACAATCAATATTTAGTACACAGCTCATGTCATTTTTTTAAAACGGTATAGGTTGTTGCATAATGAAACAAGAGCATATTTTTCCTTAAAATTGATCCCTAAATAAGAAAGGCTAGTCCATATGGCGAAAATATTAACGACGTAACAAATTTCAAAAGATACATTTCAATATGAGTTGATCAAGGCCTCCCCTGATGTTAGATCACATGACTTAAGCGATCTTAAAGTAGTAAACACCTTGATCAGAAATCAGTTTGAACCCTTGCAGGATTTTGTACCTATGGCTAAAAATAGTTAATATTTTTTAAAATTTAACCCTGTCTCAGTAAGCGTGCTTGATAGAAAAAAAATGTTAAGGTTTATATAAGGGTTATTTATAACCCGGTCAACTTTTGTACGCTCACTCAGTGACACCCTGTATATGCGTAAAGTTGTCAGACGTAAATCAGAATAAAATTAAGTTGGCATATCGAAAACGGTAATACGTTGTATATGGGTATTTGACACCTAATATATTGCAAATTATGTTATCACTCCTACCTACCAAACACCCTGTATGTCAGCCTTAAGAAGACAAGGGTATAATTAGTCTGGGGATAATAAAATAGGCGCCAAAACGTTTGTCAACCTTGGTTATCTATAGCTTACCTAACATAATTTAATCCAAACATATCTTACAATTATTGCCATGTATAATATGACTAAATGCTCTATGAATACAAAATATTTTAGATATTATTTGATTTGATTTTGCTTGACGTCTTTAACTGAAAGTATTTTAAAGAAAAGTTCATAAAATTTAGTATAAGTAGCGACTTTATAATTTTCTTTTATTCATAAAAACTTGGATTACCTTGGAACGGGATTATATGAATTAACAATAAATAATTCTTCCACGCACATAATTACAATCTAATCAGAAGAATCCGCGAAAAGATGAATTGTTATAATGAATATTGATGGGAGTCATATTAAAACATTTTCAACAAAGAACAAAACAACAACAGATTCTGTTGAGATGAGACCAATGAAATATTTGAGAGTTCATTATAAGAATAACCACATCAGTACATCAGAATTATAATATTCAATTATAGCAAATACATGCTAACTGCATCGACAATTTTAACAAAATCATTTAAATTTGCAGACAGATAAGTCTGGTTTTATCTTGTCCGAATATAAGAGGAAATCAAATGGGGGAAATCTGTTATATACACTTCTAAAGAAATTCATAGAACTCCTAGGGGATTTCAAATGGAAAATTCAAGGCAATCAAGAGAAATTTGCTGCGTGACAAAAATCAGAAGTACAAGATTTAATATGGGATATACATACTGGAAATTCTCATTCGTATTCAAAACGGGACTCTACCAATTGTTGTTCCTTTTCTTACAGTACCACATAAAAACACCTTTGCACAAATATAATGAACCTGATGTTAAACAAGGTTTTATACCTTTTGATTTGGTATCTAATTTCAATAAACTTTTGTACTTGCCTATTTGTAGGTGCTTAGTACTTACCAAATTCAAATTTAACTCTGACAACATCGACATCTTGATTGAAAGGCCTGTTGAACTGTATTGCCATGGCAAACGTAGCACCCCTTCTGAGAACTGGTGTAGGTGGATCAGCCTTTACTAAGTCGTATTCATCGGTGTGATGAAGTTTTGCATTTTCTTTGCAGTAGAATTCAGTGTTGGATACTAGTATAGGTTCCATTTTGTGGCCCTAGAATAAAAATCAATTTCGTCAACTATAAATCGATAGTTTCATCGTTAGATAATATCATTGTCTGAAGCTATTTAGGTATTTGTGGCATAATTTTACTTTTTCTTTAGTTTGATTGGGTTGTTGCCACACCTCTGAAAAAATAAAGATTAATTAAATAAGCCCTTGCGCCAAACGGATCAGTCAAGGGTTATTTTTGAAACTAAGTTTGCCTAACCAAAAAATCTCACACTGAAAAAAAGCAGATAAGTAAAAAATAACAAAATCACATCACTATCGCGCATTTCCGTATTTTTGACGTATAGAGATGTTAAATGGTTTTTTATTTTATTGTTACTTCTTCTTGATACAACTGTAGCCAACTATGATCAATGTTTATGATATACAAAAAATGATATACAAAATTCAAAAAATTGCATCTACAGCATACCTTGTGACTGCAATAAACATTATGTTGGAGAAACGTCTCGGTCTATGAATGTTAGGAGTTGAGGAACATAAATATTATATAAAGAGACGGGAATTTGAAAAATCAAAAATTTGCGAACACGCTTGGGAAAACGGTCATTTGATTCAATGGAGTTCGGCAAAAATTTTAGAAAAGGAAGATAATACTATAAAAAGAAAATTAAAACAGACCTCGATTATTTTGTTGAACGGAGATAAGTGTGTGTCAAACTGTTCAGTAAACATTGATCATTGTTGGCTAAAGTTGTATCAAGAAGAAGTAAATAGCAATAAAATAAAAATCATTTAACATCTCTATGGAAGCAGATAAACAAATTTTCAACTGTCAAACTTGACATACTTTTAATACATTTACTATTTTGAGAACAAAAACAGAGTTTTTCAAAACGGTAAAAATACGGAAGTGATGTGATTTTTGTTATATTTTACTTATTTGCTTCTTTCATTGAGATATTTTGGTTAGGCAAACTTAGTCTCAAAAATAACCCATGACTGATCCATTTGGCGCAAGGCCTTATTTAATTAATCTTTATTTTTTCAGAAGTGTGGCAAAAAACTCAATCAACTAAAAAAAATATCATATCATACTGTTGTTACAAGTTCAAGTCTAATCTTACATAGATTTAAATATGCTATAGTGACATGTAAAAACTATTAATTTAACGGGAACATCTAAATAACTAAAGGCTGAGTGAAATGAATTATCAAAATAAAAGGAGGTTTAAAATAAACCAAAGCAGTTGCAATTTAGGATATTTTAAGTCCGAAGAAATGAATATGTAATTATTAGCACGAAATATAAATTTTACTAATCTTTATTGGAAATAGTAATATAAGTAGATATTAGTAGTTAAATATACATACAAAATATTTGTTTGAGCCAAAAATATGAATAAATACTCGTGACAACTTAAAACCTTCCATAATTAATAACTGTTCTATGACGCTTTTGATGTTCAGTAGGTATAACTTGTTTGGGTAGCTTAAAAAATACAGTCGTTTATATATTTTTCTTGTATTTTTACATATTTTATATAACTTTAAATTGACGTAACAAAAAATATGTTGTTAGAACACGTTGTTTTACACAACGTAATATTCCAACAATTATAGGCAACCAGTTTTTAACAACTTATTACGTTTCATATTTCCTAATATACTTATATCGAAATTGTATCTGTTTATGTATCTACTTTTGGCAAAATAAATTACTTTTTCTTAATTTTTAATCTAAAATATAAAAAGAATTTTTAAATTTTATAACCAAACAGTACCTATATTAGATCTTTTCATTTTGATTTAGTACCTAATTTTAACAATTAAACTTTTTTACTTGCTTATTTGTAGGTGCTTGTCATAACCACATTCAAAATATGTCTGCAAATTTATTTATTGGTTATACCTCTACCTCGGCCTACCTCTAATAATACTAGTATAGGTTCCTGAGGCTAAAATATGATCTAGCCAATTTACCTTAGTCCAAAACTTTTTTAAGTTTTTTTTGCAAATATTAATCTTAATATTAGCATGATTCTCACAAAATTTGGTACCTAGGAGTTTTTTAAAAATCGAGATCTGATAGCAGCTTTGATGTACATTGTAGAGGGCGCCATCAGCAGCACTTTGCCTACATCTAAAGCTTCATAACTTTTTTTGTGTATCGATATATAAAATATCTAGTTAAAAAATTTTTTCCTTGGCATCTTCTATTTAAAAAGGTATGGTAGGTGTCGCTTGGAGTAGTCGTTTCTAGGATAATTTAGTTTAAATGTTTAATTGCAAAGATACAGAAAGGATATTAGATGCAAAGATTGCTTAAGTGCCTTCAATATGTGGCGCCCAATAGAAGCAAAGTCGAGGAATATTTTTGCTATCCTGCAATACGCTAGGCTGTGCTGGGCTGTGCTGTGTTCAATGTGCAGCCGGTCTTATGCGTCTATTTGAGAAATTTCCAAAGTTTACAGAATTAAAATATTTCTCTGGGCGCTCTGACAGATTCCGACCATTTCCTTGGCAATAACCGTAAAATAATATATCGGTTATTTCTGTGTTAGTATAGAGTACAGTCAAAGCGAACAAATTAAGAATTAAATGATGAATTTTAAAAGTAAACGATAAAGGTTTGCCAGATTGAATCATTTGACAGCATTATTTTGTAACTAGTGATGGTACTCGTCGTTGTGAACTCCTTGCTGAGGAGTTTCAGTATGCAATAAAACATTTAAATTCAAAAACAGCCGCCTCAAGCGACGCTTACTGCTGTTTACTACTGTTTTTTTATAAAAGATGCCAAGGAACAAGAATCTTTCACTAGAAATTTCATATACTAAGGCACAAAAAAGTTATGAAGCTTTAGATGTACCAAATTTCGTGTGAATCATGCTATTATTAAAATAAATATTTACAAAATAGATTTAAAAAATAACTTTGACATCGTTTTGGAAACTATCAACTTTTTTACTAAGAATAATTGGGCTAGATCTTCATATTTTAGCCTCAGGAATTTGTGCTAGTGTTTTAAACATACCTTTTGGAGACACCATGTACATATAATCTGATAATAAAAACGAAGAAATATTCGAATAAATTTACATAATAAAGTCGGAAATTCAATCATATATTAGCGTAATAATTTATGTCTATTATTAACATTTTGTAATTTAATTTATTTATTGCTGTCATCTAACTACATGATTTATATGTAACTTTATATTTTAATTAAGTTTAACCATGTTCTACCATATATTATATTATACAAATATTTTAGTCATTTGCGTGTTTGAAGAAGTAAACAATCAATAGAATCATTTATAATTTCGCTGCCTTAAAATTATAAGATTCTACGTTACATTACACATAATTTTGAGAAAAGCAGGTTTTAAATTTGAGGTATTATAACCGCTAGAATAATAAATAAATATAATGTTTTGGTGTAAGGCTTCATTTGACAGGTCAATATTTTATTAATTTTTACTAATGAAGTTAAGATACAGATAATTTAAAAAAAAAACAGAACTTTGTTTTTGAGAAATTTTTAAATAAATAGGGTCACACATGACTTATTCGTCAAATCTGTGACTCATGTATGTATTGCTTGACTTAACGTTGGAACAGTTCTACGTGCACTGCTATTTAGGCGTATAAATAATAACACAATATTTTAATAATTATTCCTCCTAAAATTTAGTCATAGGAGGAAGGATAGTATGCCATAATACCCTGTGACAGTAAAATAATGCTTTCAAGCAAAGACACATGTGTTTTCTGTTCATAGAATTTTATTTAGCATCGGAATATATTGAAAGATTTCAAAACATGTTGTAAATTAACTTAAAACGAATAAATTCGATATAGTTGTAGTACTACAAGAAACATAACAATTTGGGAAACTAATAATGGAAATAGAGGACTATGTAAAATGATTATTAGTATACTAGTATCAAATAGTTCTTTAAGGAATAGCATAATATGAAAATATTGTTAGGAGATGCAAATGCAAAAATAGGTAAAGAAAAGCTGTATAAACCCGTAACAGACCATAACATAGCATTCAGTAACTAATAAAAACGGGAAATTTTGAATAGACCTTGCGAAAGAAAATAATATGATATTAAAAGTACATATTTCCAACGGAAATAAATACACAAAGGAACATGGAGATCACCAGATGGGACAATAATAGGCCAAATAGATTACATTGCAATAGAATAGTCGGAGGTAAAATGGATTAAAAATGTAGACTTACAAAGGTTTAGACTCAGATTCGGACTACCGGTAGGATCAAAACAACAGTTACCAGAAATTAGAAACCAGAACAGAAAAAAAAGGAAATAGCATGTGTAGGCCAAGAATCATTGAAGAGAAAATAAAATATGAAAGTAATTTTAGTAAGAGAAAGAGAAAATGAAGATATCGAGAAATGGCCGGTAAAAAGTAAAAATACAACAAAGAAGGCAAAAGGCAGAACGAAGAATGGTTTGATAATGAATGTAAGAGGGAGGTTGATGTTAGAAGAAAACTAAGACAAAAGATGCTGCAAAAAGGAATAGAGGAAGTAAAGAATAAATATGAAGAGCAAATAAGGAAAACCAAAAGGGTGCTAGAAATAACAAAAGGAAAATTTATTAAGCTATATTAGAAGAAATAGAGGAGAATTTGAGAAAAAACATTAGAAACCTATATCAAGGAGTGAAAATGAAAGAAGGGGATATCAGCCAAGTTCAATATTTATAGAGAGAAAAGTAGAAACATAGTTGCAGGAGAAGAATATTTTAAATAGTTATTAAGCGGAGATGAAATTAATAAAACAAAAAAGGAAGAAAGCAATACTACTCGGAGAAGAAGGCAATATGATGCCAGCGTCAAATAAAGAAGGAATTAGGGAAATAATTTCAGAACTAATTAAGAGCCCAGGAAGTGACATCTGAACTATTTAAATATGAAGGATAGGAACTAATAGACCAATTGCCGAAACTATTAGAAAGGGTTTGGAAAAGAAAAATGTGCCAAAAAAATTAATGGGATCAGTAATTTTCCCTATATATAAAAAAGAAGATAGAGGGGAATGCCAGAGCTACACGGGAATAGCATTGCTGTATGTGGCATAATAACATAGGTACTAGCCACGTATATAAAAAATAGATTGCTAACAGAAGTGGAGTACAAAATTGGGGAATATCAATGCGGCTTTAGCCAAGAAAGAAGTACAGTAGATCAGGTTTTCACAAAAAATCAGACTGAAAGCTTTGAATATGGTAAACCAACCTTAGTTTTATTTGTAGACTATAAACAAGTATATTACAAAATAAAAAGAAAAGAACTATATAATGTTTTAAATGTATTTGAAATTAGCAAGAAGGTAACATGATACGCCTAAGACTGAGAATAAAGTGAAAGTAAATGAGGCGATGAGGCTATCAGAAGATCCATTATCATCAGTGTTATTTAGCTTAGTACAAGGAAAACTCATAAGAGATGCAGGAGTCCATAGATCAGGCACTTTATACTAAAGAAAGCGTCAGTGTCTGGCATTTGCAGATGATCTCGTAATGCTAACAAGAAATAGAACAAACAAGACTGGATGTGTGGAAGAGTAAAATTTGGAGGAAAAGGACAGATGGGTGGATCAGAATAATGAATGAGTGAATAAAAAGTTTGAACAAAAGGGCGAGCACAGCAGGCGCAAAGATTAAAATGCCTAGGACATTGAGAGACATAAGGACACCAAAAATGGTAATGACATGAACAATTGGGGGTAAGAGAACTAAAGGGCGACCGAAGTCAAGATGCAAAAAGGAAGTGAATATGCCCAAACACACACAGCGGTTTTAATTTTTTGAAACATCTTAGCGAATGATATGATCCACGCAAGCCACAGTGTGTCAGTCATCCCCCATAAATTGTGCCGATTTGGCTGTCGAGGCGACACAAACCGCTACATCTGTTATTGTCAGCGATTAGATTTGCTTTGTAAATGAAAAAGTGTCATCAATTTCACTGATATTTTGCTTTCTAGATTATATGTAGGTACTAAATGTTTTCACAAACAATGTTATATACATTATTTCCAAATTATTTTAAAAAAGCATTATAATTTATAATAAATTGACCATTCCTAGTGGAATCTAAAGAACGAACAGTTTACTAACTGAAATATCTTTTAAATGCAGATTTGTCTAGATATACCTTACAAACTCTTAAAATTACCGATAAAGAGATTGGATATGCGATATAAACTCATGAAAAGAATTCAGTAGTATCTCTAATATTATATTTAATACTTTTTTAAATATTAACCATTTTCTAACAATATCAACTTAAAAATTCAACTGTAATAACTACTAATATTATGTACACATATCAAATTTTATTTGCAAAATAGTTTTCCATATCAAAATAACTTCTCACATTTCATTTAATAGATAAACAGATTTTTAAATGTTCAGGCACTTGATTTTATTTGTAGATTTATAAAACCTTGTTCACCATAAGAATTCAGTTGTAAACATGCAAAAGAATTTTTAACATTAATCGAAATAATTATAATACGAAAACATTGTCTCTACCTTGACAATAGCTGAAAATATAATAGGTCCCACAAAGTAATCAAGCACAACTAACACTGTTTGATCGCGACTCGTGTATAAATTCGACTCTACTCTGCCCCCCGGGACTTTTTAAGTCTGCCGGACCGCACTCATTCGAATGCAATATTTATAAACAAACTGCAGGCATAAGAGCCGAGGAAATTTTTGAAATGCTTGATTATCGCTACTATAGAAGTTGAACCTTGAGCTTGAACTGCTCATAAAAACATAATTTGAAGGCAAAGAAAGCTCCAACTTGGCAGATTTGATGACGGAATTTCGCACTTTCATGTGTACAGTTTGAAAGTGTTAGTCAGTCTGCGTATTTTTCTTTCCAAGAAGTATGATCGAGAAGTATGGAGGAAAAACCTTGAAATCCAAGTTTAGTTGCTCATTTTTAAGTTACAAAGTCGTTTTACCTTGACAAAGAAATTATTATAACACATAATTTTAATTTAGTAAAAAGTAGCAGAAGTGGCAATTATTTGCCTTTAATTAATTACCAAAAAAATCATGTTCGTTAATTAAGACAACTTTGTTAAAGGTTAAGCGTAGAACAAGAAGTACAAGTTACTAAAAATATGTTTCAGCACATGTCAAATAGAAATAATTTCTGTAAATCTGCTGATTTTACTTATGTAGTGGAAACTAGTAGTACTGGTATAGGTAGGTATAGGTCGTTCAAGGTTAATGAGATTTGAGCTAAATATATTTATGTAAGTTATTACCCATTTAAAGCAATTTAATTTATTTTTGCTTATTCTTCTGCTATTCTTTTAAATATCACAATTGACATATACTGAGTGGATATTCTAAATATGAAAGTAGGATGTCCCATATACATATATGTAGATACCGATCTTGTCTTTCAAGAGAGACTTGTCGACATCTGTCAAAATTACTTTTGATTGTATGTATATTAAACGGAGAGAAAATATTTTGCAATAAGGGCAGATTTACTTCAAATTATTTTTAAAAAATGCGGCCAATAATGATGAATATCGAAAAATTAAGTAACGAAGGTTAGTTAGGTAATAAAATGAAATACATTTCTAATAAACTAAATTATTTGATTAAAGTAGACTAAAATAATACAATTTTAAAGATTATTATAAAAATATTTATAATACTGCGCAAAATATACACATAAAGAAACTAGTTTCTTATTGATATTATTTCGACTTGTGACACTTTTCCAAAATTTGCTTATCTCATCTCATTAAACGTCACAGCACGACTAATTGTGACAGTTTTGTCTAAAGCACAAAACCAATGTTGGGGATGTGACATTTCAACGCAGCGCCATTCGACGGTTATTAAGCAAAGTTCACTTGTAACTCTTTTACACATAAAAATATGTTGATACACAACTAAATCTTGAAAAATGAAAATTTTTAGTTAAGACTGTCTTGTTCCAAACTGACGATATATAGTTACATAATAGCGAAACATATGTAAGGTGTCCAGAAATGATGCGGATGTGATTCTACACGTTAAGTTAATGCCACAAAGTTATATAACATTGGTTATCTCCGTCAAATTTTGCATATTGCTTTGTTAACTGAATAACTTTTTCAAGTAACATTTTGCTGTATTTTCAGTAGAAAAGGCACCTTACCTGTTACTCCTAACAATATCAAAATCTGCTCTACTCCTAACAATAACGAAAGATAAAAAAGTAGCAAATCGATTGTTTCATTAGTCAAATGTCAAAGAAGCTTGATGTGTCTTCTCTAGTGTCGTCAAAATTAGAAACAAATTTGAATTTCTCGCCTCCAAAGAACCCCGATCTCCAAATGTATGAAAATATTTGGATTTTTAAAGAGATTTGCAGATATCAAAAATAAAATTTTAACTTTGCCACCCAATATCTTTTTAACTATTAACTTTTGAACAAAGGTAAGTTTGGCTACATCGCATTTTCTCGTCAGGAATCTACTCTTGTTCTATTTTGCATTAATTTTGGGGCATCCTGTATATACGAAATATTAGCGATGAGATATATATGGGTGGTAAAATTTGTAGATTTGTAAAATTTCATGATATTTTTAAAGTTTTCTAAAAATTGACTGGTCATGAATTAATTGAGAAATTAACAAGTACAGGTAAATGAAGTTACTATTTTCCGTTTTGACAACTTACGTCATAAAATGTCGCTAGAGAATCGTAATTGTTCATGACATGACTTAATAGTTAAGTATCCCTTACTTGGTTTATAATTTTATTGCTGTAACTAGTGTGTATATTGTTTTAAATTGTTATGCCCTCACGCATGTTTAACAATACAATACAATTGATCGAAAATTGCAAAAATATGTTTTTCCACGGTCGGGAGTAGAAATCAGTTTCTGATGACATCAAAATTAAAACAGAAGTAGTCCATTATTCCCAAAGGAGTATAATGCTCCTAAGGGAGTTTACATTATGGAGAACGTTTTTCATGCAAAAAAAATATAACATTGAAATTATTTATTGACATTTAAATTAAATGTTACATTTGTTCAATTTTCAAAATTAATATTAGAAGGAATATTACTTTCGCTTACATTAACAGTTTTTGTGATTGCGCTAGTAGTGGTACCTACTAAAACCTGATTACCAATTTTGGTCTTATTTTCAATGGAGTTCTCGACATAACCCTCAGCGACTGTCGTTGATTTCCAACCAGCATGACACTTTATTGTCGTGATATCCACACCAGCATCTGCCAGTAATGTCGCTGAAGATCTTCGTAAGCAGTGACCAGTATAACATGCAGCATCAGATAATTTTAAATACGAAGCTGCTACACTCGGAATTTTCCCTAGGTATTCTTGCCAACTGGCTGCGAACTACATTTTCCTGCTTTGTAGTACAAAAAAGGCGCTTATGGTTGACGTGGAGAGGACGAAGGGGCAGGTATTTTCGAAACAATTCAAGCATATTTCCCCCATCGGTAACCAGAAAGGTTCGTGGAATCTTTGTCTTAGTGTTTGGAATTTTTACAATCAAGGAAGAGCCTACATCCTCAATATCATCTACAGTTAAATTGACTAGTTCATCAGTTCGACAAGCTCCGGCAATACCCAGAATTAATCCAACCTATAAAAAATGAAAATACTTAATAATTGAAATACCTAACAACAAAATTAATCTTACCTTAATCATTAAGAATTCTTTGTCATCTGCACTTGAAAGAAAACGGTCGATTTCACCCTTTGTCAATATCTTCGATTTTTTCGCTTGATATCCGTCACCGGTTCTCTTCAAAAATGCGATCAGCTTGGGGAATTTGCTTATACAGGGTTAACTATGACTAAGTACAAAAATTTTAACCACGTGCTCAGGGAGGTCTCAAAGGCAATAAAAGATTTGTTTCGGAATTTTTGCTCGATGTTTAAAAATGGGGCAAAACCCTCTTTTCCTACGGAAAGTCGGCGCCTATGACAATTAATCATCATCCGACATGGCTAGATATGTCAACAACCATGCGGTCGTTTTTATCAACATTGTCAAGTGTAGAAACGACGAAAATAAACATTTTTATTAAAATAATAATGTCTAAGTACCTGATAGACACCAGCTATTCCGGTTAGCTGCAGTATATTGTATTGGATCTTCGTTCTTTCGTTGCACACTGCCAAAACTACATTTTCATTCCTTGCAGATTCATCATAATTATCCACTAACATATCCGACATAAAATACTTTATTTAATTACTATAACACGATTAAAATTAGTCACTTAGCTGATTTAAAGTAACAGTAAGTTCTAGGTTATGAATATTGCATTGCTAGTTGCCTACTTTCCATGCTCCAAACAATGCAGAAACGCGAAGTTAGCTAAGAGTCATTTTTACAGAACACTGTGAACATCTTGAGATGTTATAGTTTAAAGTATTACTAATTATTTTATGCAAACATCGTCGATTACTGTTAATATTGTTGCTACTATTAGTATTAACAGAATTTAATTACACACATGAAAATTAAAAATTCTTCTTCTTCTTCTCCTCCTTGTTTATGTGCCGTGAGTAGGCCACAAAAAGAAGAAGAGTGCACCTGGCATTAGTGACCTACAGATGTCGTCTGTAGATGTATAGTATACGGTTACAGTCTGATAGTTTGAAATAATTTTTCAATACTTGTTTTTCGCAAATTTAATTTGCGTATTTTTTGTGTATTTACAAACATGTTGTATTCAAATGCCTAGATGACGGATAAGGTGCTGATTTATGGGAGTGTGACAAATGCATATTATTGTGCAACAGCGTCAAAGACGTTTCCCGAGTATACAAAATATTATGCTGAATACTTTTTGAACCACATCGAACAGCTGTTTTATGCCGTGGCAGTAAACGTGTGGCAGTGTTTTTATGTATTTGTGTACATTTGCGTGTATTATGTTGTTATCATCTCTGCTTTTTCCCGACGTAAGTAATAGGATTTGGTCAAGACCGCCAAACCAAGTAGTTACCTCGATTTACACAAAAAGAACGATCGAGGGAAGGAGAGGTCCACAGCAAGTACAAAAATCTTTGCAAGTTGAGTTAAACAAGTAAAAAAACAGATGATTAAACATGTGCTACCATACCGTATTTCTCATTAAATAATAATCTACATTTTGTAGTTTTTTTTTTCTTTGGAAGCGTGTCAATGCGGTGACCTGTCACTATGTTTGACACCTTTGACTTTGGCAGATTATACCTAACCTAACCTCTGGCAGATTATACCTAACCTCGCGGCTGACAGGTCAGTGACGGCGATAAATAAGGATTTAATATAGTTTTAAAAACATTTTTTTTTTTGGCTTTATAAATAAGTTTGGAATTTTTTTGAAGGGTGATTCCGTTAATTCTTATTTTTCCCTATCCCCTCTTAAAATATTTGTACTAAGTCATAGTTAACCCTGTATCTATGTTGTTGTAAATTATCAAGCATGACTTAACCATAGAATATTGCGCTCATAATGTGGAAGACTTGTAATTCTTTGCATTTTCACTGAAGTATGCCAACAAAACATTCTCGCTGTATACTTGAACATTTTTCTCGGCGCACCACTTTTTGAACCGATTGTAGGCTATATCGTATAAAGATCTTGACTTTGTAGGCAGCAAATTGCTTATTGCAATATTTGCAGCCTCCACAATCTCTTCCGACTCACAATTATTCATTGTGCACTAAACAAACTTTAAACTAAACCAAGCTGGCACCTTAATTTGACAATTCTTTTTGTTTGTTTATTTTGTAGTTGACAATAACTCAACGACTACTAAATAAATGCTCAAATCCAAATACAATAATTCTGGTGCTACTTACTTCATAATGACAAAATATGTGTTTTTAAGTTAATGAGACCGTGGAAAAAATAGTATATATCATTCGGGAGAGATGCTATTTTGTTCTCGGTGCATTGTAAATTAATTCAAATTGCACCTCTGCCAAAATAACGCATTTCTCTCCCTTATAGTAGAATGTACTATTAAATTTTAATAATGTCAGTGGATCACTTTTTTCATTCAAAAATGGAGTATATTTTAAGTTAATGATGTACAAATAAATAGTTTATGTTGGATAATTCACCGCCAAATATTGTGAAATATTTTCATGAATAAGACAATGAAAACGCTTATAAAACTGTAACTGCCTTATTATATTAGAACAAAAAATTGTTATATACAAGCCTCAATTATTTTCAGCGATAAAATATGTCGAAAAAGTTTGGCCAAACTTATCGTTAACACCCGGTATATTAAACATACTTTTAATTTGTTACCTTGTAGGTAGTATCTGACAGAAAATTTGGACATCTATCTAAACAAATCCAAAGTATATGCTTAGAATGACCTACCTTATCAGTTTTATTACCAAATATAATTAGCCTCTTACAGTTCACTTCACATTTTATCAAATTAAATTATTTAATTTCATAAGTTATTAAACAATATTATTAACATTTTATTTGTTATCTTAATTGTTTTTGAAATTATATAAAATACTAGAAGCGTTTAATAAAACTTTATATTTTATTAAATTAAAAATAAAAATAATAGTATTGAACGACCTGCTATATAATTAATTAATATATTTATGCCAACAAGAGAGAAAGAGATATTGAAAATTTTCCAACATTATTTAAATTTTAAATACAACGTTGCTAGAATAAGCTTACATTTTTAAACTTGTCCCTGACCACAGTGACAACATTATCGTAAGACAATAAAATCAGACATTTTTACGATGTTTTCACCACATTAAAATTGGACGAAGACACAAATTTGATTGCGGTAATGTTAATGTATCTGGGTTATATTTATAACGGCCTTGTGTAAAAATAACTACATTCATGCGAATTAAGCCCGGATCAATACCATGAATCAAATCTTTGATTCATACAAGCGGATATGTAAAAAAAACATTTCCCACGATGTTCGACTTAACCGCAAGATTCACTTTAATCAAGTTTTGTTTATATAATATGTAGTAGGCGCCATAAATCATCAATAAAAAAATATATGCCTGGAAGCTGTGTAAAAGAAATTGTGATGCAGTCATATGTTAGATTTTCTGAAATTCGTAAAAAGTGACATTAATACTGCTTATAATAAAGTAGTTGAAAATAACATTAAATCTGATATCAAAACGTTTTAGAACTATGTAAATTCTCATAAAAGCATCAATCAACCCTCACTATTAAGATATATTTGGGTCGGTCAGTGGTCTCGCGGTTTATGGCGTCAGTACTTGAATCGAGGTGACTAGATCGGTGTGGGTTCGCGTCCCGCTGCCGCTAGACCGTATAAGAGCTATATCCGTAGAGAGGATTGGCACCCTCTCTACGGGTATGATAGGGTGGAAGAATGTTGGCTTGGGTCAAAGTGAGAGATTGATACCAGTTGATATTTGACTACCTCCCTAATTAATGAGGTTTCCCTCATTCCTGCACTGCATAGTGGTTAGGGCCTACCAACGTAAGCCGTTCATGGGCACAAATGCGGCCTGATTAATAATAATATGCCTCCCCCTCTCCCGCACAAGTCTCCGACTTCTAGGCTAATCCCTGTGATTAGAATGAGCGGTAGAGTCTCTACGAATAAATTTATCTCTACCGTAGAGATAAATTTATTCAGTCTTACTGCCATTTTTAATTTATCAGTACGTTTTCAAACAGGGCGACAAATCACATATCCATAATTACAGATCTATTGCAATTATTAGCAATTTCTCTAAAGTGTTTGGAATTGCACTACACAACTTTACTCACATGTCCAAAAATTCAATTTGTTAAGTATCACACAATACATTTCTCAGAATCTTGAGTGAAATACGCAAATTATTATTATTATTAAGAAAAACAAAAATTTTGCATCCACAGAAATGAATGTAATCCTTAAATAGATAACTACCAATTATATTCTTGCATAAGTAAACTGTTGGCGAATCCACTTTGTCCTGAGGTAGTGAGGTCTAGGTGTCGAAGACTCTGTTGCACAGATAATGTTGTCTGGTACGCGTTTTGAAGTTCTCCTTAAGTTTTAAAGAATGTCCACGCATTTCTGTGTAGAGTAAAAAAAGCTGTGCCTAAGTTACCAAAATTGAATTTTAAAATGCGGTAAGTTAATATTAAATCACCACGAAGACATCGTTGATTAAATGTCGTGTGAGATCTGCAGAACAGGGCCAAGGGATAATCTAGTAGCTCGATGTTGAACTTTTTCCAACATATCTCGATCCCTTATGAGATCAGGACACCACACTGGTCCCGCGTATTCGAGTATGGGACGCACATAGCTTTTGTATAAAGTCTACAGCACGTATCAAAAGATAAGTTTGAAAAAGCTTTTTGAAATAAAAACAGTTTAGTGTTTGCACGTTTACACACATTGGCGATATGATCACTCTATGTAAGACTAGTAATTATTATTACACCGACGTCGTTATGGATGACACACCTTTCAGTAGTCGTCCATTAATAAAGTACGGCAAATTTGGATTGTTTCTATCAAGGCGCAGTACAGCGCTAAACTGACGTGTTATATATACCGACTTCTCGAAGGAATTCGTTGTACTGATCCAGAAACTGATGAGGAATCTGATTTGTCCAGTGTTTTGGTTGTACGTCTGAGTCGGTATCTGTTACATCGGGTGTGCCTCAGGGGTTGATTTTGGGTCCCTTATTGTTTGTGATTTATATCAATGGCATAATTAAAGATCTTGACTGTCACTATCTCATGTATGCAGAAGATGTAAAAATATATAGCAAGATTAATGATTATATAAGGTTTCTAACTTGTATTCAGAACTGGTGTACAGTATATAATCTCTCTCTAAATACTTGCAAGTGTAGACATGACATTCATCAGAAGAGTGAATCCTATTTTGTTCCGTTACGACCTTAACGGTATCATGCTTTACGATCCTGATATAATAAAAAACCTAGGCGTTATTTTGACCATAAATTAAGCTTTAATTTTCATATTGATAAAACAGTTCAATCTAGATATATGAGTCTGGGTATGTTTAACTAGAATGACCTATGGTATTTCCAATATTCAAGCATATATGACACTAATTAATGCTTTTGTTAGATCTAAACTTGAGTATGCCAGTATTGTATGGAATCCTGGTTATAATATAGTTCAATCAAACCTGAATGATGTTCAACTGCGTTTCCTAAAGTTGCTCCTTTTTGACAAGATGGTAGTTATCCTGAAATAGGTATTCCGTACAAAATCTTACTAACTAAAAGAATTTTTTCATAGTGACGATTTTTCTGAATTTTTATGTTCTGTATTTATATTTTATATTTTTGCCTTACGTTGTCTTTATTTCTTATGTTATTTTTAATTTGTCTAATGTCTACTCACCCAGTAAATAGATTTTCTGTTGAGTGAGATATTATATAAATAAATAAATAAAATATGGAAAATGTCTATTCAAATATAATTTACATACACGGTGTTTTAAAATTACGATTTTTGGCACTGAATGGCATTAAAAGTGAATATCTACTCGAACATTTAAATAATATAGATTGATTAGTGCAGGCGCCAGACGGTTTTGGCTGGAGTATTTTAAAACTTGGTGAAATTATAATAAAATATTAGATTTCGGTCGGCGTCGTTTTATACTTCAGGCGAGATAAATGTAAAAATGTTTTAACAGTTTACGACACAAATAAAAACAATAATTATAGTTTAATACATTTTCACTAGGTAGACATTAATAATATTGTGTGAAACTATCTAGTCTAAGAAGTGTTGTCTCGACCAGTATTGCATTAGACAAAAAAGCAAAAAAGTCATTCCGTTAATTGCATGTTTTTGAAAGCAAAATATGACGATTCAGCCCTACCAACATACAGAAATGCTTCATTCCTTAAAAGATACAGAATGATAAGTTGATCTTTTAAAATTGCTTTTTTTCTATAATTTCTTGAGATTCTCATGTATCACTTTGAAATTTCATAGAAATACTTCTTGTTATTAACCGAATCTCCCCATTTTTTCCTGACGTACACCTATGGGTGATTTTTTATAACGTAATAATAGAATTTTGTTTAGAATATTTTATTATTCTTTATAATTTTTCGTAAAACTCTTTATTTTTCATATAAATTTGGTTTTTGTGTGCATGCAATGTTAGATCACAGCAAAACGAGATGTAGTTAATAACATTTTTAAACTTCAAATTACAGGAAGAACTGGTAATGTTCTAACTTGTTCTAAAGTGTTCTAACTTATTTTATACAAAGTGTGTCTGAATATAGGACTAGCCAGATGTATCATTTTTATACAATTTTTTTTATCAACGTAAATTTGTTTATTGAGGAAAGACGGGGATTTAAAAAACATATTAGTTGTTGATTTATAACAAAATATAATTGGAAACTGTAATTTTAATTCAACATTTTAATTGCTCCACATATCCATCTGTCTCTGAAATACGTAAATTCCCAAACACTGAAGTCCAGTGGACTAAAATCGGGGGAACGTGATGGCCACTGAATAGATGCGTCTCTTCCACTTCCAATTCATCAATTTGGAAAAATTTAACTTATATATTGTCTATTATTTAATCCAAGATGAGACGGAGCACCATCAAGTGGCATCCACATAGTTCCACAGAGTAAGTGATGAATTGTGCAGCTGTTAATGTCTTTTAATTACTAATCCATTTCTTAAACCTTTGCTTTTTCCTTAATAAACAAACTTACATTGATAAATAACATTTAATTGCGTAAAAATGGCACATCTGGCTAGCACTATATTCAGAAACACTTTGTATAAAATGAGATAGAACACTTTAGAGCACGTTAGAACATTATCACTTTGCTGCGACTATCTTTAACGTTGCATGCCCAAAAATCGAATTTACCTTGAAAATGGACAATTTTAAAAGTTCAACTTTAACAGTATGTTTTAAGAGAGGCATTTTTGTATATTAAACGGGATGACCTTTTTTTGTTACTGTATTGTATATTTGTATTTCTTATTATCAGAGCTTTTGTAGATTCTTATTGTATCGAAAATATATTTAAAGTAATATAATCCACTTTTTCTACAATTAATAATAATGAATTCATATGTCTGCTCTTTCTTATCTTAGGAACAATTTCATAAACAAGAATGGGTTTAGCAAATATCTAAAATACAAATTAATCTAGCTAAATTTACTAAGAAACAGAGATGTTAATGAAATTTACTTTTAAACATATGCAAATTGAGTCACAATATGATAATTTCCCTAATTTTGTATTTCTAAGATTGCTTGAGGTGGCTTGCATTATTTTGAATTGAATCAAATTAATATCTAACTATAAAAAACTATATTAGCTTAAATACTTTCACTAAACAGTAGCAAAACTACAACAGTACAGTTCACTTATCTTTAATATACAAGAAATACATTTAGTTAAACGCTTTAATAATTATAACAACACAGTTCAGGTACTCCAGCACGAAATCATTGTCGGTAGCCACAATTAATGACCTGTTCACTTGTAACTGGTTTTCAGAAAACTTGATTTAGCTGCTACAATTGAATTGTTTATCTGTCCTTTATTTTATACAAGTTTTTTTTTGCTGGGGCAAGTATATTTTTACCTACCACTAGTGATTTTTTCTCTTAGTGTACCCTTACAATGCAGTAAAAAATAATAGTAGTAATTTCGGACAAAAAATATCCAATATGAAAAACTCGTTACTATTGACTGAAGAAATGTATGTCTAAAAATCCAATACCAATCACTTTACTGTTTTCGCACTCTTATGCCTAGACTATAGACTACATCTAGTTACTGCCAAATTTTAGTAACGTGGTGTCGTTTCATTGTCTTTATGTGGCAGTTTCATTTATCCTACTTGTAAACATATATTTTTTCTCCTTGATCTCTTGTAACTAATATGTCTCAGTCAGTACAATCGTAAAATAATTATTAGAAGCTGATTTAAATCAACAGCATTTATTCTCTAAAACAAAAGTTGTTGGTTATATAATAATAAATTTTCCTGCATGTAATTGGCGTTGTTTGTAGTTCTTATTAGAATAATTTAATAATTTTTAAACAAGCAGCAACACTCGCATATTTAAATTCATGTCAGTTTAGTAATTTATTTAATGTTATTTATAATATCAACAGTAAATACTTAAGTAGGGATTGTATGCATAACAGTAGCAGCTTTTGGAATTCCAATTTAGTCTGACAGATTTTGACCCTAATATAATTTTGATATACAGAGTGAGTCATTAATAACGGTAGGTATATAGCTTAACATGCTTTATTTAATTGTTGCTTGTTTTCATTCTACAGGGTGCAGGATGTTAAAGTTGAAAACATGTTTTCGATTTTTTGCTATATTTTAAGAATGAATGGACCGATTGTTTTGAAAATTTGTAGTCTTATGCCGGGTCCAGACCAAGCAGACAAAAAGTGAACACGATTTTGAAACAAAAACACTACAACATTGAGACAAAATTTTCGGTATTCAGACAAGACAAAATTGAAACAAACTGTCCACACCACAAGGACAAATGTGCAACAAAATTCAGTTGGTGCGAATCAGTTGTTTAACCATGTGGTGTTTCCACCAGGAAGAAAATTTTAAAAATGAAATGAAAAGATTTATTGCTAGCCACCAGTTGTTATATATCTCCTTCCTCTAAGTGGTGAGATTCGTTCAAGCTTTAAGAATTCTTTAAGAATGTCCACCGAATATTTCGAGAATCTGATATGCCTTGTTGGTCTTGCAGTTGCCAAAAGACATACTAACTACAGAAATGCTATAAGTGTAACAGAAAGGTTAGCAATAACTTTAAGATTTCTATCAACAGACGATTCCTACCACAGCCTAATGTATCTTTTAAACGTATCAAAGCAGTCAATATATGTAATAATACCTGAAGTATGTGAGGTTTTAATTAACAGTCTTAGTGGTTATGTAAAGGTATGTATAGCTTTTGTAATAATATTTTTTGTGTTAATACTCTCTAAAATAAATGCCATATTTACTGTATGAAATTTTTTAATACAAAAGAAATCATTAACGCATACATAAAAAATAATTTGTCTTCTTGTTTTTCCATTCAAAAGTTTAATTTCCTTCTTTTTCTTGGTCTGATATATACTGAGAATGTTGTGTGTCGACGCTGGGTGGATTTGAGTATAAATGTTGTGTGTCGATGCTGGGTGGATTTGATTATGAATGTTGTGTGTTGACGCTGGATGGATTTGAGTACGAATATTGTGTGTTGATGCTGGATTGATTTGAGTATAAACGTGTGTTGAGTGTATTGGCATTGGATGGATTCAAATATAAATGTCGTGTGTCGACGCTGAGGGGATTTAAGTGCGAAGAACCAGCAGAGGAGATTGTCCGGAAGCGAAGAAATTATTGTAATTGGTTTTGTACTTGGGATGGCTTATTGGGTTCACTATTATACTTGCCCATTTCAGCGTCGTATAATAGATTGTGGATTAAATGTTCTACTGTGGACTGGGCATAGGGTGTGGGTAGACCTCTTAGTTTTTGAGCTACCAATTCACCTATTATGTCAAATTTATCTGGCTTATTTTGTGATTTTTCTTGCCAATCCTTATGTAAGGATGTCACTATGTTGTAGACTTCTTCATTCCTACGCTCCATATTTTGTGATATATCCTTCCGTTTAACAGCCTTGTTTATCTTAGCTTTTTCAGAAGTTTCCTTCGATTTTTCCTTTGCTGCCATAGAAGATGTAAGTTTGACATCAGTCACCACAGTATGTTCTGCATCCATATTCTCTATTGTTTCGATTGTCTGTTGACTATCACTTGGTATATTACCAATGGCGTCTGGTTCAGTTTCATCTAGTGAAGACTGTGATGAGTCAAATTCCTGAAAAAAAAATTCTAGTTAAATTTTATAAAAACGTTTAAATTTTTTTTCTTTATTTTCAGACTTCTACAAATGAAGCTGAATGGAAAAAGATTAGTGACGATTATGAGAAGATTTGGAATTTTCCTCACTGCATTGGTGCCATGGATGGCATGTAGTTATCCCCCATACATACCGGTAGTGAATTCTATAATTATTACCTCTTACAAACATTCCACGAAAAGCATCTATGGAAGCATGGGCCATCGGAGACGAATATGCTGAGTTAAACCACAGCATAACAAAACCAGCAAACGGATTCGGGCAAATAGTTTCAGACGCGCAGGATATGGCGCGCAGCTTTCTCAACATGTGGAGCTGTGTAACTGTCAGTATACGCGAACGTTCGTTGGGAGAGGAACTAAAATATCAGAGACGTATTCAGTATTGTTTTTTTGTTCGAGAAAATGCCTTTAGAGAAAATTTGCATCCACAAATCCACAAATTTTATCAATGTCTCTTGTATAAAATAAACTTGCTTTCGGACTAATTTCGTCTACACAGACCATATACAATTTATTTATATGATTAAAATTTTCAAATTTCTTTTCTAACACTTTGAGAGCGTCATTGACTTCAGGGGCAATTTTGTTATGCTTTATAACTGACTGTAAAGTTGACGCAGTAAGTAAACAAAATAATTTAACAAGTTTTCTTTTATACAATTTGGGACCGAGAATATATAGTGACAAACAAATATTTTTGAAATTTTTGGAATAGCTACGCCCCTTTGCCTTTCTATTATGTTCAGACATTTCCACATTAATTTTGGATTGTTTGGAAATCTATATATGCCTCATAATAATTTCGTTAAATTCATAACAACTATGGAAATCCTTTTCCAAGAGAATTTTGAAATAATTTCTGCTCAAAACAATGTTGTGAAAAAGTTTGTTACATTATTTAAATCTTTACATTTTGTACATCCTTGTAAACATTTTAACTATAAATATATATATCATTTATATGCTAGGTTTATATTATACAATAAAATGTGTAAGTAGAAATTTCAAAGTTGTTAATACAACCAGAAAACAATAATTTGTAGGCATAACTGAAAATAAAAAAATTAATAGTAGGTAACTTGTTTTATTATTATTATAAATTATTTGTATTTGCATTCTAATGCATTTTATGTAAAGGAACGTAATTAAAATATGTTTAATTAAACCTTTGCAAAGAACAAGACTCACGGTCTTGTTTGTATTAAATATTTGTTAAATACGGCCCTGCTAAATGTGAGAGAGAGATAGGAACCGACAAGCACCCGTGCCGCTAAACGGGCCTGTCTGAAATAGATCAAAGTACCGACAGTCGTGTCATTTTGCGGGTTTCGTTATGCTGTGGTTAAACTTAGGCCAAGTACCATGACAGTTACAGTACTGTTAACTTATATACTTACACGGTATATCTACTTAAGCCGCAACACTGGTATCCCCATGAAAAACTTTTTTATTATCAATTTTAAAGGCAAAAGCAATTCTTTATCATATTTCCTGTATGGTATAAAACTTAGTGTGGCCATCAGATATGAAGATTTTTCTCAGTACCTATATATAAAAAATGCAATTTTTTATTTTTTATGATAGTTTCAAGTAATTTGATGTTTGAATGTAGTTTTTGATTTTGATAAAATTTTTCATAACAATTTTGTGTGAAAAATTAAGGTACTTACTTTGCTATTGAGAAAATTTGATATTTTTGACAAACCCCGTATCAGTGGAAAATTTCAATACCGGAATGGTTTGCAAAACTTTTTGTAAGTAATATCTTTTCTCCTTAAAATTGATAATAAAAACGTTTTCGATATGGCTACCTACGACCGAGACTATGACTAATTGACATACTGTACCTATATTCTTTAAAATAAAAATAATAAATAATCTACTTACGTGTGTTTCTCTTGAAAATCCGGCTTGCAGGCTCTTTAGAGGCTTATTTTTGTCTCGCAAAAAACTTAGCAGTTCATATCCAAACCATTTCGAAGTAAAATGTTTACTTGCCCCCGATTTCTTCATTTTATTATAGTTTCTTATTTCTCTCGTATACTGACTGTTAATATTCCTTATTTTCTTTTCAACATCTTCCACTGAGTTTATGTTTAATGCTAAACAAATCTCCTTCAATGCATCGGCTTTCTTGTAACGATTTTTGTAGTCCTTATGTTTAGGGTCCCATAATAATGGATGCTCTCTGTACAATTCTATTAATTTGCAAGTATTTTCTGTGTTCCACTTTTTTTTCCCCGACATTTTTCGCAAAGACACTAGTACTCCACTACAACAACATAA
The DNA here is from genome assembly GCA_025584915.1 of Monochamus saltuarius. Lineage (NCBI taxonomy): Eukaryota > Metazoa > Arthropoda > Insecta > Coleoptera > Cerambycidae > Monochamus > Monochamus saltuarius. Next base: position 18,629,371 of record CM046723.1, on the reverse strand, counting down.
CAGCACTAAATATGTGTGATTTTCCACTGATTTACTGGTCCTGCATTTGTCAGCGAACACCGTCCACACTGCGCCGACAACTTGTCGTAAAATATGCAGACAAAACAGAGACCCTTTGATCTTTACCGACTCGAGACGGGACTTGCAACTGTCTCCGAATTTGGAAACAAAACAAAAATGAGACAAAAATGTTACAGAAATATATTGGATGTGTCGCCACTTTGTCGCGAAACATGAATGTCTTTGTCTTGTCGTTGTCTTGTCTGCTTGGTCTGGACCCGGCATTATATTTTTTGAGGTGGTAATTACGAATATGCAAACAGTGTTGAGAATGTTCACGACTAGGGGTCGCTAGTTATACTGAACTGTCTGTGTAGTAATATGTTATTGTATTTTACACTTTTGAATTTTTTAATAAAAAACTATTGAACAACGTTCAATTCTAACTAGAAAAGGTATACCTGTTACAAATCGATAAACTCAACCGTTTTCGAGAAACAGACGATTTAAGTTTTTGAGATTCAGCAGAAATTAATAATAAGTAGACAACTGTCACTACAATACCATATTGTTTCTGACAATGCCACTCAATTCATAGATTAGACAGTAGTGTTTTTATTGTTATTTTTTATATTTAAAATGTTCCATCATAATAATTTTTCGAACATGGAATACTTGGAATTATGTCGAACAAAATTATGACCGAACATTTTATAATAAAATATTATTTACGGACGAAGCCACATTTACCTAAAAACATAAAAACTTTTACAAAAAAGGTGAACATTATTCAAGTAGGTATTGTCATATTTAATTCATTGACAGTCTGTCACTTTTTGTCATTGTCGATATTTAACTTCAAATAATTTTAATTTTTATAATAATTTTTATAGTTAGATATTTGATTCAATTCAAAGGAGGCCACCTGAAGAAGCAATCCTAAAAATGCAGAAATAGGTCAGATCTCATCTATTGTGGTTGAATTTGTCGTGTTCCCACTGCCAAAAAGTGAAGTTAGATATTTATAAAGTGTTTCATTAAAGCAGGTTAGTAAATTTATATAGATTATTTTCTTTAGATAATTATTGAATAGAGCTTTGTCTGTGGAATTGTTCATTAGCATACCTAGATGTTTGGTATCAGAGAACAACATATGACTTCATTGATAGGAATTGTAGGAGATTTGATTTATATTAGCTTAAAATACCTTTCTAATACAGTAAAAAATGTTACAAAAGCTAATAATAAGGAATATATTGGATCGGTCAGTGGTCGCGCGGTTTAAGGCGTTAGTACTTGAATCGAGGTGACTAGACGGAGTTGGTTCGAGCCCAGCTGCCGGTAGACCGTATATAAGCTATATTCGTGGAGAGGATTGGCACCCTCTCTGTGGGTATGGTAGGGTGGAATAATGTTAGCTTGGGTCAATGTGAGAGATTGATGCCGGTTGATATTTGACCGCCCCCCTAATTAATGAGGTTTTCCAGGTTTTCCTCATTCCTGCACTGAATAGTGGTTAGGGCCTACCAACGTAAGTCGTTCCTGGGCGCAAATGCGGCCTGCTTAATAATAATATGCCGCCCCCTCTCCCGCACAAGTCTCCGACTTCTGGGCTAATACCTGTGATTAGAATGAGGGGTAGAGATATTATTATTATTATTATATGGGTAGATATTGTGGGTGTAATTCAACGCAGGTTGGGGCTTTTGTCCACTGAGTAGTTAGTTTCACACAATATTATTAATACCTAAAAATATATAAGAACTTTTATAAAAAAGGTGAACATTATTCAAGTAGGTATTGTCATATTTAATTCATTGTCACTTTTTGTCATTGTCGATATTTAACTTCAAATAATTTTAATTTTTATAATAATTTTTATAGTTAGATATTTGATTCAATTCAAAGGAGGCCACCTGAAGAAGCAATCCTAAAAATGCAGAAATAGGTCAGATCTCATCTATTGTGGTTGAATTTGTCGTGTTCCCACTGCCAAAAAGTGAAGTTAGATGTTTATAGAGTGTTTCATTAAAGCAGGTTAGTAAGTTTATATAAATTATTTTCTTTAGATAATTATTGAATAGAGCTTTGTCTGTGGAATTGTTCATTAGCATACCTAGATGTTTGGTATCAGAGGGCATACATATGACTTCATTGATAGGAATTGTAGGAGATTTGATTTATATTAGCTTAAAATACCTTTCCAATACGGTAAAAAAAGTCATTTTTAATTGGAGAAATAGTCATTCTTGGGAACTGGAAAAACCTCATCTGCCAAGAGAAGTATATTTTCAGCAAGAGTTCACTATCAATATTTGGTGTGGAACTCCCTCCGATAATATTATGTGGCCGTTCGTATCTACTATCATGTCCAATGAACGGAGAATATAATTTAAATTTACTAATTCATGACTTGCCACTGCTTCTTGAAGATATTACCTTAAATTTACGGCAGAACTTCTGGTTTTTGCATGATGGTGCACCTGCACATTACCCCGACGAGTAAGACATAAGACATTTAAATCCACTGAATTTTTACTTAATACTAAATCTTTAGTTTACAAATACATTATTAATGGTCAAGAACAACTCTGAGAAAGATTCAAGAATCGGTTAATATTATCAACCAATAGAACTTTATTCAACGTCAGAAAATTTAAATAAGAGGCTAAGAAAGTGCATTGAACACACTAGTGGTCACTTGGAGATTAATAATTTGTTAAGATATGCATAATAAAATATTCATTTGTTGTAGTGTTCGTTTTATTGTTAATTCAGTTTTGATATCTTAGACTCCCTAATTTTCTAATTTAATTCCCGCCGAATCTCAAAAACTTAAATCGTCTGTTTCTCGAAAACGGTTGAGTTTATCGATTTGTAACAGGCATAGACCTTATAATTCCTGGACCGGCCCTAGAAAGAGAGGTCCGCTGTCCTGATGTGTACAAGAGGGATGAAGCTAGTCCGGGCAAAAACAGATGTTCTATGACAGAAAAATATATAAACATAACCTGACAAAACCTTTCCTAAATAATTAAAACCTTCCTTACAAATTGTTATTATCAAAATGTAATTATAAATTAAATTTCTGAATAAATGAGTAAATATCCAATATAATTCGGTCTGTCACACGTCTGTCATACGTCTGTCATTTACGGTTTTTGTTTTTTCGGCCAATGATCTGTGGGTTTTTGTCCGGACTAGCTCTATCTCTGTCGCACACATCTGAGCATCAACGATTTGTATAGGCAGAAAACGGTGCGTCCATGATTTATAAGGTCTATGATATATACTCAAGTCAAGAATTCAGACGTCTTACGTCACGGCTGACGTTACACATTTGTTTTTATTGTCAACGTAATTTTCGATATTTGTTCGTGTTAAAAACAGCTGTTTTTGCAATTTAGTGCAATACATAATGCAAACTTTTAGTGTAGTATATAGTTTTAGTACTATCAGTTGTAGTTTCATAAATATTTTGATGAAAATATACTGAATTATTCATTTGTTCGTATGACGTAAGACGTCTGAATTCTTGACTTGAGTATAGTTTAATTATTTCTTATTAAAAAACTCAAACGTGTAAAACACAAAAGTTAAACATATTTTTACGTCGACAGTACAGTATAACTAACGCCATCTAGCTGTGACCTCAACACTGTTTGCATATTCGTAATTGCCACCTCAAAAAACATACGACTACAAATCTTCAAAACAATCAGTCCATACGTTATTAATCACCCTGTGGAACGAAAAGGAACATCAATTGAATAAGGCATGTTCGACTCAATCACTTTATTTTGACGTTAACAATCGGCCCTTAAGCTGTGTACCATTATTAATGACTCCTGTATTGCTGTTACAATTGAATATCAGTTGTAAGTAGTAAATGGCAAATTTCCGGCAAATTCGAGAACTCCATTCCTAAAAGAAGGTATAGACGACACATCTTTGAATATTATGCTTTAGGAACTGATGCACTGATGCACTGATGCAATTATGTCTAATTTACTTAGTTTATGATAAAATATCGCAACATGTTATTAAATTGGTTGTGGTGAAGCGCCTTCATTAACTTCCCATGAATTTAACTGGAAAATCGGAATTACGTCTAGACAATCTAAAAATAAATTAATAGAATAAATGGAAACATTTTCTTTGGTCTAAATTTTAAGAAGCCCCAGTTACACACTTAATTTAATCGCAAAATGTTAATACCAGGAATAGCATACGTGCTCGTGTTCAATATTAATTCCAAAACCGGAAACTGCTAACCGCTAACCCAATTTTTTAATATTTGCTTTAACGTAAGTATGTTACGTTAATATGGTATATTATTCATATCTTCTGATATTTCACTTTAAATTGCGAATTCAAATTTACATTTTCTGAAGTACTCTTTATCGTCTACGTGTTCCTACTTACACATGAAAAATAAACCATATAACTAAGTATAATTTCTTATGAACAAATGTAGGTATACGGTTATTCCGTTGAATTATTTATTGAGAAGGCTTAAATTTATGTAAAAAGCAAGTCTCTTTTAGGGCTTTCTTATATCGCGCCGTTTTATACCCAATTATCAACAAATTCATATACTCGCGTCAAGAATTCAGACGTCTTACGTCACAGCTGACGTTACACATTTGTTTTTATTGTCAACGTAATTTTAGATATTTGGTCGCGTTTAAAACAATAATTGTTTGCAATTTAGTGCAATATGTAATGGAAACTTTTAGTGTAGTATATAGTTTTATTACTATCAGTTGCAGGTTCTTAAATATTTCGATAAAAATATAATAAATTATTCATTTGTTCGTATGACGTAAGTCGTCTGAATTCTTGACGCGAGTATAGCTGTTTTAAAGATCTACACAGAGAAAAGTAGAAATTTTGAATCTATTAACCAAATTATTTGATCTTATATGCGTAACAAAATTTATATTTCAGCCAATTAATTATTTTTGTTGATTTCTAAATATATCTAATGATATTCGTGATATTTTCAAGGAAACGACTAGAAACTTTCATTGAAGTTGCACCAATGAGCGATGCGCTCGCTCTTCCGTGATTGGTTATATTTTCGAATTAAACAAAATTATTTTGTTAATTTAAGGAATCGTGTTTTTGAATAAATAATTATTTTTATTTATTTAAACATATTTGTTTTAACCGATAATAATTTAAACTAGAATCATGACTTTCTACATCATTTTTAATATGTATTTATAATAACAATTTGGAGTTGTCATGTTAAAAACATTGTGTCTACTATTAATTTGATCAAAATGTACGAGTATAATGGAACTGGGCAAGAATTGCATATATTAAATGCATAAAATATGTATTAATATAAGCATTAAGATGATGTTCTCTATTTCTGGAAAATTTTCGAAATAAGATGACTCAAACGTAAAAACTCATCATGTTTTATGGTAATAAGAAATTCACCCAATGCTTTTGAATTACAACAATTATAATAATAGATATTAATATGTTGGTATTTTAATTATGCAAATAATGAATGTTGGCTATATTTTATAAACTATGTTTGACTCATACAAAAATTTTAGAACAATGAAAGGCCTGCTTTCACGGGTAATTACTTATATCTGTTATTCTTAGGAACTCTTCTTCAATGATGACGCAAGTGTGTATTTGGTTTCAGAGTGTGAATATAGGAAAGGCATTCAATTCATGAATACTGGATAGAAGTATTCATGATTACTTGAACCCTGAATACAACGTGAGTATTTGAATCCTGAATACTTCATATTATATGAATGCAATGCTGAATATTTACAATGTGTCGATTACTATTTAAATCAAATTAAATACATTTAAAAGTAAATATATAGAACTAGAGAACACACGTCACAGTACCAGTGGCGGCTGCTGCAGGAGGGCTCTCAGCAAAAGACGCAGTGGCGAAAAGCATATTTACTAGGCTGTTTGGGCTCCGTTTAGCCCGCCCATCAAAGAATATATAAAATACATTCCAGCTTTAGATAATCATGGAAGGGAGTGAAATAAAAAATGTGATAATTAGGAAGTTTATTTAAGTATAGTGCAAGAACAACCACAATCCTTAGAATTCATAAATACTCCAGTAACTATGAAGTCTCAATATCCATGACTACTTAGGTATTTATGGATAGGTGCCTACTTTAAATTCCGCAAATAGTTTCACTTCCCATGAATACCTACTATTTTCGAATACTGAATCCGGAATACATATCTAAACGTGGTCAATACTAGAATGTCGATTACACATATATTGTATTGAATACTACTCACGAATATAATGTATTTGACTAATATCCACTCAAACAGCAAAGCAGTTTTATAATTTTCAGATTATGCGACAATTATGTTTTATTGCCGTATTATTGTTATTGCTTTCGGAATACATATTTGTTTTATAGCAACAAATGCCATTATCTCGTTGTTAGCAACTGAAATATTTTATACATTTATCACAAGAACATTTTGGCAATAAAATAATAAAACAGTTATATAGTTTTTAGCAATATTCCGTAGTATTTCTAACCACGTTATAAAACAATGTTCTAATTGTTTCTTAGATGTGATTTGTCAACCCATAAAACAATTGATAACAAATGATACTTGGAGACAATTTTCTAAGAGCAGTAATATACTTATTATGTATTGATATTATCACATGTAAAATAAAAATAGTAACATAATAATTATAACAGAAAAACTTGTATCTGAAAATGATACTACAGGAAACAACTACTCCGCGGATTAATGTCGACCGTCATTGAATTACTCCTGCAGTATCTGTGCGAACAGCCAAGAACCCTTGTCGGACACACTACCAGACATAGACCGGCTTGTTTAATTCATTAATTTTATTAATCAATTGTCGGTCATCTCACCTGAACGTACTGATGAGGGCTAACAAGCCTGAAACCGGTCTATGTCTGACGGTGTGTTCGACAAGGGTTCTTGGCTGTTCACACAAATACTGCAGGAGTAATTCAATGCCGGTCGAAGCATTAGTCTGCGGAGTAATTGTTTCCTGCAGTATCATTTACAGATTTAATAGCTCGTCGTACAGGGCGAATGGTCTGTGTTATGTACCTGCTGCAATGTAGGTCGCTTCCTGTATGTCGATCCGCTTAGGCCGAGCAGGAAGTAAGCAGACCACTTATATCTCACAGAAAAACTTTATTTTGACGCAAAATTATAATGACAAACCATTCTATAAAGCAAATTTGAAACAGCAAAATAGCGAAACATTGTTTTGTTTGTGTTTAGAAAATGATATAAGTATAATTTTACATCTTGCTTTAGGTGTCATAGTAACTGTATAAAAATAAACAAGGTTTAAGCCAAAATGGAAAAATTCAAATGAAGTGACTCATTTTGAAGAGAAGTAAAGAAATGTTACCAAAACAAAAAAACTATGATTTTTATATTAAACTTGAAATAATTACTAGTTTTTTCTCACCCGTTTCATTGAAATATAAAAAATCCATAATATTAAATGTCTTCATATATTATTTAATATTACGATACAGCCCTGTTATTATAAATTCTTTATAGATTAATAATTTTCAGTGTTTTATAGTAATCGCTCAATTAGCTTACTTGTCATTTAACGCTGGTTTTTACAATCAAATTATTTTAGAAGCGGTAGCCATTTTGACATACTGCTGAAAATCATTGTGCCGTACCTATAACTATAAAAATATCACAAATTTAGCCGGTTTCTTAATATTCAATAGTCAAAACGAAGACAATTATGAAAAGTGATGATTTTAATTTAATAATTTTAACATCAAGAACCATGAAATTTCAAAAAAACTTTTTTTAGTTATGATAATATTGTATATATTCACATGAAAAATTTACTATACATGGGCCATAAAAATCACAACAAAGTATTCTCCGCAATAAAAATTGCTTTCATAAAGTGCAGTAAAACGCGTAAAATAATATTGAGTATACACCACGTAACATTCCAGTTGAGGACATTGTGATTAAACAGAAACGCTCGTTACTTTATACCTTCTGATACCTTTTACGATACAGTTAATAAATAATTTACTTTATTTATGGATTTTATGCTACAAAAATGTCGTATTAGTGCTACTAAAGATATCAAAATAGAGCCCTTATAAAAATGTTATTTAGTTGATTTGTTGTTATGTAACTATGTTTTAATTGTTTCCAACAGGCCTTACATAATCTCAATAGCGACTAAATGCAGTGCTTTATAATATGATGCCAATTTTGGTTGTATAGTTATATAAATATTTTTGCAATACAACAAGTTTAAAAGTAGCATTTTTACAAGTTTTTGTTACTTATGCTGTTTTATAAGATTTGTTTCCAAAACGTTTTTGCAGTTATTAGATATAAAACACGAAATTGCTTGTTGGGCAGCTTTACTTGTTCAAAAACTCCGTAAGAAATTTCTGTTTAATGTTATTTCTCACATTTAAATGAGGCACGGTAATAACATATAAATGAAAACTGAATTTTTACTACTACATACCCATATATCCAGTAGGCCGAGACCCGAGGAGACCCAAATTAGAACGATCAACAGGCTACACTTAGACATCCTAGAAAACAAAACATTTCTCACTACAGCACAATTCTCGGATACTTGATGGAAACAAAACATTTCTACCATTATATAAGTAAGTTATTTTAAAAATCAAAGATTAATAATTCATTTGAGTAGACCGTAACAGGCAGCTAGACAGCAATTGTTGGCACTTCTGAATTCCATCAGCAAAGATTTATAGCTCTACAATTTTGCCCCTTATTTGCATTAAATGAAAAAGTAAACAGCAACACTTCAAAGGCTATCATTACGCTATTACCTTTTTAAAATCTTGATTGAATATTATTTGTTTAATGAACATAATATTGTTGCCGATTGCGACATGCGATATTTAACTGTAGTACTAATGTAGGTATTATATTTATGTTTTATTCTTATTTGCACAAGGCCGAAAAAACTAGTAGGAAGTGCCTAAAGGTAAAAGTGGTGAAATTGTTTACAAAATGATTATTAGATTGCAATTATAACTTCGTTGATCACTTATAAATATTTATAAATTTAGAAAGATAGTTTTTTAATATTTCTTCTTCGCCAGTTATCACCTAATTTAATTTATTTATTGTTAATAAATAAAATTCTTCTGAATTAATAAAGCAGCAAGATGGTTATATTTACTAAAATGTGATAATATTTTCCAATATTTAATTGAATATGCTATATTTATTTATATATTTTTTTACGTTTTTATAATAAACTTTATTTACAGTCTAGTTATATTTATTTGTGTATTACTACTACTTACCTCAGTATCAGACTATAAAGCAGAAGATCATCAAATCACTTAGCACTGGCAAATATATCTTGTGATGGTTAGTAATATACTGGCATGTTCTTTCTAACCGCCGCCACCACCGTCAAACGTTCAATTCTTTCTATTGAATTTTTAAGAATTCAGATAAAAAAAGAATTCTTATTACTGAAAGCAATTATCTAAATAATTAATTATTTACGAGAATAGATGTGAGAATAAAATCCCTTTTGCGTTTTACAGGTTTTTCATGGGACTTATGAATTTCACAAGTTACATAACTTGCAAAATTGATAAGACGATTTACATGATTAGTCCAGGGAAGTTAGGAAAAATAGCGAAAATTTTTAGGCACAGCAGATATCGAGATACGGTTTTCTGCATTGTGTTCAGCAAAGTCCCAGGAAAAAAGTCTATATCGTCTGGTTTAGCCATTTTTTGAAAAATGCCTTCTGGGCCGGAAAATGCATTTTCCAATTGCATCATTACTTGCACCATTATAGGAACGACTGGAAACTCGGAAAAATCGCTCGGAAATCATTACTCGAGGGTTTTCGGGGCTGCCGAACTCGATTCTGGCATTAGAATTACCCGGGGATGCACGAGGGTGGCTCTGTGGGGGTGCGCGGGGGTGAATTGGGGGAGAAATGGCAGCGTGCATGAAAATCGCTCCAAACTCGTTACTCGGGGGTTTTCGAAGCCACCCCGAGCGCCCCCGGGGAAGTCAAATGCCAGAATTGAATTCGGCATTCCCGAAAATTCCCGAGTATCGATTTTGATGTGATTTCCCCCCAATCACCCCCAGACAACCCTACAGAGGGACCCCCAAGCGCCCCCGGGGAAATCTAATGCTAGAATTGAATTCAGCATCCCCAAAAAACCCCAATTAACGAGTTTGGAGCGATATTCATGCACGCCGCTATTTCTCCCCCAATTTACCCCCCCGCACACCCCCGTGCATCCCATGGGTAATTCTAATGCCAGAATCGAGTTTGGCAGCCCCGAAAAGCCCCGAGTAACGATTTCCGAGCGATTTTTCCGAGTTTCCAGTCGTTCCTATAATGGTGCAAGTAATGATGCAATTGGAAAATGCATTTTCCGGCCCAGAAGGCATTTTTCACAAAATGGCTAAACCAGACGATATAAACTTTTTTCCTGGGACCTTCCTGAACACAATACAGAAAACCGCATCTCCATATCTGCTGCGCCTAAAAATTTCCGCTATTCCGGTCGATTTTGATCTAAATGCCCTGGACTAAATCTACATGAACAAACTAAAGAAATGAATCTTCGAGATTATCTAAAATTAAAAAATATCTATAATTATATTATAGAGAACCTTCTCACAATTTCCTGACCATCATGCTCACTACAAAACAAACAAATTTGGCTATTGGTCAATTTTCATAATATGAAAAAAACATCAATTGAAACCATGTACGTTTCGGGTTATCCCATCTTCACAGTTTAAAACATTTTACAAAATCATCACATAATTATAGACAACATCAAAACACAAATGGAAACATAAATCTAAAACAAAAGGACAGAACAAGAGTAAAAAATGTTTAAATTAATTAGAAAACAATGCAAATTTTAAGTAATATAGTTCAAATAAGGACCTTAGTTAAAATTTGTACAGTGTTCTAATTAATGTAACCATTTTTTACTCTTGTTCTGTCCTTTTCTTTTAGATTTATGTTTCCACTTGAGTTTTGATGATATGTATAATTATGTGATGATTTTGTAAAATGTTTTAAACTGTGAAGATGGGTGTAAACCGAAATGAACAATTGATGTTTTTTTATTAACTAATAAATGACCAATAGCCCAGGAACATTGTTTTTTATTATAGACAACTTATTTTTTTATACAACTGTCAAAAACGTGACGTTTTTATGTTACTGTAGATGTACATTTTTTACTCGTAGAAATAATCATAAAAATACTCAACAAAAAGTAACAAATTGTAACACTTAACTTGTTATTTTTTTTTATTAACAAAGCAAGATTTTCTTGGAAATTCGAATTTTATTATTCAAACTACCCCCTATGTAACCAATCATCCGCCACTGCACCAGATCCCCAGCCTTCGTGGCACTTTATAGATATCAGTGCTGGGATTTTGTCCCCGCTTGCTTTATAAAGCTAACTTCACTATCGTCATTTTGGAATTTTTCTTTTCTATAGCCCCTTTTTATTATTTATTTCTACCTATCAAAACGTAGAAGTCGATGTTGACCGAAGTGTAGTTACAATAATTTACTAAGAAACAAAATATCAAAGTTTATTTTATAGGGTTCGCTTTCGAATATTTTCGAAAATAGGCGAGAACAAAATCTCACCATAGGTCGCCTCCTGTATTCGCCAAATCTGTGGTAGAGATCCTTTGAAAACAATGACCTCTTATACATTTATTTGCAGAGTCATTTTGCAATTGACGAACCACTAGATGGCGCTGTAAAATTGAAGATGTCGAATGTATGGATGATCAACAATTTGTTTACAATCGCCGCTAAGATTATAAAGCTTTTAATTGTCAGGGATTTGTGTTTTATGGTGTATTTCTTTGTATTTATGTAATTTTTTAGGTGAAAGTGTATTTTAAGGGATTTGTGTTTTATGGTGTATTTCTTTGTATTTATGTAATTTTTTAGGTGAAAGTGTATTTTAGGGCTTATCAAAAAGATTATTTTAACTTTAATGTGAGACAAATTCCTAATGTATATATATAGTGAATTCCTAGTATGCTTTCAGATTCAGATATAATAGTTAGGTTCGAGTTATCTTGAAGTACTGTGCGACCTGTAAACGAAGGTGAGGTACATCATTTTTTTCTGGAGTAGAACGCGAAAAGCCCAATGTTGTCATAAGCCTGTGTGTATAGCGTACACAATTTTGTCAGGGGTACAGCCCGAGAAGCCCCATATTGTAAAAAGCCTGTGTTTACAGATTCTGCTTCAGCCACTCCATAAAATATTCATCCTTTATTAAATGGAGAAAATTGGGAGTGTAATGTGTAATACAGATTTAGAAACATCCTTAAATAATTCAGAACAAAACCTTGTTATAATTATCTGGCATAAAATCCTCTATAAGAAAAAGTTTGCTATATACTTTCATCTGTTTAGTTATTGGTTTTCCGATCCTTTATTTAATTTTCCACTGCTTACAGAGTTCCAGGTCTACGGGAAGTTTATGCAAGAAAATATCAGAAGTAGGTACAGTAAGAGGAGCAGTAGGGTACAGCACAGATTGTCTAAGACTTTGTGTAAATATTCTTGCGTATGTTTTGCATTTTTGTACATTTATAACTAAATATCGTACAATCTCAATAAAGTTTGTAAAATTACTAAAAAATACAGAAAATTTCAACTACATCTACACATACAAGACCGATTTGTTGGTTTGTTTTTCACCCCCACACTCGATTTATTACAAATTCTCTTATGCAGGTTCTGTACTTTTCTGCATTCAAGAAAAATTATAGAAATTTCAAACTGGTTCGGTCCTATTTATACAGAAAAAATTATAGAAAAATATTTATTAAAAAACACACAAAACTTAACACTCTTATTATGCAAGTAATTTGTTCTCTATACTATGCTCTACCCCTACAGCAGTTCCGAAATCTATCAACAGATGTCAGCCCCTTCGTTATTTTCGCCATTTAGCTTGGAATTTCTCCAATTTGATTGTCCAACATTTTGATCTACACATTTTCGTTATACCTATATCGATATGTTCGGAATTGGAAACAGTAAAAGTTCGTTTAGAATACGTCTTTGTATCTCGTATTTTTATAATCAATATTGGTCCAGCATCTTCAATCTTATTAACATTCATCTTTACTAATTCTTCGCGACGGCAAGAACCTCTTAAATAAAAAATTAAAGCAACCTAGAACAAATAATATCGGAATAATAAAATTGGTTGAATAATGTTCTATTAATTAAATACCTTCATTAACAAATATATTTCATTATTTGCGTCTTTAAAAAATCTTGCAACATTCTTCTTTGTTAAAACTTTTGTAGGCGGCTTTAAAACTTTCGACTTTTCCAAATAAAACAACAGAACATTTCCGATGCGTTTTTCACCTTTTCCATACTACACCATTAACGGAACTGACTGATGTACGCTTTCTTACATTGAAGCTTTGAATTTGCAGGCAAATGACTTTCTACTACACCATTTGGTGCAGCCGTTACTTCTTCAGCTGTCTCGCTACCATTATCAGAAGTAATGAAAGAATTTAAATAAAACTTGTTTGTTTCTGACGCAAAACACACGAAAAGATGAACTGGATATTCGATAACTTTCAATATTACTGTCTGCTGGTTTTTACGCAATAAATGGGCTATATACATTATTACCGTACGTTTGTATTGTGGAGTTTGTTAGGCTAAGTCGTATAATGACATAAGTGCGGTAATAATATAGTATTACGTACAACGTTTTATCTACAACTGTCGAGGTCATCGATAATAATAATACTAATAATTAGTATTGTTATACATAATTTATATTCTAGTACGACATATTGTATTTGTCTATTAAGAAAAAGTTACCGTAGCAACGAGGATAAACTGCCAATGTTATTTCCAATTTTATGTCAGAGGAAATACGGAAAAAATTAGTTATTTATGCAATAAGTTAGAAAAAGAGACTTTTTCCCGCATTTGCGGAACAAACATTTTTCCTACGAGTTGGATACATCATTTTGAAGTTTAAAAATAGCTCAAATAAGTAATAATAAGTATGATACTGGCTGATGTAGAAGCAGACATCACCACTCTTCAAGGCATGGTGCATGGAAAGCAACGAACGCGGCAGAAGGATACATAGAGGATTCCGTTCAACAAAAATTTCAAGTAGCCTAAAAAATATTGAGTCAAAAAGAGATCAATATAAATACAAACTCGACCTCTAGTCCATCAAATACCTACTACATACGCAGGGCTTTGCTTAACCAATTGTAAAAAAGTTACAGTAAAAATGTATAGTAATGATAAATGATTGAAGTTGATAATAAATGAATAGTTAGTTCATGAATTATGATGTATTTGTTCTGTGTGCAGACATTTTTTTCCGCACTAGTTAGTTGCTAAATGTACCACTTTCCAAAACACCATTAAAACACCGAACAAGCATCTGGATGCTATATAAAATTGTGTAGAAAAAATATAAGGATTATTAGTATATTTCAATGAATTAAGCAAAACACACAAGCCTTCATCTCTTTGATGGCATTACTCAATATCTACTCGTAATAAGAATAGAAATTTCACTCACGCAGAATATCGATATAAAAAAATACTTAAATTTGATTGCATCCTTGAAACGAAAATCAGAAGGGTACATTCGTAAAAAAAATAAGATATTAACAAAGTTTTTTTAAACATTTGCACATCTCCATAATTTACCGTTCTGAACAACTTTTTCAAATAACATTTTGCTGTATTTTCAGTAGAAAAAGCACTTTAATTGAAACGATAACAGTTTTCAATCGGTGCATTGAATATTTCAAATAAGATTATTTCGAAAACTGTTACTCCTAATGACAATAAGGTATACCTTTGTCAAATATAACAGGTAGGAGAATTGATTGTTTCAATAGACAGATGGATACACTAAGCAGCAAAAAAGTTCTGTCATCTAAAAGAAACATGATGTGCCATAAGTGGCGCCCTCTACTAATGACGTCAAAATTAGGAACATTTGAATTTCTCGTCCGCAAAACCCCCCGATATATACATTTTATGTAAATATTTGGATTTCTTAAGGTTTACGGTGAGCGCTCTATCAAACGATATATAAGGTCTGTTCCAACAACCGTCGAGAACTGGTTCAGTACCTTGAGAAATGTTTGACCAACACCGTCTTACGTCGCATTCGCCGAGAGTACATTAACAACTGAACTTACTGACTAATTCTGAACGGTTCGGAATCGATTCTTGCTGTATTGGAACAAACCCATAGTTTTCGATCAGTGACTCCTTAACGGATAATGATAAAAATATGCGTTTTTAATAGACTTCAAATATTATTTTACGTCGGCGCTGTGTTTTGAAATTTTGAAAAAGTGTAAAATAAATTTTTAAAAATGAATTTTGCATATTTTCAAAATTTCAAAACACAGCGCCGACGTAAAATAGTATTTGTAGTCTATTAAAACCGCATATTTTTATCATTTTTCGTTGAGGAGTTACTGAGCGAAAACTATATCCCTTTGGATCGAGCGCTCACCGTAAGCCTTAAGAAGTTATTTACAAATATCAAAAATAAAATTGTAACTTTTAACACCCTGTAACTCCGTTAAGAATCAGTTTTGAAAAAAATGTTATAGAAAGAGGTAGCATATATTTTTGGTCTAGAATTAACGTCTATTTTTTGCTCATCATTTTCGGACACCCTTTATAACGGCTGAAAGCGGTCTAACCAACAATTTTTTAAGTACAGAAATCTTTCAAAATACATATTTTTTAGATTCACTTGTAGATGTAAATATTGTTATAACACAAACTTACATGGTTCTGCAAATAAGATTGTTCACTTCTGTTTATAAGTATGTGAAAATAATTATTGTTAAAATGTGAGGTTAGAATAGCGAAATAATGTGTGTCATACAAATGCATTTTAAAAGTTATTATATTATTTGAGGAGAATATAAATAGTAAAAGTGGATAAACAAAACACCAATAATTTTATTTTCGATATTACTTTTGCTCTATATGTTTAATATTTCGAGATTTCTGTACCTAAAAAGCACCACAAATTTGATCATTATACGGCGAGGAATACGGCGACCTTACCGGGACATTCAAGCGAAAAGTTGACGGTCTCATTAAAATAATACTTATTTCGACAACTTAAAATTATTTTTATTTTTTTTCGATATTAATTGTTTACTTCTTAAGTATAATCAATAACAATCAAAGTATCAAACGTCAAAAACTACTAGATCAGTGATTTGAAATATAAGTATCAAACTAATTTTATATTAAATTTTTTTTTTGTAAACAATCAAATCTTGTATGCATCTCATGTGTTATTGAATCATATATTGCTCTCGTCTACTTCCGGCTAATATAACAGTGAATAATGGATATTATTGTTTGTATAATGGTCATTTTGAAGGATAGTCGTGGACAACCAGTTATTAATTATATAAAAGAAATATTAAAGACTGGTTAATTTCCCGAATGCAAATCAACGTTTTATCCACGACCTCGGCCAAAACTGGTCAATTAGGAGAGTGAAAGCCTTGTGAGAGCAGATAAAAAATTATGGTCTTGAAAGTCTTGGAATCGTTTCTATGTCATGCGTATGTTTATTTGTCAACAAGACTGAAAACATTTACAAAATCGTCACAAAAAAATGAGTGAGCTGAGAAGTTCTTCATTCCGGCTGAAATCCAGTAAGGAGCCCAAGAAGCAACATTACGTTTGTTACCAGCGAAAATTGTGTACGACATGGGATTGGTGGAATTCGATAACTGGTGAAAAAAGGGGCATAGGAGAAGGAGAACATACATACTTTTTCAATGTGGAGAAACGGTTTGCTACCTGTTCGATGTGGACAAAATATCCCATACTAAGATCAATATTGAAAGTGCACAACGTTATTGATATTTCGAAGTATGGTAAACTTACTTCATATTTGAAAGTGGAATCAAGTAATTATAAACTAAAGAAGGCAAATATACTGGAGAGAAACTGAATCGAAGAATTAAAAAAAATACACCGGATGAGGAGTACATACAAGTTAAGGTAGAAGGTCAATTTATACATTGAGCGTATTATTTTGAACTTTTTACAGGTTTTACGATCATGGGAGTCGTAGGTGCCTGTCGATGCAATGAATTAACCTTTTTGGATATCACCCATGGCCAAGACAAAGACAGTTATCTATACGTACTCATTCCGGCAACGAAAACAAATATTTCAAGTTTCACGATCATGGAAGAAGCATTTTCATTCAATGATGTGTCGAACATACATCAATCTGCGACCTAATAATGCTGGTAGGAGATTTTTCTTAAGATATGTGGCTGGAAAATGTATTACAAAATACAATCAATACAATTTCGAAAACGTTTTCAAAAGTGGCTGCATTTCTTGGTCATCCAGAAAGTTTTATCGAACATAAAGTGGTGTTCTTCAGCAACATTACTGGGTAATGCTGGGGTTGCTGTTACCACTACGAAGCGTCATGGTGGTTGGAAATCGACTACGGTAGCGGAGATTCACTGTCCAGCAAAATGACATGTCCTAGCTGGCGCAGTTGTGGGTCTCTCCAGTTCTCCAGAAACTCCTTATCGAATAAATTTAAATAATTCCGGTCAAAATGACAAGATCGTTCTTGAGATAAATTTTAATGTTAATAATAATAATGCTAAATAAAGTGCTATAATATCGAAGCGTGAATTATGAATTCTAATCCACTAGTGTGCTAATAGGCCTTTAATCCACGGAAAACAGACGTATTAAACCTTCTTAATATAGTGGTCGTGAATAAACATATTATTGATCTGATTAATCGACTAGATCACTTTGCCTTTGAAATTTTAGACAGTTTTATGTGATAGATACATCTACTTTTTTTTAATGTCATTGCACAAATGCGACAATTTAATTAACTCAGATCCAACCATGCAGACCATAATCGAAGCGTACATAGATTCAGAAGAAGAAGCACTGAAAGAGTCAAGCGACGACGAAGATACGCTAGAACCAATCATAGCACAGGCTCAAGAGAAATACAACCAACTGCAAGAGAGATACATTACTTTAAAGACCATGACCGAATCGCTGAAAGAACGGATATCTTTGGAAAAAGAGCAGTGGAGTAAGGAAGTAAAAGCGACCATAGAAATGCAAACCGGATTGAGAAAGAGAAGCATGCATCACATGTGCGGTGACACGTGTGCAAATAATGATGAATACAAAAGAAGAGTTGAGCTTTTCAAAGACTTCATGTTCTTCCAAAATGCTACCGAGAATCTGGAGAATATCATAAGAAGGAAGAATTACCAGAGTTGGATTTCGGAGGTGGAGAACAAGTGTAACTTGGAACTGCTCAAGATCAAAGAGAATATGACAATTCTGAAGCCTTTGCAAGATATCGCTTCTAGATGGGACAGAGAGGATCAACAAGCAAAGTCATGCGTCGGAGGAGCGTCTGGAGATAGACTCGACGAGGATGCTGAAATTGTTCCAGTCAAGGAAACAAATTGTTTGGAAATTGATGAAAATTAAATGATTTTATATACACATAAAAATTCTTCAAAATTAAAAAAATTATTTTTTTATCAAATATGAGAAACAGTTATACATATAAGTTTTAAAATAACTATTTATTTCTCAACGAATTCATAGCTGTTTTTACAGACAGTCCAAAAAGAAAATTAGAAAAAAATATCTCTTCACTGTCAAATAGATACACAAGTTTTCTCTAGAATGTATAACAATTTACAAGTTGTCAAGTCGTTTAAACTAAGAAAAAATAGTCATTTACGTAAGAAGTTCGGAAAATACTGTTTTTTTGGACGAGTAAACAAGCAGAATAAAAAAGTTTCCGGGCGTCTTGAGTACTCTATTTTTTCGACCGTATGCAATAAATCAATAAGATACGTCTCATTATAACAGTTATTCGTACAACAAAATTATGAATATTCTAATTCTTGTTTATATTAAAATTTATACTGAAATTCGAACAATTCACGGATTCAATTTGTTTGAAATGTAAATTTAAATATCTGTTGTTGAAGTTAGAACATGAAGGTAAGCTATCCGAGTCATGATTATTCATCAGCAAATAACGTCACCGAAGTTCGACGAATACTGTGTAATTTTTAGGATTGGGTAACTTTAAAAATTCTGCAGTGTTAGATTTCCAAAACTGTGGATACCAACTGGCTGCTCAAACATTTTCATTTTTTGTAATATAATAAACTTTTGTGTGGAGCATGGAATGGCCATATTGATAAATATTGCATAAATAATACAATTTTCTTGTTCAAATATAAAAAAATGTTCTCTCAAGTATTTTCACAAGCAACATACATCTTCCTTGCCGTTTATATGATCAATTGATATTTTTGTTAAAATTACTTTTAGCATTAGGTAAGTTTCATCGTCTGCTTCCCTAATAAATTTGTTGATCTGCTCGCTGCTGAACAGTTCTTATTTTTTTGGTTTATAAGAAATATATAATATACTTTACTAAAATGGTACTTTTCAGCATAGAGTACATGCTCCAGAGAGTAGATAATTTAACAATTTCTGATTTTTGTGCCAAATAGTAAATTTACGTCCTTTGTAAGAGTTTTATACATTTCTTCATATCCATTCATTTTGCTAACAAATTATCAACGTTTTCGTACGTACATTTTGATTTTTCAGGTAATAATTATGATATAGCAACAGCTGCTATATTGGAAATTTCATCAAGCATATTTTCAAATTCACTTTCAATGCTGCTTTCCATTATTTATTTAATAATCGCGACTAAAAACTACGTAAACTTTAAAAAGCAAATTGGTAATGTTAAATTAGTAAGTCGTTATTTCGTTGCTAATAATAATGTTCAACTGCATTATTCTAAAGCATACTTGTCTAGATTTTCAACTATTATTTGGTTATTAAGTACTTATAATATACCCCTCATTCTAATTACGAGAATTAGCCCAGAAGTCGGAGACTTGTGCGGGAGAGGGGGCTGCATATTACTATTAGGAAGGCCGCATTTGCGCCCATAAACGATTTACGTTAGTAGATCTAACCACCATTCAGGCAGGAATGAGGGAAACCTGGAAAACCTCATTAATTAGGGGGGTTAGTCAAACGTCGACCGGTATCAATCTCTCACACTGAACCAAGCCAACATTCTTCCACCCTACTATACTCGCAGAGAAGGTGGTCAATCATCTCCGCGAATATAGCTGATATATGGCGGTCTACCGGCATCGATTCAAGTACTGACGCTTTAACCGCTCCGCCACTGACCAAGCCAATAATGACAATGAATTATAATAATAATTCTCGTATTAGGCCGAAAAAGATGTTTTACCTGTTATATAATTAATTACATTTTCTATTACGCTATATGATTAGGTATTGCTGAACACTAAAAAATCGCATACGGAATTATTATAAAAAACCATGCATATTTGAATTGATATAAATTATTACGATATAAATTACCGTCTTTAAATGAGTAGCCATGTTTTGAAACATGTTTTCCTCCAAAAGTTAAAGAAAATTATTTAGTTTTAACAAATCTTAACTTATTATAGTGTGTTTTTACTCTAATAGGAATCATGGATGCATTTTCTTTTTTTTAAACTAAAAATTTATTATAATATCAGTAACTGCGATTAAGTCCTATCGTCAATTCAATATTTCAGTTTTTACAAGACAAGTAGATATTTATTATTCATAAATTGATTTAATTAATATTAATTCTTTTAACCTTGATCTAACCAATTAAACGTAATCACTGAACAAACCCAACCAATCAAATACATTTATAACTTGTTGCTATAGCAACCCCTTTGTTTACAAACACAGCCACAATTTTGATAATTGTGGGGTACGAAAGTGCGTCAAGGTGACAAAAAAAACGCGTTTAAGATGGTTATCTTGACAGTTTATACTAATCACATCAAAGTAAAGTACAAAAGTACGTTGCTCTCTAAGGCGACATTTTTTGTGTTTGCATTTGTAATGCTTTCCATAGTTTTACCGTTTATACTAGCTTATAAAAGCGGAGGTGACTTGTGTGAGGTGTTTTTTTAAAGCGTCTGTTGAAGTTGATTTTGTTTTCAGGATTTTGGTTAAAGCGTGACGTCTTCTATGAACAGCCTCGCGTAAATTTGAGAGGCGACTACCTTGTGATAGCTGCAACAAGTAATTTAAGCAATCCAATTATCTGTAGCACCTTTTCGTATTATAAGGAAAATCTAAACTTCCTGGATGTTTGTTCAATAATTAAGGTAACAAAAAAATATAGTTACGCAAATTACAACAAAGTTTATGATTTCTCATTTTAGTTGCGAGAAATAGATAATAATTTAGACGGTAAAATAAACAAGATGAATTTAAATTTACTTATCAACACTTATGACAATAAAGTAACTTCTATTAATTTATTTCTTCCAATAAATTACAAATTAAGCGTAAGTATGCAATTCAAAATACGACTCATGATATAGCGTGTTGCCTATCTTACAGAATTATTTTTTAGACCGTTTGTCCTCTTCAAATGCAAGCTGCTATAATATACCAACATTACTTCCATACTGATGTTACTGATATTAAAATTGTAGGCGATTTATCTTTATTTCAATCCAGTCCTATTCAGTGTAACAAAAGAAGAGTTTACGATATCTATGATTACTCAATTATTGCGGGGGAAAATGTGAACTACGAATTAGATAGCATAATTGAGAGATACTGGGAAAGAAATAGTAAGTGTACTGATGAATTTCAGGAATGTGATAATTATTCGCTGGGGAATTTATATAATTGAAGTTGCATGTTGTAACAAATACATAATTATGTGTATATAAAGGCCTTTTGTGCCGATTCTAGGAATATTTCATTGGGAGCAGAAGAATGCATCCAGTATAAAATTTCCTGGAAACTTAAGCACTTGTCATATTTGAAATTCTCTGATATCTGAGGCTAATGAGAACCATACATTTCATATAAAGGGAAAATATATATTCATTAAATTTTGAAATAACTAAAAATAAGAGTAAATATATTTATTGATAATTTTTATTTCAGTTTCAACACAACTGTCAAATGTATATACAAGCGTAGGAAATAGAAGAGGAAATAACTTTAATTTAAAATTAACTGTTAGGTATCCAGAACATAAAATCTATTATAAACCAGGTTTTTGGCAGATAATGAAATGGGCATGGATACAGTACTTTGCGATATACATAATAATAGCTTGGTTTGTAAGTGGTGTGAAAAGATATATTTTTAATAACAGGTTAGTTCTGTTCTACAAAGATCCTGCATTAGAAAAAAATAAGTAAATTAACCTTGAGTTTAAAAAAAAAACTTAATTCTACTCAACTGTTATGTTCCATTCCATATCCTCAACCAAACTAATTTTGTATTTTTATAAAATAAATTATGGAGTACCTAATAGTTTCTTTTTATTTCATTAAAATTTTAAATCCAAAGAAGAGAAGTCACCAGATGGTATAGTTTTGTTTCTATTGTCTTCAATTACTATAGTATTTCTGAGCATATCGTCTACCTCCACAAATAAGTACCTGTATTCATACTCGCCAGCATCATTCTGAGACAAAAAATCATGTTAATTTTGTAAAAATTCATTCCTAAAGTTTCTTACCTCCGCCACATCTAACTGAACAGTTCCAGTATGAAAAGATCCCTTCAAGTGGAACTTCATTCTCAGATGATGCCTTCCGTCCTTCCCCATATACTCTACATGAGAAACGTGTTGCCTTCTACCTCTCCTGGTTTCTTCTCCGTAAGCAGTAATAGGCTTCCCCAATTTATCTTCAATCCTGGGATCAGCTACACACCTTTTCACTGCTTTTGTATAAATATTATTTGGACTTTTACTCGAAAAAAGCTCACTAAATACGGCATAGAAAAGAGTTCCTGTTACACCTACCCCTATTAAGATAACTCCTAGGTATGAAACAGTCTTTGTGGTTTCCTTAACTTTCTCGCCAAGAGGTTTGACATTTGTATCTAATTCAGTTCTAGTGGAAGTTGCTAGTCGACTTTCTTTAGTACTTTTGTAGCGTTTTAGAAACTGTTTACGGAGAATGGGGCTGCATTTTAATATCGGCCGGTAATTTTCTACAATGGACTGAATGATTCTTACTGGTATCATTTTCAGTGTTTCCTATAAATTTGTTAAATAATCATTTCAAATTATGTATTATGGGAATAGGTACATACTTTAAACTATCAGATTAATAAACAAAAGCAACAATGATCATATTTCTAATATTAAATAACTTCAAATTACATTTTGCTATAACCTAAATTTATTCAAATGTCAGGTTAAGATTGATATCAATGGAATCACAGAACAAAAGAACTAAATTACACAGAATCACAGACCAAAGGCAAAGAACACAAGTAGCAGAATGTAGAAACTAGATATGTTTGAAATTTGCTAATTTGTAAAAGTAAAACAAGGGTAAAACTGTATTATATATTCTGTGGGTAAAACCACAAAATATTGGTAAAACTCTTATGATAGAATAACAACAGTGTAAATTATTTGCAAGTCATTTATATTATAACTTGATTCGATCACGATATTGTAAATACTTCTATACATCTTTGCATTTCAATTTAAACATTATAAAATGGCTCACTGTTAATTTCAAAGTAAAAATTTGTAAATATAATAAATCTTAATGTCATTTTAATTACTCTTTGACTAATTAAATGACTGAGACAATTATTGCCATATTCCTTTTACAAGAAATCTTAGCTAATCCACAACTGTGGCTAATCCACTAATCTGAGTTAATATCACATTGACCAATCAGCATGGAGAATTACTGAGATTAACGGAGATAAACTACGATTGCTGGTAAAAAGAATACAGCTATTATATTAGGGTCATTATAACACATCTTTCATTGATTGCATTTATGAACAAGGCAATGGTCTCTAGAGAATTCTTTATAAAAGGTTGGCCGTGATTCGAATCCGCCCTTTTAGTAAATTAATCACTGACGTTCTTGACATTTCAGTTGACATTTGACAGTCAATTTAACACGGCCACCTGCTAAACCGTAGAAATGGGGCAAACAATGTAAAGTGTCTTGGCAGAAAGGAATCAGTTCAAAAAATGGATTGGGTGATATCAGACGAGTTGTCCCTTACCGTGGGCACAGTCGTGGGGTGGGTTAGTGCAGGTGCAATGATAATCGGCGGTGTCCTTCCCTACATACCCCAGTACAGGCAAATTAGCAAGACCAAAGACGCTGAGGGCTTCTCTTTATTAGTCTGTCTGGCTCTTCTAATAGCTAATACTTTAAGGATAATGTTTTGGTAAGAATTAACTTTATTAAACAGAGAAACTTCAACAGACTTACGATATCTGTTTCAGGTTTGGTAAACATTTTGAGTATCCTCTCTTGATTCAAAGTTTAATAATGAATATCACTATGTTTTTAATGATTCATTTATGTGTTCGTGTAAGAAATAGGAATCAGCTACTTCAGGCAAGGCAGAGAATTTTTACAGGTATGGATTCAAGTTATTTTTAGGTTTAGATCAATAATTATTAGTATCTTTAGGAAGTAGTATATCTTATGAATTAGATGTCAAACCTATTTAAATAGTACTTTATTCTTTCTTGTGTAGTTTTGTCTAATATTTATTGTATCTAGGATTACAAAAAAACTTCTGTACAATTTTAAAATTGAATAACACCTTTGATAAATTCTTATTTTTTTGAAATATCAATGTAGATTTCATTAGAATGCTAATTATTTATATAATACCTACTTTAATATGTTTAATCAGTAAATATTTATCATATCTTTGTTTTATGATGATAAAATATAATTTTTAGTGTGTATTTAGTGGCATTTCAGTAGCAGCGGCTGGTGATATTTCAGGTATGTCACATCTCAATAACCAGACATGAGATCCAAACCAAACTTTGGGATATATGTACTGACGCTATGTAGACAACTTTTGTAGAAGGAGAACCTATTTGCAGTTCGCGAAAAAAAGTTTAAAATAATCGCTTCCTCGTCTAGGAATTTCCAGATTGGTGTCTTCAATTTTAGTGAACTATTTTTATATTATCAAGGTATTTAAAATTTTATTAAAAACTAATGATATTTGTAGAATTTATAGTGTTTTGAAATTTTTTTATAAAGTATTCTAATAGATTATAAATTTTTTTATAGACTGTTCTATTATAAATTACAAAAAGCTATAAATTCTACAAATATCATTAGTTTTTAATAAAATTTTAAATACCTCGATAAAATTACATTAACAAATTGAAGAAGCCAATCTGGAAATTTCTAGGTGATGAAGCAATTTTTAAAATTTTTTTTCGCAAACTGCAAAAAGGTTCTCCTACAAAAGTTGTCTATATAGCCACAGTACATATATCCTATAGTTTGGTTTGGGTCCCATGTCCGGTTATTGGGATATGACATACCTGAAATCTCACCAGCCCCCGCTGCATTTCAAATGAACATTTATGGCATTTTGAAAAATTGTGACAACATTTTTATACTAACTAAGCTTAAGCTTCATGTATATAGCCCAATTATCATTAATTATGACTAAATTTAAACAAAAGTGCCAATTTCTTTCTCAGATAATATTTCCTATAATTTAACCAACACTTAAAATTATTAAATATGCTCTCTTAACCCCTTTTATTAATTTTTTATTTTCAATTATTTTGGCAGCAAAACCCTACGAAGTAAAGAGACTGCTAAATTCTAAGCCCCCTCGCTCTTCTCACAGTATCTGTGGTAATTTGGCTTGCACGCTTTGCTTTTAGCTTTCTTATAATAATTTTTCTACAATTTTTCTATAGAACTAACAAAAAATATTTAATTTAGATAAGTTTAGCAATAAATTGAATCCCTAGTTGCTTGTTTGTTATACACTAAATATGATAATTACAGAAGGAACAATGTATACTGAAGTCAATGCTAACAATTTGGCTACAAATAAATCTTATATTTAATCGTTTTCATAAATGAATCAGTACCTACTTTAAAATTTGAATCATTAAGTATAATACGGGTATAAAAATTGTCATAAATAAATTATGCTTTGTCGAATAAAATAGGCAACGTAAGCTAAGTTCATAAACCTTTATTTTTTGAACATTTTCAATTATATCAGTTACCGAGGTTATCTAGACCCTTGGATATACATTTATAATTTACTTGACAAGTTGTAATTTTAGTTCTATTAGTTTCTTATCTTTATATAATAGGTGAAAGGTTATAACTCTGTAAATAGACTAGAATGAAGCAAATTGTTATATTTCTATAATAGCTATTTATTAGACTTTAACCTCAAGTTCTAGGAATTTAATTTGGAATTAGATTAATTTTAAAATACACAGTATTCGACATTAAGAAATCAATATAACAATAATAAAATGCTTGCCTTGCCAAAACTAATATATATTGCAGTAAAGCAATATAAATACAGAGCCTTTATAAATGATTACAAGCCACGTGATCAGGGTCGATATTCTCAAATCAATTGCAGAGCAATTCATATGCGAATATCCTTTTCCTCACTAAGGCAATTGAGAGAGACAAGAAATCCATTTGCATACGAGTTGTTCTTCGAGAATCACAGTTCTGGTCATGTGGCTTGTAATCATTTATGAAGGCACTGTATGAAGCAATTACTTATTTTCTTCAAAGGTGCAAGTGTCTTATTAAAATTTACTAATAATTAAATCTTTTAAAATGCATTAAGAATGTATAACTATAAATACTTATGTACATACATTCCTGAAATTGCTATACCTACCATTTTCTTGAATTTGGTAGTTTTCACGATTAACAAAATATTTGTAACAATGCTTTAAAAATGACCTATTACTATTTTTATTATGTTACACTACATTAAAATATTGTGCTAAGGTTGGGGTTAAGTAAATGAACAAAGAATTCTTATAGAAACTTTATTTCTAAATGATTTTAAACAAATTTTGTTTCTGATGTATTAAATGAAATTTTTAATTTTTTTTCCATTTAAAAATAATCTTCAGTTTCATTATATTTAACAGAATTGTCTAATACCTCCACATTTTGGAATAAATAATTACAAAAAAGTGATTAGACTTAATGCAAAATCAGACATAAACAAGAAATGTATTTTTTTTCTTTGAGTTAATTTCTCTAATAAAATGGTAATAGGTCACCTTCACATTACTTCACTTCTACTAACATTTGTCTGTGATTTGTGAAATGCATGCTAAAAGTTTGCTTCTTAAGTGGGACGTTGTACTTATCGATTATTTTTCAGATTTTGATGCAAAATTTTTCTGGAACTGGTCCGATTTCCAGTCCTACATCGATTGTATGCTCGTATTCACGATTGTGACATCACTGCTGATGTATCTGTTCATAGATTATATAGTTTTTGTAGAAATAGTCGGATTCCTTGCTGTTTTCACGGAGGCCATGTTGGGCACACCACAGTTAGTCAAAAACCATAGAAATAAGTCTACCGAAGGAATGAGGTTAGTCAAACGATGCTTCAATATACGGAGTGTAACTTTGATAGGAGTCATATTTAGGCAGTTGTGTAGCTGAAACCTTTAGAAATACATCACAGGTTTTTTCTCAAATTTTGTTTGAAAATGATTTTATTGATCTTTTTCCCAGTTTTTATACTCTGCTGCCAGATAGACCTGCATAGTTAATCAACTATATAAATGCTTTTTGATTTCACTAAATCATACTTTACACAGAAAATCACAAAATTATCTACCTTCTTGTATGCCAATAACATGAAAACTAAAACAAACTTAATAAAATTAAATAGCAACACATTCTCGTTTCACAAAATTAATGTTGGCTGTTTGGTTTTTGCCTGTCTGCTGTCTGTTGACATCATAGCACATGCTCAGCTAAGTTAGGTCACTAACACTAAGGCTTTGCCATAACTTATAAAGTGACAGAATTGATTTTATAAATTGTTTTAGATTGCATTTACGTTCTTTGTCACTCTGTTAATTTCATATAGTTGGTTTAAAAAAATGCAACATGGATCAGCGCTAGTGTTGGCAATGTTGTCTTGCTTTTTCTTGGTCTTGGAAGACAGGACTCGACAGCTCGAATTACAAGACAAGATTTAAAAAAAAGTCTTACGAGACAAGACAAGAAATATTGCTAGGGCATGAAGTCTAAGTAGAAGTATAAGAAGGGGTAATATGAACATTAGCTGAAAAAATAAATACTGCATTTCAATTGTACGTATATACTTTATTTAATGAATATCCAGCATACAAAATTATTTTTAAAATCAAAGTTTATTGAGTACAGTACTAGATACAGTTCTACTGAACTGAACTAATTATAAATTCATTGCCACTTGACTGAAAGAGCTCTGGTTCTGTTTTGCCTACCTTGTCCATTATTTTTTATATATTATCTAATAGACTGGCCTATAATCGACCACTGGCGATGATTGATCATATCAATAGTTATGTGCGAGCTCCGAACGGGACCATAGCCAACCGAGACTAACCACCACTGTTACCAAATTCATAATAAAGGCTTATGTTTCTGATTTGTGATACAAGAAATTTGCGAAACTCTCGCAAGACAATACATTAGATCTTACAAAATCGAGCAAGAACAAAACTTTAAGGAACTTTCTGTCCTGTTTTGCAAGACAAGACCATACTTTTTCAAATTTCAAACAAGATATCTTGTCTGAGCCAACACTAATACTACTGGTTATAACTTGACCATTTAATGTTACACCCCACATAATAAATTTGTATTTTTAATTCTTTCTGCTAAGAAAGGTATTCTACTACATTAATTGCTATTCTACCGCTGTCTGCAAGTTAATTCCAGCTGCTCTCTTCTAGCTTAAGCATGGTGGTGATGTGGACGTGCGGTGATATTTTTAAGACAATGTATTTTCTGTTGCGGGAGGCACCGGTGCAGTTCTGGGTGTGCGGCTCTATCCAGGTGGCCGTAGACCTGCTGATACTGTTCCAGGTGTTCATTTACCGGGAAAATACGGAGCCGCAACGCACAGGGATCCATCGGGGGGATTGAGTGGTTATCATCTGGACGCACGACGAGATCTGCCACCGCAAGGAAAAGGCCAGTGCCGAAGTAGCGATCCTAAACGAAAAAAGAGAGGATAATGATAATTTAGCCAATAGTATTAACAAAGATGTGATTTTAGACAACGCGTGTGAGTCTCTGCAAAACAGCGACTCCAGTGTTAGCAATAGGACAGAGACAGAAAATAATTATTGCTGTGTTATTAGTGCTGACGTTCACAACGAGAATGAGGTTGTCGCCAGTGAGGACGCCACCAGTAAGATTGTTCCTGTAGATAATGTAAATAACGCGAAGGAAAAGTATACTGTGAATGGCGATACGAAAAAGCGAGCTTCACACGTTTCCTACAAGGAACGTGCTAAGCATAAGGTTAGCATGCTTATCCACAGGCATACGTTATGACATACACTTTTTGTTGCTTCCATAGAGGAGTGCTTGTGCTCCTCTTTAGTTCTAGGGTGTTAGGTTTGTTTTTTGACGTAATAGCTGACAAACAGATCCGTTTTAAATATACATAACATATTTCTTTGTGACCCTGTCAATTCTGTGATCTAGATAGCTTAGAAGGTACAGATGAAGTTATATAACCTCATAATTACAGTTTTTTGAGGTTATGTTGCTCTTATATCATTCTTCGAATAATTGTTATAGTAGCTCAGTGAAAAAACAAACCTTTGCAAGAGATACGTAAAAAAAATAATTGTTTTATATTCTGACGAAATTAAACTCGTTGGCGAATCACTTGTTGAGCGTAGTAAAATGTTGATAGTCCAGGAGATCTTTCTGTTAAAGATTATCGATTGCGTTTGCATCAAATTTGCTCAGTTTAATAGCGAAATTATTACTTTCTAGTACAGTACAGTACAGTGGTAAGACTTGGCCACTTATTTTGCAAGCACTAATTTTTTGGTTTAATAAAAAAACTTGGCAATAACGTGACATTATCATATTTTCATTTGAACATACATATTTCAATCTTTAGGATAAATTAGAGCTCAATATTTATCAGTAAATTTAAAATGTATTACCAGAAATTTTATATTAATAACGTCAAATTATTGTGCATTTAGTTATAATTTATGTCTAAGCTTCGTATTTGGCTTTATTATCTGCAGAATGTAACAAATATGTAACAAAAAACCCTCTCCCCTGATATTTCTATTATAATCCTACTGCCAGATATTTCTTATAAAGCAGTATAATTTTGCGGTATATATTTTTATAATTAATAAATATACGTGTTAAGTTTTATTAAGTACAACGTATTCTGTGATTACGACATTCTTTTAGCTAGTCTTACATTTAGTTGTTTTGATTTTGAGAAATCTGTCAATTATATAGATTACAATCTAATCAAAGCATTCACTTTAGTTTAGTTTTAGAATTTGTTAATACCGATTTTACGCATTTGATTGTTCCTATGCTGTGAAGAGAATTAATTTTATTTTCTATAGATATATTTAGTCTGATATTGTTCAATTTCATTTTCGGTATCTTTTCCAAAATATTCTCTTGTATATATTTTTTCCTAAACTCACCATACTTTTTCTGAAGCATTAAACACCCACTAACACATGGAGTAGGTACTGAAGCGTTGGTATCCATGTATGTCCACAGGTGTCCTAGATATTTATTTTGAGATATCCACAAAACAATTACTACAATAGAGGTTTAAGTTCCGCCCATTTTGCCCTAAATGCCGCTGTGAATTGTCAAACCTTGTTCTCATGGACACGATTTTTGCGAAAATTCGCGCGAATTATTTAATGGCGGGAAAAGTCTCGATTTTTAACAAATTATACTAACTAAAATATTTTCTGTCGTAATAAAACTTTCATTAGGCTTGTTTTTGCAGCATTTAAAACCGTTTGGAAACTGTCAGAAATATTCGACCAGTTAAGTTGAGAACGCGTTACCATTGAATTTGACGCAATAAATAGTTGGACGGACATTTCTAATAGTTTCTAAACAGTTTTCAACTGCTGCTAAAACAAACCTATTAATTGTCATGATAGATTGTGAGAAGCTCCAGAGAAACTTACCCCATATACTGATGAAAATAGTGAAATATTCCCGTTTTGTGAAATTCACTAAAAGTTGAGATTTTCCTTTTAAACCAAAAACTGCTATATTTGCGTGAATATCTACGAATTTCGCGTCCATGAGGACAAGGCATTTAGCCTATTTGACATTATTCTAGCACCGAATGGTCAATGTTGACATTTGCTGAAAAATAGGTGGAGCTATT
The DNA here is from genome assembly GCA_025584915.1 of Monochamus saltuarius. Lineage (NCBI taxonomy): Eukaryota > Metazoa > Arthropoda > Insecta > Coleoptera > Cerambycidae > Monochamus > Monochamus saltuarius. The sequence continues at coordinate 18,597,951 of CM046723.1, read as the reverse complement.
AAAATGCTTCTACACCATTTGTTCATAGTACATCAGTCATTTTCCAACCTTCAAACGCATGCGTATAGTCTGGTCTTCATCGTTTTGATTTGAATTATTAATGGCGGGAAAGTGTCACTTTTCGCAAATTCGCAAAACAGGAATATTATCGCTATTTTCGCCATTATGTGGGATTAGCAAGTTTAACTTGAGCTTCTCACAATGTACCGTGATAGTTTCATGACAAAAATGATAGAAAATAAAATATTGCAGTTGACAGAATTCTCAACTTTAGCCGCCATTAAATAATTCGCGCAAATTTTCGCCCATAACAAGGCTTTATACATCTAAAGCATTGTATTTTAAACTTAAAATCTTGTCCTCATGGATGCGAATTTTGCGAAAATTCTCGCGAATTTCACAGATTTTGATTTAAATTATTAATGGCACAAAAGTGTCAACTTTTCGTGAATTTCACACAATTGGGATATTATCACTATTTTCATCATTATAAGGGGCTAGTAAGTTTAACTTGAGCTTCTGCCAGTCTACCATGACAGTTTTATGACGAAAATTATAGAAAATGTTGCAGTTGGCAAAATTTAGATTTTTCTCGCCATTAAATAATTCGCGTCTATGAAGACAAGGTTTAAGCTGTTTTTTTTTTCGTTGTCGCTGTTTAAACCGTGTTTAAAACATCAACTGAGTCCGGTTTGAACTCTTTAGATGCTTTGCTATTGGTCTATGCAGCAGTTGCCTAAAAAATAGAGATTTGAATATCGGTGTGATTTAAATATTTAGCTTAATATTTAAAATGTTTGTTATTTTGATACTTCTTATTCTTGTTTATTTAAAAAAGAGTTGGCTGTGGATTATTGTATGTACCTCTGCAAATTTAAACGTATTTTTAGGCATCCTGAATTACATAATCCAATTACTTTTCTATCAAAATTTTATAAACATGTTAGATATTTGTTTTTGGTTTGCAGTTGCTAAAATCTTTTTCTATGTTTTTGTTGCAAATTTCACACATTTTCAAAATATATGTACAAAAACATGCGGAAATAAGGTATTGTTAATAATTTCTACTACTAATAATCGTTCTATTTTATATCCAAATCTAGTGTAGACAATAGTGTAAACAATAATTAAAAAGTGTGAGGGTAATATATCAGAGAGAAACAAATATTTGATAACGTTACGTTTTGAAACAGTCGATGAATACGGTTCGTCACAAAAAAAAATAACTTTAATGCGAACGCTGCAAATGATCATATGTTTACCAGTTGCAACGTTCTACGGATAGGGCTAAATCCCTGATGTCCTGATGGTCGCGAAAATTTGCGCGAAGTATTTCATGGAAAAGGCGGGAAAAGTCTCGACTTTTAGCGAATTTTACCAACTGCAACATTTTCCTAATAAAACTGTCATGATAGATTCTGAGAAGCTCACTTACTAACCCCACATAATGATGATGATAGCGATAATATTCTTTTTTTGCAAAATTTGCGAAAAGTTTCCACTCTCCCGCCATTAATTATTTCAAAATCTGCGAAATTCGCCAGAATTTTCGCGAATTTCGAGTCCATGCGAGGACAAAGATTAAAAGTTCGTGAATATCCATGAGTGCCCAGGATGTCCGTGGATGTTTCATTTTGTCCTAATGAGAGGAAGCGACGCATTGCGAAGAAAAGCGTCATTTTTATGTTGTGCCTGCACACTGGCATGAAGCGCTGGAAGAAAAAATACCACGAGCGTCGAACACGGGCATATCAGTGTCAAAAGCTGTGCGGTTCTTAACGGTTGCTTCGTGCCAATAAGCTAACACAAGATCAAAATGAAGTTTCCTGCCGTGACGCGTTGCTTTTTAGCGGGCGGTACTTTTTACAATTATCCGTATATATCAAGGATGTCCCAAATGTATGTATATATACAGGGCTGTCCCTGTATATGTTTGTCCATATTTTCATTCTTTTCCTGATGTTTCTTTCATCACAAAGTTCTATGGTTGTGTTATTGTTGGAACAGCCGAATATTAACAGCTTGATGTCATCATGATTCCAGATATATTTATTTTATAATTATATTTAAAATTTTTATTATATGTAACGACTTTTTTAACCGTACTATTGGTGCATCTTGATGTAGAATGTAGATGAACAAATAATTAAGGGCGATGAAGGACACAGCGCTTTATCTCTGACACATGCAGCAGTTTACACGGCTAGCGGCGCGAAGTTAATAAGTTGATAATACCCAAATCAGTTTCCAGTCGTCAGGTACATGCGCATTCCAACTAAAACGACGTTTTCCATGATGATAATGATATACTCGTATCTTACCGACATTTTCAACGTCACGTCGGCATTATAAATAAAGTGCGCTTGCGTCGGACGATTGGAAATCATTTCCAACCGTTGTGCGAACAAGGCTAATATCATTGGCCAAGACGTTTTCCAAAAATCAGACGTCGAAAACCGCTGTGTGTGATTCTATGTATCTAGCACTTAGTAAACGACAACCATCTCGGCGGCGCTTTGCGCCACTGTGCCACCCAAATTAATGTATACCCCTTAGTGTTGGGCCGTTTGAGTTGATTTTTTTAAAATGTTTATCATCATAAAATTGCCTATCGATCCCTCTTTTTCAATTTTCGCGGAATTTACTCCAAAAATGGGTTTGCATGGAAAAAACTAGATTTTTCGCACAAAAATGACCCTACGGAACACGAGATTGAGATTTTGCCGGACTTTTTTATGGGGGAATGCTCGTCTTGGAAAGCCCTACAAGACTGTCCACTTAGATTTCGGGGAGAAATTTTCACTATCATACATTTCCATCCGAACAGTTCCAGGAAAAATCAATCATTTCTCATTAACAAAGAACTATTGTATCCAAAATGGCCACTTTTGTCAAAAAATTGAATTCCCAAAAAAGTGTTCAAAATTATTTATGGAACCTGTCTGACCTTTTTCAGAATTACGGGAAAATTCAGAAAATCTGTATCTGGCCATTTTGGTGAATGTCCACAAATGTGTCCAAAAATTCTGGAATTCCGGATTCCTCGACTGTGTACAAATAATTTTTGTGAGATGAGATTTTTTCCAATATTTTCCCAGTTTTCAGTAGAACGATTTCTGATATGTGAAAATTTTTGGATTGTAGCCATTTTAAGGGCAACGGAAAATTTCCAAAATCCCGAAATCTAAGTGGACAGTCTTATAAGGCTTTCCAAGACGAGCATTCCCCCATAAAAAAGTCCGGCAAAATCTCAATTTCGTGTTCCGTAGGGTCATATATGTGCGAAAAATCTAGTTTTTCCATGCAAACCCATTTTTGGAGTCAAATTCCGCGAAAATGAAGACCCAAAGCGATAATTGAGAAAGAGATTGATAGGAAATTTTATGACGAACATTAAAAAAAAATCATCTCAAACGGCCCAACCCTACAGTAATTTTGCGCCACTGTGCGGCGGACGCGGCTCTGTCATCGCTCTTAATTGAGACAGTTTAGTTTGATTATTATTAAATAACTCCGGGGTACTTGCTTTTATCATTATTAATAACTAAATTACAAGTAAGTTGTTGATTATTGCAGCAATAATTGCTACTAATATATTCCAACCCCATCCATTATCTGTTCAAATATCCGAAAATGTATACTTGCCAACTGCTGGTCCTCTTTTTGAATTCAATTTATTTTGGAGATTGTAATTTTTATACCTTGTATAAAAGAGTAGAATAAAATGATTATATTTGAAAAACAATTTTCTCTTAAATTATCCTGTCCTAAATACAGGGGCGTAGCCAGCTAGTTTTGTCAGGACTAAGTGGAATTTGGGAGGGTCCCTAAAACAAATGCTGAGTTCTCATATACAGTGACTTCCAAGAAAAGAAACAACAAGAGTTTTTTTTTCAGAGGGCTTACACTAGCTTTAGAGGACAGGGTGATGAACCCCGCTGGCGCCCTGGCCCCTATGGCTATGGCCCTGCGTAAATTCCTTATATGTTTTAAAATTTATGTTTTAAAGAAAAGATAACATTATTTATAAATCTCCATAAGTACTCCATAATTATTTGCATTATTGATTTGTGCCAAAGATATATTTTTAAGGTAAGTTTTTCTTGTGTTTGTCAGTGAAAGTGGTCGTCAAATCGCTGGAAAAGTTTCGATTGCTTAACAAATGTTTCCATTTCCAAAGAAATTTTATTGTTTTATCATTTTTATACGAGGTAGGTACTTTATTCATATTCTTAATAATAGGTCTGTTTCCACAAGAGTCGGGGACTAGTTTGAAACTGTCAGAAATGTTTGTCTAACTATTTCTTGAGTTGCATGCATTAAAAACGTATTCGCAAATTAACTGGTTGAATATTTCTAAGAGTTTGAAACCAATCTGTGACTTGTGAGAACAGACCTAATAATTATACTACTCGTAATATTTATCGAGAAACAAATGGCGATCGCCGGACTGGTATCGGCGCTCTTGTTTATTCATTTGCGGATGTCGTCCACGGCCATCTTGGACGCTTCGTCACGGCAGACGCCGGCATCGATCGGAATCAGTGCGCGAAATCAAGTCGCCCTTGTAACACCTCTGCCAAGAACACTCACTAGATGTTCTCATCCCAAATTCATCAATGGATCCTCACAAGGACCTAGGTGAGTGGAACGATATTGCTTTTCCTATTTTTATTTCAAAAAAGCTTATCCTGTCTTCTTCGTTTGTGCGTGTTTGCGTCTCAGTCAATATAAGCGCATGAAGAGGAGACGTATGTTGTTCTTGCGATAACATTTGGACCTTATTGTTAACATAAAGTGAGAAATGTTTATTATTCAAACCGAAGTAAGACTTGGTAATATGTACCTAATACAGCGTTCTTATTTGTGAGAACTGAAATTAGTTGAATAATATGAAAAAGGGTATGTACTTTAAATTACTTAATTTAGAAATAATATATGATGGGTCTGTGACGTTTTGTTTAAGTAATGTAACAATTTTTGTTTACTACAACGTTTATCGATGTTTATGGCTGTTTTTATTTATCAGAAAGTAAACAAGATAGACCGCAAAAAATTGCATGGTTTAACTGTGCTATAAGTTGATTTGATTTTTTAACATATCTACATGCTTATAATGCACAAATTGATATTGAAAAGAATAAAGTTTTGTGAAAAAAATATTGTAACATCCACGTTTGAAATGTATTACGCGTTAAAATTTCTAATAATGTCATCAAAACTTGTCTTTATATCGGTAGGTGGCGTTTATTAAGTTTTCAAAATTGATAATAATATTTTGATGTCTTTGTAGCCAAATTATTAACTGGACTTTAATTCAATAAAACACACTTTGCACAACTTTACCTTATTTCTCTAATTTATATCATAATTTTTATTTTTTATATGGTATAGCCATGACGCACATTTGAAAATCATGTAATTAAGAAATTTTAAGCAGTACCCATCCTGATTAGTTCAAATTTCAAAGGGGCGTGGCCCTTCATGATCTATATCTTTACGATATCCTTATTCCTTATTTATTTCACTTTCTCTCAGCTGTGGGCGAACACACCATATTGATTAGTTTTTTTAGTCCTGCTGTAAATCTGTAAAGTCGTAATCGATATAGAAACTAATATTCCAAATTATATTTAATAACAATGAATAACATCGATCAGATGGCAGACTGTCGACCTTTTCCAGATAAGATTTTTTTGCCTTCGTATTAATAATTCATTGCGTTCGTTTGGGCAGCGACCGAGTCGGACGTCAACAGAATATAGCTGAATACAAAACAAATGTCCATATTAAACGGGCACCAGCTTGCATTTTGAATGTACGAAAAAAATTATAGTATAGAACACATGCATTCTGGTTTGTTAGCTACCAAAAGCAAAAAGAAATAGTGTAAATCTGCAGTACCCTAAACCAAATATACATAATTGTTCTTGATATTTCAGTTATGAATTTTAGATTATCTTTATTTCTTAATGGGCTACTACGGTTCTGCGGCATAACTTTTAAAATGAATAATTCAGAAGTACAGAAGTGAACCGCAAACAGACTTGTCTTTTTATCTTAAGTTGAATATAATCTCCATGTAGTTTACCCTTCGAATTAGTTTGGAATCTTCAAATTTTAACACACCTCAGTTTTCTTATTTATTAAGTCTTCTATATTTGAGACGATTTTATATCTCTTTTTGTTTTCTGTGTTTACAATAAAAAATCATTAAAATTATATAAAAAGACAGAATAGTTGATGCAAAAATGGCCTTATATTTCTATATTTATAGCCTCTTAACCATTTTTTCTACTATACGCATCGACCTTTAAAAATGAACCGTCTTTAATTTCTCAAGGGACTCGGAAGCAAATTAATGGAGGAACGTTATTTGACGTACTCCTGTGGCATTTTAAATTAGGAAAATGATAGAAAATGTAAACCTAAAGTAAATCAAGTTTGCGATTAATGAATATTTATCCATTCAAGTCATTATTTAATTTTTATATATAGTTATACCTATATATCTTTTGGTTTAGGTATCTAGACAAAGGAGATATAAACCTATCTCTTTGATAGATAATGTGTAGGTATCTGTCAATACTTGGAAATTCACTATATCGTTTTCCAGCAATGTCTACAAGGTATATTGGATGAAAAATATAAAAAAGCTTGTTCGATAACATCCCGCACCCGCCGCCCCCTCTGATTTCTTTTGTCAACAAAGCTATTTTCCTTTTTTATATACAGGTCATTTTACATTAAAAACATTTATTGTAAACATTTATTATTTTGTGCAAGCCTGCAGAAACAAACGTGATAAAAACTTGTGTATGTATTTTCGGCGAGACAAAGCTTTACAATTCATCGACAATCGATACTCAAATAGCATTTTAATGAGAATTTATGCAAATGTCTGTAAAGCCTATACGACCAAGCGAATAAATGCCAAAGAATAGGATAATTTGAAAGCTTAATAACAGGGAAACTGATTGGTGATTATTATTAGAGGACAGTTCAAATTTATGATATAGACTTGATTGAAATGACTAAAGTACGATTTTGTATTCTAGTGGTAGATTAAAACGTCAAATCGAATTTATGTTTCATTTAGGGAGATTGCACACAGCGATTTTTTTCATATCAACAAATGTCTGGGCAGTGATATAAAGCGCCGCTCGCAGTGAAAACGCTGTGCATGCCATTGCCCCTAAGCTCGACTTAGATATGAACGTTGATAAATAAATGATTGTTGAGAAAGCTTTAAATATATTTGAATGTTTTTAATGTATTTTTTTATCTTGTAGAGTCAAGATTGGTTCTTGCTCCGTGATCCCAACCTTACCAAAAATCACTATCCGAAGCTCAAACCCCGCTCAAAATGTCTAACCGTTCAAAAGACAAGGTGACCGGCATGTTCCGCAAGCTCTTCAAGTCCTCCAACAAAGAGGGCGAGGGACCAAGCAAACCCAGCACCTCCGGCGGCGGTTCTCCTGCCAGGAGGCTGCTGAGGTGTCGAGACAGCGTCTCCCCAGCCACGTCACAGACCAGCCCCGGTTTCAGCTCAAAAGGGAAGCGGGACGAAGCCCAGAACAAAACCGTGCGCGCCAGAAGACTCATGAAGGAACTACGGGACCTCCAGCGGCTCCAGAACTCCAAAACAGACCCAGTTTTCACCGTGGAACTCGTAGACGATAACCTGTTCGAGTGGCACGTGAAACTCTTCAAAGTGGACAGTGATAGTGACTTAGGCAACGACATGAAGGACTTGGGGATCGGCCACATACTCCTCCACCTCATTTTCCCGGAGAACTTTCCTTTTGCGCCTCCGTTCATGAGGGTGATCTCGCCCAGGATTGAGAAGGGGTTCGTGATGGAAGGCGGCGCCATCTGCATGGAACTGCTCACCCCCAGAGGCTGGGCCAGCGCGTACACTGTCGAGGCGGTCATCATGCAGTTTGCGGCTAGTGTTGTGAAGGGCCAAGGCAGGATACAAAGAAAAAACAAGGGCCAAAAAGTGTTCAGTAGACGGACGGCAGAGGAGAGTTTCAGATCTCTAGTAAAGACGCACGATAAGTATGGCTGGGTCACCCCCAGCCTGGCCGACGGTTAGGTGGGTGGCCGTCACGTTTTTCAACAAATCCGTTCCGATCCTGTGTCAAGCTGGCTTCGCAGGTACCATCCATTCATTCCCCCTCTCAGATATATACATTTGATACAAGTTTTCATTACTAAAAGTTGTTTTAAAACGTATATGAATTACAATTACCAAATTACCTGAGATTAATTTTTATTATTAATGTGGTTCTAAAATACGTTTCTCTGATTTGAACATTTGAAGGCCTATATGTTTTGCTAATGCCTAATGAATGGATTATACCTACAAATATATGATGCCACCTCAGAAGTACATTTTTACATATTAATGGTACTATTAGGACAAGTCTGCATGGTTCATCGCGTGTACTTAGTCTATACGTCCACCTATTGGGTGTTTTAATTCATTTTATTTACCTGAGTTAGACATTGTAAGAAGTGTCTTACAAGAGGTACAAAAACATATTTAAATCTTGTCTTAGTGCTACTTTGAATTGTATATAAGTAAAAGAGCATTGGACCTAAACAACAATCTTGTGGTACACCTTTTTAGTTCGAATTCAATACCGAGGAAACAAGGAATCTAAAACTACATCTCTGCTTCTATGAAACATTTTACATATAATTTTTACAACTCTTTACCTTGTAAAAATTACAGGGTCTATTAATTCTAGTCGTACAGTAAAAAATTTAAATGTTTTGTTTATTTAAAAATTAGAAAGCAAATATTTTCAACAAATGACTGATATATGGACATTTTCTCTATTTAGCTCAAACAGTTTGGCTCAAATTGTTATTTACGCTCAAAAAAAAGAAAAATTGGTGTGCTTAGACATCTTTAAATATTCTCTAGCGCAAAAGAAAATTACAAATACTCAATTTAAATTATTCTCATTTTAGGGTACGTTATCATATTGGAATATGTGTTACTGTAAAAAAGAATTGTATATATAAAAATTGGTCTGCATATCTTTGAGCCATCTATGGGTATTTTAATTTTTCACTCCTGAATTCTTAAAGAATACTCATTCCATTGGTTCATATAGTGTTCAAAATGATTAAAATGTATTTCTCACAGTGAAGCAAATTTTTCCGAAAATTATCTGAAATTGCAAAAAAATCAAGCACAAAGTTTATAGGCCACTATGTACATTCCCATTAATATCTTAGCCACTTATTAGTGATTTTTTTAGTTATTTGTGTACTGTATAGTTAGTTATTTATAAATTATATTTCAGACGTTATACATTTTAATGAATGTTCAAATTTTAAAAAATGCTCATGACATATATATTTTATATAAAAAATTTTAGTAGGTTCTAGCTTCTAGCTTTATAATGACTATAATACATGTGTCCATAGAGAGCAGTATTAATTTAGGTAATAGTTTGTACTGTGTGATCTGTTATTATATGTGTATTCAGTTTTATATGGATATTTTGTCTTCCAATATATTTTATACTTATTATTTTAAATTATTCTTAGGTATACAAGTGTATCATATTTGTTATATAAATATATGTGATAAATGTTGATAAAATAAATGTTTTAATTATTCGCAATTATTTTGTCTTTAGATAAAACTAAAAGAGAAAGATATTATTGAAACAAAACTTTAAAGATGAAAATTAAAAATAATACAGAATATAATACAAAATTCTTATGAAAATAAAGCACAATTATAGATATGTACCTCATATCATATTTTACTGCTAAATCAGGGAGAACGGTTCACAAATAACATCCTGTATAAGTATAACATCCTCCATAGTGGTCAACGACGTTCACTGTTTTACCGACGTCCATTTTAAACTGTCTTACAGTGACAGTTTACCATTTGACCAAAAAACCTTAGTAAAATTGTATTTAGAAGACAATTCTTTGTCTTATTTCTATAGTCTATTAATTGTTAGTAGTTTAAATTAAAAGAGTAAAATGTTGATCAAAGTCAAGGTAAGCCTTTTAGGTTGGAGTTAGGTTATGAAACATTGGGTAATAACTTTAATGACTTGTCTTTCCAGACACTAACCGGTAAGGAAATTGAAATCGATATAGAACCCACAGACAAAGTCGAAAGGATCAAAGAAAGAGTAGAAGAAAAAGAAGGAATACCTCCACAACAGCAGCGGTTAATTTTCTCTGGGAAACAGATGTACGCTTTGTATTTTGATTAAGGTTGGTGGAAGCCTTTTATTATATGTTGTTGTTTCTAGGAATGATGAAAAAACGGCCCAAGACTACAAAGTTCAGGGAGGTTCTGTTCTGCATTTAGTGTTGGCCTTACGTGGTGGAAGAAACATTTAATTTATATTTTTTTACTGTAAGTTTTGTTTAGGACTCTTTAAATTATATTAACGCTGTACTAATTAAGTAAAAATATGTAATTTTATCAATAAATTTTTTTTATTTTCATTTTATTGAGATAGAGAATGAAATTTTTGGCAGTTTGTTTGTGTTCTTTGGGGAGTGCAAATGTAGTTCTGTTTCAATTGTGATTTTTTTAAAGAAAAATTATGGAGAAAAGAAAGTTAGTGACATTATTAAGTGAACTAAACAGTGACGAGTTATCAGGTATTTTAGTAATTTAAGTTTAATAATATTGAAGTTTTATACGAAATTAATACAAAAGTTAACCTAAAAATTTCCTTTACTATAATGAATAATAGCTGGCGGCATCTATTAACTCTTAGTATAGACAACTGTTATTTAAGTAATAAACGTTATAGAAATCTTTAATTAATAACATTAAAGATTTTTTGCTAGTGCGCTATCTATTGGTAGGTCGTGTATTTAACGTAGAATCACAAAAAACACATCTGCAAAAATTACTCATGCGCCATCTATTAGCTAATGGCATCAAATAATAGAAATCTTTAATTGAATATTCTATAGATACCTTTATAAATATAACTTATGCGCCATCTACTGACAAATAGTTATTTTAACTAAGGATATATTTCATTTTCAGGAAATCATTGCCAAGAACTATTGGAAAATAAATATAAGGAAATTTGTAAGGAACTGAATTGTGATTACGAACAAATCTGTAATATTTTAAAAAGCACAACTCAATTGTATTTTTCAAAAGAAATAAACACAGACTGGAAATGTGTTTGTATAAGTCTTTACATGTTGTACCTGTTAAATAGTCAACTTGAATCTCAAAATGAAATATTAAGCGTACAACAAAGTAGAACTATAAAGAATTGTATAAAAAATATTGTAGCAGTCGGAATTTTAACTAAGATGCAATCGAATTTACCTTTTTATTTAGCGACACATCAACCAGAGCCCAGTGACATATTTTTAAACTATAACATTTTGAAATGTACAACGTATGGTCTTTGCGAGTTCCTAAAATATCCAAATTTAAGATTATTGATTCTACCTGAGAATTTGAAAACGATTTTAGTTGCTGTTTATCAAATATGCTTTTGTCCTTTGAAGAAACCCGTGAAGGAAACGGAGAGTACATCATCTGTAATGTCACAAGAAATATACAGTAAACTTACCGAAGAAAAGACTTTATTTTTGAAACTGTTGGAACATTTACGCGCAACAATTCACCCAGGAATATTCGTAAAAGAGACAATGGCTATATTTTACACAAGTGCCCCAGGTTGGTTTAAAAAATCTGTATCACACACGCTGACGAATATTCTTCGATCACGAAATGGTGTAGAACATGTAGCTGTGGCCTTGCTAGATGGAGTTAACAATGACAGTGCCCAGACCTGGAAGATTTTGGAGGTGTTTTCTAAATTAATCTTGAATTGTAAAGATTTTCCAGACTTTCAAGATAACATTTGCAAGCAATTAGCTACTATGTTAGATAGGGTTACAGACGAATATCTAGTTTTTGAGAGAATTTATACGCATTGTACTAAAGTAATATACCGTGCAGATCAAGAAATTGGAAAGAATATTTTTGTAAGAAGAATTGTGGTATTCTTCTTGTATTTCACGTACAGGGATCACAAATTTGAAGAAGGCGAGGTTTTAACAACAAAAATTAAACAACACGTAAGATTAATTCACGCTGTTTTTGTGGAAAACAGCGTAGATAATTTAAATTTGCCACTTGAGCTGTTAACACCTGTGATAAATACAATTTTTGCACTGTACGCCTTTACCTTGAACACCAACTTGAAATCTACAAATGCTGAATTGAAAGCCGTGCTACTTGCATTTTTGGATTCAAATTCGTTGAATCAACTTGCAATTTTCGACAGTTTCTTATTTGGAATCAACTCAAAACAAATTTTATCGTTTAGAAACGACGTTGTGTTGAAAATAGATACAGAAGATATAATATTAAGTTATTCTGACCACTCTGTAACGTATTCAGTAGTTGAAAACTCCGACAGTTTGTTACAACTCCTAAAAAGTAAAACTAATATCAGAGTAAAGCTGTTTGGATTTCTTTTAAATTGTTTGATTAATAAAGATAAATATTTCCACAAGTCTAATGAGGGCTTACTAAATATTGAATCTGAGTTTATGACCGAATTTGTTGAAAGAAAGCTAATAGTGTACAAACTTCTCTCCGAGTTAGCGGAAGATAAAGATATACAAACTCGTATTACGGAAGATCCTGACGATTTTATTAAATATATAAGTAAGGTTTTTGAAACCACAATTTCTAATTCTATGCACAAAACCACAGATTTCGATAATGAGGAATTCCAAATCTTTTTCACCATTCTGATGATTCTACAAATATTAGTTACTAATTCTTCCAAAAACAATTTAAAAGCTTTTAAAATTCTCAAAGACCCACTTCAAAGTATACTAGCTGAATCTGCAAATAGAGAAGTTAAAGACCTTATTGATAAAATATTGAAGGTATTAGAAACCGGCAAATTGGAACCTAGAAGAATAGTAGTGGAAGATGTGAAGTCAGAGTTAGATAAGACCATCGAGGATATATGTGATCCACTACTTCCTGTGAGAGGACATGGATTAATGACTTTGACTAAGCTTGTTGAGAAAAAGGACAAACATGCCATGGAGAGGAAGCAATACATTTTAAATATTTTTCAGGTAAGACCTATAAACTACTAAAATAAATTTCTTACTGGGTATTATACAGGGTCGCTTATGCAACATATTTGCTATAAGTTTAGGGGGAAGGCGCAATCGAAAGAGAATTAAATTCTCTATTCACTGGTGCAAAAATATATAGGGTATATCCATTTGAAAGATTGAATTGAGCAAAAGTTGACATTAAATTGTGAGTACCATGTATAATTAAGATTTTGGAAGCATTCTCGAATAGGGGTTTGACTAGCTGTCTTCCAAAAATAATCTTTTTAACTTTAATCTTCAAATTAGCAAACAAATTACATTATGCGAAATAATATTAAAGAAATGCGAATATCTCTGAAATCATTAGGTTTAGACACATATAAGTTTGAATGAAAGCTCTACTAAAATAAACAGTGGAATCTAAAAATGCGATAAAAATTATATGGTTCATTCAGTAAATTTAAATAAACAAAATGGCACCACTAAAAACAGTAAGAAAATACAAAAGTTTAATTCAATTAAACTAAATCTTCAATATGGGTACTATATTCACGAATACGAACCCTTACTCTTTTAATAAGAGAGTAAAGATTATGGAAAATGTGTGATTCCAGCCTAAAGTGTTCTCCATTATTGTACAATTCGTTCCGTTAGCTGTTGTCGGTGGATTGGTAGAGGATGGTTTGCACCTGTTAAATGACCATCCCGATCTCAACAATTTCCGGATTTCATCATAGATTTCGTTTATATGATTCAAATGCTAACGGAACAACAACTAAGAGTAATAATTATACAAGGTGGAGAGCACTTTAGGCTAAAACCACATTTTCCAAAATATTCGTTTCTCATATGGAACACATAGTTTAATTCAATTATGTTTTTTCTTTTTCTGCTCTTTGTCGTTCATTGTGCGGTTTTGTTTATTTCAATTTACTGAATAAAATGGAAATGACCATATAGTACATATACAGGGTGTCCCTAAAAGGTTGGGACAGCGTTTCGCTACATAACGTATGGTTGAAAATAAGTCGATTTAACTAAACTTGCCTTAGTCCAAAAGTTGATAATCACGGAGCTACAGAATGTCAAAGGTTAAAAAAATAAATCGCGTTTTCGTTAATAACTTTCGACTGTTTCACGTTCACGATATTTTGTATCCAGGGGTTTTTTGGGATGGCAAATTCAATTTTATTGTCCATTTTGTTGAGAAAAAGGACCTATCTTCTAGAGGGCGCCACTAGCGACGATTTCGAACCATTTAAACCGTTGCAACTTTTTTGTTCTACCCTGTATATTATTTTGAATTAAAAAATCTCTTCACTAATCTAAAGCTGATGACTTATTATTTATCTACAAAATTCAAAATTATTCATTTATCCTCAAGCAACACTGGTAATTTCTCTTGAAGAAAGTGCAGATAGCTCTCGGTAATTAAATAATAGGACCTATTAGATTTGATTCTATTATACATTTCTGTGGAGAGCACTTAAGAACAAGGTCTATTCTGTCGTTATAAATAACGAAAATGAGCTAGTAGGACGAATTCGTGCCGCTGCTCAAGATATCGCTACGAATGAAGATATTGTTCTTTAAAGCTTCTATAATTATGTATATTTCCTATTTTGTAGGTTCTTCTACCTCCACTTCCTCTTCCCTTCCCGGTATCATCTTCTCGTGCTCCTCTCCTTCCCTTACACTCTCTTCATTCAACATATCTGCAAAGTATTGCCTCCATCTTTCTCTCACTTCTGTTTCCTCTCCAATTAAATAGCCACTTTCATCTCTCACATACAGGGTGTTAGAAAAAGAGTGTAAAATATTTCAGGAGGTAATAGTATGAACCAAAATAAGCAGAAAAGTCTTAATAAACATGGGTCCGCAAAGTAACGGTTGCGGAGATATGGACCACTATTCGTTTTTGCGATCTTGGAGGCCATAAAACAGGTCCGGCCTGATCTGAACCCTCTAGATTTCTTTGTTTGGGGATAGACATTAGTGTATGGTACTCCTGTAAATAGCCTGGAAGAGCTGCAGCTACGGATTAATCAAAAGTGTCAAGAAATACAAACCAAGGAGGGTGTTTTCGAAAGAGTTCGAATATCGTTGAGACGAAGATGTCGTGCCTGCTTGGAAATGGACGGAGGGCACTTTGAACATCTTCTGTAACTTTATTTTCTGTTTGTTAAAAGCTTCCTTTGTCGGTTTATACCTAATAAAATAAAATGTTTGAAAAACGAATAGTGGTCCATATCTCCGCAACCATTACTTTGCGAACCCATATTTATTACATTACTTTTCTGCTTATTTTAGTTCATACTATTACCTCCTGAAATATTTTACACTCTTTTTTCAACACCCTGTATATCATTTTTACTGTTTAAGAAAGGTATTTTAAGCTAATATGTATCAAATCTTCTACAATTCCTATCAATGAAGTCATATGCATGCTCTCTGATACCAAACATCTAGGTATGCTAATGAACACCCACAGACAAAACTCTATTCAATAATTATCTAAAAAATGTATTCTATTTACTAACCTGATATACTCTACATATGTAGTGGGAACTCGAAATTCAACCACAATAGATGAGATCTGATCTATTTAAAAAAATGTTACAAAAGCTAATAATAAGGAATATATGGGTAGATATTGTGGGTGTAATTCAACGCAGGTTGGGGCTTTTGTCCACTGAGTAGTTAGTGTCACACAATATTGTTAATACCTGAAAATATATGAAAAACCCTGTATATCACTTCCTTCTTTATTTTTTCCCTTTTTTATATCTCTGTAGAAGTTACGTATTTCTTTCCTCTTATAATGTTGCTCTATTTCATCTATTTTCTTAACCTGTTCTGCTCTCTTCTTTTGTCTAAACACTTTCTTTGCCTTTCGTCTTTATTCCCTGTATTTTTCTTTATCTTCCTCTTGTACTGACTAAAGAGCTTTAATCCTTAGCTTATTTCTCTTCTCCGCCTCTCTAATACACTCCTCATCCCACCATCTCTTCTTCCCTGCAAAATATAGTACATAGCGATATTTAATTTGTCCTAAACTTAGGACATCCAAGTTGCTATATTTCATAAACTAAGCCACAGATCAAAATCTTATAAGAGTAAAAAAATATAATAAAAACCCACCCTATTTACAAAAATATTCTGAAGCCATAGGCGTAGATACTCAAAAAAATAAAAGGGACCGTGGTACTACAACATCCCGTCCTTCGTTCATACCGACTTAAGATAAAAATATGTGTCAAATTTCAAATAAATATCTCTAAAATCATCGTAGTTATTAATAAAACTCATTTTTATTTTGACACCTGTATTTATTTTGCAAATCGAGCTTCGATAAAAAGTGACGTAATAAAAGTACCGTTATTTTAGTCCAGAGAAAATGTGGTTACCGGCTTGACTATTTGTAACACCCTGTATATTTTATATTACATTTTTAGCAAAGTTTGAAGAATGAAGACTCCTACATTTACCTTAGCGCCATCGGAGGATTGTCGGCAATGGCTGATATTTTCCCGGATACAGTTTTGAACATTCTCTGTGAAGAATACTTAATTTCATCTGGGAAAAATAAAGGCGATGGCCATGAAACTCGCATGAAACTTGGGGAGTCTTTGGTACGGGTAACAAAACTTTTAGGTAAGTTCAAGACGCTGGAATTATATTCTACTAACATTAACTGAAAACTTGTTTGAAATAAAATCAAGAGTCATACATCATTCTGTTTACTACAATTGTAATTACTGTTCTCTCATAAGAGGTAATTGTTATTTATAACACAAAATGAAAAAAAAAAAACGTAAATTGTTTTATTCACATCACTTGAATTAGTGCAATATCTAAGTAATGATAACAATGGAATAATATGGTGGAAGATGTGAGGCGTAAGATAAGCCTTTTCTCACAATACACTTATAAATGATGGTTATTGCGTTTAGCAACATTGTGGCTACTTAATTTAATTTAATTTAAAAATACAGGGTATTTATGTAATATGTACCTTCTCATTGAGGACGTGAAATTAAATAACCTTTAGGAAGCAACCAGTGACCTAAAGCGTCTTCTATTCAATGAATTAAATCAAGAATTATTATGTAAAATTTAGACTGACCTTGTTTAATGAACTAACCTAGTCGGGTTTCAAAATAGTACAGAGTGATTAATTTTACAAACCTGCTTATATTTATAGCAATCAACGTATACTATAAAGTTGTGTGTTCCGCATATCTCGCAGAGCATACACGATTACACCGCTTCGGTTTTGATACAACGCCGATTTTTATTGGTAATGATGACTTGACGTCAATTAGGTTGCGTTAATTCGGATCCAGCTATTCCATCTGCACAGCTGCCAGTAACGTACGCGCGAGAAAACTCCGAATATATCTTTCTGCTAATTTCTTCCTCAAGGATGGAGAATAATTCACTATACAACGTATCTGAGATTAGGATGCGAGGCTATGAGTTTAAGTGATGCGGTTGAAATGCGTAGTTCATTAATAAGATTAGTTTGTGAGTAGGGTATACAGGGTGTCTCATAATTAGCTGCCAACCCTGAACAGGCCGATTCTATGATCAAAACTAAGTAAAAAGTTCATATGAACATGGGTCCGGAAATGCTTCCTAATGGCACAGGGACCCATTGAAGAGGCAGGAATGGAAACCATTTTTCTGCAATATCTCTCAATCGCGTTGTGATAAATGAATGAAATTTGGTATACACAGCTAAATATGGATGAGCAATTTGATGGACTAATCCATTTATTTCCACAGGGTCCATTGGGGTGGGTACGGGGGGTTCATTGATATTTTGGGTGTGTAACTTATTTGCAGCTTAGTGTATCCATCTGACTATCGAAACAATCGATTCTCCTACCTGTTTTATTTGAAGAAGGTATACTTTGCTGAAGTCGGTAGGAGTAACCATTTTTGAAATAATCCTATTTGAAATGCTCAGTGCACCGAGTAAAAACTGTTTTGGTTTTAGGTAAAGTGCCTTTTCTGCTAAAAATATAGCAAAATGTTACTTGAAAAAGTTGTTCAGAATGGTAAATTATGGAGACGTGCAAAATTTCAAAAAGATCGGCGAGGTTCCATTTATTTCCACAGGGTCCATTGGGGTGGGTACGGGGGGTTCATTGATATTTTGGGTGTGTAACTTATTTGCAGCTTAGTGTATCCATCTGACTATCGAAACAATCGATTCTCCTACCTGTTTTATTTGAAGAAGGTATACTTTGCTGAAGTCGGTAGGAGTAACCATTTTTGAAATAATCCTATTTGAAATGCTCAGTGCACCGAGTAAAAACTGTTTTGGTTTTAGGTAAAGTGCCTTTTCTGCTAAAAATATAGCAAAATGTTACTTGAAAAAGTTGTTCAGAATGGTAAATTATGGAGACGTGCAAAATTTCGAGAAGATCGGCGAGGTTTTATGAAACCATTTTTCAACAAAGCAGGTAAAAAGATTTTATCAAAGCAGGCCGATATTTTTGAAATTTTGCATGTCTTCATAATTTACCATTCTGAACAACTTTTTCAAGTAACATTTTGCTATATTTTTAGCAGAAAAGGCACTTTACCTAAAACCAAAACAGTTTTTACTCGGTGCACTGAGCATTTCAAATAGGATTATTTCAAAAATGGTTACTCCTACCGACTTCAGTAAAGTATACCTTTTTCAAATAAAACAGGTAGGAGAATCGATTGTTTCGATAGTTAGATGGATACACTAAGCTGCAAAAAAGTTACACACGCAAAATATCAAGGGAAAGTAGTAGAGGTTGATAACGACACAAAATACGCGATTCGTAAACAATTGATGGATGGTATTTTAAAAATAAGCTTCAGATAAATAAAATCAGTTTGCCGTCTCACAGCATGGATGAACTTTAGAAGAGAATATCTACAAGGAATAGCTAGAATATCTATAAGGGTGATTTTGACTTTACGAATTATACGTGATGTGAATTTCCATTTTAGTACCTAATATGGAAAAGAAGCTATTAGAAGGGCGAAATCGGAAGCGCAGGATATATTATTACACTGACGAAACATGGATGACAAAAGTATTGCACTATTGCAATATCCAAAGCAAACGGCAGCCTCACCTTTTCAATAAAACGACGCATATTGGGAATACAACAGGATTTTTTGAACAGAGTTTATTTTTTCTTTAGTTTTATTGGGTTTTTGCCACACTTCTGAAAAAATAATAAAGATTAATTAAATAAGCCCTTGCGCCAAACGGAACAGTCAAGGGTTATTTTTGAAACTAAGTTTGCCTAACCAAAGAGTTTATTTGTTTTTGAATCACGACGAACAGGAGACTATCATGAGGAATGGATAATGAAGAAGTTTAAAATAGTTTGAATCTGTTGCCATATATGGAACCGGGTGCTGTAGTGGATAATGCACTCCATCATAGCCCACGATAAGTGTTAATGTGTAATGCACGAAAAAACTGTATATTTCTAATATTGATTTCTAGTACGCAAGTAGTTTATTCCTATTATTTTGTTAGTTTCAGTACCAACCATGTTTTAGCATTTTATAATGTACAAAAATGTAAAAATTTCCACTGCCAAAAACACTGCTAGGCAACATCTGTTAATAGAGTCAGCTACTGTCCACACAAGACCCGCTTCAGTTTTCTGTTTCTTCACGTTCTCTATTACCTCTTTTAACGAACACATTTCTTTCAGAACATCCTGAATAAGATGTTAAAGTCATCGTCAGTTATTTGAATTACTAATTAATAGAAAGAAACAGAGTACTATTAATTTACCTGAATAAGATGCTTCAAAGTTAAAGTCATCTTACTTAAATTACTAAATAATGAACAGAAAAATTAGTATTAAAAGCTATTTCTCCTCAGGAGAGACATTTCCTTTTCAAAATTTTTTTCTTGTGGTTCGAAAACCGTAATCCAGGGACAAACCGAGGTCAAATTCCGACTCCTCGACTTTTTTTCACTGTTTCATCAATTACTTTCGTTCGAAAGGTACGTACCGTTACAATACGGCGTATAAGCGCCATCCCAACTGTAAATATCGCGATATGAGAGAATTCCAGACAATTCGTTAAGATGGAATAAAACGTCTTCGTCGTATTGCGGTTTCGGTATTGCCGGAGATGTGCAATAAAAACAGACGTGATTTAGTCTCGAAGAACTCAGTTCGGTTATATGGCCGCTCGTGGGGAAAATACGTGGTAGGTATCTGCCGTACAAGGTGAATCAGAAAAGACATTTGTGCGTTTTGTTTCTTGTCACTATTTCGTCTTTGTCTGTCACAATACGCAAGTAGCGTTTTTAGAGAATGGAACGTAGGAGCCACGACACTGAAAACTTTAGGAGGTCACTTGGAGGTGACTAAAATGGGGAACACTTTTTCGGAGTTAAAGCCATGTTGTGATTACGTGGCGAAAAGGGGAGATGTGGTTGCCGCCTCTAAAAGAGAAACTGGAGAAACAGAGAGAGTTTACTAGATATACTTGCTTTATTAGCTAAATATTCATTTGTAGCTCAGCCTCTTTCCTATATATTATTTCTGCCTTTATCTTTGTTGTTCCTATTATATTTGGGAAAATAATAGTTATTATAATAGAATTAGAAGGTATAAAATTAGAATGAGTGAAAATCTGTCAAATATGGATGTTACAGTCCGACATATAAACAAGCGCTGAAAAAATCTATATTAAAAAACAGTTCATATAAATCTGCTTATTTTGCGAACCAAAAAATTATGTTTGTATGCCTCAAAAATTGTTTTATTTTTTTACCTGAAACTAATAATTATTTAATAATAACAATAATAATAATAATAATAGTAATATTATATATCTACGAAATATCATGCAGTACTGATGAGTAATAATATTTTTTAACTTTCTGTTATGAAATGGCGACTTTATACATACATTTTTAAACATGTTTGCCTTTGAAAATATAACTTTGAAGTGATATACACTTAAAATGTATACTTAAAGTAGCAGGAACTAGAAATATCTAACCCTTTAGTTACATCCATCAAACAAGTAGCCCATGGAATCAACTCATCAACTTTCCGGCCGCTTAAAGGTGGTAGCAACGCTACAACAACGTGGTTTCGTCACTTTACCTTAATTCGTCATAACCTCAAAATTACAATATATGTAGTTTATGACAACATATCACGTCTTATGCATTTTAATATCTAGTGTCTATGTGCTATGAGTTTTAAAATAGTATCTATAAAAGAGAAAAAGGGTATTTGTTTCTGTGTCGTTCCATACCAGTGGGAAAATTACAAAACATTATTCTGGCCAGAACATTTAAATTATTTTCAAAGAAAAACTTTAAGACGCAGTCGAATAAGTGTTTCCAAAGACACTTGGTCTTTACTTAGGTGCATTTTAAAATTCTCAGAATTAGGAAATTTTAAAGATGCTCTTCAACTCGAAAAAAAGTAATGTTTGTTGTTTTAGTTTTCTATTAAACGTAGTCGAATACCGAAAAGTCTTCTTTCTGTGAAGTTTTTTATTGCTACCCATCTTACACACAGACACAGGATAAAGCTCCTAATAAATAAATCTATTTTCTCTAGCATTAGAAAGTCATGTAGGAAGCAGGGGTGAGCATTGGGTAAAGGTTACTTCATAGTGGATTTTGAAGGTAGTAGCAATATTGTAATAATTTTAATCCCATGTACAATATGGAAATCACTTATGGATACAGCAATAACGTGGCCTCAACTACCACAATTGTATAATGAACGCCATATTATCATGTAATATTCATCACTTGTTGGATTAGATCGTTTACGATTTTAAGGTCACGCTGTAGACTTCAACTATTCTCCATTTTTAAGAACATGGATTATTTTCGCGTCTATGTTACTGTTAGCTATGCAGATGGAATATTTGTATTCAAATTAATGCAGCTTAATTTATGTCACGGTGTCGTTACCAACAGAAGTTGAGCATTTTGATAAGCACATGCATATTTGCTGCAGCAGAAGGAATAGGTGGTTCCCGAAAAAAAACGAAACTGAAGCTGTGTAATTGGGATGCTGTGCGGGGTATGCGAAACACAAATTTCATACGACGGTTCGTATTTCTTTTTCTGTTGACTGCAAGAAATTATGAACGATTTTATATAATAAGTCGCTATACCTATACTTACTGTCTTGTCTTGAAACCCAATTTATTTGGATCATACCTAATACTGTGTCGGTTTTCTCATAATGCACGAAATAAAAATGAAAAACGTACACATATCTACCAAAATGAAGATCACTTGTAATATGCCAGATGCGTTACTACCGCACAAAGACACTTTTATTCATTAAAAACAGTACCCTGAACAGTGACGGACTAGCACTTATTTCAGAGAATATATTGAAAATATCTTTTTTCAGTGGAGTGGTTCAAATTAAATGTGATTTCATTGAATTTCTAATTTACAAAGTGTAATAGATCACTTTTTGTAATATACAGGGTGTTACAAGTTGGCAGGTCATGCAGATAATGGGATATTTGTTATGCCACTTTTCATTTCGGAGCTCCATTTTCAAAATGCAAGGTGTCAAAATAATAATTTTAATAGTTATTTATGCAATAAGTGCAAAAAGTAAGTTTTGTACGTGTTGCATACAATATTTTTTCTACGTTCATGCAAAACCCAAAAATTAATACTCCTATTGTTTCAGAATATTTTTTATTTAAATAGAGTGTTTCTATTATATTTTTTCATTCTTATAAGGTTTTGGTTTGAGGTGCGGTTTAAGAGATATGCAACTTTTTTAAATATCTTATTTGGATATAAGTTTAGCGTAAATTAAATGTCACTAAATATTAAATGGTCGTTCTCATTTTATTCAGTAAATTGAAATATACAAAGCAGCACAACTAACAGCAAACAGTAAGAAAAGACACAAATTTAACTTAAATGTGGAATATCGGTACCACTTTCACGAATACATACTCGATCCCTTTTAATAAGAGAGTAACAAATGAACCTAAAGTGCTCTCCATTCGTTGCTTTAGCTATTAGCATCGGAACTATTTAAACAAATTTTACATAAATTCTAATGATTTTTTTTTTACAAAACGCTCTGTGTTACGACCAAAATGTTCAGAACCATTTGAATTAAATTTTTCCTAATCGGTGGATTGGAGAGAACGGTTTGCGCCTGTTAAATGGCCATCTCGTTCCCCAGACCTCAACCCATTGGACTTTCTGAGGTTTTATCAAAGATTTCGTTTAAGGGCGCGGTATTCTTGAAATAGTGTTTTCTACAAATATAAGTAATTTTAGACAGTTAAGAACTGAATAATATAGAGTTTAGCAAATAACAAGAAGGTTATCTCATGCCACCGCAAATATTCAAAGGTACCGAAGGAAAATCAGTATATAACCTCAGAAAGCGATCTATCTATCAAATTTTTGGGTACTAAAATCTTTCAAAATACATATTTTTTAAAATTCCATTATAGATGTAAACATTATTATAACATAAACTTACACAGTTTTGCATATAAGATTGTTCGCTTTTGTTTATAAGTATGTGAAACTAATTGTTAAAATGTGGGGTTACAATAGCGAAATAATGTATGTCATATACAAATGGATTTTAACAGTTTATTAAGTATATTATTTTAGGAGAGTTTAAATAGTAAAAGTGGATAAACAAAACATCAGTAATTTTATTTTTGATATTGCTTTTGCTCTATGTGTTTTATTTTCCGAGATTTCAGTACCTAAATAACATCACAAATTTGATCATTTTCAGGCGAGAAATACGGTGACCTTAAATGGTTCCAATACTAACTGACCAATAAATAACTAAGGGAACGAATTATACCAGATGGAGAGGACTTTAAGCTAAAACCACATACGTATTTTCCAAAATATTAATTACTCTATCAGTAAAAGAGCCCCAGGTGAAGGTAATACACGTATTGCACATTTTGTTTAATTGAGTTACATTTTTGCCTTATTTGCCTTTTGTTATTAGTTAATTAGCATTTAATAGCGATATTTAATTTGTGCCAAACTTAGCACTTCCAAAAAAGTTCTTGTAAATTGGGTCTCAAATTAAAATCTTATAAGAGTTAAACAAATAGAATAAAAATAGGATCCATCTAAAAAATATTCTGAAACTATACACGTGCTCAAAAAAAAAATGTGGTGTCCCTTTTCCTCCGTTCATACTTTGATATTTTAGACCAAAATTACACAGAAAATATGCGAACTTAAAATAAAAATATGTGCCAAATTTAAAACTAATATCTCCAAAATCACCACAGCTATCAATGAAAAGCGTTTTTAAGTTTTAAAAGTTTTTATTTTGACGCCCTGAATTTTAAAGATGGAGCTCCAAAAAGAAAGTGTCATAAAAAAAGTCCCGTTATTTTAGTTTAAAAAATATGTAGTTAGCGGTTTGACCTAGTAATTGGTAACACCCTGTGTAATTCATATTCACACTATTTTACGCGTGGGCTGAACCGTCTCTGACGTGAGCAAGAGTTCAACATACCATCATCTTCAGCTGGAAAAGAATAACTGGGACTTGGATGTTTTAAATTAATATTTGCAAACAGTTCAGTAATGTGGTATTCAGAATATTTTGTGGTAACGGTATTAAGATATTGCGAAATATGTTTATGTAGGTACTTACGCCTACAATGTAAAGAAGAAGAATGTAGAAGTCCTACGAAAGGCTAGTTAACTGTACCATATTAGTAGGTAGACCAAATAATAACTACACTTTAAATAGTTAGCAGTTAATTTCATATGTTTAAAAAAGCTTGGATTTTCGAAAACACTTTGAGACTTATCAAATTTAGGGAAATGTAGTATCTGGAGTAGATTTTATTAAATTGAAATATTTAACTTCGTATAATAAGAAAGAAATATACATATATTATGGGATCGATTCCTGTATTACCAATTGTAAGCTATCGTGTACAACGAGTAATCGACTTGAGTTCAAAAACATTTCACACGCCGTTGGATCTAAAAATAAACTCCAATACGGCACCATCATTTTAAAGTGTCATCTGGAAGTTTTTCGTGGTACATCTGCTATGCAAAAAATTAATGGCTTCGTACCAGTTACATTAATATATTTTTAATTTTAACACTATTCTTGCGGTTCTTTTTTCCACATTTAATTAGCAGATGTGTGATAAAAATCTGGCCTTTTAACAGATAATAAACGGTATTGCGGTCGTATGCGTGGATGGATGACATATTCCGGAATCCAAGGTGTTTTTAAAGGATTTTATTATTAATTTAATAACCCAGCTCTTTCAACAGACTTTTAACTGCTATAATGTGATTTTAAGGCGACATGGCACCAAAATACAAACCTTTGCTTCTGAATACATTTCTAACGGGAGCTAAAGATGAAGATCATTTGATTAGGGCGTCAAGTCTGTCAAATTTAGGAGAAATATGTCGAGTATTGGGATACAAATTGGGAACGATAATCACTGAGGTAAATTTTGAGAAATATCGATTAACGAAAGTATGAACTAGATATTTAGAATGACTTGTAGTTTTTAAACAACTTTGGTATTTCATATCTTTTCAAGGTTCTAGTTTGTGTTCATGCTGTCATCACCACAGACAAGTCTCCAGAGGCACGACGAGCAGCCGTCACTGTTCTAAGGCAGCTGCTGGCGGGTTTGGAAAATGAGATGATAGCTTTTCTTAAGGAAGATATCCTTCCGATCTACAGGACACTGAAGGAGATTTACCACATTGACAAGGACGATGTGATGCGTCTTCAAGCGCAGCTGGCTTTGGAGGAACTCAATGAAAATATGAAGAACTTTGTCTTTCCCAAGCCTCAGTTAAATGCTGAGAAAAAGATCGTCATGTTGAATTAGTATTTATATAAAATAAATGAAAATTATTTTGCACCTGTTGATTATTATTCTATTATGTATCAGTTAAAATACAGGGTGTTTGGAAATCTTGTTGTGGTAAAATTAGAGCCAAAAAGGTAAAAAAATTCTTCTAAACATTGGTCCTCTGGAGCAACGTTACTGAGATACGAGTATGGCTTTCGAAAGGGGTCTTATTACATTTTTTAAAATAACTTTCTTTTTGATGAAGATAATGGAATGACACTTGTATGTAATAATCGTACCATAAGGGTCTTTAACTATCATAAGTTTAATCAAAATATGTTATAAATAAGGCTACTTTTCTAACTACCCTCAACGGAAATTTTTCAAATTTTTTTATTCCTTCAAATTATCAAGCTAATAATATCATTTTTTAATGAATTGGACTAAAAAGAAAAAATCTCTACTTTTTTTTAATTCTGCATAGTTTAGATAGAAATAATTAATTTTTAAATAATGTATGGTCCAAAACAGTAACATTTTCACATATCACTACTACTGTCACACTAGTTACTAATTAACATAAGAAAGCAAAAGTATGGCATCGAAAACTTCACCAATACGTTGCCGCAACATTCAATGGTAGTGACAGGCAAAGCATATACGATTTCATTTGCGTCGCCCCATAAATAAAAATCATTTAAATCCAGCGTAGCCTTGGTATGAGCGAGTTATTTCCACGACAACTCCATTTTCCCGGGAAGGATCGATTTAAAAAAACCGTACTTGCCAAATATAATGTGGAGGATCTCCATCCTGTAAAAAAACTATGTTTGCTCGTAGTTCGTGAGGAATACCGTCTAGCAGGTCTGGAAGATTTTTCAAAAAGCTTAGATATTCAACACCTCCCAACCAATTCGGCAGAAGGTGATTGCCAACAATACCGGCCCAAACATTCATTGAAAATCCCCGTTGGTGAGGACTTTCAAAAGTGACATGGGGATTTTCATCACACCACGTATGCAGATTGTGAAAAGTGATAACGCCATCTCGGGTAAAACAAGCATCATCCGTAAAGTGCGACAAAAACAAAGGCGGATGGCATGATCTTTTTAAAGCATGAAACCTTTAAAATTGGTATGAGCAAATCCATTTTCCTTAAGCGACTGCCATACATAAGTATTATTTGTTCTAAAGCGAGCAGATGCTCTTCTTACAGTCGCAGTAGGAGATTACGTTAAAAAAAATTGAAATTACTTCATCTAAGTCATGCGTCTCCTTGGACGGTCACCTTAACGATATCTTGTAGCTAGGGCTCCTGATTCCATCACTCTTGCATAAAGTTCCCCAAACAATCTTGTAAAAGGTTGACCTCTATCAGAGAAACGTTGTTAATACTCTCTTTGAGCCGCTAGGCCATTTCCATTGCAGAAATCATAAGTAAAATGCATATCGGCATATTCACGATTAGTAAAAGCATACAAAGTCAATCATAAAGATCACAACTAAGAAGCCAAAGAACCGTAAGAATTTAAGTGATACCACGCGAATATCACCAGATGTTTACTACGTGAAAATATTTAAAAAATGCTACTGAACCATAAATTGTGTAAAAAATAATTATTTTGACTAAACTTATGGTAGTTTTCATTCCATTAACTTATCAGAAAGAAAGTTATTTTTAAAAATATTCAAATGATAGGACCTCTTTTCTCTACACCCTGTATAACTGGAACTATAACTTTAAAAGAAATGAAATGGATTATTTATAAAAAAATCTGAATATAAATAAGTGGAGGAGGTAGTAAGACTTAAAGGATAAGATAATTAAAAAATTGAACTCACTTTATTCATACCTAAGACATTTATCCAGTTTTCTAGACAATATCACTATTCTGTCAGTAAATAAATAAAACTATCACCAATTGCATACTATACCCAGTGTTTAAATACGAGCTTTCGTGGAGTCGACTGACTACGCGAAAGTTGTGGCAAACACCTGGTATATCACATTGATACGCAATTGTCTTAAGTTAAGCGACCCTCCTTATAATACATATTAATACATATGCAAGTATACGTTAAAAAATAGTTAAATACATCACTTTTAATACTAACAATTTACTAGATATCTTATTTCACCACTAATTTATCACAAAAAATGTGTAGTGGAATGTATCATGTGAGCCCCCAAAGGATCGCATATTAACTGGTTTCGAGTAAAAAAATATTCATATTACAACATTGACTGCTCTAAACCCAACATCTTCAGAGTGAGATCTAGGTCCTTCAGGAAACAAAAACGAGTGAAGACTGTTCGAGTCAACTTTGCTGTTATTTATTGCTACTGTTTTTGTTTCTGCCTTCGCAGCCTGTCTCTACTTCTGTTACCGTGCTGCAACTACTAGTTGAAATCTCCGAGGCTATGGAGATGTTGTCGAATTCTTCTATAATCTTCTTGCTAGCAATTTTCAAGGCGATAGCCACGATTCCTATTACTCCGGCGATCGCCAGCATCGTGATAACGAAAATGGGAACGATGTTGCTCTTGTATGAGGACTGGATTGTTGTCTGGATTACTTCTTCTTTCACTGAAACAAGAATAGAGGTGAAATTTATGACAAAGTTCAGTGTATTTTAAATATTATTAAATTGAATGCTAAAGGTGACATTAATATAGATTTGAAAATATTAAGTTTAACAACGCACATTCACTTAAACATATTAAGTATATTATCAATAAATGTCTTTCGTCATGTTCTTGGTTCTTGTCCAAGTTGCTCATGTTTTCTCTATTTCTAAAAATTCTAATCCAACAGGAATTTCTGATTTTTATCCAATAAGTATTTTGCCTACCATTTTTAAGATTGTAGACATAATAGTTTTGTTCCAACAGCAGTCATAGACTAGTTTTAAACTATTAGAAATGTTCGTCCATCTACTTCTTGAATTGCATTCACTGAAAGTACATTCACAACTTAACTGGTCGAATATTTCTAACAGTTTGAAATCAATTTCTGACTCTTTTTGGAACAGACCTAATGTATGAACAGTTTATTCTATATTTCGATAAATTTAACATTTTGCCATCCACTCAATTTGAATTTAGAAATAACCACAGCACCACTACTGTTCTATTGCATGCAACTGATATACTCTTTAAAATGAAAATGCTTGTTTATTTCTGCTGAATTATAGTAAAGCATTTGACACAATTGCTCATTGCAGTTTATGCCTGAAACTAAAATATTCTGGCCTATATCAACACGGTAAAAGGCCACGACAATTTTACAGAGAAGGTAACACTAGCCTATTTCCTGATGCTATCCAGTACGTTCCGTCATCTTTATGGAGTAAATATTTGATGCTCCGCAAATTTACCAACCTAATTGAATTAAAAAAAGGATAGCTTTCGGATATCAACCAAAGTAATCGAAAATATTTACGAAGCTAGAAACAGAAAGCTTTGTGAAACAAGCCGAGAATAAACAATTCTTGTTAACCAAAGTTATTTTAGTCGTTGGAGCATGTAGGAGGGACGAAGTTACATGTTTGACAGTAGATGCCATAAAATATTGTCAGTCATTTATTAGTTCCAAAATTCCGAACACAAAAAAAAGTCATGTTCCAAGAATGTTTACGATTACTAAAGGATCAATAGATGGTATAACTTTTTTAGATATATTTCATACGTACGTAAAACCTCGTCTACTCAATACGACACATCAGCGATTTTTCTTGATATATCGAAGTAATAAATGCTGTACCCTGCCAGTTGAAATCAATATAGTGAATACTGAATTGCCATTGCTTTCGGTGCAAATCTGCCACAATGTTGAATATAATACTTCTAAAGCGACATAGAGGTTGGCAATCAAGTTCAGATGCCGAGGGTTATGTCGAAAATTCCATTGAACAGAAATACGAAACAGCAAAAAGAATAGGTCAGAAAGATACACCAAATAAGAAATTAAAAGAAGTTCACGCACAAGCAGAAGCTTGCATTGCTCTTAGAGAAGAGAAACTGGGCCTTTAGTATTCACTTTGTACCTTTAAAATTTAAAAAAAATAAATATTTTCATTGCTTCTAATGTTTCAATTTTACGCTTTTAGGCCCTAATCTCAAAAAAGTGTTCGAAATCTGATCAATATCAAAGTTTGTCAATTTCGAAACACTTTCACGGTGGGGTGTTTGGTTAATTTTGCATATCTATAGTGATTAAAAAATCATGTTTTTAACAGTTGAACAAAAAACATGTTTGAAAACATATGTGTTTACTTTTTGAGAAATTATTCAAGGCATATCAATATTTAGAAAGTAAAGTTGGTTAGTTTTCGTGTCCTAACAAATTTTCAGGCATTCTCTATCGACTACAAATAAAAATTTTGGTCTCTTTTGTTTGTTTTGCCTATATAAAATCGTTTTAATCGCGGTTGTTCAGAGCGAGCTACGAACAAAGAGCCATTAATTCAGTGAATCCACGAAAACCGTATAATCTGGTCGCTGACATGCACCGTGCTGCACTCAACCGTTCAACCTAGTTCGAGCACACACAATTATTCTAATTGGAGATTATAAAGTAATGTGTGATCTCTGCAGGAAGCAGGTTAATGTATTACTAGAGGCTTTGGATTAGACACGCATGCAGGAGCCGAGTAGTTTTACCACTCTCTTCTGATATAATCCAGAAGCTGGTCACACATCGTAAAAACATCGGCTTGCGCTAGAATCTCTATATGCAATAATATATCAAAAGAAGAATCATTTATATTCTCTTTCCGATATTTAACTTCAAACACCATTCGTGTATATTAAATGCGAATTTGAAAAAATGAGCAATGCATACTCACCCACTTATATTCAAAACCAGCAGTGAACATTTGAAATACTGATATGATTGATACATACTCACAGATTTACAGGTTTGAAATTCAATTAGTATGCCTTGAAAAACAATTGCTATCTGCAGCTGTCACTCGATTAAGCTGTCATGTAATTATTAACAATTGATGACTTCTTATGTCCAGTTTACATAACATGAAAATTAATAAAGATTAGCATCTAACATCATTTTTAAATTATTAATTTACAATAAAATGATTGCATCAATTATAATAAAAACTATTTGATATTGTTGTAGTTACGTATTTGTAAACATTTGTTTTAATTTTATTCCTCAAATTTAAAATTAAGAGTAGATGTACAGGGCGATCATGCGAAAATTGCCCCCTCCCCCTTTCCTCCGTTATCATTCGAGATAGGAAAAAAAGTGCAGGAATAAAAGTTGTAAGGACTTTTAAATATCGCGTTTCCAAGATACAGGCATTAACTTTGTTTTTTTTAATGAAACATCCTGTATATTTTTATGCCATTAGAAAGATCATTAAGTAGGCTTTTCAAAAATATTGTCACGGAATTTGCCCCACTCACTCCCAAACCGACGACTGTGGCACCGCGAATTACCTAAGATTGCCCCGATCGCCCCTACGCCATTCTGGTAAACAAACAACATGCGTGAATCGAGGCCTTACTAGAAAATCGTGGAAACGACGAGAAGCGTTCCAGTCGTACTAGAAAATGGATCTAGAGATACTGGAATATACCTGGAATATTCGTTAGGTCTATAAAAGAAGAATAAACGGCCGAGTTAGTTAGTCTTGTATAAGTCTTGTATAAGTCTTGTATAAGTCTTGTATTACAGTCTGAATTAAAGTGTTTAGTTGGAGATATCAAAGTGATTTAGATAGCGATTAATTAAATAAGTGTTTAGTTGACCTGTAATTAGTAGTGTTCAGTAGTTAATAAAGAAGTAATTAATTAACGGATTGTTTTTCTGGAAGTAAGAAAAGACGGATTGGGAAATCCGTGACAATTTGGTGTCGGAAGTGGATTTAACTGGAAGTTTTAAAGAGCTTTCTGGAACCCTGTCCACAAAGTGGGATTTGAGTGGAAGTTTGAAGAACTTTCTGGAACCCTGTGCGCGGGTGGAATAAAGACCCAAGTGTGATATATCACCGCACTCGTCGTGACTCAAGGAAGTGAACGGTGGTATTCGCGAAGGACAATCTCGAACATTCTAGAACTTTGTACAGGAGTGAGACAAATACCCAAGTGTGATATATCACTGCACTCGTCGTGACTCAAGGAAGTGAACGGTGGTATTCGCGAAGGACAATCTCGAACATTCTAGAACTTTGTACGGGAGTGCGACAAAGACCCAAGTGTGACATATCACTGCACTCGTCGTGACTCAAGGAAGTGAACGGTGGTATTTGCGAAAGACATTCTCGAACATTCTAGAACTTTGTACGGGAGTGCGACAAAGACCCAAGTGTGACATATCACTGCACTAGTCGTGACTTAAGGAAGTGAACGGTGCTATTTGCGAAGGACATTCTCGAACATTCTAGAACTTTGTACGGGAGTGCGACAAAGACCCAAGTGTGATATATCACTGCACTCGTCGTGACTCAAGGAAGTGAACGGTGGTATTTGCGAAAGGCATTCTCGAACATTCTAGAACTTTGTACGGGAGTGCGACAAAGACCCAAGTGTGACATATCACTGCACTCGTCGTGACTTAAGGAAGTGAACGGTGCTATTTGCGAAGGACATTCTCGAACATTCTAGAACTTTGTACGGGAGTGCGACAAAGACCCAAGTGTGATATATCACTGCACTCGTCGTGACTCAAGGAAGTGAACGGTGGTATTCGCGAAGGACAATCTCGAACATTCTAGAACTTTGTACGGGAGTGAGACAAATACCCAAGTGTGATATATCACCGCACTCGTCTTGACTTAAGGAAGTGAACGGTGTTATTCGCGAAGGACAATCTCGAACATTCTAGAACTTTTTACTGAAGTGAGACAAAGACCCAAGTGTGGCATATCACTGCACTCGTTTCATTGTAAGGAAGTCAACGGTGACATTTACAAACACATTCGTGGACATTCTAGAACTTTCCAAATAGAGTGAATGCCTGTAACTAGAAGCCAAGTCAATATGGATGCACAACTGGCGAAACTGTTAGAAATGATGCAGGCAATGCAACAGGAAATGAAAGACCAGACGAAGACGATGCAAGAGAAATTAGAAGAACAGGGACAAACAATGCAAAATAAATTAGAAGAACAGGGACAAACAATGCAAAATAAATTAGAAGAACAGGGACAAACAATGCAAAATAAATTAGAAGAACAAGGGCATAAAATGGAAGACCAGACGAAGACAATGCAAGAAAAATTCGAAGAACAAGGGCATAAAATTGAAGATCAGACCCAAATAATGCAAGAGAAGTTAGAAAAGAAATTAGAGGATCAAATGCAGATAATACAACAGGAAATGAGAGCTCAGACAACCGAAATGCAGGCGAAGTTAGAAAAATTAGAAAATACAGTAGAGGAGAAACTGTTAGAACAAAGAAAAGAAATCGACGAAGAAATAAACATGGTTAGAGGAACCTGTGAAGAGCTTCGACATAAACTGGACAGAATAAGAAAGGAGGGCGTAATCAAATCAGAAGGATCTGTTATCCGAACTCAGAAAACAAAGCCTCCTGAATTCGACGGCAGGGTTTCCTGGAATGTATATCTGCGCCAGTTTGAAGCAGCAGCTGCCGCAAACGAATGGTCTGATTGTGAGAAAGCTACTGCTCTGATAGTTGCTCTACGGGGGGAAGCTCTTGACGTCTTACAAGGAGTTCCTGCTGGGCAGCAGAGTAACTATGACCTTCTGAAACAGCATATGGAAATGAGATATGGGGATAAACACCTGCAGCAAGTGTACCAGGCACAATTGAAAAATCGTCACCAGCAGAGTGGAGAGAATTTACAACATTTTGAGACAGACGTTGCTCGACTGGTTCGATTGGCATATCCAACAGCCCCGTCCGAATTTGTAGATCAGCTCTCCATCCAAGTGTTTATCGACGGCCTAAGAGATTGCGAAACACAGCAGGCACTACGGCTCGCTAGACCTAAAACGTTGAATGACGCTCTTTCGCATGCACTGGAATTTGAGGCAGCAAAGATGGCATCCGGTAGACATGTTAAAGTACGGACTATCACTGATAACAGCGATAATATGGGAAATGGAGACATAATCAAAACATTGAAGGAGGTCATTGAGAAACTCAGCCCAACTACTAGGACAAAGAAAGAACAATCTGATAGTCGAAGGATGGCCTTGTTGAATGCTGGAACTGTGGACAGATGGGACATCTGAAGAGACAGTGTAGGGCCACAGTCGCAGGTCAGCAAAGGCGCGCCTCCCAAGCGGCAGCCTTCAGGGAACATGTTAAAGTGCGGACTATCAGTGATAACAGCGACAGTATGGGAAATGAAGAGATAGTCAAAACACTGAAGGAGGCCATTGATAAACTCAGCCTAACTACCAGACCAAAGAGAGGACAAGCTGATAGCCGAAGAGATCGCCCACTTCAATGTTGGAACTGTGGGCGGACGGATCATCTAAAAGGACAGTGTAGGGCTCCAGTGGCAGATCGGCAATGGCGCGACTCCCAGGCAGGCAGGAAATATGGAAATGCAGATGCCCTTTCTAGGAGACCCTGTTCTGTCAACTGCAAACACTGTAGTAGTCTTGAAAAGAAAGAGGACATCTCATCAGTTCCTTGCAAGGTGGTAGCAGCCCAACCTGAAGACAGATGGAGTTCAGCGGCGATTCGGGAAGACCAGCAAGCTGACTGTGACATCAAGCCCTTACTAGACTGGAAAGAAGCCAACAACCGACCCTCATGGGCTGAAGTCAGCGGTAAAAGCCCAACATTAAAGAGCTATTGGGCTCAATGGAATTCCTTGGTGTTGGAAGACGGTGTCCTAAACAGAGCATGGGAGAACAATGACGGAACGGAGGTCAAGAAACAAGTACTACTCCCGAGGTCCCGGGTCAAGGAAGTGCTGCAGGAAGTACATGGAGGTACTGGGGTGGACATTTCGGTATCAATAGGACTCTACAGAAGGTTAAGGAGCGTTTCTACTGGTTGAGCTGTAGGACGGATGTAGAAGATTGGTGCCGAAAATGTGACGTATGTGCAGCCAGCAAGGGACCGAAGACCCGTTCCAGAGGCAAAATGCGCCAGTACATCGTAGGAGCACCGTTCGAGAGAATTGCCATTGATATCGCTGGCCCATTTCCGAAAACCCAAAGTGGCAACCGATATCTGCTAGTAGCCATGGACTACTTCAGTAAATGGCCGGAAGTATACCCTCTTCCCAATCAAGAGACCACGACCGTAGCAGAAGCCCTAGTCAACAACCTGTTCTGCAGATTTGGTGTGCCCATGGAACTGCATTCAGATCAGGGCAGAAATTTCGAATCAGGTGTGTTCCGAAAGGTCTGCGAGCTTATGGGAATCCGGAAAACCAGGACCACCCCACTGCATCCCCAGTCAGATGGTATGGTGGAACGCTTCAACGCCACACTAGAAACCAATCTGAGGATGTTTGTAAACGAGAACCAGACAGATTGGGACAAGCTCATTCCACTCTTCCTGTTAGCTTACCGCTCAGCTGTCCATGAAACTACTGGAAAGACTCCCGCAAGGATCATCTTTGGAAGAGAGCTTCGCCTTCCCGCAGATTTGGTATTTGGTCGTCCTGCGGAACAGCCCACAGAGCCAGACACTTACACCCATGAGCTAGAACGAAGACTAGCAGCCGTACACGATCAAGTCAGATCTCGAATGCGACTAGAGAGCGATCGCATGAAGACTCGATACGACGTCCGGGCCAATACAGTTGGATTCCAACAAGGTGACCTGGTGTGGCTGTACAACCCCACGCGGAAGAAAGGAAGATCGCCTAAACTACAGAACCGTTGGGAGGGCCCCTACACCGTCATTAAAAGAATAAATGATGTCGTCTACCGGATACAGAGGACTCCCAGGAGTAAGATGAAGGTCGTCCATCTGGAGCGTCTGTCCCCGTATAGAGGTGTATCCGATCGGGACGATCGGTCCTAAGGAGGGGCAGTGTCACGGAATTTGCCCCACTCACTCCCAAACCGACGACTGTGGCACCGCGAATTACCTAAGATTGCCCCGATCGCCCCTACGCCATTCTGGTAAACAAACAACATGCGTGAATCGAGGCCTTACTAGAAAATCGTGGAAACGACGAGAAGCGTTCCAGTCGTACTAGAAAATGGATCTAGAGATACTGGAATATACCTGGAATATTCGTTAGGTCTATAAAAGAAGAATAAACGGCCGAGTTAGTTAGTCTTGTATAAGTCTTGTATAAGTCTTGTATAAGTCTTGTATTACAGTCTGAATTAAAGTGTTTAGTTGGAGATATCAAAGTGATTTAGATAGCGATTAATTAAATAAGTGTTTAGTTGACCTGTAATTAGTAGTGTTCAGTAGTTAATAAAGAAGTAATTAATTAACGGATTGTTTTTCTGGAAGTAAGAAAGACGGATTGGGAAATCCGTGACAATATGTTATACATGTCATCATATCTTTCACGGTTTTCGAGATATTGCGTATTTATTTTTAATATGATGCATGAAACTCTTCTATAAAAAATATAACTTTTTTCAACCAATACGCAAGTATCCATAATTAAATAAATGAAGATGTGAAAATAATGTAAGAATATACGGATCTGGTAGTATTTTTATACATTTATTTATTCTGTTTTATTAAGCCTTCAGTTACAATCAAGAATAGTCTATTCTACGGTAACATTTCACATCTGTTTTTATGCATTAACAAATACCTAGTTAAAAGTTCCTACAACTTTTATTCTTAAGTATTTAAGAAAAAACAAGGATTGAAAAATTGTATCGATATGTTAATTTATTCAGTAAGAAAAATTTACTGTTTTGTATACAGGGCGACCGACAACGGTGTCGATTGTTATCTGAGAAAATATTGATTGAAAAAATTTAGCAGCATAGCAAAGGCTCTGAAGCAAACACAGCTAATATATCTAGAACTAACTTCGTTATTTTAAATGGAACAACCTATATGTTATTGAATGATTGAATTATACGGAATCTCATACAAAACACACACAATTTTTCGAATCCAGAAACTTAATAATACAGGGTGTCCGGAATATGAGTGCCTTAATCTTGTCATAAAGTTGTACTAAATGAAACATATTTGACTTAATAATTATTTTCTCTGACCAAAGGTAACAGAATTATGACAGCAAACAGGTCTTGAATATGTGACAACGTCGCTCACATACTATCTTAGGATTGTTATGTATTTATACATAATAATTACAAATAGGTACACCTAAACATAGGTACTTACTGTGAATGGTTTTCTTAGAGCTCTTTTCACAACAGAATAATAGTTACAAGTGCATAAAATGACTTATGTTTCTTGCAAGAAACATTTACCGTAAAAATGTCCCATAGTCAGACAGTGGCATTCATAGTCCATCTCCGGTCGCCAGAGAGCGGACTCCATTCCGAATTTCGAGAAGAAGATATAAAATACCATACCACTGTTACAGTACATTGTATTCATTGGGCGTATTCAGACGAGGTCAGCCGCTGAGCTGCTAAGTAAGAAATTCAGACTGAATAAAACGCTGACTAAATGCTAACTGTAAGCCGCTGAATATTTTTGTAAGCCAAGAAAATTTGTGCTTTCTTCGTAAGCGAAACGCTGACATATTTCTGAGGTTATGTTATTTATTTACATGGTTGTTATTTTAAGTAAGTATTTACAATTTTTCAAGGGTTATGCTTTGGAATTTCAATTAATGTTTTGCTCTGGGTTTGCCTCTTATTAGAATATAAATAAATTTATTTATTACTTATTACACTATTACATATTTTTTTTTAATTAGCTCTCATCCCTAGACAACCGACAAAAAATATGCTACTTAGGGGCTCTTGATTCAGGTTCTAAAAAGTCATAATGCACCACTCACATTGAGCTATTATAGATTCTTGTGATAATTGTGAAAATAAAAATGTTAAGATAAAATTACCAACGTAGATAATAAAAAAAAATAATTTTTGATGTACCATAAAGTTAACAATATTTTCTCATATTTTATTAAAAAAAAACAAGAACATGTGATAGTTACATGTACATGGAATATTAGAACACTATACATAAAGTGTGACCTACTTGAAACCGAGCCACCCCCATAAGACCTATAATAGTGGTCCAATTTCAATTATTTGGCTGAATGTTGTTATCAATAAAAAATTGTTATTTTTACTTATTTCGGCGTTTTATTCTATAGAACATTTGATAAATACTTAAGAAATTTATTATTCTGTGTAATAAATATTGACTTTTTATTATGACAATGTAAGGTTATGTTACATATATTTTTTTCGCAGATTCGCGGAGAACAATCAGCACACTATTCGGTGTTGTTTAAGCGGCTGATTAACAGCCCTGTTAGCATTCTAGCAGATTTTAGTTAGCGGCTGACCTTGTCTGAATACGCTCATTGTCCGTCAGAAAATATTTGAATTTCATTATGAAATTCGCATAATTTCGGGACGGAGACCGCTCGACTGGAGACAGACTATGAATACCACCACGAGAGTTTTGTCTAGATTCGCCGTAAATTAACATGCCATTTTTGTTTATGTACTCGTACACTCACAAACATCAAAGAAAAACTGAACAAAATGAGTCACACTAGCTGTACGCGTTATTATGACGAATATTACTTTAAGGTTATCATCAGCAGCCTAACACTGCAACGTTGTCGAACTTTACAGTACTTTACAGTTTTAACGAGTTTCTCGGAAACTTCTATTCATTAATACTGATCCAAAAATCACATTATGAACCAATTACGTTACAGGCGCTTTTACTTAACCTTAATTGTACATTAGTTTGTAATTTTGTAATATAGTTTTGCATATTATTGCAGTAGTATTTTTATTTTTGAAATGTATTTATAAATAAACTATTCGTTTCAGAAATTTTTTTCATAAGAAATATTTATTGCTTTTAGTCAGATATATAAGCCCTTAAAATTACGGCACTCATATTCCGGACATCCTGTATAAAAGACACCCTAAAATTTTCCGTAGAATCCAGAAATGTAACAATATACAGGGTGTCCCATTTAAAATAACAAAGTTGATGTGGACTTCCGGTATAACCGGAACTGTTATAGATATTTTTGTTATGTTCATCACAGGAACTTCGCCATGTCGTTAAATTTAAAAAAAAATTTGGATCAGTATTTTTCCAGATAACAATCGACGAAGTTCCCGATGAGACACTCTGTATATATATATTTGTAACAATAACTACTATTTTGTTCTTCTGCAACAGCAAGCAGCTGATGTTTTATGATGCTGATACTATTTTACATCCTCCTGTTTTGATTTCACAATTGAGTGGATTTATATCCATTTACAATCATATAGGTACAGATTTTCACGCTCCGAGCGCTTTTCCAGTGTTGATTTCATTAAACATTCCATCTGAGTGAGCAAAAGCAAAAATCAACCAGCGTTACCTCTGTTTCTCCGTTTACGAATCGTATATTTGTTCTAAATAGCAACTATTAAAATTACGTCAATACCAAACATTTCTATACCTATGCCTAGAACAATACCAGTTTCAACAATGGTGTTTGCACACCGATTTCTAAATTGTTGAAAAACTCGATTTGAATAGCGGTATTTTAGATGGATTTATGTTTTTATTAGATTAAGGGCTCCATATTCTTAAAATAATATTTTCTAGACAAACTATTTTAAACATTTATATAAGACTTAGCAAATAATGAAAATATTATGTTATCTGGGTATTTTCAAGGGTATAGATCTCAGAAAATATATATACAGCGTGTGGTGTTTTTAATGCAAAATATTAAAAATCTAGATTCCTGACAGCAAATGAAGTAAAATAATATAGGTCATGATAGGTCGATTATGAGATTTGAATATTAAAAATATTTAATAAAAAATTACAAAAAGTAACAAAAGTTACAATAGATTGATTGTCTTTGTGGAGTAGAATGTAGTGAAGACTACGAAATCAGTGTTGCCAGATGTTAATATTTTCTTCACATTGCAGAATTTTGAACTAAAATTTTGCCAATGTGAATGAAAGAATTCCTCAAATCACTAAAATGTGAGGAATTTTTTGATTTTCTTAGTTTTAAAGTTTTCTGTTTTCTATATATTTTTTATTCGATTTATAAATAGTCGGATATCACACTCTATTCCAATGTAGTATCATAGTAAAATGTTATTAGAATTATTTAATGTAGAGTAAACGTTCAAATT
Source organism: Monochamus saltuarius (assembly GCA_025584915.1). Lineage (NCBI taxonomy): Eukaryota > Metazoa > Arthropoda > Insecta > Coleoptera > Cerambycidae > Monochamus > Monochamus saltuarius. The sequence continues at coordinate 18,557,741 of CM046723.1, read as the reverse complement.
GCGATTATTAACATTGACATTTGGCATTATTTTGTAAACTATATCTATTCAATTTATGAGTATTTATATCAAAGTTGCTTTTTATAAGCATTTTAAAATTTTGCTATTCTATTAAGGTATTTGTTATGTTTTGTATTTGTTTTTTTTTTGTATTTGTTTAATGTTTCCATTTCTACTGGCTTTGAACTGAAATTCTTACAGGAAATTAGGCTTGTGAAGAAAAGCCGTTGTTTTATACCTTGCCAACCTTTGGCAATTTATTTTTATTGCTTCTATCCTAGCCCTAAATAAACATTAAAAATAATTGTGAGATATCGGTAAACTTACACCAGGTTTTTATCAACAACTAGCTTCCGTATGAAAACAGTTCAAAATTAATTAATATATGAAAATCCGTTATGTCTTTATTTGTGTGCTTTAAAAACTTCCGTAAAATTATACCATCTGTCAATACTGACACGGCCTTTGGATAGGTACCCATTATAATTAGGTAATTAATTTTTAGTTTTTGTAATATAGAGGGTGTTCCTAAATAAGTGTCGCAATGGAAAACTGTAAATTCCTCTTGAAAATAGAAACATTTTTTTTCTCTTCCATTTTTTTCTCCGGGCTTTCGTTTTTGAGATACACGGTGTTAAAACTTTAATTTTCTTTCAGTTGCTTTACAATATCTTAAGATCCGTTGGAACTACAGGACTGAGCTTTTGTAAACACATTACCACTATTAATAGCTACTTTTTTACAGTCTTGTCGAATTTATTGGACCTGCCAGTGGTGGAGATTTTAAGATATCGGAAAGGTTTTTCCCCCCCATAACTTTTACGTCACTGGAAAAATTGACATTTGACAGCAAATTCTGAAGCGCCAATGAATTTTACACAAAAATAGTTCTATTGGCTCATTGCACCAAAGTCAACCGTTTTCAATAAAAATGACTTTCTATGAACAAAAACATGCATCGTTTATGAAATCCATGTCAATAATATCGAAGAGTTGACCGATAGGGGTGAAGCTGCGGCGGCAGAAAGAAACATGATTCGAAGATGTAATGCGTGCATTGAAGTCCGCGAACGTAATTTTGAACAGTTTTTGTAAATTTTACTCGCCAAATTGTTAAAAAAAGTTAAAATCCTATCTGTTGTTAAATTTCGTTAAAATTGTTAATTATTACTACCTATTTGTTGAATTACAAAAGATTTTCGAAACGTTAGCAAAATGTTTGTTTTTGTTCATACAAAGTCATTTCTATTGAAAACAGTTGACTTTAGAGTAATGAATGAAGAGAACTATTTTTGTGTAAAATTCACTGGGGCTTTAGAATTTGCTGTCAACTGTCAATTTTTCAAGTGGCGTAAAAGTTATGGGGAAGAAACCCTTCCATACCTTAAAATCTCCACCACTGTCACGTCCAATAAATTCGAGAAGGATGCGAAAAAGTAGCTATCTATTAATAGTGGTAATATGTTTAGAAAAGCTCATTCCTCTAGTTCAAATGGTTCCTAAGAACGAAAAAAAAACTGAAAAAAAAATTAAAGTTTTGACATCGTGTATCTCGAAAACGAAGGCCCGGAGAGAAAAATGGAATTGGATAAAATGTTTTTTTTTTCAAGAGGAATTTACAGTTTTCCGTTGCGACACTTATCTAGGAAGACCCTGTATATAAATAACTACTTGACCAAAAAGTTGTTTTCTGTTTTGTATTAGTTCATACAACTATATATAGGTTTATTCTTGTAGCACTTAGAAACGGGTTGAAACTCTCAGAAATATTTCACCAGTTAAGTTGTGAACGAGTTATCAGTGAATTTAACGCAAGAAGTAGTTGGATGGACATTTCTGATAGTTAGAAAATGTTTCCAACTGCTGCCGGAACAAACCTTATAAATCATAATTATTTGAACTTCCTACCTAAGGCTTCTGGTTTTTGTAGTACCCTGCCCATTCGCCCACGTCTGCCCAGCGAATTGTCATCGTAGGGGGCTGCAATTTGCGCCTGCCCTCTGCTTCCTGTAGGCAGACTTATACCCGCTCGCACAGTCAAGGTCTCCGGCTGATAAGAACATAATACCAAAAATCTGAAAAAAAAATTAAAATAAAATTTCTTCGGGCCTCAGAATAGTAGGTACCTTATAGTATCTAAAATCTAGTTACAGTCATTAAAACTTTACCTAGTAATCGATGATATAAATATACAGTGTGTCTACAAATTTCTGTCTGAAGAGAAAGAGTTATTTATTTTCAATGAGGAAGCTGCATAAGTTTTATATTGGTTTTAAATGTATTACAGGGTAATCTTTCAAACATATTGAATGGCCAGAACATGTGTCTGGTGGCAATAATCACATAATAATTATAATATTCACATTAATATAATGTAAAACAAAACCACGTGGCTGAAAACGCGATATTCGTTCAGTGCGGTTTCTTTCTGCGGATACAGGTGCAGGTTACGGTATTGGATATGTAAACAGGCGTTTATTTCTTGTATATTTGCGTTTTTGAGTCATTTGTGAGTCACAGATACATAAATACTGTGTTAGTAATGCCATAATTTTTAGTGGTGTGGTGATGGCAAACTTACGGTATTGTTAAACACGCAATTTATTCCTTTGTTTGCAATCATCATCATTGCACTCATCTGATTTCACATTAAACTACTTGTTTTAATTTGAAAAATGATAAATAAAAATAATGAATAATGATACTTAACAGTAATTTAATATTTTTTTAATGCTATTTACTACTAATTTTAATTTCTCTTTACACATTTTCAAAAAATTATTTTTTATTACTTTTGTTTATTACGTTTTCAGAATAAAACAACGTAATTTAATGTATTGAAGTCAGAATAAAATTGTATAAATGTCTCAAATAATACTCTATATCAAGTAAATGATAGGAGCAAAAACAGAATATGTTGTTTGGAATCGGAATGAAGCGCTGAATATAATAAATGAGAAAACATGTAAGTTTGCTTTACCATTGATTTTCTAAACGTCCTGTATACATTCTGGTAGATTAATAGAAAAGTTTAATTTATTTTTCATTTTTTCGATGAACTTAAACCTACCTGTATTTCAAATTAAACTTACATTTAATGGTATTCACAAACAAACATGTTTCAATGCTTCCTTTCGTCGCGCTTCATCGCCCTACACGACATTTTTATTTTCATGTGTAGGCACAGTGAAATATTTTGTTAGGCGCTGTATTCGTACGCAATGACATATTAGCCATTTGTCCAGCGAGATGCACTTTCTCTGCCCATTTGATGAGTCTATTTTGTAACTTTTTTCAATACTCATGTCTGTTTAATACAATAACATCTAATAATATCACAAATGACAAATTAACTCTTCTGAACGTATGCACTGTGTTGTCCGAAAGCATGGACATTGCATACAAATATGAACTAAAGCACACTGCTATCTATACACGTGTGAACGGCATTTGACGTCACAGGTCAACACTGTGGCGGCGACCGTTTTGTGGAGACGTGACCAGACTAAATTTTTAAATACTAAATAATTATCTAGGACAGATGTTATTTCGATTAAAATAAAACATTCATTCTTCTCCACGTATTTCGAAAAAACTTGCAATTTCCCATTGTCTTCATAAAGAACTTTAGCTTCAGACCCCCTTTTGTCTTAATCCGTCCCTGGCTGATACATTGAAAAACAAAACTAAAGATAAAATTGTTAAAAAAAATGAAACTGTTTGTGGGCGTCAGACGTGACACTGTTATTTTTTAACATTCTTTATAGCAGAGTTTAATGTCTATGGCACTTTATTTCCAAAAGCAAAAATTCACATAAAAAAATTGAAAATAAAAAAGTATTTCCTCTCCAGCCAATAATTCACGAAAACGTTGTAGATGTGTCTGTGCGATTACCTCCTGGTGCTGTGGGTCAGTATGGGAAGGTTCTCCTGCACCAGTACGAAGGTGGTGACGGTAGTCTCATTAACTTGGCTCCCACACTCCGTATGATTTATGCGCAGCGTGTAAGTGTCTCTGGGGCTATCGGGTTCCCCATCGATGGCGCACCTCTCACCGTCCGCTGCCTCCACGGCGATTCTGCCACCGAAGAATGGGCCGGTGGACACCTCGATCTCGCTGGCGTGCGGCAGGCATTGAGTGGCCTTCGCTGAAACTAAAAAAATAGGTCTTGGTATCACGTGAACAAATAAACATATCAATTGTGTGTTACAAAGAAAAGGGAAGTATTAGTAGTAGTTTTAACAAATGTTTAAGAAATCGGTAATTTCCAAAACTTAACAAATATTCAGTCGCGACTGCTGAGCGCAGGGGTTATCCGATTGGAGTGACTTTGGTGTTCTTGTTGAGGTTGGGCTTTTCTGCATATTCTGAATAAAGGATCGGGTATTCCACGATTACAGGCGTAGCAATGGGTAGGAAAATGGAAAACCTCTACATTTTTATAAGATTCTGCCGATGGTTAGGTGCACTATAAGTGATCTTAGCGTGAAAACTATGTTTTCCAAGGCACATATCGTTGTGGTATCAAATTAATGTATGGTTTGAAAGGCAAAGGAGATGTAACAATGACTTGGTGGAGGGAGTACTGAGAGAAAATGTGTGCAGTTGGGATTTTCAGAGATGTGTGGGGTAGGTGGTAGAAATATATACAGAACGGATTCTTTTATCGTTTTTCAATTAAAAGAGAAATTAATTAATGAATAATTTACACTAGACATAGTAAAATTGTTAAACTATTCTACAATCTCTTGAAATTCATGCCAAAATGATAAAGTAATCAAACGGTGACACTTGATCCAACCGACTTAAGTGTATCTACGATGCTCTTGCAAGTGTATGGTTTTAAAATTATTAGTTGAATTTCTCTCAATACCTTGGTAAAATCGAAATCATATTATGCCCATATAACTCCAACAATTTGATGGCGGCGATGTAAATTGTTCAATACATTGAACTATTCGTCTTCTTCATATACAGGGTGTTAAAAAAGATTGTAAAATATTTGAGGAGGTAATAGTATGAACCAAAATAAGCAGAAAGTCTTAATAAACATGGGTCCGCAATGTAACGGTTGCGGAGATATGGACCACTATTCGTTCTTCAAACATTTTATTTTATTAGGAATAAACCGACAAAGGAAGCTTTTATCAAACAAAAAACAAAGTTACAGAAAATGTTCAAAGTGCCCTTCGTCCATTTCCAAGCAGGCACGACATCTTCGTCTCAACGATATTCGAACTCTTTCGAAAACACTCTCCTTGGTTGGTGGTAGCTGCAGCTTTTCCAGGCTATTTAGAGGAGTTCCATACACTAATGTCTTCAAATATCCCCAAACAAAGAAATCTAGAGGGTTCAGATCAGGCGATCTTGGAGGCCATAAAACAGGTAGATTTCTTTGTTTGGGGATATTTGAAGACATTAGTGAATGGTACTCCTGTAAATAGCCTGGAAGAGCTGCAGCTACGGATTAATCAAAAGTGTCAAGAAATCCAAACCAAGGAGAGTGTTTTCGAAAAAGTTCGAATATCGTTGAGACTTTGAACATCTTCTGTAACTTTGTTTTTTGTTTGTTAAAAGCTTCCTCTGTCGGTTTATTCCTAATAAAATAAAATGCTTGGAAAACGAATAGTGGTCCATATCTCCGCAACCGTTACTTTGCGGACCCGCTTATTTTGGTTCATACTATTACCTCCTGCAATATTTTACACTCTTTTTTTAACACCCTGTATATAAAGAAGACGAATAGTTCGATGTCTTGAACAATTTACATCGCCGCCATCAAATTGTTGGAGTTATATGGGCGTAATATGAAATTGAAATTAATATTTTATCAATTATATATGGAAAAATCTGTCATTTTGCTAGAAGTTTTCGCATACTAAATATGGAATACATGAAAGCGGTGTTTGTTGATATTATAGCTAGGCAGCGGCTCCATCAATTATTACTTGATTTCAGTTATCGAGACACTTATTTCTACAAATACATAATAATACGTACAGCAAATTTATAAGTGTTCTAAATTCTGGCCGTGTATAAAGCTTTGTATAAATCTCGTGCGTCATAATATCCCCCCTGAGCATGTATTATCTTCACGCTATAAATAATTATAAAATTTTAAATCAAATTTAATGCCCTGTACAACCTACAGTCTACTTTATGACACTCCAAAACGGATCATCCTGTTGGTGGATTCTGAATTTTTTGTCAAAATTGGCGTGAGTACTGCTGCAAAATTTAAAAATTATTGTCGGCAAAACACACAAACCTAGATCGTCTAGTAAATAACTAGCTCATATTTACATTATTTCCCTACTTTATAACAAACTGGTTATAATTTACCGCCATCAATTAAGAAAAAGGAAAAGTGTATGCATGATAGCAATTTAAAGTGCATTACACGATCTTTTGCTTGTGTATTTAGCGGTCATTAACGTGTTAAGGATCCGGTACAGTTACTTCTACAAAAATAATAATTAACCGAAATATATTTCACGCCTGCCATATTTTTTCCACTTGAGACACACATTAGCATAAATGATGAATCGAAAATGTAGCTGTCAAGATGGTATCTCTTTAATTAGATGCCATACGCAAAGTAAAAGGCTAACTGTAGATAAGTCGATCGCTGCAATCGTATTAGCATTAGCGAAATCCAGTTAGACGGTCGTGACCTAATCCCCGAAAACAGTTCGGCGAACAGCTCGTTATGTACAAAAGAATCAGTCTGTAGGCTGTTAGTCTTGCGTACCAAGACAAGAAACATTAAATTATTTGAAAATTGGTTTTCCTTCTTCTAGGATAGCAGTCCAGGTTTAAATTTTTTTATTTATTGGTTTTATTTATAGAAGGAAAGAGATGACAGGATCGGATTTTACTTATATATACATATCCTTCGCTTTGACCTTGGAATGGCCTTGAAAATAGGATGATTAGGTTAAATGGACCCCCGATTGGGATTCACCGTGTTAAATTACATAATAATATATAGTCCGTCGGACAGACCACTTTTTGTTGTGATGCTGTGGAATTTTTATCCGCAGTCTAAAATTTTACGTTTTAATCACTCTTTAGAGCCGTAAAAGCCTATAGTTTATTCACTAGAGAAATATAATGGGATTTATTTGATAATCGAAAATAAAGAATTCTTATTTCACTTTAACTAAATTCGAACCATAGCAACTAGTGCGTCTCATGATATTCTGTTTCTCACAAAATATTTGGAGAAATCTTCTAGTTGATGTTTCAAATTTCCCTTCTTACTTAGTTACAATTGAGTAACTTAAACTTGTGATTGCGCATGAAATATTATATTGCATTCGTGTTTAGTTGCTTTTATTCACTTAAGACAATTAATGGCTTGAAGTACGTTCTAGCGTTTAAACATTCTTATGTGAATAAAACGCCAAAGCCGCGACGCAGTTTTGTAACATACTGTTTTCAAATGTATTGCGCGCACTTACAGACATTTTGCCGCACAGCAAAAAACTTCTAGTGCGCGCCTGGCCTAAGAAAGAATAAGCAACATAAGATCGCCAATAGTTTATTGTTGTCTTTGAGGAATTTTCTAAAATGATGTACACTGCCACATATTTGTCTATATGTTCTGCAGCTTTTAAAGAATCTGAACAACGTCTCAGACAAAAATATTTATTAAAAAATGTTTAAGTTTGTGTTTCTCTCATACTTAAGAGTGATAAGTGATTTATATCATTCTCCAAGACCATGAAGACCATCTTGCACCTACGCGTATTGTGTACAATTATAATTATGCTTCTATTGTTCTGTGTGAACTATTGTTTAGGTGTTCAGTATCCTAGAAGCTTGTAACATTTATTTTAACTTATTAGCAATGTTATTTTTATCGTTATTTCCATGATTTCTTTCTTCACATTAAATTTATCGTATGATCTCTAGTCAAATAGTGAAAAATGGAAAGTATCCAGTATACCAACTATATACTTATAAGCAAGGAGGGATGTTTAGTATTTTATAACTATTTTGCTTATGTAGGTTATGGGCTGCAATATATATTTTTTTTGTTTGCTTAATTTAATTTAGATGTAGATAATCGTAGTTATTTTATTTTAATATTCACCGCGGCAAGTACGCCACTGACCGGCGGAAGAATGTTTTTTCCCAAAAACCAACACTTTGAGTGATACAGAAACAACGAGAGCTCTCGAACACGTGTGTGTCTAGAATTTTCCCTGCCTGCATCCCTGGTCAGGGTAAGTCGAACCTTTTTTATATTTTTTTGGTAGTTTATGCTTTGATTCTTAGTAGAATTTGTCACTACAATTATTATTAGTATAGAAATAATCAACAGTCCATTGTCTCACACATTTTTTGGTCCTTCGAGCCGGATGTTTTACTCATTTAGTTTGAATTAGTAAAATTTGTTGTTTGGTAGCGTATTTTGCATTAATTACTTGTCAAATAGTAAATTAGTTATAGAAATATTGGTTTATCGTTCATACATTCTTTACCACCACAGTGGGACATTGTTTTTTGATATTTTAAATCGCGCTTATCAGTTATTTTTTGCTCTAGCGATCTCCGCTGTTGTATTCCTTTTAGACATAGGCGTAGTTGACACAATTTGATCACCTACTGAAAATTTATTATTTTGCACTTTTACTCACCGACTTTCTAATCCAGTCAAAAGGAGTTCGTTGCTTTTTCTTTCTTATAGTTAGTGCAATTGATAATAGTACAATATGTCTAATAGTAAAACTAGTAGAGATTTAGCCATTCGTAGAATGCAAGAAATTTATGATTTTGCCCTTGCAACAAAAGCAGACGTTTCACTTTTTGCAGAATTTGTACCTAGATATGAAAATATTGAAAAAATTATTAATAGTTTTGAAACCGCTCACGAAAAAATAATAGCTAGGATAGTAGATGATAATGAATTAAATAATGAAGATGCAGTGCGTAAAGGTTTTGATGGTCAAGGCTATACCATTAGGAAAATATATGCTGAGTTAAGTAAGAATCAGTTAGAAGTAAGAAATCGTAATGATTCAAGCTCTACTAGTGCTAAATTGCCTAAAATAAATTTGCCTTTATTTGACGGAGATTATAAAACGTGGCCTTCCTTTATTGCTTTATTTAATTCTATGGTATATAATAACAAATCTTTGTCCAAAACAGAAAAATTTCAATACTTAATCACTTCTCTGAGCGATGAACCTCGCACATTACTAGCACGATTTCCTTTAACTGAAAACAATTTTGATTCAGCCTATAAAACTTTAGTTGATAGATATCAAGTGTCGTCCTCCACTCGCCTCTGAACCAACATCCAAGGTACCGCCCCAGGCATTATAGCCTCTGTTTCTACGACGGCTTCCTCAGGGTGTTCCTCGTCAGCGCGACCCAGATTTAGTAAGTCTTTTGACGCAACTTCCAAGTCTTTTTGTTGACTCAGAGGTTGTCCATGAGGAAAAACTTCCTCCATGAAGGTGGCGGAGTCTAGGGAAAGAGGCCATTCCTCACCCTCGGCCTCACCTTCCCGTTGAGGAATTTCGCGACTTCTAAGCTTTCTTGAAGTCATGAGCTGTATCACTAAATGTCTAATTACACTATAGTTTCTGTCTTTTCAGCGTACCACCAAAGAACATAGCTTAACACTTACCCGCATAAGTCCATGAACTGGTCTGCCAGGCTTCCCACACTTGTTTTTTTTATTTTTTTGTACTTTTATATAACAGTTTTGAGATCATCTGCACTCAGAGAATTGCCTTTTCGTTCTTTTTAGCACTAATTCTAACTTTTGTGCAATGACACCCCAAAATTATGTAAAAACACAATATATTACTAATAGTCTCAGCTTTATACACCCTTCCAATGATTCTACTACAATTAACCACAAACAACAGTTTTCTAAATTTTTACCAATGCGTAGCCAAATTTTTGCTGTCAAGCCAAAAATCGTACTACTGTCACTGTCACGATTTTTAGCTACTCAGTTTTTATCATTCCTAACTCTGAAATCCACGCCCTAAAACACCGTCTAGGACAATAGACGCGCAGAACCCTTCCTAAGACACATCTCGTTGCATGGATATGAAATTACGCTAGAGAGCACTTCTCGGCGACACCACCCCTGAATTTTAAACTGTTGTTTGGGTTTGTACTTAAACATTTCATTTTGTAACCATAAAGGTTAAGACTTACCTATTCTATTCTAACTTATCGCTAAATATTTTAACTTTGACCCTAAAGGCCATTTACTTACCCTAAGTTTCCCTATTCTAACTAATATCTAATTTCCTAGCAATAAAACATTGGCATTTGGCTTAAGGCCAATTTACTTAATTTGCACGAACAATGTGGATATATGGGTTTCGTCACATTTTCGCGGCGGCTTCTTCTTCATGTTTTTTAAGGATATAACCCCACGATACCTGGGGCTTCGGAATCGACAATGACCCCGGGTAGGTCTTCTCCCACGTCTTCCATAATGACCGGCAAGCAAGAACTCGTCGAGACGCCCGCTTTCCATCTGGGACCTCGAATGGGGCTGGAATATAGAACTACAGTATCTAGTTCGGATATGGAAGTATTTATACGACCTGTATTGGGCTCCCACGTTGGTGGCTGAACTAGATCTGTGTTCTGCTCTTCCTCCCTCTCATCTAGCGGTTCTTCATTCTCTTGTAGCCGGGGACGACGACTTCGGTCGGATTGAACGTCTTCCTCGATGGCTGGCACCTCGGTTTCGTCAAGGCGGTTTTCATTTCCAACATGAGGCTCATCGATTTCGTCTGGATTCCGTTCAGGTTGATCGTCACTTCGTAGCATCGGGTCTAATTCAGGTTCATTATTTGAAACGGCCCAGTCCATGGTCTTATGTCATCAACATGGATTTTATATTGTGACCCATTTCTATCTACCTCATAGATATCTCTATGAGCTATCTCGCTATGGACAGCGACTATGGGAAAAGGTCCATTCCAAGGGGTTCTGAATGGGGTTCGAGCTTCAGGAAGTTTCTCACGAGGACTTGATCTCCCCGCTGGAAATGTACTTGTACTTCCTCGGCTCAGGGTATAAGTTTCGATTGAATATAATCTGCCTTCTACGAACTCTTCTCAATCGGTCTTCTCTAGCTTGTGGGGTATTTTGGATTGGATGATTCACTTGGGGATGCCCCCATTCACCTGGTCTTACTTGAGGTGCTCCCAATAACACCTCACTGGGCTTCATTCCGTGGCCTGGTTTACTCTGTTTCGGAGTGTGAACAAGTGTTGATCTAATTTTTCATCCCAGCGGGCTTCTCCATTTTCTACAATGGATTCTTAATAGTTTTTCAATTCTTGGTTTCTCCTTTCGACTGGATTTGCCCGCTGATGATAAATTGGTGTAGTGTAATGGGTGATATTGTGTCTCTCAAGATATCTACTCCAGGAACACTCCGAAAACTAGGTCCGTTGTCGGTTATCACCTCAGCAGGAAATCCCCACCTTTGACACAGTTGATTCATAAAGGTTTTCATGACCATAGGCCGGACTCTTTCCACAGGTTGGGCTTCCATCCATTTCGAACATAAGTCAGTTGCTACAATAATGAAACGATTTCCTTTTCTTGTAATAGGATATGGTCCCATTATATCTAAACTGATGGTTTGCCACGGTCTTTTGGGGTCTTGGTCTTAATGGTGCGTGTGGTTGGTGACCACCTCCTCTTTTCACTGATGCACATATCAAGCAATGTTTTACATATGTTTTTATATATTTTCTTACTGAGGGCCAGAAATAAAGCCGTGTGATGGCGTCATAAGTCTCATCCCGACCCGGATGTCCAGCATTATCATGATAGTCCTGAGTGACCCTTTGCCATAAATTCAAGGGTACAACCAGTTTTGGAACGTTATCCCCAGTATACCACACTAAGTTGTCGTCAACTCTATATTGATCCCTTAAGGTTCTTTTCCATGGTACGTCTACCGGGTCCCCTCCACTTTGTAGTCGTCGTATTCGAATCTTCGTAGCAGCATATTCAGGACTCTCCTGCTGTGCTTTAACTACCTGTTCATATAGGGGTAACTGAAGGTTCTCTATTTGATTCAACTTAAGCGTTATGGACTGCAAAAACACAGGTGGAACCTTTTCTCGTTTTTTTCGTCGCTGGTTCTTTTTCTTTTCCATTTTATTCAAAATTATTTCCGGATTCTTCATTACTTCTTTTCTGTCTATAACTTTCGGTGGAAGTAATCGATCCTCCTCTAATTCTTCCATTTCTTCTCCAGCAGGGTTCCGGCTTAAATAATCTGGTAACTGATTTTCTTTTCCGGGGCAATGCTCCACCTTAAACTTAAATTCCTGCAAATATAACGCATAACGAGTAAGTTTGGCCCGATCATCTTGATATTTACTCAACCATTGTAAAGCCCTACTATCTGTTCTCAAAATGAAAGTTTCGTCTCCCAACAACGGTCTGTACCGACGGCAGGCCCACACTACAGCTAATACTTCTTGCTCGTTTGCGTGATATCTAGTCTCGGCTTTCCTGAATTTTGCGCTTGCAAAGGAAATGATCCTTCTTTCCCCATTTTCTTCTTCTTGGTATAATACCGCACCCATGCCGATAGCACTGGCATCAGTCTGTAAAATAAACGGCAGGTTCGGGACTGGCCTACGAAGAGGTTCGGGGTGAGCCAACATTTCTTTTAGCGTTTCAAATGCCCTATCAGCCTCTCTTGTCCATTTGAAACGCCCTTTTCCCAGTAGATCTGTAATGGGTGCGGCTACTTCGGCATATCTAGGGATGTATTCCCGTAACCAATTCGCCAGTCCTAGGAACTTTTGAACTTCTTTAACGGTTCTCGGGGTACTGAAAGTTTTTACTTTTTCTAAGTGCTTATCTAACACCTCATTTTGTCTTGCGGTGACTTTGTATCCCAAATATTCTATTGAGTCAGCTCCAAATACACATTTCTTTAATTTACATCTAAGTCCATGGATCCTTAGTCTCTCTAACACCAGACGGATATGATTTGCGTGCTCCTCTCTATTTTTTGAATATATGACCACATCGTCTAAGTAAACGTGCACGAACTTTCCAATCAGCCCGGAAAGGACTTCAGTCATCATCTTCTGAAAAGTAGTGGGCGCATTCTTTAACCCGAAGGGCATTACTACAAACTCGTAGGCTGATCCGTCAGGTGTAGAAAATGCCGTATATATAGTACTATTCTTATCCATAGGGACTTGCCAATATCCTGATTTAAGGTCCAAGGATGTAAAGATTTGTGCTTCTCCAATTTCATACAGAATGTCTCGGATAGTAGGTAACATCGCTACTTCGTCTTCTGTGATCGTGTTTAATTGTCGATAGTCGATGCAGAACCTCACGGACTCGTCAGGTTTTTCACCAACACTATTGGCGAGCTATACGGCGAATGACTCCTTCTTATCACGCCAGCTCGTAACATCTCTTCGACTTCATTCTGTATGACTTGCTTTTTCCTTCGAATATTGATATCTTCGTATCTTGAAAGGTTTGTTGTCCTTTACAACAATTCTATGTTGCGTTAGATTTGTACGGGACTGGGTAATTTCTTCTTTAAATACATCGGGGAATTCATTAAGTATATCTTCATAATATTCTCGCCATCTCATGTCCACATTGGTTTCGTCCAAATGTATCTTTTCAAACGTTTATATGGGACCTTTTCCAATAGGTAACGTGTCTTTTCCCTTCGACATCGAAATACATTCCACCTTGTTTAAGATCTATTACCGCATTTGCTTCTTCCAACCATCCCATTCCTAAGATGAGATCTTCCTTTACGTCATCCAATAGAAACACTTCTACGTTTACTTCTTGCTCGCTAATATTTAAACATATGTCTATTGGTCCATAGGCTCCAATTGTTGACCCATCCACCAACCGTACTCCTCGAGCCCGTTCAGGAAAATCCTCTTTGTACAATGCCGATTTTAAGAACGAATGCGTTGTATCCACCAAAGCTGTCATATATTGTTGGTTATATTTCACAGATATTTTTAGTAGGTCATTTCCGTGATTTTTTCCTTGTAATGAGCCTAATCTTATATTTCGGAACGGCGCGGCGGTTGGGCTCTCTGGCCGTCGCTCCTTCCTGGTTTCCCGAAGTGCTTGCTGTTGGTGGTGGTAATGCTGGTACATTCCGCCGAGTTTCTTCTACTGGCCTATTTGGACATTCTCGCGGATAATGCCTACCTCCACAATTTCTACATGGGTAAAATGCGGGTCTTGTTCGTACATCTAGTCTGGATAGTTCTTGATTTATCATTGGACCAGCTGTGGATTGTTTTCTGATAGCTTCTAGTTGGCATTCAATCATACAAGCTTTTCGTTTAAGTTCTGCAAAGGTACTAAACTCCATGCCGACCAGTTTCTCCTGTAACTCCGCTCTAAGTAATGACTGTAATTGCGGTAACAACACATCTATATCTACTCCCAATTTTAACCTGCGATATAATGCCAATTTTCGTCCAAAAAATGTTGTTACATCTTCCTTAGCTTGTGTTTTAGAAAACAATTCGATTTGCAATTTTCCTTGAACATGATAGTTATCAAAATGTTGCAAAAAATTTTCCTTAAATTCGGAAAAAGACCAATCAAACACCCTGTAATTTTGGTACCATGTACTTGCGTTACCACGCAATTGTCCTGCTACATATTTGGTCCAGTCCTCTTCTGGTACTCCCTCATCCTCACATATTTGTTGCATTTTTTCCATAAAATGATTTGGATCTTCACTTTCGTTTCCCTCGTATGTAGGCGAAATTCTTTTCGGGTTTTTTTCTGTAGGTAATGTCGCCTGCATCCATGTTTTCATCATATTACTAAACATTTTTGCTATTCTTTCTTCTGTATTTTCTTGACTCGTTATTGTTGTTGTTGGGCGCCACTGGTTTTCTCCCGAAAACCAGAACGGGTGTCTTATCTTGTGTTTCGTCTTCTTTATCTAATATATGTCCTTCCCTTTCATTTTTCTTGCTCAGCTTACTCGTAGGTAGATCACGGGCTCCTAGTTCTAATTCTCCGTGGTTTCGCCCCACGTTGGGCGCCATGTCGCCCTCCACTCGCCTCTGAACCCACATACAAGTTACCGCCCCCAGGCAATATAGCCTCTGTTTCTACGACGGCTTCCTCAGGGTGTTCCTCGTCAGCGCGACCCAGATTTAGTAAGTCTTTTGACGCAACTTCCAAGTCTTTTTGTTGACTCAGAGGTTGTCCATGAGGAAAAACTTCCTCCATGAAGGTGGCGGAGTCTAGGGAAAGAGGCCATTCCTCACCCTCGGCCTCACCTTCCCGTTGAGGAATTTCGCGACTTCTAAGCTTTCTTGAAGTCATGAGCTGTATCACTAAATGTCTAATTACACTATAGTTTCTGTCTTTTCAGCGTACCACCAAAGAACATAGCTTAACACTTACCCGCATAAGTCCATGAACTGGTCTGCCAGGCTTCCCACACTTGTTTTTTTTATTTTTTTTTACTTTTATATAACAGTTTTGAGATCATCTGCACTCAGAGAATTGCCTTTTCGTTCTTTTTAGCACTAATTCTAACTTTTGTGCAATGACACCCCAAAATTATGTAAAAACACAATATATTACTAATAGTCTCAGCTTTATACACCCTTCCAATGATTCTACTACAATTAACCACAAACAACAGTTTTCTAAATTTTTACCAATGCGTCGCCAAATTTTTGCTGTCAAGCCAAAAAATCGTACTCCTGTCACTGTCACGATTTTTAGCTACTCAGTTTTTTTTTATCATTCCTAACTCTGAAATCCACGCCCTAAAACACCGTCTAGGACAATAGACGCGCAGAACCCTTCCCTAAGACAAAACTAGTTGCATGGATATGAAATTACGCTAGAGAGCACTTCTCGGCGACACAAGATAAACGCAAGTTAGTATTTATGTATTGGGAAGAAATAGTAAACACAAAACTAACTTCAGAGTCCAATTTTGCTTTACGAAAATTATTGGATACATTTCATGACAATCTATTAATATTAGAAAATCTTGGACTTCCTATAAAAGACTGGGATTTTGTATTATTTCACCTTTTGTTAACAAAACTTGATAGGAACACTCATGAACGGTTTGAATTGAACCATGCATTGATAAATTTCATATATTTTGTATCAATTGTGCATGTGTGACAAAGCAATGTAGCATATTTACTGACAATAAATTTCGGCAATTCTAGTTGACCTATGAAATTATAATTTAGAATGAGGAGAACTCAATTTTCCACACACTTGATACTGACGCATCATTTTTTTTAACAATATGAATAAAAGTTTAATTTAAAAAACATTGAGTAACCATAAAAGCAACCCTCATGGATGTGAAATTTGCGGATATTCTAGCAAATTTTGTAGTTCTTGATTTAAATTATTAATACCGAGAAGTCTCAACTTTTAACGAATTTCACAAAACAGGAATATTTTTATTATGTTAATTATCATGTCGGGTTAGTAAAGTATAATTTATGCTTTCGATAACTGACCATGACAGTTTTATAATGAAAATGATAGAAAATGTTGTAGTTGGAAAAACTCGCTAAGAGTTGAGACTTTTCCTTTCCCGCCATGAAATAATTCACGCGAATTTTCTCAAATTTCGTATACATTATCTTTGAACTTTTATAGTCATTTGCTTCACTTATCTTAATTTCTAATACAATATCTCCTTTTCTATCACTACTTGATCCTGCCACTGCTAATGTGATTTTTAGGTGGTATTTCTTTTGAGACTGTTTAGGACGATATTGCTTACAACTTTTAAACGGGAAGTAATACAGAAAAAAGTTCTCGAATAAAAGTTTATTAGAAAAAAGAGAGTTTTTTAACAGGAACAAATTTGGGTATGTTTCAGGAAAAAATATCAGATATATAATTGATGAATAACGACATCATCATTTCTGTCAAATTCCAAAGATAATACTTTCTGTTGAAAATGGAGGACTTCATCCCATTTAACACCAAGTATTCCAATTTTTTTAAAATTTTTTTGTATCCTCACAGTAGCCAAGCACTAATGTAAATCTTTAAATTACTGTATACATAAAAATATGGCAACTATTGAAACTGAATCTTTTATTGCCTCACAATGCAAACAATTATATCCTCTTTTACTAATAGATCTATGATACCAACATACTCCTATTCTTCCATGCCTCTTATCCACAGACAATTTTTTCACGCAGTGCCACGATCATGTAGGTCTAGTCAAGAGCGTGCTGTATAAGGCTGTTGCCTTTTTAATCGTCGCAGGCCTCTTGGATTAACTGCACTTCATTTTTTCCACCGTCGCGTTTTACACAATATTTCACCGTTACGTAACAAACTACGGCGCATCGCCTCGCGCTTGGCTTTGCGGTTCTTCAAAAAGTGCTTGTAATTCGAGGCGAACCACGAATTGGGGCAACATTATTAATTCATGGGCCAGAGAATGTGTGGAACGAATGGATTACGGTTGGTTGCTGGACCATTTTCTGTGCGATATAATGAATCTTCTGAGCTTCTATATAATTTGTTTATGTCTTTATTCCCAACAGACAATAAGGCTCATTACAGGACAAAATCAAATAATACTTTACGTTAAGATTAAATGCACAGTTGACAGACGGCTGCGTTTACAGAAAAACAAAATATTTCGAATAAAATCCAATAAATTATATGCGGCAGGCAAGCCAGAACCTTATTTTTATGAACATACTTTGAAAAGCGCGAGTTACCTAAATTTCCTACAATAAGAACTTCATTGCACTTCTGGAGAATGTGCCTTTGCAGCTAAGAAGAAATCTATGGTTTCATCAAAACGGAGCTCCACCCTGCAGGGCCAGGATTGTGCTGTAATATTTAGATAGCACTTTCTCAGAAAAATGGATTGGGATTAATGGGCCTATTCAGTGGCCCGGAAAGTTACCGTATCTAACACCCCTCGACTTTTTATGAGGGATTTTAAAAAATAAGGTTTACAAAACACCTTCATCATTTGAAAGAAAAAATCACAATCCCTTATAATGTGTTAAACGGCGAAATGTTAATAAATGCAGTTCACAAAGAAGTCAGGCGAAGATTGGATATGTGTTTTGAAATGAGAGGAGGTCATATAGAGTATAGATTGTAATATGTATGTAGTGTAAGGGTGTTTGCCTCGTCTTTTTAAGTTTAGTTATTGTTATCATCACCTTTTGTTTTAACTGTATTAAAGAATTATCAAGTGTAATCCTTTTATTTATTCTAATTGAGATGTATGCACTTTAAACAACAAACATTCAATTATTTTCCTTCCACCGCTAATGTGAATTTCAGGTGGTATATATATGGAGTTAATATTAGAGTGAAGAGCATGGCAACATTGGAGCATCTCTTAATTTAATGAATGGGTGATTTTTTTTATTAATTACTGACCGCTGTACATAAAAAAGCATTATGCTCATTTTAGTAGCAACTCTCAGGGTCAACGAAGCTAATATTTTATTGTCACTAATGCAGTTGTTCCAAATTTTAAATCCAAACATAATTAAATAATAAGTTTTCCGATCTTCCAAACTAGAGAAACAAAATTCTTCTCTCAAATTTATTGTTTTAAGAGGATATTGATATTGATATCGATATTGATATTGTTCACAATCAGGATATTGACTGTACTTCTTGTAATATAAATCTCGTAAGAACTTATTTTGAACCTTTTCAATATTGAGTTTGTAGCAAAATTCGGGTGGATACCAAATATTTGAAGCGTATTCTAATTTTGGCATAACGTAAGCAAAATATAATTTTTAAATCGTATTAATATCATGAAATTATCTAGATTGTCTCATAACAAATCCCAAATTGCGAAGAGAGCGAGGTATTTTCTATGTGTGTAGTAAAATTAAATTTATTATCATATGTTACACCCAACTCTCTAACGTCATATGTACGATTTAACAGTCCAAACCCATCTTGTAGTTAAAGTTAATTAAAATTTTCATATTTTAGAGTGACATAATGAAATATTTAGTTCCGTTAAAAAAGAATTTATTTTGTATACTCCGGCTATGCACATTAATTATATCTTCTTGCAGTTTTTGACACTCATTACCACTACTCAGTGGCAAATAAAATTTCATGCCATCAGCGAAAAATTAACAAGTTGGGTGCTTTATAACATCCAGCAGGTCGTTTATAGAAATTATAAACAGCAGAGGTCCGCGATTGGAGCCCTGGGGTACTCCTTATAAAGCTTTGTATTCTCGAGAGATCTCGATCTATCATTTAGGTATGACACACAAAAAGGTGTACTAAAATCAAAATTGTGCAACTTTTGTGATATAACATATAAACTCTATGAAAGGCTTTTTTAAAATCGATATATACCGGGTGTTCCCTCTAAGACTTTCAGTGCGAATATCTCAGCTACTATTGCAGCTAGTGCGACAAAATTTGGTATACTGGCACTAGATGGCGTGTAGAATTCGACGATGCCATTAATTTTTATACAGGGTGTTCAGTTTTGCAGATAATCGATTTAAGTTCGATTTTTTGGTAGTCAACCTCGGTAAAATTTGTATTTTAATTGGAATATTCTTAATTATGAACACATTCTGATAAAAAGTCGAAAATTTTTATTTTATCATAAAAAAACGCCTATGAAAAGTACCCAAATTTCATTGTTTTGTCATGCAAAATGTGTATAGCCGTGAGTCCAATTTACACACACGCAACAACCGCATGGATAGACGTCAAAACGTAAAGTGACAGGAACTGTCAAAGCAAGTTTGACTATTTTTGTAGGAATTTTATTATAAATACGTAACACCACGAGGTACATTGAATCTGCGTACGTATTTGCAATAATGCTAGTTTTGTTAAAAAAATGGAATTTAGAGGTTATTAGCTGTTCGCGTACGCTGAGCTTTATTCGGCATGAATACTCTGAAAATATGTGAAACATGTTAGTTTAATTGTATAATACGACTATTCTGGGAAATAATAAAAGCGATAAAGAACAATCCCTACGAGAAGACATTAAATTTATGAACACGTCACGCCCTTGACTCGCTGCTTTGTGCTTTACCGCAGACAGAGGACTGTTGTTTACTGTGAATATGCTGCAGAGCGCAGACGCAGAGCCCGACTCTCTCGAGGTCCGAACGATGTGTAAACTTAACCTAGAGTTCCAAATAATGAAAATAATGAATAAAGCCTCTTCAACAAGTGGTAAAAATGTTTTAAAGCCTAGAAACAATCAGATAAAAATGCAATGGATTCCTTGAGTGAAAGCTTCAGTTCCAGTATTACAAAAATATCTGTTATAAAAATTACTTTCATACAGTAAAAAGCTTGATAGAACGAGATGTGTAAGTACTAAGTATAACGATTAATGGGAACTGAGACGAAAGACGAAGGAAAAATATCAGTGTACTTAGTAGGTAATTATATCTTGCATATTATTTTTCGTCTTTTACATTGAATATGAGTTGTAGTTCCTGGTACTTATGTTTCATATTAGCTAATTCATTTCAAAGAACTATGGGGTTAAATTTATAAAAATAGCCCAGTTACGCAAAATCTAGTATTATGTTTACCTAATTAGTTTATGATGGAGAAGCTATTGGTGGCTTACTTTCAAGAACAGAGATGAGGAAACATATTTCAGTATTTGTAGGAGACCAGAATGAATATAAACATATTAATTTCATCTTGTGGTATGCAGAAATTAAAAATGTCTACGAAAATGTTTCGTCTCACCTCTAGGTAGGAACTTAGAAAACAAAGTGCTGTTATGGAAGCAGGTTTACATACACAATTACGTTAATCATTGATTAAAAGATTCGATAAGAAACTGAAGAAGCCAGATGCCAAGATTAGTTTATATTCGTGCGACAGAGAGATGGGAGACGAGGAAAATTTTGCTAGAACACATTAGACTTTACGTTTTGCTATAAATAAAAACATACATAACTTTCTGTACTTGGTTTAATTATTTAATAAAATTAAAGTTCATGGAATGTGTAAGTTAACGAGTGAATTAAATAAAAATATAAATAATGCAAGTATGGCGGAAATTAAAGTTTATTAAATTGTTATCGTTTGTATTTATTATACACTACAGCAAATAATCCTTGTGTTTAATAATTCTATAACAAAATTAACATGTCTAAAACATAAATATCAGTGAGAACTGTTAATATTCAGTTCTTATAAGGTAGGTATAATTATAAAAAAAATAGATAATATAAAAAACTCACTTTGAAAAGTATTCTACATTTTCAAGACTAAATCAAAGATTTTTTTCAAAAAGTAATACGTACCTACAGTGGTTTATTTTTTTTTAGTGGCTAAATTGATTAACTTGACCCTTCATCTTCAAGTATTCATTATTTCTTAAGCATCTGTGTTTAATAATTCAGGTAGAATAAAAAAAGACAAATACAAAATTTAATTTATTTACAATAAAATAAAACTACAATAAATTAAAAGTACCTAAGTACTTACATACATTTAATCGATTTTATGTTAAACAGTTCTGTATTCTAATTTGCAGAGCACCGTTCAATCTAAGGGATGGTCAAGCATGTACGATTAGAAACAAATCTTACCATTTCATTGTTCGATACCTACCTTATTACGTTATGTTGTGTATATTGTAACAACAGTTAACTTTCAACATTTTTAAGATATTCTAACGAGATGTTTTCATACTCTACATAGAATTATGAAATTAGTTAAATTTCTTAAATTTATTCGTTTAGAAATTTTAAAACCTACGACAACTGAATTTAATGTCTTATAGAATACTCTTCAAAGTGAGTTAGAGACTTCTTTATAATATTATCCATCATTCCATATTTAGAATTCTTTCCAAGAAAATGTCTGTGTAATATTTTTCGCTTATTCGTTCTAGTGTCTGTTTTAATGTAGGTACTAATTTGTGGCACTAAACACACATAACTGAAACATAAAAACAATAATTACAAATTATTATCTAGCTTTAAATGACTATTTGATAGGTACCTACTGGGTATAGTAGGTTTGCAGGTGATTCTTCCTAGCAAAACCAGTTGCTTTATTCTAGTTCTGTATCATATGAAATACAGAAATTGTAGTTCATTGTTTACTATTTTACAGATGTAGAGTTCTTCTTAAACATCTTCTTCACAAAGTGTTGAAATATGTGCACAAGAATCAATCATTTCTAGGTTATGCTTTCGTAATATTTATTTAGTCGGGCTGGGGTACCTAGGTTCAGTAGGGGTTCAGTTCAGATTAGATCTGACTTTTAACGACAAACATGTTCACATTATAATTATAAAGTTTTAGGAATCGTTTTGCTCGAATTTATTTGTTGCTAAATAAGTAATCCATAATTACAGCAGTTGGAAAAGAGAGATATTCTTTAAGTACTTACACACTTTTGTAAATTATTTTGTGATATAACACCATTGTGTATACGTAAATTGCATTAAATACATTATTTAGCGTTTTTATGTAAAATAAAATACTTTATGCCATTAATATTTGACAATTCAATGACAATTCATAGTTTTGACGTTTAGCGATGTTAGTTTCTTCTGTGTAAGTCTGGCTCAAGGCTATGCATGTTTTACATGACAAAACAATGAAATTTTGGTACTTTTTGGAGGCGTTTTTATGTTAAGATTTGAAATGTTTGAATGTTTATTTATCAGAATGTGTTCATAATTAAGTATATTTCAATTTAACCATAAGTTTTAGCAGGGCTAACAACCAAAAAATCAAAATCAAATCGATTTCTTGGAAAATGGAACACCCTGTATAAGAATTGATGTTATCATCAGATTCTACTCCGCATCTAGTGTCTGTATACCAAATTTCGTCGCACTGGCTATGATGGTTTCTGAGATATTCGCACTGAAAGTCTTAGAGGGAACACCCGGTATAACATCTGTTTGAATTTTATTATTATATTATATATTATGCGAAAAACATATTAAATTCGTATTTTTATAGATTTTTTCTGAACATGCTGCGACGGATTTAAATAGGGTTTTATATAATTGTAAACAATATTATAAATACTTTCAAATAATTTTGCAATTAATTTTTCAATTAAGGTGCCCGTATCTCTCGCCGTAAAATGATCAAATTTGTGGTGTTTTTTAGGTACTGAAATCTCGAAAAATAAAAGTCGTAGAGCCAAAGTAATATCAAAAATAGAATTATTGATGTTTTGTTTATCCACTTTTACTATTTAAACTTTCCTCAAATAATGTAATAACTTTTAAAATGCATTTATATGACACACATAATTTCGCTATTCTAACCCCACATTTTAACAATTATTTTCACATACTTATAAACAAAAGTGAACAATCTTATATGCAGAACTATGTAAGTTTATGTTATAACAATGTTTACATCTATAGTTGAATTTAAAAATACGTATTTTGAAAGATTTCAGTACCTAAAAATACATTGGATAGATCGCTTTCTGATGTGAAATATTGATTATACTTCGGTACCTTTGAATATTTGCAGGTGGCATGAAATAACATCCTTGTTATTTGCTAAACTCTATATTATTCAGTTCTTAAATGTCTAAAATTATTTATATTTGTAGAAAACACTTTTTCAGGAATACGGCGCCCTTAAAATCTTTTTCCATTACTGTGCGAAAAACTGATTATTTAAGATTAAATTAAAAATAAACAATAATGGCTGTTTCAGATAACTTGCACTAGCTTCTTGGTCTTCACTATAAATAGATTGAAAATATTGACCAAAACTGTTAGCCTCTTGATCCTCAGGTACTTCATCATTGCCTAATTTCATTAAAGTTATCAAATTATTTTTTTTGTTACATATGACCAAAAAGTGTTACTGTCACTTTAGCTTCTTCGATATTTGGTAAATAATTTCTAAAGTGCTATTTATAAGTTGTTTTAATTTTTTTCTTAATGTTTTATATATAATCAGATCATTTTTTTATTTTTCTGTATCTATTCTTTAATCTTAAAGTGTCAGTTATTTCCTTAGTGAACCATACAGGATAATTATAAATTTTCTTTTTTATTTTAAGTACCTACAGCTGCATCTAATATTCTATAAAAAATACATAAAACTCTTAGACCGTCTTGTTTACATTTGTATTTAAATAAAGTGTTTTCCAATTACATTGCCGTATTAAAATTTGCTTTGTTCAATCATATTCAAGATGTTAATAACTGATCTAAGGTTCTGTTATTATTACTTTTTATAGTATTATACAAGCTGAAATTATTATAAGTTAAAAAATCGCAAAACTTACGTAAAAAAGGATTATCTGTATTAAAATTTCATCAGGTTTCATATCAATATTAAACATCCCATAATATATACATATTCACAATTATTTTGAATCCGCATTTCTATAAAATCTTTGTAAATATTAATAGACAAATTTAGAGGCAAATATACTGTTACAAAAGCTCACCTACCTTGTTAGTTTGTTAATTATGTTCCTGTTTACGTTATAATTTATAATTGAAGCTCACCTACCTGTAAATTACGTTTCTGTTTATGTTAGAATTTATAATTTTTGTGATGCCTTCATTTTGACGTTTTCCGGAATATTCCAGGCTATATTCTATTTGTTTCTCGACACGTTCTCGAGATATCAGAAACTTCGACAACTCTAAAAATCTATATAAGCAGATCAATTCCGCCGTCACAGTCAGTTTATATTGAGCAGCCAAACGCGAGTGACAAACGTCAAAGTAAAGCGTTGACAGTTGTGAAATTGGTTTGAAGGATATTTCTTGTATTATCAAGAGTGACAATAAAGATTGTTTGTCTACGTGACGTGTTTCAACGATAACCTAATTTAGAGGTTACAATGCTTTAATAACATCAAATAGCTTTTTGTTAATTTCAACGATTACTATTATTATTTCATATTGTAACCTACCTACTCTCTGTACTTTATATCATTTTTTAATTGCAAGCATTACTCCTCCGCCTTTTTGCTTTGGTGTTTTTTCTAATGACCTTTATTATAATGCAGTAAGTGCGGGCGATATACGTCAAACTAGTAATGGAAATTTCAGCGATTGTAATATTTATATATTACTGATCTGCATCTCGTAGTTTTTCAATGCAACAGGAAATCGTTATCGATATCGTTGTATACAGCCGCGTAATATTAATAAGAAGGTGCCATTATAATGTCACACTAAATTATCCTTCCTTGCTACTATCATTATTATGTAAATTTTCGCCAGAAGGATTTTACGCTTGAGGCTAGCATTATCTTCGTAAACAAACGTCCGTTCCAGCAAGAAGGCTCGCTTCCTGTTATTATAATTTCTTGAATGTCAAGAAAATCGTTACATTTTTTTAATGATAACAGTAATAATATCTATTAATAAAATAAATGTTTGTTCCCCTACGGCCATGTGAATGTATTCAGTGAACAAATATTCAATAGCTTGGAAATAGTTTTAGAATCCACCAACATTTCTAGGATGCATTACAAGTCCCGCAATTTAGTAAATACTTTCAACTATGTAAATTTACTGTAAAGATTCTTTAGATTAATTCTATTAGCTACTTATGCCAATGATATTGTCTTTACATATTTTGAAACCATTTTACACTCAGCATAATCAGTGATGCCAAAAAAGTACTTGTTACCACTGAAACAAAATGGTTCAAATATGCTCACTGTGGTATTCCCATGTATTTTGGTGTGTTGAGCATGAATGAAACACCAGAATTGATCCATCACTATGCAGTTTTTAGTAAACTGATAAAAATGGTCAATAAATTAGAACATATTCGATTTCACGAATCGGAAGGGAAGATTGAAGTTTTTTGGAACAGCCTATTTCGACATGTAGGTAATGTGATACGGAGAACAAAAGTTAAATATTAATTAAATCTAACTATTAGATTTAAATAATCCTTTGTATTAGAAAAAATTGTCATCAAACACAATAAATTGTCCTAAATCGACAATGTATGTATTACGACTTAAAGAAAAATAACCCTGGATTAGTTGATCCTAATCACCCATCAGTTTCGAATACATCACGAATGAAATGATTGAAACCGAGAAAAAAGGATAGAATTTATACTCCTGCCTGAACTGTGTAGAAGTTAAGAGCTTCATATGACTCAACGATTTTTGTACAATTTATTGTAATAATAATAGCACTCTTTAAAACGAATTCGATGGTTTATTTCGAACTGCTGACATATTCGTAAAGAAATCTACTTTCAACTTGCAGTATTAGTTTAATTGAAGGTGATTTATTCCAAACTGTTGGATGATTAGTCTCAACTAACCCCGGATTCTTTTTCATGGGGTCGTGAGATATGTGAGATAACGCGACCCATATGAGACTATTAACTTTTAGATGATTGAGACAAGAGCATTCACATTTTTGTGGATTTGGGACAAGTTACTATGGCAACATTTAGCGGCTTTTTAATAATTACAACTGGTCAGGATTAACTAATACTAGATTTTTGTTTTCTGTATCAATATACTTGTCGAAACAGTTTAACTGTTCAAAGTAATTTCAATCTTTCCTCTGGAATCATGAAATTGACTGTTTTTCAAATGTAGTATCAAATTCGTGCTCACCGTATTACAGTATATTATGGGAATATCCGAGTAGGCATCATATCTTCTGGCACAGTTTAAATATAACAGTTATACCACTTCGTTTATGCGATCAGAGCCGACACGGTTTTTTGCCTGAAGTCGTAAATCAACTTGACAGGTGCGTTACGAGGGATATCATCAAGTTCTCCATGGTATTAGCTACGACACAGTATATACGAGGGTTATTTATAATATTGCTGGGCTAGATATTAAAACTTCTATTAATATAAATTTTAACACATAAAGGCATATTAGAATATTAATTTATAAAGTTCTACATATTTCAAATATTATTATTGTGTACAGTGTGCGGTAAAAGCAATGTATATGGAAAGTAAATATTTTAATGGAAAATTTGGACGGACGGACATGGGCGTTCAAACATTACATCCGAAAATTCTGTTAACATATTGACCGAGGCAAGGGCAAATACCTACAACAACATTATTAAAAATACATATAAAAATATTTTTTAGATGTATTAAATAGTCTGTAAATTTTTTTTGGAGGTACTGTTAAACCATTAAACGGTTGTTTACTGCCTTCGTCAGCTTGTATTTAGAAAATAATATAGGGTGAATCGTATTAGGTACATTACAGTACCCTAAACAAGAATCGCATAACTTTTTTTTTAGATTAATTGAGTATTTTTATTTTATTGTTAAGTACTTATTATTGGCACAACTGTAGCCAACCATGATCAATGTTTGCTGAACTCATAAGGAATTTACGCAAAAAATATCCACTCACATTTTCTTCTTCTGTTAACATATTTTGGTATGGTCTTAAACTGTATATTAATTGATATATTACACATCATACAGGATGTTAACGATAAGTTTGGTCAAACACCGCATATTCTATCGATGAAAATAATTGAGGCTTGTTATATAATAATTTTCGATTCAAAGCTTAATAAGGGAGTTAAAGAATGTTACAATTTTACAATTTTTTTTATCCCCTAACAACATTTTATCACGTAAGTCAAGACGAAAAATAGTAACACAATTAATTTATCGTTATTTGCTAATTTCTCAATTAATTCACGACCAGTCAATTTTTAGGAGAATTCACAAGAATGCCTTTTTATTCCAAAATGTCAGCGGCGTACTCTTTTTCTTATAAAAATATACATTGCCCACCCAGTACTAACGCTACTGGAATATATTTTTAATTTATGAGTTAATAGATAAATAGTTCATGTTGTAAAAATGTCACCGCCCATATATTGCCAAATAAACTTTTACTGTTTGAAGTTATGGATAAAAAAATTGTTAAAGTGTAACAATCCTGTAACAAGTGTAACCTCTCTTATAAAGCCTTTAATCAGAAATTGTTAGGTGTATAAGAAACCCAAATTATTTTCATCGCATCATACTGATCGTTAACACCCGGTATTAATGTAATAATATCTTACCATTCAATTCTAACAATAATTTTATAGGGATCGCAGATTTCAACATACGTTTCCCTGACAAAGTGAATGATTCTTAATTGAAATGCGCAATACTTTATGATTGAATGAAAAATTGCAGATATTGATAACTGTAATTATTCATAAATTTGAATTCCTGAATACATCTATTATAAATGTGTTATATATCAAGTTCATTGTGGAAGTGATATTATCCCACGCATTAGCTTTACAAACATCGACTGAACAGTAAAATATATGACAAGCCATTATTACTGATACTCAAAATTAACTCCTTCAAGATTTATCGGGCGCACCCAGTACAACCGTCTCACGAGACACTGAGTATCACACAGACCTAATAAAATAGCCGCGCATTCACGGTCAATGTTCAGTTGATGGAGCAGGGCAAGTGGGATGGCAGAGGGGAGAACGACTGGTGGGGGATGAAAAGTGATCCAACTGTTAGTATATTTAAACGGTGCTTCTGGTATTAAACATTTGGGGTTAATATTATCATTGAATAATAAATATACAGTTACTCAATGATATTACTTGATAGATAAATCCATCTATTCGTTAGGATACATTCTAACGTCATTTTCTTATGAAGCCGCTTGCTGTAGAAATAAATTTATACTTTGAGATAAACTTAAGTACACAATAACTTTTTTTATTGTATATTTGATTGCTTCTGTTTAAGTTAATTGCAAACTAATTCAAGCACTACGATGCACACGGCTGGCATTTTGCAGAATATGTTAATAAAACCATGATTTAATCAGCTTTATGTCGTGTGGTTGAGTAAACCAAGCGTAATAAAAATGTGCGTAACTCGGCACCGGCGAGGACATCAAAGCAGTGTTGTTGGCGTTTCACTCTCCATTAATTTAGTTGAAGGATATCCGAGCTGATGTTATTTGATTGGCCATAAATACGCTATTATTTCCAGCAAGAGTAACAACTACACTGATAAAAATAGGTGGAAATTTCCATGTTTTGTTATGCTCTTTTTAATATTGCACGTGATTTCTGTTGCACATGTGCAGAGACACTTCAGTTTAACCTCTAATGTAATGCGTTTTAGTTGTGTTAAGGTGTGGTAGACATACATGTACGGTTCATTAACCAGGACGTTTTGTGGGATGTTCGGAAAAAAGTAAGTGTAAGGTTATATTTTGTTACGTGTGCACTTATTGTAGCTTATTCCAATTTAAATATTATACAATTCAGAAATAGAAACTGAAACGTTCTTTAGATGCTTGAATCAAAACTGCGTCAAACAGTCTATTTATTTTTGGGACAATAGGAATAGTTTATAAGTTTATAGTTTTTAGTTTTTAATAAGTTGGAAATTTAGCAGAGTATGTCCGGTGTTCAAAGATGGAGATGTAGCCTATTTTAATAATTACAGACCTATTTCTATAATACCGAATTTTTCTAAGGTTTTCGAGATGTCTGTGTATAATCGTATATATAATGCTGTTAAAAATTGTATATCTATTTCACAGCATGGTTTTATGAGCCAAAGATCAACGATGACCAATTTAATTGTCATGACTCAGTATATTTCTAATGTCTTGGACGATCAAGGACAGGTTGACGTATTGTACACAGATTTCTCGAAGGCATTTGATCGCATATGTCATTCAACTCTCTTGTCAAAGCTCGAAACATTTGGTTTCAGTTCGGCCTTGTTGAAATTATTTGAATCCTATCTTAAAGACAGACTTCAGTATGTCGCATATAATGGATATAAATCTAATATGTATACTGCTACTTCGAGAATACCTCAGGGATCTAATCTCGGCCCACTACTGTTTATGTTATTTGTTAATGACCTTTCAGATTATATTGGATGCGAACATCTTTTGTATGCAGATGATTTGAAAATGTTTAGCTCTATAGGTAATGAGGATGACTCTATAAATTTGCAGTCACAGTTGACTAAATTGGTTGAGTGGTGCAATGTCAATAATTTATCACTAAATATATCCAAATGCAAAGTAGTAACGTACTCACGTAAAAAGTCTCCATCTATATTCCATTATGCAATAAATGATATAGCACTTACAAGGTGTGATTTTATTCGCGATCTGGGAATTACTTTTGATTCGACTTTATCATTCTCAATGCACATCGAGAATGTAGTGGCTAGTTGTAACAGGTCTCTGGGATTTATAACGCGCAATTGTAAGCTGTTTTCCAATGAGTTGGCGTTAAAAGCATTATTTAATTCTCTTGTCCGATCTAAAGTTGAATATTGTTCACTTGTGTTTTCGCCAATTTATACGTCTTATTCTGCGTGTATTGAAACGATTCAAAGAAAATTTTTAAAATTCTTACATTTTAAATGTCATGGACTATATCCAGAGAGAGGTGCTAGTCAAACTCTCTTATTAAACGCATTTGGTATGCAATCTTTAAAGCACCGCAGAATATTATATTCTTTGCGGTTCCTATTTAAATTATTACATGGTACAATTGATAGTCCTGTATTATTAAATGAAATCAAGTTTTACGTGCCTCGCCAAAGCTCTCGGCAGAATAAGACGTTTATTTGTTCAGTACCTAGAACCAATATGTTAATTAAGTCACCAATGTTCTCGATGTTACACTATTTTAATAATTTAGCCAGCTGCTGTGATATAAATGTCTGTAATATAAATACTTTATTACAAAGTGCCAGCCGGTTTTATTCCCATACGGACATTTAGTATGAAATATAGATATCTCCATGTGATGTAGATTATTTTAATTATAATTATTTTTATATATTGTACTATTTCATGTTTTAAATTGTGTATTTTATATTGTGTAATTGTATTTTTTTTATTATTTTGTGTTTTAAATCGTGTATTTGTATTTTTTATTATTATTTTATATTTTTTTTATATATGTGTATTTACTGTTCAATTGTTGCCCTGTAAATGGACTTTCTGTTGGGCAAATAAATAAATAAATAAATAAATAAATAAATAAATAAATAACAATATTAACGTTAGTTGTAGTCACGATAATTGTAAATTTACTGTAACTAAAAATATTTATTTTCACACACACAAAAATTTGCAAAAACCAAGGAATATATATTAATGTTTCAAGAATAATATATCATTTTCAGTGAAAACATTTCAACACATTCTTAATGCACATTTAGAGGATGAATGAACAAATTTCATTAAAAAAATCTTCATATACAGAAGTTATTTCTGGTCCTGACAAGGTCTTCTTAATTATTTATAAGTAAAAAATGTAAGCCTGTTGTTTTCTAATAATTTGTTAGTAATAAACATCCTGAATATTATATTGGCTCACTTTAATTTGCATTTTTTAGGTATATTTTAATAAACAGGAGCAAGTTTTCTCCTTGAAATTAAAAGTAAACCCCTCTTTTCAACTTCATCTGTCGATACAGCCTTTGAATGGCTAAAAATAATATTAATACATTTTTAAATTGGCTTCTGTTGCACTATTCAGGTTAAAGAACAATCTAACAATTGTGTGTAAATGAATACAAATTATAACGTCGGAAATTTACAATGGAATTTAGCATAATAGTTGTGAAATCACATAACATAACATGAAATTTTATCCCTACTTATTTCTGTAATATGATAGTGTATTTATTTCATTTACAAATAATTATGTAATTTTACATAACTTTGCAATGACCATAAACTGCCAACGTAATGTTGTGAAAGACAAATTTTTATCAGTGTACTGCATAATGTAATTGTTTCAGTGTTTGTCGCAATTTCACTTCCGACAAGAAAAAAGACAGGTATACTTACATCCTTTGGTGGGTATGACGATGATATTTTCGTTCTTATCATCCCCATCTGCTCGGTCTTCTCTCTCTCCTCTCTCGTCCTTGTCCTTAACACTGTTTACTTCAAAGGAATACTTGGTGGCCATCCTCAAGCCTTTGATATCGGTGGAAAAGGTCTTGTATTCTTCATTGGTGTCGATGTTATTCCTTTCTAAAGGTTCCTTGACGTTTTGAGACCTACATCTTTGGGCACCCCAGGTCTGTAGCTCACAATAACGAACGCTGAATCCATTTTTGGGCACAGAGGAGACTTCCGACTCCCAGTGTAACCTGACTTGCCTGTAGTCTGGCTCTCCCATGAGATTTCGGATAACTGGGAAAAAAAACATTCGTTGAATTTACCATGCTACAATTACCTTGAATATTGTAAATTCTTTATTATATAATTTGAAAGCAGTTGCAACATGCTACCTTAAAATTGACCCCAAAGTAGTTAGAAAAGAAGAATGGAGTAATTAAAATGATTTTTTGAAACTTTGCAATGTAATGATTGAGTTTGTCACAATTGTATGTAATAATTATAGAGAAAGTGAAATAAACTAACTCATATACCACATCAGTTGCAGCTACCGAAGCATTTAAATATTTTTTCTATTTTAAATAAATTCCAGTTACAAAAAGATTGTATTCTGAAAGAGACATGTAGCTTGTTTTGTCTTATTTATTATGAATTCTGTGGTTTATATATTTCAAAACCCTTTTAAACCATGTTAGTTTTGCCAATAATCCTCGAACAAAGCTATTTATTAGGTATCAATAATATTGTTTGAAACTATGCATAGATGTAATTTAACGATGGTTAAGGCCAGATCTGTTGTTAGGACCGTATCATAAAATACTTCGTATGCAACTTCATCTGATTTTTAATAGGTGCCAATTACTTATTTTTACATATTAAAAAAAAACAAGTATACAAAAAAACTTGTGGAAAGTTTGTGGTTTTTGGTTTTCACTAACCAGTGTTTCAATATTAACATTTATATTTGTTATTGACAAATGAAGTAACTCAGTCACTTATCAGAGAAAGAACATATTTTGACTTTAAAATTTTCATGTTGGGAAAGCTGCGTTTGCAAAGATACGTGCTTCTCAGCACTAAGCCCATCATAAGGCCTAAATTCCACAAGTTGGAGTAACGTTCTCCTAGGAGCAACTTAAAAAAGTCCAATCCTATTTCCGTTTTTCCGTAGTAAAAAATATCTCGCTGCAAATCAGACAATTCCAGTGTTAATGTTCCAGTCAGCGTACATTCTCATTACACTCTCAGTAAGTGACTGAGTAAAAACTGAAATATTTCGTTCGACTTTCTTACAGTCGCTAAAACGGTTTTCGAATTCTTCTGCAATTGTGTCAATGTATTTTATACGAGTTAAATATGAAACTTATTCACAAAATCCTTTATTTCCTGAAACTGCTCTTTACAGCTTAAAAAAATTAAAAATCATGGTTTTCTATTGAAGATTTGAAAAACATAATTTTATTTTTAAAGACTCT
The DNA here is from genome assembly GCA_025584915.1 of Monochamus saltuarius. NCBI lineage: Eukaryota > Metazoa > Arthropoda > Insecta > Coleoptera > Cerambycidae > Monochamus > Monochamus saltuarius. Next base: position 18,524,365 of record CM046723.1, on the reverse strand, counting down.
TATGTGACCATATAAATCTTTTATCAGTGTGAAGTAACAAGTCCCTATATGTAGCATCTACTTTGGCCAAAACATCATGAAACTTTCTGTACGTCAAAGCGATTGCTCCTTCTTATAATAGTACTTATTTTAACAACCACTTTGATGACATTCATTTGACGTAAGGACTTTCCACATAAGGCCTCTTGGTGAACAATGCAGTATATCCCTGGACAGTTGATCATAGTTCTGGATCCATCAGTGACACTACAAGAATATTTATCGAATCCCCCATAGTTACAGTTTCAAAAATATCCTTGCGCTTAGGTGTACCATGAAGAGGAATATGAGCAAGCATCTCCTGTGTTACAGTGAAGTCCTTTTGAAAAGTTCAAACAAAAGTTATAAGTTAGCTGATGTCGGATATGTCAATGCTTCACTCCAGGCAAAGTGAAAACTATTTACATTCTTCAATTATGTCAAGCAATTTTTTGAATACATATTGATTAATGTGGTCTACACGTCTGGCAATTGTTTAATGCGATACTGAGCCTATTTCTAATTTTTCGACAATTTTTGTTTCATTGAATCTTTTTGAATCACTAAAAGTTTTTTTCGCTTTGTCAATTTCCAGCGCTACTTCATAAGAAAAGGAAATACTGTATTTCTTATCAGTGTCAGAATTTTGATAAAATGTGTTTTTCTTATAATTCGTAATGTCAAGGGTCACCAGTCTACCGATGAAATTTTTTCTCGTGTAACGTTGTGTAATGTCCTGTTATATTATATTCTTTAGGAACTGATAGTACTTGCATATAAACAATGCACTGAAGTTTACTATTGTTGTTTGTGATTAAATAGTCTGATTCGCAATGGTCATTAAATTCGATGTTCGTTCGTTATTTATTTTTTCTGCGAAGACATATTTCATTTAAAGAACCTTAAATTAACTTACTGAGTACCGCACACGAGAACAAAATAACTACAATTATAAACAAATAAAAACTTAACTGTAACAATCAATTAAGTGAACTGTATTCAACATGTTTCTGTCTATAAGGCTCTATTCCACATTATTAACTAGTAACTCTGCTCGTCCCGCTTGACTCAATCTTTTTATATAGGCGCATAGCCACTCGAGTGCTCGAGAACGGTCTAGCGGGATCTCCAACGTCCCAATAACTTCAATGTGGTGTTCTATCCAGTGTCACAAAGACTATATATGTGTTATTTTATTTAATCATGTGATCTTTGGTGTATGAATAACTCGTTTATGTATACTTTTGGACAACCCTGGTCTAAGCATTAGGGTAGAAACACAAATTCAGAGTAAAAGCTGTTAAAAAATGTCATATCTGATGATGATCTGATTATTTTGGATTCTTTAGATACCAAGTTAAAAAATAAACAAAACTGTAATAGCAAAAGAAGCATTCTAATAAAAGTGGATCCGGAGGTTTACACTGTGTACGTGTACATTTAAAAGTATGTTATAATTTTCAAAGCATATCATTAACAATTTAATAGGAATTATAGGAAAATTCATTTGACCTTTCCAGTAAAGTCAAAAATACTTGTTTTTTACAATGCGTAAATAAAAATATGATTTTATTTCTTTTGTGTTTGAAATTGCTATTGCTCTATTATTCTAGTCTGACCCAGAAACTCGTTTGTTTGGGTATTTGCTTCGAGCTTTACTTATTAGAATCATTCGAAGGTTTTATTTCTGAACCTATTCTTATAATTTTGATGACTTTTTATCTTTAACTTTGATTCAAAAGCTGCATGCCGTTCACTGCAAGATACCGATTTATTATTTATACGTGCGGTTTTATTATGATTGATATCGAACATCTGTCGGGTTTGCAGTTGGTATCTGAAGAAAATGCTTTTGTGACTAACCGTAAATTTTATTCTTGATGACGCAGGCGTTTTGAGTTCTATTCTTTCAAAAGCAATTATTGCAGTCCACTTACCGATGGTGAACATAAGAAACAATTGCTGGGTTATAAAAAGAATCCAGCGGATAAAAATAATATAATCAATATTTTAGGTCAGGCAAAAACGGGCGATGTTATCCGAATTTAGATCAAACGGCAGTATTAAATGAGTCACGTTTAAAATATATATCCTTTCAAGTTTTTCTTTGTGAGAAATTAAAAATGTCAGAGATTTTATGAAGACGTAAATTGTTGGGAAGATAAAATATTTGTCTCATAGTATTGGTATATTTTATATGATGTGCCGCTAAAGTAATTGATAAATGACTACATGGAATTTCAATTCAGCTATCTGGTTAGGAAACTCTTTGAAGCTTCTAAAGATATTTCTTGGCCGGTCCAATTAGGTCTTTTATCGAATTCGTTTTTCAACAATTTAAATGGAGTAGGTATTTAGTCTTTATAGATATTTCAAGTGGTCGGTCCTTTGATTGACAAACAATACAGAGTGTAAAATTAAATTTTTAATTTCTAGACCGCTTGAGATAATTTAACCAAATTAGGTGTGCATATTTAGTATGACAGTAGGTATGAAAATAAAATTTACCAGCTTTAGGAACTTACCAGTGGCGGAGGTGTGGGTATCATCAGTCATTCTTTGCCATAAAAAATGTCATCCTGTATAATATTACAAATAAAATAAGGCATCATATGCGCCACTGTATTGTCATTTATTGTTACTTAACACTTTTTTGTAATACAAGCAGATCAACAACAAGATTGATTTATTTGATCAAGTGCATTTTTACACAGTTACTTAAAAATATCTTGGGGTGGCCATGCAAAACAATAATACGAACCTGTCATATTATTTAATATTCTGTATTGTCAAATTAAGCTTATTTATATGCTAACAAGGCCAACATGATTTAGATTTATGGCCTTGCAGATGGAAATGGTACTGAGGCTAAGCGAATTTATATGGAAAGTTTTCCAAATCATCCAATTCCAAATCCAAGAATGTTCAGAAATATTTTTCAGTGTCTTTCCTGGTCTGAGTCCTGGAAGACCTTCGAGTATTAGAACGCCTGAGTTGGAAAAAGCTATTTTACACGAAATTGAAGAAGACCTAAGTACTAGGAAGATCGCTGCAAATATTAATGTGAATCATAAATTAGTTTTATCCATTTTGAAGCATCGACAGTTATACCTGTATCGTATACAAACATTCAACATCCGTTTTCTTTGAATGTATGGGTGGGTATTATTGGGGCTTACTTTTTACCAAGAACTTTAACAGGTGTCTCTTAAGGCCGGTCCAGACACAACGACTAATTGAACGATATGTCGAATCAGACAAAATATATCAAGTAAAATTGAATGTGTGGATCGCAAAATGTACGTTTTGTCTAAACGGAATGAGGTTGAACGCTAAATCGAAAGACTGAAGGCTAAGGCATCATTTTCCGACAACTGATGAGACATGTCGGAGCATGTAGACGGATGCTATAACTTATCGTTCTTGTTTTAGTACGGTTCCCTCTAGAGTCGGAACATGTCTGATCTTCGTTAATGCTCTCGCCAATTTTTGGGAGAATTTATCGAATCGAACATGGGACAATTCAGACCTCTTTAACAGCCATTTCCTGGACCACTTTGTTCTTCGATTTTTTCTTTTGTTATTCCGAAATTTTCTTGCAAGACATACGGCATAAATTGACCATAGTATTACTTCTTCCATGGCGATCGTCACGAAACTGAACGTCGAGAAGTTTGAACGATAACTCGCAACTGTATGGACGCGCCATTTATACTACGTTTTGTCGAACGACTTACATGACCGTTTTATCGTGCGATTAGTCGCTGTGTCTGGACCGGCCTTTACATACATTTTCTTGAAAACGTTTTACCTGAACTACTTCACGATGTTTCCTATTCTCGACGGGGCTCTACCACATTATAGTTTGACTGCTCGTGAATTTTTAAATGAAAGATTCGGTAATAATATGGTTGGACGAGGCTGTCAAGAACCAGATCAATCTTGGCCACACAGATCACCCGATATGAACCCTATTAATTTGTTATTTGGGGATATCTAACGACATTAGTTAACAAGGCTGACATTGAATCTGAGGAGCGCTTACGTCAACGAATTATAGCTGGTTGTGATGTGATAAAAGTAACACCTGGAATTTTTGCAGGAGTTCGAGCTGCAATTTCAAGAAGATCTGAAGCAAGTATTTTGGCTGAAGGTGGTCATTTCTAACATTTGTTATAATAAATCATAGTAAAGTAATTTCATTGTTCACTTGATCAAATAAATTAATTTCGTTATTATTCGGTTTGGAATACAAAAGAGTGTAAAGAGAAAAAAAGTGAAGATAATACAATGGCGCAGCATATGAAGACCAATTTTTTTGGCAAATAATGATGGATTGTACCCACATCTCCGCCACTGGTAAGTTTCTAAAGCTGGTATTTTTTTGTCCTGTACCTACTATTATGCTAAATATGCACACCGAATTTGGTTAACTTATATGAAGCGGATTAGAAATTAAAAATTGTTTTCTTTTAATTTTTCATGGATTCTCTATCGCGTATTCTTGAAATAGTGTTTTCTACAAATACAAATCTAGTGTTGGGATCATTCGAGTGAAAAATAACTGATTATTCTGTTATTGCAATAACCGAAATCACTCGGTTATCATTTAGGTACATGAGTAACGAATTATTGGTTTTATTTTTTTTTATTGTTCATTAAGTAGGCTTGGATTTTTACCTACACTTGAGAAATATCCTGTATTGTGATATACGGTATCTCATTTTGATTATATTTCATATTTGTTTTGCGGAATATTTTAAACATTTACGTGCATCAGAAAATAATTTGAATGTTTGATATGCAACACGAAGCGTAGTCAATCATAATTCCGTACTGAAAATAACTCTTGAAAATCCTTTCCAGAATGGAATCATTTTAAAAGCGAACGCCGTCATCTAAAAATACGGCATTACAGTAACCTCGATAGTAACCTTTTCTGCATCGGCGTAACCAGTTAAAATAAAACTAATCTTATTTGCCGGTTGGCTTCATCTCATCGCATACACCGTTTATAGCCATGAAAGCAAAAAATCACACGCGAACAGGATCTGGGGCACATCAGGTTAACATTTTTTGACAGTAAAATGAATGCTAGCGTGGTACTATTATAAAATAGTAAATGTTAGATAATTAGCTAACAGGTTATTACAGTAATAACATGTCATTAATTGCAAAATAATTTTCTGACTTTAGTTAGCGTTGACGGATTTCATTTGGTATAATAAATACACTGGCTCTAAAAGAATAATATTTAAAACTGCAGAGTCTAATTTAGGATTTTTCAAAACGTAAATAGAAACATCAATTATCAGTCACTCAAAATGTTGCAAAGATAAGAATATTGAAAATAATGAAGCATAAAGTGGTAGGTTGGCATCTTATCTTCTTTTTATTGATCTTATCTTGTCTTCGCTGGACAAGACAAGACAAGGCAAGACCAATTGCTAACCTTAAATTAAACTGCTCCACAAAAGTTGAGGAAGTTCATAAATTTCGAGATTTTTAAAGGTTGACGTTTTGTTGTTTTCCAAATGGTTCAAGATAATAAATAAAATGTTTACTTTCTTATCTGAGTGTTTTTTTTGCTCATCGTTGAGTGATTTTATGAGTTTTCGACTGGTCTTTTTAAGAATTTTGGACAGTTGTTGTTTCGAGTTTATATAGTCAACCCTTATTCAAGATCTAAATATTTTGTAATAATGCTAGACGTAAAATGAGTGCAGCTGAAGCCAATACGGTCATTGCAATGATCGATGAGGAACGCGCTCAGAGAAAAGTTGCTAACTTCTTTCAACTCAGTGAAAGCGTAATTTCAAGACTTGTGCATCGATATAAAGAAACAGGAAATGCTATTGAAATACCGAGGAGTAGATGCCCAAGATCTACTACCCCAGCACAAGACCGGGTTCTAACCACCACCACCCGTAGAGAACCTCTGAGTACTTGTCGGATCATGCAACAGTGACTTTTAAATGCTTCTGGTGTTGCGGTTTCAATTGAAACAGTTCGTAGAAGACGAGATGTTAATCTACGTTTACAACGAGTTTTAAGAAGGGTTCCACAGACACAAAATCATATGCGATTTCGGTTGCAATAGGTTAACGAACACGTGGATTTCAATGATCAATGGTGGTCTGTATTGTTCACAGATTAGTCGAGATATGGACGGTTTTCGGATGGTCGGCATATTCGAGTATGGACCCTTCCTTTGGTACTCAGAAATCATAGAGTCATTCAGGAAGTTCATCCATTCAGAGGTAGTATAGTTGCTGTTTGGGGAAGCATTTATTTTAATGGGAGTATAGAGTTGTTGGTGCTTGAATGCAAATACGAATGCACATATCTACGTCGAACACGTCATCAATAATGTCAGCTCTTTGTTTCATCCTGCAATTTGACCAAATTTTGAATTTTTTGCGATGCCCTGGAATTTCATGCTATTAAGCACTTGGCACTGTCGCCAATTGAGCACGCATGGGACCAACTACAAGGAGCCTTAGATTCGCTTCAACCAACCCCTCACATACACCTCAGGAACTCATAAGGCTTTTACCACGCCTGTGGCTAAAAATTGATTAAGGCTGCTTCAGCAACCTGATAGACAGTATGCCAAGGCGTTGCCAGAGAGTCACTGAAGTGCGAGGAAGACATACCCTGTATTAAACATTTTTTGTAATTGTCTTAAGAATTTGAATTTTGTATTACAATCACCAAAAATAAAACTTTGCCAAAAACTGAAAATGCTTTCGAAGGAGGAACAAAAAACTCACTCGTATAAAAAAGTAAACATTCAAGATAGCATAACAAAAATATTTTTGAACAAAAGTTGTCAACCTTTAAGGCTTACGGTGAGCGCTCGATCCAAAGGGATATAGTTTTCGCTTAGTAACTTCTCAACGAAAAATTATAAAAATATGCGATTTTTTTAATAGACAAATACCATTTTACGTCGGCGCTGTGTTTTGAAATTTTGAAAATATGCAAAATTCATTTTAAAAAAATTTATTTTACACTTTTTCAAAATTTCAAAACACAGCGCCGACGTAAAATAATATTTGAAGTCTATTAAAAAAAACCGCATATTTTTATCATTATCCGTTAAGGAGTTACTGAGCGAAAACTATGGGTTTGTTCCAACACAGCAAGAATCGATTCCGAACCGTCTAGAATTAGTCAGTCAGTTCAGTTGTTAATGTACTCTCGGCGAATGCGACGTAAGACGGTATTGGTCAAACATTTCTCACGGTAGTCACGGTACTGAACAGTTCTCGACGGTTGTTGGAACAGATGTTAAAAGAAACTCAAGACTTGTGAGCTTCCTTAACTTTTGTGGAGCAGTTTAGTTTCGCTTTATTCGTTTCGTTGTCTTGTACCTAGTGTTTGATTGATGTTTATGAGCGCCCATAAGTAAAAGTAAAACATTTTAGCAAGTACGACCTGCAGGACATGCTTGCTTACGCCGAAACTGGACAAAATCTCTCTCACTATGAAACGTTTGTAGGGTGAACGTTTTCCTTAAGCAATAACAGCGTTTTTGAACACTTATTGAGTATAACTGTTTCAAAATTTATTCTGTGTTATGAGAAAAACTCTAAGAAAACAATTTAAGACCAGTATGTTTATGATACTTATGATTATTGTGTACGAACATCTGACATGGTAGGCGTGCGACGTTGTCACAAACCTGTTTGCTGTCATAACTTGAATACCGTTGTTCAGAGAAACAAAATTGTTAAGTTAATTATGTTTTGTTTGGTGCAATTTATCATACGATAAAATAAAGGCACTTATATTCCGCTCAGCTTGTATTTTATTATTGAAAATTGTATAGGAAGTTATCCACTGGAAGTAGTCGGTTTGTTTTACTCTAGTATATTTATTTTCATCAAAATCTATCTAAAACGAGAATGAATGTATCTATCACTCAGGCACTCAGAATATATATACTAAATGCTTCCTATACTTTAAAACTGACATCAAAGAAAATATCGCTCATCACTAGATACAACGTATTTTTCAACATTCTTTCGAGGTGATCTAATTGTTTCATTTTTAAAATAAGTACTAAAAATATGGATGTTATGACCAATCCTCAAGTTTTCCAACACGTGGCTGAAAGTTGCTATCACTAAAAACGACGAACAAAATATTCTGTGTGCCAACTATGATTTTGATTTAATTTTTGGCCTTGGCTTTATAATAGTATATTTCATTACAAGTTCTGAAATAAGGATTTTTCTGTACGTGTGTGACAAATTCTCATGTGAGGCGAGAGCGAATACGGGAAGTCATGTAAACACGAACAAATCTATTTCTGGACGTGTAATGAACGATATTTTTTACTATACTTCTTTTAAAACGAAAATAAAAAAACAAAATATAACATAAAAAAGACATACGAAAGAAACTTGGAGCATTTTTATTTACATACCAGTTATATCAATAAAAAACATGTAAGTACGAGTAAAAATTTTGAAAATTAACTATTAATAATAACAGCTCCAACTAATGTTTATTGTGCAATTAGTATTATTGCACAGGTTTAGTCCTTTTGGAGTTTCATTTTGTAAAACTGCAGTTATTGAAGCAGACTCTTCGCAAATGTTTTGATTTTCTCGAACGAATGATACAGTTGCTGTATTTTGCAAGTGAGAAGGGTTAAACAGTTTTTGTGATACTTCCATTTTTCTTTGTATGGATTCTTCTATACAGGGTATCCCAACGAAAATTTGACACCCCCTATAATTGGAAAACCGAATAATATTTCAAAATTCGCCGAGACCCGTCGATTTTTGTTCTTGTGGGGAGCTTTTTTGACAGCCAAGCCAACTCGATATGTTCATCCCTCTAATGCCTAGCAACCCCAACTTAAAAATTTCAAATGCAATTACCCCACTTGTGCCACATCATTTTAAAGCCCTTTTCATTGCGAATACAGTGACGTACCGTTTTTAGAAATCTGTTGAGATTTGACAGAATTATTGGTTACAAACGAAAAGATGACAAACCAACCTACGCGTAGTAATTTCTACACAAATGCCCACCACTAATAAGTTTTTCATCTACTACACATGACCGCATTACCTAATTGTTATTGATGTGTCTATCAGTTTACAAAAAAGTTAGAAATGAAATAAAAAAGCTTAAGCAAATAAAACTAGATACTAAAATAGTTATTAGTAGAAGATACTTAAGTTTATAGGAATTCAGACCTTTTCAAAATAACAAAAAATCAGTACTACAAAAAAAGTCGGTGTTTTTGCTTGTGACCAATAAATCGTTAGTTTCAGCCGTTATTGAAAGTATTAACGTGTTTTTGAAATGGTTTATTCTATCGTGGAAAGAGTAGAAATTGTTGCAATTTATTATCGAAATCACGATTGCTCTAAAGCTACAGCACGAATTTTTAATGCCAATCATCCTGAAAAAAATGTAAACCACCAGTACGTTAAGCACCTGATTGACAAATTTGTTGCAACAGGTTCGCTATTAAACAAGAAACGTGAAGTAATTGGGCCAGTTCGAAATGAAGCAGTTGAAGTGGCAGTTTTGGGTCATGTACAGATGGATAATAAGCAATCGATTACAACTGTGTCTCAAGCTTCTGGCGTATCCCGTTCCAGTGTTCATCAAATTTTGAACAAACATAAGTTTCATCCATTTAAGATGACGCTGGTTCAAGAGTTACATGAAGATGACTTTGATCGCCGTAACCAATTTTGCGAATACTTCTACTGAATCCAAATCTTCTCTACAATACATGTTTCTCCGACGAATGCACATTTATGTTGAATGGCGAAGTGAATAGACACAATTGTCGTTATTGGAGTGATACTAATCCGCATTTAATCAGGGAATTTCATACTCAGACACCTCAAAAATTGAATGTTTGGGCGGGTATTTTGGGCGACCATCTTGTTGGGCCATTTTTCATCCAAGATAATCTCGATGGAAACATTTATCTAGAATTATTGGAAAGTACAATTAATCCTAGGATAACAGAGATTTTAGAAAGTGACGACAATTTACTAGACAATGAAATAACCTTCCAACAAGATGGTGCGCCCCCGCACTATGCTGGTGCTGTGCGACAATTTTTGGATGACCATTTCCCGGTGCATTGGATTGGCAGAAGAGGTCCCGTCGAATGGTCACCAAGATCTCTGGATCTGTCCCCTTTGGACTTTTTTCTGTGGGGTCATTTAAAATCACGAGTGTACGCCACTCAGCCGGAAACATTGCTAGTGCTACGTCAGAGAATTGTAGAAGAATGCCGATTAATAATTGCGGATGTCTTTAATAATGTTCGAACAGAATTTGAAAACAGACTGTATTATTGTTTGGAAGTTAACGGGGGTCATTTTGAGCAATTCATCAAATAAATCTGATTTATTATTTGCTTCAGCATTTTTATTTTATTTCTGACTTTTTTGTAAACTGACACATCAATAATAATTAGGTAATGCGATCATGTGTAGTAGATGAAAAACTTATTAGTGGTGAGCATTTGTGTAGAAATTACTACGCGTAAGTTGGTTTGTCATCTTTTCGTTTGTAACCAATAATTCTGTCAAATCTCAACCGATTTCTAAAGACGGTACGTTACTGTATTCGCAATGAAAAGGGCTTTAAAATTATGTGCCACAAGTGGGGTAGTTGCATTTGAAATTTTTAAGTTGGGGTGGCTAGGCATTAGGGGGATGAACATATCGAGTTGGCTTGACTGTCAAAAAAGCTCCCCCCAAGGACAAACATCGACGGGTCTCGGCGAATTTGGAAATATTATTCGGTTTTCCAATTATAGGGGGGTCAAATTTTCGTTGGGATACCCTTTATATCCGTCTGCTAAATTGGAAGAACGCCATCCTCCGTATCTTTTCAGTGTGAGTAAATCAGGACTGATTTCCACCATGGTTGCCGAAGAACACCTTGGTTGATGTCCGGTATATTTTCTGGGATCTTCTAGTTTTAGATATTCTGCAATAATTTTCAGAACACCACCGATGATATGGCATCCAACGTGTAGAGCATATCACCTGCATTTTGACATGCAACAAATAATTTTCTGCTGTTCATATTTATAAGTCGTAGTGCTGCATATTTACCATAAAGTGTGCAGGTTGCCATGGTAACAATAATTATTGGTTTTAAAGTAGAGGTGTGAAATTTTATTTAAAATTATACTCAAGCACGCGTTCGGGAAAATGTTTGCCATACCGTGCGGGAAAATGACACATTCCGAACTAAAATGCGTGCGATAAAGACGTTAAATACGCACGCTTGTAGAAAAACTGTTTCCGTGCGCTTATTCCGTACGCTAGCCCGAAATATCCAATGTTACATTATTACTAATACAGATGAAAATCAGGTGTTTTCGAAGAAGTATAACAAACGTTAAAAAATTACAAGCATAGATAGTTCCCTTAACCATATTGGCTTCTTCTCGTCTTTCTTAGAAGACATCAAACCCATACATCCTGCAATAAAGTGCCCTAAATTGTACAGCCGCGCCTTTAGATAAGCGATTTATCACGAATTACAGGTAGAAACAACACCGTTAATTTTTTTACTGAACGCTTTAGCGTACAAGTATTTGCCATTAGAGCCGGTGCATTACAGACATGGTGACTTCTCACGACTTCCGGTCTTCCTCTTGTTTAGATGATAATGAAAAGTTGGCGTACAAGAGAAGCATCGGGTAGTCAGGCCTGTTTGTGATCTCGGCTACTGTGATGTTGATTTTACAATTTGATAACCCTAGATGCCGTCAAGTTGTTTCAATAGTTAATTGGAAATGATTCATGTTTCCTGATATTATACTGGTTATAGTTCGTAGCCTTTTCGTGAGAATTATATTAGATGAAAGAAGCGTAACTTTTGTTAGAGATATAAAATTATTAATAGACTTACTGAAATAATATTATCTGACGATAGTGTATGTTTTTTATAGCTAATAAAAATATTTATTCTTAAGTATTTGCGTTTGTTTATGTATTGATTTTTCTTAAAGCTATATAAACACAACAGTTCTGCATAAATAATACTATTTTTACAAAGATACTCATATCGTAAATATTATGGCTTTGCGAATTGCGCATAATGTGTTTATGTTTGACTAAAATAATGTATTATAATTTCTTTAATAGCACATTTATCATTGTACCTTACTCAATCATTTATTATAGACACATAGTTTTAGTCAATTAAAAAGATGCGTATCTTTTTCGTCCGACTTATGTTTCAGTTATACAAGTTAACTTTTTAGAGCTTGTAATTGTGTATTTTTAATGAATTCTCTGTCTACTTACAGTTACTGTAAGGTGAATCAACGAATAAATACACGATTAAAATGAAAAATGTTTAAATTGAGCTTAAGGAAACCTCTTAGGATTCTTGAGATAACTTTGCAAAGTTTATCTCTTGCCAGGATATAAAGGAAACTTTAAGAGGCATTTGCTGCTTCCTCATTGATATAAGGCACTGGAGGCTACTACGGGTTTTGCACCCGTATTCCCGTTAGATCTCTATCGACATTATACTAGCGTATACCTAGAAACAACGTTATAATTTTTTTTTTAATATTTGCCATTCTTATTGATGAAATGTATATTATTACAGACTGTCCGGGAAAATGTGGAAAATCTGTGGGGTGCATATAGAACATGAGAGAATAAGATGGCAAGTTCCTATAAAATAGTGCCCGGGAAAGATATTTAGCATTTTTAGTTTACCAGGGCCGGGTTCAGCTTTACGACTTGTAAACGCCCCTGGTAAACTAAAAAAGCTAATATTTCAAGGACACTATTTTATGAGGTCCTTACTAGTGTCCATCAGAATACATTTTTATTAAGTACTTTAAAAGTTATTCAAGAAAAACCGATTTCTAGCAGCGTCCTTCAGAGACACATAGCTCCGTAGGGAGGGCCTATAAGAAAAAAATTATAGAAACTTATTTTATTTTTTTATGTTCTATTTGCACTGAGCGATTTCATACATTCTCCCGGAAACCCTGTATAGGTATGACAATAGTTTAAAATTATCAAAATAATTACCACAAATCTTTATCTATCACAGTGAATATAGTTGCAGCCTTGGTTGCAGCTTTGAGCAAAAGTTATGTTATTTTTATGAGATTTTTAGTAGATCTGGCATTGTCACACATGCCTCCACAAGAAATATGCTTTAAATTAACTCTGATTTAAATATAATCAGGTATGCAATACAACCTTAACGAAGATTGGTGTCATGAACGTTGGTGATACACTGGCATTTGTGTAATAATGTAGATATAGTAGGTTAAAGTAGTGTTGATCTATTTAAAGATTTTTCGAATTACACAGCATAGAAGAAAAATAAACTTCAATAACCACGTTGTCCTCAACCTACCTCCGAAGCACAAGCATTACATTCACTTAACAAATTGACTTTTTGCCAGCCTAATTAAATTGCCAGCTAAATTAAACTTCAGATATGAGATTCTTGTTTACTAGCAAATAAGTATAGTTTGAAAATGAGTTCCTGACTCACTGTTTTGAGGCAGAAGTTTGTTTATTAAATTTGTGACGAACCACGTAAACAAAGATATATAGATAACTTTAAAATATACTCGGATAGTAAACATTTAACTTTGATAATCTATTGCATATTATGATCATTCCAAATGAAGAGTTTACAGGCAAATGCATTCATTTCTATTAATAGCATTTTATTGTAATATTTATATGTTTATCACCAGAAACGCCCTATAGGTATTAGGGGTCTATGACAACACCAGAAATGACTTTATATATTTGTATTACATTTGATTACATAGGGTGTGTTTATACACATTTGAATAACATACATTACTATTAGATATAGGTATTACAAGATAACATTTTGGTATTATGTCAGAAAATAAACAAATTCGAATAAATGTTTGGATTTGAAACACATTTAAATAGACATAAACCTGGTGCAAAGAGAGCCCTCCTAAGTAAGTGTGTAAGCATTTATTAATGCTAAAGATCTTATAGAATGACATAAGATAAGTCAAAAAAAACATGAGACATTCTGCATAGAAATTGTCAGAATAAAACAAAAAAAGCAATAAAAATACAAAAAGACAAAAATAAAATGTAATTTACAATTCACTTTACAAATCATCTTTAGAGAGCTTTGGACAAATTTCTTTTTACAAATAATGAAATTTGAAAAATATGAAGATTAGAATAAAAATTAAAATATTTTCTTTTATTAATGTTGCTTCACAGAATTCGATATTTTAGTTCAAAAGTAAAACGAATAGCTCTTTTTTGAAGAATTAAAACTCTATTCGCAAGAAAAGAGTTTCTCCAAAGTACTAGGCCATATCTAATGCAATTTTCAAAACTTGAAAAATAAAAAGTTTTAAGTGTATTAGTGACAGATATCTAACGTAAACAGCTAGAGGTACATTTACCACAAACTTGATCTGTATGAACTTGACAATATAATTCATGATCAATAAATACTCCCAACAGCTTACATTCAGTTACCTGTTTAACATATTGATTTTCAACGAGATTTTTAATTTTTAAAAGTAGGACTAGCCGTTCAACTGTATACAATTGCATAAAAAAGTTTTGTCAGTATTTATAACTAAATCATTATTTTTAAAATAGTTTTAAATAGATAATATATTATAGTTCAATGAACTTATGGTATCATTCAAGCTTTCAGCACTTGATACATCTGTAATATCATCAGCGATATCACAGCGAAATATAGTTATTGTTTTCCTATACCATTAATATACGACAAAAACTGCAATGGGCCCAAGATGCTCCCTTGAGGGTCTCCTATATTAGTTTCAAGTTGATCAGATTTTTCATCATAAAAATTTAAGTACCTACTGTTTTCTTGTTCCAAGATATGATCTTAGTAAATCATTACATTTAAGTCATCACCCAAGTCGGTGATGGATTCTATTGGGGGAAATAAGTTAAAACAATATCAAAATGAAATATTTAGTTGTCCAATGTTAAATGATTAATATAACTTTGAAAATTACATAATTGAATAGATAAAATTGTCTTAAATTTATTATTAATGGTAGTAGTGGGCAAAAATTCGTCAAAACTGTTCGAAGGAAAAAACTCTATGAAGTGACTAAAACTATACGGTTGTTAAAGATTTAATCACGGTTACTTTTTACAACAAGAGATATGAACGTGCAATTATATATTTAATTGAAAACAAATTAAGGAGTATAACATCCAAGGTCTAGTACAAATCGTGATACAAATTGATGGAGATAATGCTCTTAGTGATGTCTAAATTGTATAATAAAAAAATAAATTTATGCAGGAATTTATTTTAGGAATAAACATTTTTTTTTGTAAAATCCTTATAGTTTCCTAGAAAATAACTTTTACATCGCTGGGCAATTTACGGTTACAATGAGTGCAAGTGTAGTGCAACACGGATGTGACACGGGAACAGCATGAAACCGAATCGTGGAAGTGATGGAGTTCCAGGGTGTTCATGACGTATTGCAGTAGTGTGGCGTATCATACACGAGGCTCAATTATACACATACCATGTACAGCGTGTCCAAGCATTAATACCATGGGATTGGACGAGGAGGACCGGTACTATTGCTGCGATCTCCTGACTTTGAACTTCTTTTTGTGGGGATATTTAAAAAATGATGTGTATCGCACCGAAATGGACACTACCGATGATTTACGCAAACGTATCATAGCTGCTGCCCAATAATTTACGAGGTCAAAGCCGACAAGAAGCAGAAACATTTTTATTAGTTTGTAGAAACAGGTATGTCAAACAATTTTATTAATTAAAACCACAAATTAATTCTATTAATAATTAATAACAATAACGACAAAATCATTCGAATTTGCTGTATAATAGGTACAGGTGTTATAAAATATTTTACAAAATTGTATCTGTAAGTTCATATAAAAATTTTTTTTTGCGATAAGTTCTGAATCACCCTGTATAAAGACATTGAACATGACTATTGGGATTCACTGGAAACGTTGAAAATGACATTTTTAATAGAGTTTAGTAAGAAATACCAAAATTGTAAAAGAACTATACAACAAAATAATTTTAGGTTACTAATTTGGCTCAACAGGATGTGAAATATTTGAATTTGGTATTGCTGTGTCTGGAACAAGCAAGTTTCTTACTACGAGAGAAAATTTTGAAAAAAGTACATACATGTATTCATAAATTGTAAGTATTTTAAGAGATAATTAGCCAATCGCTGTACAAAAGCTTTAGCTTCACATTGAAAGCACGATTTGTCTGCGTTGAAAAAATATATGAAAGCCATAAATTGTAATGGAACATCTTTGGTGGTCTCCATTTAAGACATTAGTGGGACTGAGGACGACTTGCTATATAAAATAATAAAAAATATTAATGAAGTAATACATTTTGCTAATAAAATAGATTTATATATAAGTATAATGCTTTAGTTAATATTTGCAATTATATATTTGTGGCATTGCTTTTGTGCCTGCCGCTAAAATATAAAAGATATTAATAAATACCCTCTTGAGTCTAATGGATCACATCAAGTTTTGAAAACAAAAGTAGAAGCATTTCCGAAACGTTAACTCAATGAATAATTTAGTGTTAGTGATATTTATGGTTTAGGCAAAACAAAGCAAGGGGTTATTTGTTATTTTTTTTATATTTTAGTGGGAGGTGTAAATTTAGTTAGAATTTTCAATTTTTTGTATAGCATCTTTCTATAAATTGTACCCACGTTATGCCCCTGGGCCTTTATAAGCAAAATTGGGTTAACGGTAACTACCTGACAAACCGTGACAATTTCTCTGGTGTCATTGTTCTGAACCCGCACTTGCCTTTTATGAAAAGTGAAACTACTATGGTCTGTATACAAATAATATTTATTCATAACGAGAAACCAGATAATTTAACTATACGGTAAGTCACGGTGAATCGCTACAATGCAAGAGAAACTTTTATTTCATATGAATCATAAGTAGACCACATTGTTAAAGTTAGCGACAACATTTCTACAGAGCTGTAAATTTCTATAAAATTCTATAAATAAAATTTTCAGCTTTATTTTAGAAATCAAAAGAACAGTCGCATCTGTATAAGCAAATGAATGAGAAATACTTGGGACATTTCAGTAGTTAATAATAATAATAATTTTATTGTCCATTAGATCATTACAATGACATATTAAAATAAGTGGTAAAAATGGCAAGAAATAGAAAGTATCTGTAGGTAGACATATACAAATAAAAATAACAAAAAAAGTAATAAAAACAAAATACAACATGTAAAATTAAATTAACACAAAAGGCAAATATTCATGTATGAAATAGAAGCAGTGTTCATCTAGTAGAGTTTCTGGGTCATGCATATACATTTTTAAATTAGCTATTAACTTTATTCTATCAAGCACCTTGTTGTACAATAATATACCCATGTATTGTGGGCTCTTTTGAAAGAATGTCAAACTATGTATAGGCACAATCAAGTCATGACGATCATTATGATAAAAATTGTTCATTCTAAAATTACTAATATTAATTTTACATACGATAATAATTTAACAAGAAGTAAAAAAGAGTTAGCAGAAACCTACAAGAGATTGGTAACATCAGCAGAAAGAATGGGACTAGTAATTAACCAAACTAAAACGAAATACATGGTATGGTCTGACAGGGAATTTGTACGAAATGAAACACTAAGAATAACAACAGATGAAGGAAAAGTATATACATTTGAAGAAGTTGAAAATTTACATACTTAGGAACGACATTTACTAGGAAACCGAGTTTTGAAGAAGAGTTGATGAACAGATTAATGGCAGGAAATCGATGCGTTGGGGCTCTTAATAATATTTTAAGGAATAAAGGTATATCAAGGGGTCTCAAGCTCAGAATATACAAAACGGTTATAAGGCCCGTACTGATTTTTGGATGTGAAATATGGACATTGACAATGGCAGAACAAAATAGGTTAAGGATATGGGAAAGGAAAATTTTGAGGAAGATATTTGGAGGAAAAAAGGTGGATGATATATGGGAGAGAAGAACAAATAGTGAGTTAGCATCCCTATTTAATGAGCCTGATATTATAGGAGTAATAAAGGCCCAAAGACTTAGATGGATGGGTCATATAATGAGAATGCCGAGACATAGAACTCCATATAAAATTATAGAAAGCGGTATTGGAGGGAGAAAAAGACGTGGAAGACCGAGAATAAGATGGAAAGAGGACGTGGAAAAGGACATAGAAAGAATAAATATCACTCAATGGAAGCAGAGATCTACTAATAAGAAGGAATGGAGAAGAATTGTGAATCCAGACATGGGCCTACTAGGCCTGCAGAGCTGATGTATATATATAATAATTCTAAGATATAAATACATGGAAGCGGCATTAACTTTAAATCTTTAAAGTTCTACTATGACTCCCTTGCATCTAGTAACAAAATATTTCTAATAGCCCTTTTTCATTATAAAACATCTGCCTGCATGATCCCAAAAACTATCACATACTAAATCATTGAAAAACAATGGGCATACTACTAATATAAAAGCACCGACCTATTCACAATATTTGTAAGTCTTTAACAAACAAAATAAACAAATGCAAGTTTTTTACCGAGGGCATCTCAACTCAAATTAATGTTTAAATACAGATCCAAAAATTTGGTTTCCTGAACCTGTTTTATGGAGTTTAAGTATATGACTAAAATTTGTACTGCTTACTCTAGGAGTGAAATTCATAATAACAGTTTTATCTTTGTTCACAATGGGGTGATTGCTCCTGAACCAATTACAAATACCATTTAAATTTCATTGAGCTGTATTTCTTAAACTAATGATTTTCAAACACCAGGTATGAGGTATCACCTTCAAATAGTACAAGATTTCCCTTGTTAACACCACATATTAAATTATTAGGAAATATTATAAATAATAAGGGGCCCAATACTGATCCTTGTGGGACTCCACATGTAATAATTTCAGATTTTGAACAGATGTTATTAATTTGTGTAAGCTGATGTCTCTGAGACAGATATGAATTAAGCCAGTCACCAAGTTTATCTCTAAATATATATTTATATAACTTTGAAGCAATATAATGTAGTTAACAAGATCAAATGATTTACTAAGATCCATAGAGATTCCCATACATTAATTATTATTAGTAATATTAAAATATAATCATTTAATAAACTCATAACTGCTGATTCAGTGGACCTATGAGCCCTAAAAACGTGGTGACTACTGTGAAACAGATTGATTCCAAAATTCTTGAAATTGTGGACAACATCGAAATAAGTCTATAGTTATCCACCAAACAACGATTTTCTTTCCTGTAAATCAGTACAAGTTTAGCTGTCTTTAGAATACTGGAAACAATACCTTGCTACAATGAAAAATTAACTAAATATAGCAAAGGCTTAACAACAACTTAAATCACATAACATATTACAGCTGATATCATCCACACCACAACAATTAGTGTTTTTGTGTTCTGATATACTATTATAGATCTCATTATCATTAACATACATTTTATGGCAGATATATCAATATCATTATTATGTTATATGTTTAAAGTTTAGTAGCTATATTAACAAAATATTTATTAAAAAAATTAGCCAGCAGCTGGGAATCACTAATTTTATTGTCTTGAAATATTATTTCATGTATATTTGTCATTTGTTATTTGTTTTTTATACTTTGGATTTTAATATTGTAGAGCAACTTCATATTTTCGGAAGATGCACAAATATCTTTCGTTACCCAAGAAGATTTAGAACTAGTCTTTTTTCTAATAATAGTTAAAGGAAAACTCACATCAATGTAATATAGTATTATTTCAGAAAAAGTTTTAAAGGCAGTGCTAACAGTCCGCGAAAGAAAAACGTAATTCCACTGAAAATATGAGTTACTATGTGTTAAATATGTCAAACAATTTGTGCTTAAAAATATTATTAGACAAAAAAGTCAATACTGAGGTATCCACATAATATCACGACATTACAATACTTTTTAATACAACATCTAACTGTTCAAAAAAGATGCCCCATCAGGTGATCTATATAATGAAATTATTTTCAAATTATTCAAAATATTATTCACATCAATTTGGACTTAATTCAACTTCAAAGTGTTTCTCTATAGTCAGATTTTGTAGGGATGGTATATCCCTTATACTACTTAGAATAGATAACAGCAAATCAATACACCGCCATTAATTTTGACAAATCTACGGAAAACTGTTACAACTTTATACTCTTGAAAATTTACAAATTCAATTTCAAGATCCTTACACCAATGTTCAGTTAGCATCATTTTCGATTTAACAGTAGATTGAGAGGAGAGAAAATAATGTCTACAAATTAGATTTCTACGTATGGCAGATTTCTATTAAACGAGCATGAAGGGAAAACATTTCAAACACACCTACTTTTATTGTAGAGACTAGGATGTTGGAACCTGCACATGAAATTTTAAATCAACATTAGCAGGTAAGCCAATTAACAGAGACAATGTAGCGATGACCCTGTTTGCAGAGGAAAGCGTGATTCATCTATAAAAGTCGAATAGGATCTGTCGGAAATAGGAGAGAATTGTTCAACAATTAAAAAACATTAACAGAAAACACAACTCATATATCATGTACCCATTTAGTGAATATTTTTATTGATCAGGATTTCTCTATTGTCAGTGACGGATTAGTCACTTCTTTCGGATATCGATGACTATTTTAAGGGTGCTCTTAAAGTTACATAAAAATACAATGTTTCCCTAGATAAGATAGTGTTTAATACCATTAACCTGGTTACAAAAGAGATATGACTGTCAAAATCTAAAATCAATTAGAAATTTTATTTGAATTTAGTAATAACCTTTCATAAAGACAAAGTTTCCAAGTCAATATGATAATTCTTATAACTTTTACATGAATTTATTGGTAAATAAATTTAACAAGTTGCCTTTCAATTTATTTCAAGAAGTATAAAAGGCGTTTTTAAACTCACCAATTTATTTTTTAATTTTTAATTTATTTTAAGAAGTCCGAAACAGAAATTGGCTACAATTTATTGATTTCAATTGATTTTTTGAAACTAGTTTCAAAATAACTTTCATAATAATAATTTTCCAAAAAGCATACATTTATATAAACCCTGTTCCTCAAAATAATCGATAACAACATTGTAAAATTGGAACTAAGAAGGTGCAAAGTAACTGTTTACGTTCAAATAGAATCAGGCGATGAGAGATACGAGGTAGGCAAAGTTGGAAGATGTAAGAGAAGTCATAGAGTTAGAGTACGCTTAGAAGAACGTGACCTGTAAAAGTGGTAAAAATTGCATCTAGGGGCCTCTTAATTCTGAATCAATATCTTGTACTTTGTATTTTTGAATCTTTTATTACACTTTCTATAGGCAGACTATTTCCCATATAATATGTAACCCAAATAAAACGGCACAAAATAAATACTGCTCCTAGCATACACTCTGAACTTTTCTATCACATCAAAGACGATAAACACAACTAATAAACAGATAAAAATAATGGTTACCAAACAATAAACGTTCTTTTTCCCACAGATTAGTGTTTCACACAATTTGTTATGGGATGATTATTGTACGGTACGATTAAATGCCTTTGGTTCACATATCCTCAAGAAAAGGTCAAGAAAGATTACGAAAGATCGCTTAATAAAAACTTTATACAGAAAACATTAGATGTTAAATAAGCGTTGAAGTTAATCAGCTATCAATATTTATTTATTTTTTTCAACTTAAATAAATCTACTACTTGCGCACGAAGAAAGTCAAACAGAAACTAATTTAGAGACTATTTTTACGTAGAAAGTACAAAAATGTTTGGGTTTATATTAAACATTTGGTTTAAGTTTAGTGGAAGACTAACTCTCATCGCATTTAGAGCTAGATAGGATAATAATTTCATACTTATACTTCTTTAAGAAAATTGAAATTAAAACAAATATTTATATCGTTAATGGTATTAGAAAGCACTTATTTGTGAGACATTATAAGATTGTTCACGTTCAGCGTTTATAAGTAACTGATAATAATTGTGAAAATGTGGGATTAGAATAGCAAATTAATGTGTGTCTTACAAACTTTTTTTAAAAGTAATTTTTTTGAGGAGAATTTAAATAGTAAAAGTAAATAAACAAAACATCAACAATTTATTTTTGTTTTACGTGTTTTATTTTTCGAGATTTCTTTACCTAAGGACACCACAAATTTGATCATTTTATGGCGATAAATACGTCGACCTTAATGCTATGAAACGCCACTGACCTTTTAATATTTAATTTTACTTGTGATGTGACTCGTATTAAATTGTTCACAGTAATACCAAACAAAACATAAAAATAATTGAAATAATGGATCTAAATATAACTAAGTGATTTAAATATTACAAAAATAATTTTTTACTTAATTTCTTTAAGGTTTTTTGGTGAGTTTTGTAAGCTTCTGAGAATACAATTCGTTTTATATCTGAGTCAGCCAATCAAGGTTGTAAAGGTATAGTTTTTTGGTACTTAAGTACCTATATATTTTGTTTTATAGGATCACTAAAGCTAAGAGTTATATTAACATATATTAATTATTCATGAGTGTATTTAACAAAAATTTGTTTATGTAAGACATTACAAATCACCTCTCTAATTACGGGTTTATTCGAGTTTTTCCCCGCGTAAGCATTTCACAGCAATTAGCCGCTGAATCGCACAATTAGAGGATGCCAATTACAAATCATTCAGACTAATTTCCTAAGGCGTACCTGCAACATCCGCAAGCGTCGTACCAAAGACAACGGAGAATACAACAAGAAAATACATTTCACAACACCCGCTTCGTCACTAACCACAAGAATCAGTCAGTCAAACAAAAAATCCGCGAAGAACTAAGTTCTCCGGCAAAACATTATCGGATCGGCTACTAGATCAATTAATAAATCCCGCAAAAACAACAGACAGATCAGTCGTGCAACAGGAGCTGGCGGTAGCTTCAGCTGATCGCAGTGGTCTGTCGTCACTCGATGCGCTTTTGTAGCAGCAGCGGACTGGTTGCTAGATCGCGAGGCGCGTGGATTTTAATGGAGAACCGCTGAGTGGACTGGTGGAGCAGATCGCGGAGTGCAAGACAGTCGACAGCCGAGCAGCAACCACTTCTTGACTTCTTGCAGAAGCAGAGGAGGGGTCGATGATCCGCGCGTCTTCCCGCAGTGGCGCGGGGTCACCTGGGGGTGTGATCACCCTTCTAATTGCAATATTTTATCAAATAGTATGTCAGTCATTCAAAACTCTGATCCACTGATAAAAATTGTTGGTTATTTATTGCCTAGGTCAATATTGAGAAATAACACTGTAGAATGTAACATCTGTAATGAAAAATTACTACTTATGAATATGCATTTTTCATGCTAAAATCGTATAAAATGTAATTTCACAACGTTATTGTCTATTTGTAGACATAATTATGTAATTTTACATGAAAGATGTAAATGTATGGCATACACAAGAAGATATTTTTATATTTATCTACAATCATATTTATTAGTGTGGGTGCTTCTTAAGAATAGGCCGTCATTTCAGGACACTTTTTCTTATGGTATTTAAAGAAAAAGTTCCTATAAATATTGTCCGAAAACGCTTACATACGGATTCATCAACAAGGCGTAACGTTAGTCAGACTAGCGGAGGTTACGCGAAAAATTTACGCATCTGTTGCACTAATTTAAATAAAAAGCATACTCCTATTCACTACTATGTATAATACTTACTTTATGATATGTTAACTAATCCGTAGTACTGAAAAGTACAGTTTTTGAATATAAATACTAAATATACAATGGGAAACGCAAGGAACTAGAGGCCGAAGTTACGCGATTTTTAGACAGGTACAATACTGGGTCTAACTTTTGGCGCAAATATGGACGTAAATAAACAGCCTACCTAGCAACGCATGCTTCGCTACCTAGCAACGCATGTTTCGTGAATGAGCGCAAAGCTGGTTAGGCCAACTAACGCGCTTTACACGGGCGTAAACTCGTTAGTCGGACTAGCGCTACGCCCGTTTCATGAATCCGGCTGTAAGATTCTTAAAAATTAAAAAGAAAAGATATATTAATATTTGAAATAAATTTGGAACAGTCAATATTAGGTTCTCATCAGAAGTTGGCCATTTTCAACATCTACTTTGATATTTTGTCGAGACTGATTATTTCTATGATTGTTGTTTGTAGTTGTCGGTCATGAACGAAATAAATGCTTTTTGGTTCCAAAAATAGGTTAGTATTAGGTAAAAAATTCAGGAGACTTTTATTGTTGTAAAATGTTAGGCGAATGCGATAATAAAATTTGTTTATAAAATCTATTGGCGTTGTACATTTTGTAACGAAAACGTCAACAGTCACATCTAATTATAAAAATTGAATTTATGCAAAAATGCAGCTCTTTACCAACGTACAATAACTGCCAAATTTTAAGAAATTAACATTGTCCTAAATTTATTTCAAATACCTACTAATATTTACGTATTTTAAAATTTTCAACGTCCTGTATCTCTAAATGTAAGCGTAAGCGACCACTTGTATACAGGAACTTTTTTACGGGCCGTACTTGGGACACAGCCTGTATATTCTTCGCATTCGTTTGTTGACGTTTATCCATCATCTAGATATAATCAAGAATTGAAAACTACTTTTTTGACTCGTTCACAGTAATAAAAAGAAAAGTAGGTATGAAATCTAAAGATGTGGAATAAAAGTTGTTGTTGAGTATTATTGTGAAATATTTTCTTCATGCCAAAAGAAAATAGTGTAAAATGAATATCATCTACTAATACAAGGAAATATAGAAAAAAATGTATGATTTGAAATTTCTTTCCAGCAAATAGTTGAATTTATTTAAACATAATATTCACGGGAAATAGATCTTTTTTTGTGTAATGATCACTTTTTTGCCAAAAATAAACTGATGTATTTGATAAGAAAATTTAATATTTTTGTCGATTATTTGTTTAAATGAAACAAATAGTTATTCCATTTGAACGTCTTATATGAAAACTTAATTTTAAAAAATGAATATAAAAATAAATACATATTTTTTTAATTTCATTAAAAAATTTCTTCAAATCTGTAGGTATCAAAATAACATTTTGAAATAAAAAATGTTTTTGGTTGAAATGAATGTCCATCTCGAATCACATAATGTAATATGTTTGATGAGAGCTAATAAACCCGAAACCGGTATATGTTGACTATTTGCCACATATTTTTCAGGTGTAATTTTATGCTGATCGGGGCATTAGTCCGCAGTTGTTTCCTGAAATTCCAAAGCAATAAGTTTTTGACCTAAATAAACAGTTGTTAAATTGGAGAAAAATCTTTGAAATATACAAATATTGTTTTATCACAGAACGTAATTAAATCAACACCAGAAGTGTATCATTGAAAAGCAAATAATGTTTAATGGAAAGAAATGCTTTCTTTACACAAAATAACTATTTTTGCTTTTTCAAAACAGTGATTTGGTATCAAGAAATAAATATTCATTTGGCCCTATACAGACAAATAATTTAATTCCATGAAACAAAAATTTTTATAGACACCAATTTTTTTTTTCGGTGTAGTAGGTTGCAAAATTAGAACTTGGCCAGAAAGAAATTCTACTACGAGAACCATATAATATAAAGTATTTAAAACTACCGTTTGATACTCTTTTGAGTATATAATCGCAATTTTAAAGACACTCATTTTTAAAGTATAAATAATTTATAAAATTTTCCCTGGCGAATTCGCCATTTCATAAAATTATTTTTCTACGTTCATGCAAAAAAAACTTTATTGAACTATATTCAGTGGAAAAAGTGGTTCTTTATTGCACTAGTGCAATAAAATGTTTATTGCATTAATCTGTCATTATACTACAGCGTTCTGTCATCATGACAATCATAAACGTTCAAATCAACGTCACATTTTCCTAGACTTAGTGTCATGTAAATAACATTTTTTGGTTTTTGCATGAACGTAGAAAAAATATTGTATGCAACTTGTACAAAAAGTACAGAAAGTAAATACATACTTTTTGTACTTGTTGCATAAATAACTATTTTCTTTAACATTGCTCAGTTATTGATTGATTTTATTGTATTGATTTAGTAAATCTGGTTTGATTTTGACATTTGGGATCATCCACAAACCCACTGTATTAAATTCAGTTAACATTCATACATTATACTGAAGTATATACCTAAGTAAAATTATATTAAAAAACATACAGAGGGTAGACCTAGACAGATAGAAAGAGAGATAAACACATTAAAAATATATTTAATATAAATTTGTTTCTCATCTCATTCCATTTGTCTCTTATTTTTCGCCGTTACGTTATTTACTTTCTTTTATAACTGGCTTATTTCCTGTAATTAATTATAAACACATATGTTTGAAAACGCGCGTATACATTCTAGATCCACACTTCAGAGACCAGGGTGGCCTCTGAACCTATTTACACACAATATGAGTGATAGTGTTCGAAGGACTAGCTTTGTTTGTAAATATAGGAATACCTGGTCTGAAAACTATATTGTAACAAGGTTCATAATATAGTATATTTATGTACACTTACTTCTTTAATTTAAATCGAATTGAACCTCTATTAAAAACAAGGAGCTCTTACCGATCAACGACAATGTTTGACGACTGAGCGGAGTGAAGTCACCAATGTCGTGGAGGCAATGGAGAATGAAAATTATGCGGGTTTTATGTTATGCGACTTAAGCAAAGCATTAGTCATGAGATACTACTTGACAAGCTGACATATTATTATGGCTTTGATGATCAGGGTGTAAAACTGATTAAGTCATATCTTAATAATAGACGACAATATACATCAGCGAATGGCATTGATTCAGACTGGAGAAACATCAAAATTGGGATACCGCAGGGGTCCGTCCTGGGACCTGTACTCTTTCTAATTTATGTAAATGAGTTGGGGGATGCAGTTCCTGGAATGGCGACAGTTCGCTTTGCTGACAATACAACATTAATATTGCTGAATCATGATATCTTAAGCTTAAAAAAAGAAATGCAAGAAACACATAATACAATCTCTAATTGGTTTCTAATGAATAACTTACACTTAAACAACTCATGTTGATTATTTGGCCAACAAACTCAATAAGAACATCTCTGTAATCAGATCGCTGGCTAATCAAGTTGCCAAGGACGTCTTATTAACAACATATTATGCACTTTTTAATTCGATTGTAAATTATGGTCTGTTGTGCTGGGGTCACTCGTCTCGCGCGGATAGGATTTTTGGACTGCAACGTAAGGTAATTAGAATTATATTGAATTTAGGATTTAGAGATGATGTTAAGCCAGAATTTAAAAAGTTAGAAATTATGACTGTTCCTTGTATGTACATCTTCCAGTGTCTAATATATGTAAAACTAAATATTAATCTGTATAGCACAAACGAAGCGTTACATGCTTATGAAACTAGAAATGCTAATCACATAAAACCAAATTTTCATAGATTAAATTCTAGCCTTAATGGTAAAAACTATTATGGTCCTATATTTTTTAATTTAGTGCCGACAAGGGTGAAATAATTGGGTACTAATATGTTTCTAAAAGAAATTAATGTTTTTTAATAATGCGTTTTATTCTATTAATGAGTTTTTAACATGTGATAATATAGAAGATTACTTCCAGGTATAGGTAACGTGTAATAGCTGTATGTATAAGGTTTTTATATATGATGTATGTAAAACAATGTATGTTGTTGCAGCGAGAATAAAGTTATATTCTATTCTATTCAATACTGGACGAGATTGGTAAACTCTTTACTCTTCGAGATGCTTATACTATTTTTTTGTACGACCATTATATGAGGTGTTAACTAACAAAATATCTCGAAAATACTAAAATTATTTTTATCTCGTGTCTCGCATGTCCACCAAACTGAGTAGGTTTTGTCGTTACCATGGATACGCTAGTAAATTTATTATATATTTGTTAAACGAGTGAGTATGAGCGTGAGTGAAGAAACCGAAATTAATTCAGATATTGAAGAGGCTTGGGGTATAGGATGTTCTTCAGTGATTCCTGAAAAATCTAAAGAACCTTACGAAAAGACGTATAATAGTTTCAAAAAGTGGTTTAAAGGCAATTATGGAAATAGCATAAATGAAAAATTCTTGTTGGTATATTTTATACAAAGAAACTAATAATTAATATCACCTGGCAGGCTTTTCTTAAGAGAAATAATAATGGACATAGGCTAAAAAAGCCAGTGTTCTTACCAAATAAGAAATGACATTTTTAATAGAAGCACCAGACAAAATATTTCTGATTCATAAGGTACCTACGTTAATATTAATTTTTAATAGTAAAAACTTAAATCAGATTTCTATACATTTGTAGGTTGCGTTTAGTATTCTTTCTCAACAAATAATATAATTTACTTACCGTTCACCCCTATCAAAACCAGAAGAGTAAGTAATTACTGTTCTAAAAAATGTATGATAAACAATCGAAAATAGAATGGTCGTACCAAAATGGTTAGAAAAATGCGTTGAATGTCTGAATTTTCGACGGTGCAATTGCTGAATAGACTGTACCGCTTGATCTCTGGGTCAATGTCTCCATACTGCACCACTGTCTTCCCACTTGCTCAACAAAAGCACCTCTGTTTGTGTTCA
The DNA here is from genome assembly GCA_025584915.1 of Monochamus saltuarius. Classification (NCBI taxonomy): domain Eukaryota; kingdom Metazoa; phylum Arthropoda; class Insecta; order Coleoptera; family Cerambycidae; genus Monochamus; species Monochamus saltuarius. The sequence continues at coordinate 18,495,603 of CM046723.1, read as the reverse complement.
ACGCACGTACTTGTGCCGCATTCGATTTGGATAATATGGGTAAGAAAAAACGAATCAACCAAGAGAACAAGTAAATCACCGATTTGGTCTCAGACTGCAGACTGCCCAAGAAAAACGTAAATCTGTTTTTATTTATGTTTAGAAAACTTCAAAACACATAAAACAATATTTATATAACGTACACGATGCCTGTATAATTTTTCTATATAATAAAAGTAATTATATACAAAGCTTATGAAGTAACAGGAAAGCAACATGTAAAAATAAGGTCAGAATAGTTTCTATTCAAAGTTCTGAACAATGCTTCAGTCTATATAAAACTACATGATTTTTTCATAAAACACAAACGTGGTACCGTTTTGAATATCGGTTATTGACCATTGATTGCACGCATATCGACCATATTTATCTTAACTACATAATAGAGGACGTAACAGAACATTTCAGATCCTGTAGTCATTCAAGCAACTTTCAGCAAGTAATTATTATTATTACGACCCACAATCGTGTTAGTTTATAATTCGACAGGATATACACCGGCCCGTTGCCTAGAAGCGAAGCAACTGTACTTTACTTTGAAATACATTTAAAAAAATGACACGGCACCAGTAAGTCAGACAAGTCACAAGCCTCTAAAACACATCGAAAAAAAATCTAATAAATTTCCAAATTGTATCAAATTTTGTTCTTAGATTTGCTAATTAGAAATATAACTACACCAAAAAAGAGCTATACTAATATCAAAATTAATATAATTTTATAATAATAATTTGCTTTCTAATTTTAATTTTTGTATTGGTTTTTATTTTTTTTTGTGATGTAGCAGTTATTTGTATACAAAGTTGGTACTTACCAGTTATTCTTGCTCCTTTCTCACGTGTAAATGATATTTATAGAGTTGTAAATACAGCCACAACTAAATCAAGGTAAGTATAGACTTAAATTTTTATTATGTGTACTTTTACTTAAAACAATTACCCATTAGGTGAAAGGTCCATGTGTTGATGCAACCCATACCAGTCTCTAAATTTTTCTCCACTTGATTTGGTCACCTGGTATATTATGAAGCTAGAGCTCTTTTTCTCAGAGACGATTCACTTGGCTATTATTTATTTATGAAATTAAACAAATAAAATGGATGATGTTAAGTGTTGGAATAACTGTATGGCAGTGATAAATTTCCACAATATCTGCAAAGGTACAAAAGAATTATTCTTAGTAAAAACTTAACTTAATTGTTTCTTTTGATTAACCATTTCAAATCTAACTTATGCTACTACAAAATAATGAAGGGATTTGGGCTATTACATTCCCTGTATATATTCTAAATTATCCCTACTCGTTGAAATTGTCTTTATACTTCTAATACGTGCTTTCTTGAACGTTAAGGGCGCCGTATTCCTGAAATAGTGTTTTCTACAAATATAAATAATTTTAGACATTTAAGAACTGAATAATATAGAGTTTAGCAAATAACTAGGATGTTATTTCATGCCACCTGCAAATATTCAAAGGTACCGAAGTAAAATCAATATTTAACATCAGAAAGCGATCTATCCAATGAATTTTTAGGTACTGAAATCTTTTAAAATACGTATTTTTTTAAATACAACTATAGATGTAAACATTGTTATAACATAAACTTACATAGTTCTGCATATAAGATTGTTCACTTTTGTTTATAAGTATGTGAAAATAATTGTTAAAATGTGGGGTTAGAATAGCGAAATTATGTGTGTCATATAAATGCATTTTAAAAGTTATTACATTATTTGAGGAAAGTTTAAATAGTAAAAGTGGATAAACAAAACATCAATAATTCTATTTTTGATATTACTTTTGCTCTACGACTTTTATTTTTCGAGATTTCAGTACCTAAAAAAACACCACAAATTTGATTATTTTACGGCGAGAGATACGGGCACCTTAAGTATTTTTATAAATTGTTAAAGTTTGGAATTGACTTGCACTGTCTTCAATTTACAGAAAAGGACTTCTATATAGGTAATTGAGATTTGGACAACATAATATACAGAAAAAATAAACATTTTACGATATTTGTCATCAGCTCTAATTTTACTGCTTTTGATTTTGTAGAGGATTTAAGGTGCGATTAGACCTATTTTAATTTCTGTATCAAGTTTGCCATGATGTGCTAACATCCATTTCCTGATCAAATTTGATTATACCGCTGATAGTAAAACATTTGTCATAATAATAATATCTCTACTCCTCATTCTAATCACGAGGATTAGCCCAGAAGTCGAAGACTTGTGCGGAAGAGGGGGCGGCAGGCCGCATTTGCGCCAAGGAACGACTTACGTTGGTAGGCCCTAACTACCATTCAGTGCAGGAATGAGGGAAACCTAGAAAACCTCATTAATTAGGGGTTAGTCAAACGTCAACCGGTATCAATCTCTCACATTGGCCCAAGCCAACATTCTTCCACCCTACCATACCCGCAGAGAGGGTGCCAATCCTCTCCACGAATATAGCTTATATACGGTCTACCGGCTGCGGGGGTCGAACCCACAGCGATCTAGTCACCTCGATTCAAGTACTGACGCCTTAAACCGCGCGACCACTGACCGATCCAACTCGTAAACAGTATTATTTAAGTACTGGGTATCTAAATAACGTTGAACCATTGAATTATACCTGAAATGCTTATAGTAAGCAGCCGCAGTTAGTCGTCAGCGCTGCCACCAGACATATGTACTGGTTTCGAACTGATTAGCTCTTATTGTATACAAGAGAGGCCAGTAACTCGCAACCTTAGTTATTCACATTCTGTCATAATCGTAGCAGGTGTGCCCCAACCTATATCGCCAAGGGCGATTGCCATATTTGTAAAAGAGGAATTTTAACAAGTAACTACTCTGTGGATTAATGTTCTGACCAGCAAATAGCCACTGTTAGACGTAAGCGGTGCCATCAGGCATATATCGGTTTCGAGCTTGACAACTCTCATCAGTATGTCACAGGTGAGGCCAGCGACGAGCAATCCTGGCTATTCACGTTCTGTTATAAACGACAGAAGCTATAAGTACGCAAGACGTAGCGATATACTATTGAATTGAGATAATTAAAAAAAAACACCATAAATTTATAAGTTCAGAGATTAAAGTCTGAATTCAGGGTTTAATGTTATTACTATTCTATAATTAATAATATTTTATTCTTATTTTAATAAAATATTATTCTTTAAGCAAATCTTAAATTTAGTATCATTTTAGATAGAAAAGTGTTAAATTAAGTATAACAATGCTTGGATATCATGAATATATTTACATATTAATTTATATCAGATGTACTTTATTACTGAATTAATTACATACACTTAAAATTTTAAGTATATTATTATGCTCAACTACAGATTAAATTTTTTTCCGTGTAGATTTGCCAAAAACAACTTTAGTCAAGTTTACATGTACACATATGTTGTACTATTAACATTCCTCTTGCCAAATAAATATTAAAAATTTTAGGCGTCATAAAATGTAGTCTTTGAAATATCCCATTTCTATAAAGACGCCTACCATATGATGGTACTGTAAAATTTCTATTAACCCAGATCAAGTTGCTAAAAATTGCACACCCTGTGGGCGGTTTAGTGCAGTGGGTATCAATTTCATTAACATACAATCCACATCAACATCAACTAATGACGCAGGACGTGAACTTGTTTTTTTTAAATGGCTTTGGGAAAGTAGGTCTTTTGATAAGCTAGTAATCAGGATGGTAAGATATTGCTTTACAGTTTAAATTCAATTTCACAGAGAAAACTAGTCAGAGTCAAGTCAAAGAAATTTTGATTCCATTAATCAAATTATTTGGTCATATATTCGCAACAAAATATATGTTTCAGCCAATTGATTATTTCTGTTGATTTCTAATACATTATCTCTCTCTTTTATTATTATATATAGTATTTATTCAAACTAACAAAATATTTGGTACTATTTCAGAATCGATAAGTCAATCTGATCATTTTGTTTGGTATGATAAATGTTGTGAGTAAAGGAAATGTTTTGTTATTTTACCAAATTATTTTATTGAAATAATTAATTTTAACATTCATCTGATTAGTAGCATAAATTAAATTAACAATTCATAACTTTTCATTTAGACAAGAAAACTTAAAATTACATGCATAGCACAAATTGAGGTTTTCTACTTTTCCAATTTTTGAGATTACAATCTCACTAAAACTAACCGCCATTTATGCACTATTAGGCCAGGAAAATGACGAAAAAATATTTCAAATTTGGCTCTAACGTGACGTAACTTAGATAACTATTGGAATCGCTCGGGAATGGTATACTTATTGAAAATATCGAGGTGCGCCAGCTTGAAACGGTGTGCTATTTGCATGAACAACGAAAAAGTGAAAAAAATTGCGAAAATCGCGTTTTTTTCCGAAAACACTCGCATATAACTCGGTAAGTATGCATTTTAGAGAAAAAAGGTATACTTATAAATTTGTTTGTTATGAAATTTTCTATAAGATAGACTTGGTCCGATATCCGTAGATTTGAAATGTTTGCTGCAAAATTCTCGAAAGTGCAAAAAAAGTAGGTAAAAAACAAGGTAATTTTAAATTATTTATTAATAATGAAAAAACTACCCAATCACGTCATACATTTAGAGAAAAGTACTTGACTGCAATACAAAATGAGAGCCGCAAGGCCGATTCAGATCGGACTGACAGTTTTTTCATAATGCAATTGGTAAGTAACCTACCCTGAAAAAAAGACCTTTTTTTAATTTTGTGCCAGGTTTAAAGTTATGAATATTTTTTTGCGCCCGCGCTTTTACACCTTTTTGGACCCTTAAACTATCATATACAATTGCTATCTTAACCATTTTTCAATTTTTAATAATTTTTTGAACGGTTTTAAAAAGTTTGAAAATGTTGGCTTTTAAATAAAAAGCCTCTGAAGCGGGATTTGCGAGTGGGAAAAAATCGGAAACTATAGAAAAATAGTACTCGGAATAACGCTTCTTTTTTTAAAAAATCATCAAATTCGGTCCAGTAGATGTTGAGATATTAACTTCCAAAGTTGGAAAGGGTATGCGGCGTAACGGTTAATGATGTAACAATAAATTATATACCAACTAGTTCCTGACAGTATATTACGAGACATCAATTGTAAATGTACAAAGGGCTGCACAAAATCTTGTAGTTGTGTTAAACACAGATGTTTCGATTATTGCGCAGGATGCCACGGTCAAACTTGTAAAAACTGCGAAAAAAATGTATTAGACAGTAATATAGATGTAGAAGACAGCGACGACGAAATTCCGGGTAAAAGAAAGTATGCCAATTAATGTAACAAATGAACTTGTATTATGAATAAATTCTGTAAATTATGTAAATTTGATGAAATTGTCGATATTTTACGATTATTTATACCTTATCTTCTGTTGTTCAATGTACTATATGCATTAAATAACAATTAAATTAGTTTATAACATTATTACGCATTAATTCTTCAATTTAAAACTAATTTATAATGGACAATATATGCCCAGTAAGGATATTATGATAAGCACTAATTTTTAGCAACATTACTATGCTTGATTATGAAAATCAACCACCGATTGTTTATTTTTTAAAATTGATAAATGTAACTATGAAAATCCTCTCGTTTTAATTTTTTTGCACTTTCGAGCATTTTGCAGCAAACATTTCAAATCTACGGATATCGGACCAAATCTATCTTATAGAAAATTTCATAACGAACAAATTTATAAGTATATATTTTTTCTCTAAAATGCATACTTACCGAGTTATATGCGATTGTTTCCGGAAAAAAACGCGATTTTCGCAATTTTTTTCACTTTTTCGTTGTTTATGCAAATAGCACACCTTTTCAAGCTGGCGCACCTCGATATTTTCAATAAGTATACCATTCCAGAGCGATTCCAATAGTTATCTAAGTTACGTCACGTTGGAGCCATGCCAATCTGTAACCCTCCTGGCCTATATACAAATACTGGGCTGTTCCCATACATCCTGAAAAAACTATAGGCTACAGTTTGTTAGTTGTCAACAACGGTGCCACTAGACATTTATCGGCGTTGAGCTTGATCGTTCTAAATCCAAAATCGGCCAGCATATTTATAACAGTAGATATGAAACAAAAAACTACAAGCTTTCAAACTGATTAACAACAAAAGTGATTTATTTGATCAAGTGCATTTTTATAGATTTCGTAAAATTACTTAAACATAACTTAGGGGCCATACAAAACAATAATAATAAGAAGAAAAAGATGGCCAATATGGTTTACATTTATGGTCTTGCAGATGGAAATTTGTTTACTCTGTTAGTGAATCCCATTAAAAGCCAAAATATTCTTTTTGGGACATATTATCAATTAAGACATGTAGATATAGATGAAATAAGTATTAAAATTAATAATGATAACATCCCTTTTTATAATGCAGTAAATAATCTTGGTGTGTTTTTTGACTCGACTTTAAGCTTTTCTAGACATGTAACAAATATTTGCCGGAAAGCATATTCTTGCCTAAAACTGCTGCATTCCTTTTAGATTCGCATACCAAGATTTTGCTTATTGAAACTATGGTTCTTTCTCACTTACATTATGCAGACGTTGTTTCTGGTCCCTGTATAAGTCAAGCTGACAAACATCGCTTACAAAGAGTTCAGAACTCTTGTGTCAGATATTTTACTACCGTTGCACAATATAGTCATATTTCTCCTTATCTGCGCAATTATAATTTGCTGAACATGTCTGAAAGGAGATTCATTCATATTGTTGGCTTCATTTTGATTCTCGTCTCTCAAGAGCGAAATATTTAAATATTCTCTTTCTTAGGTGGCTTCATACATTCTTAATAATTTGCCGGCTCACTATCACAATCTCTCGGTAATCACTATAAAAAATAAGTTAAAATTTGACATCCTTTCTTCTACCATTGGACATTTCAATATTCAATTGTTTTAAGCTGAAATTTACATTTATAGTTTTGACACGACCTTCCGTTTGTGAAAACTATTTTGTACTTTTTTTTCAATAAACCTTTTATTATTTTTATTATTAGTAAATGATAGTGAGATTAGGCGAATTTATAGGAAAGATTTCAATATCATCCAACTCCAAATCCAAAAATATACGTCTTTCCAAGTCAGGCTCATTTCAGAAAGGTCCAATTCCTGGAAGACCGTTGAGTGTTAGAACACCTGAGTTGGAAAAATCTGTTCCACACGAAATTGAAGAAGACTCAAATACTAGTATTGGGAAGATGTTATAATGAACTTCCACAATAATCACATTTGCCCTGATGAAAATCCTAATACTGTAATGGAATCTCGACTTCAGTTTTCTTTGATTGTATGGGAGGGTATTATGGAAATATTCTTGTTAGGCCTTACTTTTTACGAAGAACTTTAACCGGTGCCACCTATACACATTTTTATGAACACGTCCTACCTGCACTACTTGACGATGTTCCCTATGCTCTGAGACATAGAATGTGGTTTATGCACGATGGGGCTCTCCCACAATTTAGTTTGACTGCTCGTGAATTTTCAAATGAAAGATTCGGTAATAACGTGATTGATCGAGGCACTCAAGAACCAGATCAATCTTGACCAATTAGATCACCCGATATGAACCCTATTGATTTTTTGAAGACATCTCAAGACATTAGTTTACAAGATTCACATTGAATCTGAGGACAACTTACGTCAACAAATTATAGCATGTATTTTGACTGAAGGTGGCCAATTCCAGCGTTGGTTATAATAAATCATAGTAAAGTAATTCTGTTGTTAATTAATTATTTTGTTTTTGTTTTAAGTAATGTAATGAGTATCGTAAAAATGCACTTGATCAAATAAATCAATTTTGTTGTTAATCGGTTTGGAATACAAAAAAGTGTAAAGAAACAAAAAGTGAAGATAATACAATGGCGCATATGATGACCTATTTTATTTGTAATATTATACAGGGTGATATATTTTATTGGCAAATGATGATCGATGAAGCTGGTTAAATTATGTCAAGCTGTTTAGAAATTAAAAACTGATTTTCTTTTAATTTTTGACCTACAGACCCTACATTTATATAACAAAAAACCCTTACTTTCTTGGCCACAGAATAGGTACGTCCCTGGATTTTTAACTCTAGTTTGTTTAAGGAACAATTATTTTCTCTCCGTATGGTATGTTTAATAAAAAAACATTTTAAATCGTCAACTGAAAGAACCGATACTTGAGAAGTATCTTTATCTTGTATCGAGTTGCCGTAGCTAGAGAATTTGCTGGAAGGCCTTGGATGAAAAGAAAAATTGAGCACGCTAGGCGATACGGAAGCGATATGTAAAATATTCAATAATCCTCACTTAAACTACAGTAAGCCTGTTGATATGGTAATTGCCCAGACAGGTGTTGGACGTCGTACTATCAATCAAAAGCAAACGGTACTCCTCACGTTACCTCAACTATAAAGGCCAGTGAATAGCAAGTCTAGCTTACTAATTAGCTAAACTCGTACGTCAACTGATGCAGCGACAGTTATATTATTTGATGTTCCTAAATTCCGTAAATGGCACCGAAGCACTGGCTTGCCATAATTCTATGCTAGTACACTGAAAATAATAATTTGTAATTTTATTTGTAAAGTAAGAGGTATGTTATTACCCATTATTTTACCAGTAATTTAAAAAAATCTTTAGATTTATTGGGGTTAGTATATTTACTAAATTTATATAAATGTCCTATGTAATTTTATAGTAATTTGTAGACACCTACTTTTATAACATCTTTTTTATTTTGCATTATTAAATTTCTGAATGTTTATAATACCTACTTAAATTCAACATTTGCATATTTCCATCTCAAATATTATTGTTACGGATTTATATATAACAATATATATTATATAATATATAATAGCTATTTATGCAACAAGTACAAACAGTAAGTGTTTGTGCACGTGTGAAATTGTCCAACGAGGCCGTCAAGCCGAGTAGGACAACACGTCAAGTGCAATAAACACTTTTTGAACGAGTTGCATACAATACTTGTTCTACGTTGATGCAAAAACCAAAAAAATGTTTTATTTAGATGACACTAAGTGTATGAAAAATCACATCGATTTGAGCGTTTATATTTGTCATGATGACAAAACGCTGTAGTAGAATGACAGATGAATGCAATAAACATTTTATTGCACGAGTGCACCGCTAAATATAGTTCAGTAAAGTTTTGCACACTAATGACCCATATTCCAGTTTTAGCAAAACAAACACGTTGAACAGTAAGGAAATCGTATCAGTTTCAGAAAACTGTCCTGAGCTTCCTAGAACAATGCCTCATGTTGTATATTATTTATGTGTTCAACGAGACTGAGTTTACTATCAAAGATTATCCCGAGATCTTTAAAACTATCGCATTTTCTAATTGGGTTGCTGTCAATCTGTAATTAAAAGTAATAGGTTTTACTTTCCACGTGAAACACATATAATTGCACTTTGAATAGTTCAAAGGTAATATATTTTCAGAACACCAATCAGAAATTGTGTCCACGTTTGATTGACACTCGAAACAGTCATTAATATCTGACACAGACAGATACAATTTGAGGTCATCTGCATAAATAAGGGCCTCGCAATTCAGGTTCTGGACAATGTCATCAATGAAGATTGGAAACAATAAAGGGCCGAGAACCGATCCTTGAGGGACCCCAGAGGTAGTATTTACTTCTATAGATCGGAAACTACGATACTCCGCTGTCAATCTCCTTTGAGAGAGGTATGAGGCGAAGAAATGAATATATGGTTTAGTTAAGCCGATATTTGATAATTTTGACAGTACAATACCATGGTCCAGCCGATCGAAAGCTTTGGAGAAATTAGTATAGATGACATCTACCTGACCACCACCATACAATTTAGTCGCGATATATTGCGTCAGACACATCAAATTGGTAACTGTTGAACGACCGGGATAAAAGCCGTGCTGCGCAGTGGATATGTTTTATTTTACATACGTAGAGCAAAATTTCAAAAACTTTGGAAGCAGTACAAACAATTGTAATAGGACGATAATTCTCGACCTCACTCTTGTCATCCATTTTAAAAATGGGAAATGGGATTTATTTGTGAAAAATTGACAAAGTTATTGCGAAAAAGCATTTTTAAAAGTTTAATTTTGACATCGTATAACTTTTAAGGTAGACATTTTTGTATACAGGTAAGTAGGGTTAAATCGTCATATTTTGTTTAGTTGTCAAAATTATGCAGTTAATAGGATGACCTGGTTTTTTTTCTTACCCTTGTATATTTCAATATTTATACCTAACAATCCGGTAATAGGGACCAGAAAAAGGAAAGCCAACCTAACTTTCTCATGTTCCTTATATTTTATACTTTCGATTGGTATTAAATTTGTTTGGTAAGTAAACAAAATATTAACAAAAAAATGAATTACAATATTTTTAATTTTAGGTAGCCATGAACATATTTCATTAGGCATTTGCCGACCTTAGTTCGGATTTTGTACTATAGAAATATAGGTTTTATTTTGTCTTACTAGAAATATTCAAAAAGTTGCTTATAAAAAAGAGTTTTCCAAAACAAATGAATATGAAATATGTTATAACATTTATAATAGAAACTAACGACCTTAGTGTTTTAACTTATACTATGTATTACTTAATATTACGTAATCGCGTACAATTACCAACATTTTAAGTTCATTTTAATTGTCGAGAAACCTTCAACTGTGTGTGCAGTTAATCGAGATCCCAGTTGCAAAAAGCTGCTATTATATTGTATTTATCAAAATAATGATACACCCCGGTCGTTCAGCCGTTAGCAGAGTTCAAGGGAATTGGCCGCAAAAAGAAAAACGCGACTGAATTCGAGGTAATTACAGTTCTCGAGCAGATTTGGAGATGTAGAACTATGCAGGCTTAAAAATAGTATAGAAGTTTAGTGACTTATTTCGTAAAATATAGATATAGCAAAATGGGACAAAAAATTATAAAAAAATAATGAATTCTATTTCGAGCATACATAAGGTTTAACTTCTTTGTTTTTAGAGAATAGAAGATTTACATATATAGTTCTTTTATGTTGCCGATGATGGAAAAACCGTGTCGTAAATATTTATCTGCTCAGAATTTAGTCTCCCCTTTATATTTAAACTTTCAATGCAACTTAAAATTTATTTGTTTTGTCTTTTCTATAACATTATTATTTCTATAAAAAAATTTACATTTAGTAATTTCAATAAGGTGTGACTTGGTAACATTTATGTCGGTTATGTTTCTGTAAATTGTTTTTTTTTAATTTTTTTAACATTTGGTGACAAGTAGGTAAGTAAATAGTATTCGAATTATTTTTCGCATCTCTGCTTTTCCATGATATACAGGGTGTCCCAAAATTATTCTACGATCAAAAATAGTTGTAAACGGAATAATCGAAGTAAAACAAGAGCACCTACCTTTTTTCTGTAAAATTATTCAACATTTTTAATATTTTGATCTGACGGCAATAACTTCAAAACATGAAACAATTGTAGCTATATTTATCCAATAATCCTCCCCCAGTTTGGCACGCCTATGATTAATTATGGTATTATTATTACAACATTAGATTCGCAATCTAATTGTGATATTAAATGTCAAATTTGATTACTTTATCTCGATCCGCTTGGAAAATATTTGGAGTAAATCAAATTTTGGGGCCCCCCTTTAAAGAGCAATAGCTCCGTTAGGGGGCGTTTACGGACCCATGATTATATGACTTTTTCTTATTTTTGATCGTAGAATCCACTGTTAATTTTTGGCAGTCTAATTTTGGGACACCCTGTATAGAGCTTCGATGCTCGAATAATTAAGATTAATCGTTCTTACAGGTAAGTCGATCGATCCTCCTAACTAACTAATAACTCCTGATTCAGAAAGCATGTTAGGACATATTCTGATATGGTAGAATTTTCATCACTGCGATTGCAATATTCAATTACTTGTACATTATTTGATGGTCTAATTAAAATTGTCTTACTTGTTTCAATTTTTTCATTGATATTATCATCTATGTATCCTTCTGCAACTGTAGAACTCTTCCATACCCCGTATCACTTCAATTGTGTAATGTCACCTTCACCATGGACCAAGAAAGTAGCCGATGTTCGACGAAACCAATGTCCTGTGTATAAATGGCACTCTGATAGGTGAATATATTTATTTGATATTTTAGCAATAACATTCATTCCTATCACTTGATTGAAACACTAGCATTTATTAAATTTTAAGAATAAGCGTTCCTTTAGGTCTTACAAAATGTTGATCTTACCTTACAACCTAATCTGACCTTACCTTACCTTACCTTACAACCTGACCTTACAAGATGTTGATATTGAATGTTATTTGTGTGAGTAAAAGTTCGACTTATCTTTGAATCAGGAATACTAACTATCAAAATGGATTCTTTGTCGTCAACGTCTAACATTCAGTTTTACTAATTATTGGTCACGTCTGTAGGCACCCAAAATTCCAATAATTAGAACTACTTAAGATATTTCTATTAAGTTATAGATTTTATAATTATCAGTATGTACAGAACTTACCCTTTTTAATAAGTATGTTTCATCATCTGCTTCTTGCATATTTCTGCGTGCGAAAAAGTTTTTGATTATATCCAACTACTTCTTTTGTCTTTAAAAATGCCCTCAACTCCTTGAACTTGCTAAAGTTAATATCATTCTTACAAATGTAGGCAAGGAGTACGTTTTCTGAATAATTATAAATTTCCTTCGACCTACACCATGTCACTAACAGATTACATTACTTCTCGTTTAACTTGTTTGATTTTGGCAACAAACCTAAAGTTACAGTTTCTGCAGCATTTCTAATCTCCGGAGGTGTATTCGATATATCACTGTCACTATTTTCAATTTCAACTAAAATTATTAAATTTACTACTTAAAAGTCACGATGTATACTTGGTTGCTATTGACGACCAGCGTTTGCTAGATTTTATTGCTACAGGCAAGCAATAAAGTGGCACTCCTCAATAAACGTCAACTTATTGTTGTCACTGTTTAGCAAAAAACCCTACTTTAATTAATGATTGTAGATAAAATAATATAATTTTATTTGGTTTACTCAGAAACATTAGATACATTACGATATTAATTAAACCATATATTTTTTTAAACATTTTATTTTTAAATAAAAATGACAACAATAAATATCATACAATTATTTACAAATATAAATAAACATTATGTATACACACGTTCAAATTTTGTAAATGCTTTTTCCTTGACAGAAGGAATGTGAAAACGAAGACCAGCATAATCATGATGACCTCACAGACAACAAAATAATTGTGATCAAACCATTTCCACATTTCTTCCATGCAGCAAGACGTTCTACGTAGGACTAGTTTGGTCCCATACCGTGTAAATCTAATCTTACAAAAACAAACATTTTAACAATTGATTCAAGCGCCTAGAAGTCTCTAAAGCTGTTTAACATGATATAAAATGTTCTGATATACCTAAATGAAGCTATTTAGCACGAATAGTCTGAGTTACAAAACAGTTCGGGTCATGGACGTATTTTTCTGCAGGAAGCAGGCGGGTGGGGTTAGGATTTTGCGTAAATGAATTCGAGAAAATGCCCACAAAGCTCCGCTTTGAGCATTTACCAATTCCAATTGAAAGTGCATATTTATATCAGCTGTGTTAGTTTACCATAATCAATCAGGTAGCCAGATGAGGAGGCATTGAAGTAATATAAATATTATTTGGTCTATGGGTGGTCCCTTACAAAAAGAACTTTTTATCGTATTATGGCTTTGTGGCATATAAACATTCGTCATTCGTACCTTATACAGGGTGTCCGGATAAGTGAAACAACTCTTGTTACAGACAAAACATTTTGGTGTTGAAAATGGCCATCTAGGATTCAGCTCTAAGAAACAAAATCTGTTATGATTTCAAATCCAGTAGGTACGCCTTGAAAATTTGGAACAAACTGATGTTTCCCACCAGTAAAGTGTATTTCTGTATGAGATACGACAAATAGTTATTAATTATATAAGGGAATTAACAAGCCTTTAATCCACCAGAGTTATATGTTTTGAGAGGATTAAAGACTAGTTAATTTCCCGAATGTAATTCAAAGTTTTCCACTACCATGTCGAAAACCAATCAATTAGGAGAGTAAAAGCCGTGTGAGGGCAGGTGAAAATTGCTGAGAATTTCTTAATTCCGGTTGAAATCTAGCAAGAAGCCAAGAATCAACATTACGTCTGTTACCAGCGAAAAACAAAAATGTGTCCCAGAAGGAATTAGTGAAATTCGATAACTGGTAAAAAAGGGGCATAGAAGAAAGAGCAAGTACAGAAGAGGTACTATCCTACTTTTCAATGTGGAGAAACGGTTTGCTGCCTCTTCGATATGAACAAAATATTCTATGCTAAAATCAATTTTGAAATTGCGCAAAGGTATTATTTCGAAGTATGGTAAACTTATTTCCTATTTGAAAGTAGAGTCAGGAAATTATAAAGAAGGCCAAGATACTGGAGAGAAACCAAATCGAAGACTTTTTGAAAAAAGCAACGAATGAGGAATATTTACAAGTTACGGCAGAAAATTCACGATTTCAATATTTTAATGTATACATTGCGCGTTTTATTTTGAACTCTTTACGGATTGCAACGATGATGGGAGTCGCAGGTGCTTGTCGATGCAATGCATTTTGGATATCACTCAGTTCCAAGGCAAAGGCAGTTACCTATACGTACTCATTTCGGATAAGAAAACAAATATTTTCACGATCATAGAAGAAACTTTTTCAGTCAATGCTGTAGAAATGTGTCGAAAATACATTAATTTGCGACCTAACAATACCGGTGGGAGATTTTCCTTCTGATATGTGACCGGAACTGTAACACACCACATGTAGGCATCAATAAAATTTCGAAAACGTTTTCAAAAGTGCCGGCATTTCTTGAGCTCCCTGATTCAGAAAGTTTTACCGGACATAGAATGAGGCCTTCTTCGGCAACATTCTTGCCAATGCTGGAGATGATGATTACTGTGTAGAGTCATGTTATTGAAGATTCACTGTCCAGCAAGATGGCAATTGCTGAAAAAATCCAGATCCTATCTGGCAATGTTATGGGTCTCTCCAGTCCTTCAGAACCTCCTTGTCAAGTGAATTTAAATAATCCCGGTCAAAATGACAACATCGTTTTTGAGATAAATTAATGCTAATAATAATGATTCTAAATAAAATACTATAAAATCGAAGCGTGGTATTATGAATTCTAATCCACTAGTGCGTTAAAAGGACTTTAATCTATGGAAAACGGACATATTAAACCTTATTAATATATAGTAGTCGTGGATAAATATTATTAATAAAAGTTTCTCACAATGAAATGTTCAAAATTTCAATGTCCTAAGCCTACTTTCATATTTTGCTCGATTTTAAGATATTATCGCTAGTAAAGTACCGTTTGTAATGTAAGAACATTTTCTCAGATGAAAAGTTGAAGACGTGTGTAAAATTATTTTCTATGCCTACTTTGAGAAATCTGAAAGCAAGCAGAAACTCAAAGTAGGCCTATGTCATTGAAATTTTGCACACATATTTAGTTTTTCATTCTGAGAAACTTTTCTTAATAACATTGTGCATCTCATACAGAAACTGCGCTTTTCTAAGATATTAAAATTTTGCAAACATATTAAATTTTTCATTCCGAGAAACTTTTTTTAACAACATTTTGTCGTATCTAATACAGAAACAGCTCTTTATTGGTGAAAAAATGAGTTTTTTAAAATTTCCAAGGCGTACTGGATTTTTTGGTTTTATAATTTTATGGAATAAAGGAATCAAATGATTTACTATATTTTAAGAAAAGGCTGCACAAGTATTTGATTGAAAATACATTTTACACCTTCAGCGAATTTTTTATTTCTTAGAGTGCCATTAAGCAAGGTAGGTATAGAGTTTGTAGGTTCGAGCAAATGTACAGTTTATTGTCTATATGGAAAATAAAGATTATTATTATTATAGATCTAAAATCATGGCAGATTTTATTTCTTAAATAGGCAGAGAAGATCATTATTTACCACCAAATTTTTTTCTCTTATAAGTCGTTTCACCTGTCCGTGGACACCTTGTATAATACTGTTCATGTTGAACGAAATCTGAAAAACGTGTGTGAATTATTGGCCATTTCTAAAAGTTTTGTGAATATTACATAAAAACAAAGTTATTATTGACTTGATGAAAAGTTAATTTCCGCCTTTGTGGACACTTTCCAAATATTTAAGTATTCTACTAATATTGTGGTAGATATATGAACTTACTTTTTTTACTAATAATAGTAATACTGTCAATATATAAGAATATTCCAAGAATTAAGTCCACAATATTTTTCATCTATCAAACGATATTGAAGAAGAAACGCAAGTTCAGATTTTTTCTTTAAATATATATTGCACATAAAATTTCTCTTGACATAAACAAAGTTGTAAGTAATTTCATTGAAATCGCAATAGATTTAGATTACATCGACATGTGCGATGGAAGAGACTCATTTCTTGGAATATTAAGTGTGCTTCTATTTGTGGTCGCTTTGAGTTGTGGAAGGTAGGTCAGCATATATCGCGCTGGGTCCCTCGTTACTGCAGACAGAGTCCTCTGGAGTTCTGGAGGGTTCAGCTTCGGTCACCTCCTCTTGGTGCTTGTGGCGGTCTTTGTCTTTGTGTTTCCCGTGCAGGTTCTATACGAAAATATAAAAAATAATGTTACGTTTATTCCTATTGCTATTTAATCAACATCAAATACATGTTGTAATACAGAGTGTCACGTAAAACCAATAGATAGTACATACAAGAATATAGCTAAAACTCTATTAAACATAACCTCTTAAAGGCGCTGTTATACAATTATTATAGAAATTTAAAGGTGCAACTTCAAAAATAGCTTTTATGACTATTATAATTATTATATAGGGCGTCAAAGGTATTACTGGCATGCTTTGAAATTTGTATTATATTTATTTTTTATATATTTGAAAACCCTTAGTCACAGAAGAACAATACTTCTAGATTGTAATGGAATACCTTAAGTTGAATGATTCAGTATGTTTAAATATTCCCATTATCACCAATATTATTTACAATAAAAATAGTATACCGCTGTCTTAATTATAAAACTTAAGATACCATAAGTTTTGATTATTTTGAATAAATAATTATTCTTTGCAATTTTCTTTAAAATGCATTGTATTCAAGTATTGTTTATTTAAAATATCTCTGCAATTCGTAGTTTGTACATATTTATATGAAGGAATCTTGAAAATGCACTCTTAAAATATTTGTACATCGTCATAATTAATTCGAGTAACTTTTTTTAAGTAAAGTTTTGCTGTATTTTCAGCGGAAAAGACGCTTTTCCTGAAACCTAAATAATTTCTCCTCGGCGTATTCAATATTTCAAATAGGATTATTTTGAAAACGACTCCTAATGACTTCCACAACGTGTATCTTTTTCACATAAGGAAGATAGAAGAATCGATTGTTTTAATAATCACATGTAAACACTAAGCCGCCAAAAAGTTCTGACATTTAAGAGAGCATGATGTGTCATAAGTGGCGCCCTCTATACTAGCGTCAAAATTAGAAGCAAATTTGAATTTCTCGTCTTCAAAAACACCTGACCTACAAAACATATCCAAATACTTTTTTTTATTTAAAATTAAAAAAATATATTAATAAAATTATTATTAAAAAAAATTAAAAATAAAATTTTTCCTTTGACATTCTGTATCTTTTTAATTATCAACTAAAGTAAGACTAAAGTAAGCTTAGCTATGTCGCATTATTTTGTCGTCAGAAACCTATTCTTGCTTTATAGTGCATTAATTTTGTATTACTGAAGCATAATTATATGTCTCACCACGCATAAATTACGAAATGCAGCTATATTTTTAAAGAACAATTACCTAAGTACAATAAATTTTAGAGAATAGTTATTTGTTGAAAATAATCAAAATTATTTAAAGTATCTTACGTTTCTTTATAATTGAGACAGTGGCGTACCATTTTTATTTTAAGTAAAGAGAGTGCCACAGGGTTTCTACGCCACTGATGATAATGGGAATATTTAAACATACTGAATAATTAGACCAAATATATATCATTACAATATAACGAAATTTTTAGAAAGGCTATTGAATTTTGATTTTTGTTGTCTTTTGCATTTTATTTATGCCCGAGTTTCAAAAAAGTAGATTATGACTAATTTACAGTACTTAACATTTTACATAATAAAAACACGGGCAAACAAAATTCTAAATGCAATAGCCTTTCTAAAAATCTTCTCATATTTACTGTAAATTTTTTTGTAGCAGAAAATAGGTTACAGGGTGAAAAAACCCTTCAACTTTTTTGGTTTTATTTATATCCACAATACTTAGTGTCTTCTTGAAGTTGGCTTGTCTCTGAAAGTTTCATTAGGTATGTTATATTTTTCCAACAAAGAGTTACGTCATAAAACTACTTTTGAAGTTGCACCATTTAAGGTTGCACTACAAAGCAGTGCGTTTAAGAATTTATGTGTATTCGAGTATTTAAACATAATTTTTTTATGTACCGTCATCACCCAATGTTTGTAACGTACTTTACGGAACGCCTTGTATAAACTAATTTTAATATTTCGTTGGAGCTTTGTGACCTATACTTTTGGCTTCTCCACTATACTCTGATGTCTTATCTGAGTTACAACAGAACATTCGTTTGACGCAAATGAACACTAAAAGTTATCGTATATACGAGACCCCAACTGTATCATTATTCTGGTACATGTGACACGGCACGTATACTAATATTGGGAAACCAATATTTACTTCATATTTGATTTGAATAAAAAGGAGGGCCAGTGCCTAATGAGAGATTTAAATTTCATGTATTTAACAGTCATGATGTAGAAAAGTTAAATAATTAAAAAAAAAACGGAATAAGCAAAATGGCAATAACAAACAGCCTCTAAAAACCAAGGGGTAAAGCTAAACACTAAACTAAAATAAAACATGGTGGATAACTGATGCGTACTTAACTATTTTTGATTGCTAAAATACTTTACATCAACAAATGCGGAAAGTGGTACTTATTCGCACGTCAAGTGCGACAATATAAAATAAATAACATGAACATTTGTTCTAATGAAAAATAATAGTTATAATAATGTTTTTATAGTTCCAGGCGTTTAGGCACGATATATTGATAATTCATTTGACGTTTTGGTAGTCAGTTTTAAAGGCAATAAACTGAGATCGTCCAGACCTAATATGAAAGAAATTGAGAAAACCGCTAAAAAGACGAAAAATTGCAGCCTGGTGCCGGAGAAATCAAGAGCTTTATACGAAAACACTTATTTTGAATATATCAAATGGTGTAACATCAAGAAGAATATGATCGAAAATTATAATCCCGAAAAAAGTGTTCTGGCTTACTGTTGGTATTTGTCGAAGGAAAGAAAGAGCTCATCTCTATAGTCCTACTATTTGATGCTTAAGATTACCGTTAAAGCCAACCGTAGACGTAGATACTAGCCATTATCCAAGTTTATTGGGATTTTTTAAGAGAAAAGGGTACAGATATAAGTCCAAAGAATCTAAAGTGTTTTCTACGAAACCCACCAAATCTTTTCTGTATCAAGTACCCAATGAAATATATTTAGTGAATAAGATAGGATAATGTATTTCATTTTGTATAAATTTTATTTTAATTTATTGAAAAGGTTACCCTAATTTTTTGTTTGGCTGGAATATGCCGAAAGCAGAAACTCGTTCAGTTGGTAGTTGATGATATTCAAGAATTAGGATCATTGTTGAATTACTTTGCGTGATACTAAGATGAAGAAAAAGTGAATGTTTAGTGTTATTAACAATGAGAGGCAACATAGTTATATGGATATTTATAAAAAAATATGCTCCTTTGTGCCTGCCAAATACCAAAATTCGCCAAGATTCGTCAAGATGGACATTGCACAAGACAAGTTGTTGGTAATTAGTATGACGAGTAGAACTTTTACCAATATGGGTTCAAATAGTACCCAAAATCAAATTGTACCACTCAACATAAACATGATTAATTGTAATAACTGTATTATAAATATTAAATAAGCGCATAGCTTTGTGCCTATTGTTTTTAGTTTTTGACGTTTTATTATAACATTCGTGGGCTATAAAGGGACGTATACGCAAAGAAATTTGGTTATAATTGTCATATTATTATGTCATCGTGCATAAACATACATTATAAAATATTATTTGTTGTTAATATTTATATTAAATATACAGTGTGTCCAATTTTCGTGGTAATCGCATGGTTTCTCCTATTTCCAACGGAGATAGGGACTTGCAAGTTTCACATTCCTGATCTACTTTGAGAAAAGAAGGATGGCGCAAACAGAATGTCCGTATCTTCTTTTGTTTCTGAGATACAGGGTGAAATTGAAAATTTACTATTTTACGGCACATCCGTATCTTGCTTATCCTGCAACATATCAACAATCTGAAAATGGCTCCTTATAGAACTTTTTACGTAGAATCCATTGGCGTACTTAGTTTATTTGCCAGGGTGCTAGTTTTTGAGAAAATAGGTAACTTAGGTTTTTTAAATGGAACGCCCTGTATATTTTTACACCGTCCGATTCAGCTCGATTTACTCTTTTCAAAAATATAACATAGTATGTAGTTATTTTTAATGCTTTCGCCATAATCTGCAATTAAACTTTTTATCTTGTTGATCAGCTCTATTGACCCTTAGTAGGCTATGTCAGCTAAACAAAAAACTATTCTACTAGTACCTGTCAAATTTATTGTGTTTATCCAGTACAAACGTAAAGCTATTCACAAATTTCTCTTGATCAATAATACAAGTATGGCAGTAAACCAACGTTTTCAATATTATGAAAAGTATGATATGCTTCGTTGTTTCTTTGAACGTCAAGAAAATGCCGATGATGCATCTGAACTTTATTTTAATAGATATTTATTACTAAATTTCTACTAAACTTACTTAGTAACTTACATTAAAATTTTTGTAGATATCCAGAGCGCAGGCAACCAAATAAAGTGATATTTTTTAAAATGAAGTCAAATTTGTTAAATTATGGTTCCTTTTGTAAACCCAGACCTAAAATGTATAACAAGGAAAATAATGAAGTTGACAATATCAATGTATTGGCTATCGTAGAAGCTCCCAAAACTTCTTGTAGAGAAATACAACAGCATGTAGGTGTGACAAAGTCCCGGGTACAAACAATATTACATAAAAATAAATTCAAGCCTTATAAATCAAAAATAGTGCATAGTTTACGCCCCGGTGATGCAGAGCGACGCATGAATTTTTGTAGATGGTATCTGGAAAATATTCAGAATGACATAAACTTTTGCAGAAAAATCATTTGGTCTGACGAGTCGTATATTAGCAGTGCTGGTATTTTCAATAGACACAATACTAGGCACTGGTCTCAAACAAACGAATTTATTACATTCACCCGTGAACAGCAAGGCAGATTTGGCTTCAGTGTATCTTGCTTTATACTTGGACCAGAATAAAATACGAAATTTTCGAAGAAAGACTGTCTGCCGCCCGATATTTACAAATTTTAAGAAATAATTTGCCAGATTTGTTGGATGAGATCCCCTTGGGACATTTGCCTGAAATATACTTTCAGCAGGATGGGGCTCCAGCTCACAATTCTCACAATGTGACTCAATATTTAAACGACAATTTCCCGGATCACTGGATTGGTACCAGAGGACCCGCAAACTGGCCTCCTAGATCACCTGACCTATCTGTGCTCGATTTTTTTCTTTGGGGTTTTATAAAAAATAAAATTTATAGTGTGCGTCACGAGACTAAAAATGATCTTAGAGTTGCAACCCAACAGGCATTTACAGAATTGCACGAGCGGCCTATTATCATAATTAATGCCTTGAATAGTATAAGAAAAAGATGTGAAATGTGTATTACGAAAAATGGAAATGTGTTTGAACAGTATTTAAAACATAATGTTAATTAGAGTAGCAAAAAATTATTTAGTTAATTTGTTATTTGTTTATTTTATTATTTGTTAGGTAGTTAGTTATTTGTTCTCTTATTTATTTATTTATTCTCTTTATCCTTTTGTTATATCCTTAGCCAATATAAGAAATACAAGTTCATCTGTGGTTTACTTAAACCTACCAGTAAAAAATAATAATAAAAAAAGATATTATTATTATAATTAAAATCATCTATTGAATACATCATGAAATAAGCTACAGCCTGAAACTAGATCTCAACAAGAGATCACAGAAATTTACATGAATATTATTATTATTTTGTTGTTTGTTAGTTGTATATACCGGTTTGTTTATTTATTTGCATATTCTTTTACTTTAAAAACTGTTTACCTTATTTATTTACTTACTACATTTCATATCCTGTGCCTTCATATAATATTGAATTGATATTGAATTTCAGACAGCATCTATAAACTATTTTTGAAAATTACATTTTTGTAAAAATGTTTGTGTTATGGTTAGTTTACCTCGATAATATCAAAATCGACTTTAATTGCAGATTATGGCGAAAGCATTAAAAATAACTACATACTATGTTATATTTTTGAAAAGAGTAAATCGAGCTGAATCGGACGGTGTAAAAATATACAGGGCGTTCCATTTAAAAAAACCTAAGTTACCTATTTTTCTCAAAAACTAGCACCCTGACAAATAAACTAAGTACGCCAATGGATTCTACGTAAAAAGTTCTATAAGGAGCCATTTTCAGATTGTTGATATGTTGCAGGATAAGCAAGATACGGATGTGCCGTAAAATGGTAAATTTTCAATTTCACCCTGTATCTCAGAAACAAAAGAATATACGGACATTCTGTTTGCGCCATCCTTCTTTTCTCAAAAAGTAGATCAGGAATGTGAAACTTGCAAGTCCCTATCTCCGTTGGAAATAGGAGAAACCATGCGATTACCACGAAAATTGGACACACTGTACAGTTAAAGATATTTTGCCTAGCATAGATGCTAACTGATTTAAAAATGTCTAATTCTAACGAATTTGACATATTTAACCCCACATATTATATATTAATGGAAATAGAAAAAAAAAAACGATTTCAACTGGTCCATGGCCACCTATAGTTTGTATTTAGTAAAACACAATTTTAGGTTATAACTAAAAAATTTATAAAGTTACAAAAAAATATGCATGTCAATGGACTCA
The DNA here is from genome assembly GCA_025584915.1 of Monochamus saltuarius. Classification (NCBI taxonomy): domain Eukaryota; kingdom Metazoa; phylum Arthropoda; class Insecta; order Coleoptera; family Cerambycidae; genus Monochamus; species Monochamus saltuarius. Next base: position 18,472,304 of record CM046723.1, on the reverse strand, counting down.
AAAAAAGTGTCTGAAGAACATATTAATTATTTTTTTCTAACTACAAAAAACCAAATTACAGACATATCGAAAAGTGAAAAATTTGATTTTTTTATTACTCGAAAACAAAAGACGATAGGTCATTTTGATTTTGACCATTAATTTGTTCTTAAAAAAAGAGATCGAGAATCATTTTTTTTTCTATCTCTTGTAGATAACGAGAGACAATAAAACATAGAAATTTGCCCACCCTGTCCATTGATTCCTCAAAAATTCAAGAAATTGTACCAATAAACTTATGCAAAATTAAAATTTGGTCTGACGAAAAAAAGGTATGTAATATTTCGGAGAAAGTTATTCTAACGTATATATTTGTCCCAGTTATCTTTAAAATCCCCTCTACACCCTCTACATTATGGAGTGATAATTCCATGCCCCGAACTAAAATTGATTTGAATAAAAATATGGACATTAGTAAATATACCAATATTATTGTTGTCCTCAAGGAATATTTCCAAGGAAAAGTACTTATTCCAAAAAGTTGCCTTGATTGTTGGTATATTTGGAATCTGCAGGAGAGAAGAATTAACTTATTTACATACAGAGAACATTGAAGATGCTAAGTCGTTCATTAAGTAAGTATTCCCAATACCAAAACTATAATGTTCCTAGATTATTTACAATACCAGAGGGAGATATAGAATGAGTCAATTTTTGGGAAATTTTCCGCAAAAAATATACAAGTCTACGTCTATCCACCATTGATCACAACCGATTTTTTATAACGTACAGGAATTCAAAATAATAATAATAATAATAATAATAATACTCATTTATTGCCCAACAGATACAAGATCCAGTTACAGGACAAATACATAATATAACAAGAATTTTTAACAAAATACAAAAGAAAAAACAATTTCCAGTGCATTTACATTAAGAATCACAAAACTATTAAATGTAGCAAAAAAATTAAAAAGACGGAATTAATAAATGAGATTCTACAAATCTACAAATCTATAAAATATAAGAAAAATAATAGAAACACTTCATTTAGACCAAATACTAAATAAAAAAGCAAGTGTATATCAAAACAAATGTTGGCATTCAATAATAGAAAAACGCAATTGTTTAACATCTACAGAATAAATGTCACAAAACATACCAATTTTATTTAAATTACTACACATGACATACGGACAGCGCAGCATTATATTGGTTCTAGCTAATGGTAACACAAAATCAGCAACCCGTCTTGCAGAATATTGCGAAACATGAAAATTTAATGCGTGCAATAGATCACAACAGTCAAGTTCATTATGCAAAATTTTGTAAATCAATGTACAACTAGAAATGACACGTCTAACTTCTAATAATGTAACATCAAAGGTGTTCAATAATACATCATGACTAAATCCTCTTTCCGGATACGAACCATACTCTTTAAAATAAAGAAATTTCAAGAACTTTCTTTGTACACTCTCAATAGTTGCAATATGACACCTATAAAACGGGAACCATACTATCGAAGCATGTTCAATTTTGGATCTAACGTAGGAGTAATAGAGAACCTTAAAACTTTGTGCATTACGAAAATTTCTACAATTTCTAATTAAGAACCCTAACATCTTTAACGCTGCTGATACGATTAAGGAAATATGTCCATTAAACGACCATTTGCTATCAAAAGTTATGCCCAAATCTCTATTACTATTACAACGAGATAACACTGACGAATTTAAACTGTATTCAAATTCAACAAATTGTTTCTTCAAAAAAATACTCATAATTTTACACTTACTAATTTTACGCTAGTATTTAAGTATAATTTCAAATTCACAATCATACACTGATTCCACGCTATGATATATTTTCAAGTCATCTGCAAATAAAGCAAATTTGCAGTCTATTATACTACTAATATCATTTATAAATAATAAGAATAGTCAGGGCCCCAAATTGGCTCCTGGGAACACCTGAAGTTAACGAGAATATTTGCGAGTTATAACCGTTATAAGATACAAACTGAGATCGGCTGGAGAGATAGTTTTTACTAATTTTATAATGGAGTCACTAAAACCATACTTAAGTAATTTTGACATCAATATTCCGTGGTCTATACGGTCAAAGGCTTTTCAGAAATCCGTGTAGACCACATCAACCTGCCCTGACAATCTACTACCTGGACTACATACTGAAAACATAATTAAGTTAGTTACAGTCGAACGGCCTTCCATAAATCCATGCTGGTAAGGAGAAATCAAGTGACTCACTGAATTATAGATACGATTGTAGATACATATCTCTAATACTTTTGCAAAATTACTCAGTATTGAGATAGGCCTGTAATTACTTAATACTGAAGGATCACCTGATTTAAGTACAGGACAAATTCGAGCAATTTTCCATAAATTTGGAAAGGTAGACGTTCGAAGCACTAAATTGAATATTGTAAGTAAAGGTTGAACAAAAACGAATCTACAGTCCTTAACCAGGAAACTTGGTATTTGGTCAGAACCCGATGTCATTTTATGTTTCAGTTTATTAATAGCTGTTAATATCTCATATACTACACAAATATACTACACAAACAGTAGGTATAAATAACATTGGTTCAATTCCTAAAAAGATTGCCGAAGTTCTTGCCTAATGTTCCTGAGTGTACTAAGCACTGCTATAGACAATGTTCTGCAACCTTCTTTGCAGATGGAGGAGCCGACATATCGATGATCAAAAGACACGGAGGTTGGCACTCGACTTGTGTCGTAGAGTGTTACATAGAAATTTCCATAGAAAGTAAGCAGGCGAGAGCAAGGAAAATTCTCGGGGAGAAAAGAAATACCACTTTCATTCCAAAAACTCAGTGCACTAGCAGCACCTCTCCTTCCAATATTGAACTTATACGAAGTAAAGAAAAAGATACATGTTCTCCTAATGTCCAATTATCCGATTTGAAAGATTGTGTTATTCATATTTATAATAAATAAATATTTTTAACTTCAGTTATTTTATTTTACTGTTTTAAGCACATGTGCCTAAAATACTGTCATTTCGATATGACAATCGAAATGTCAGTATTATTTAACGATTTTACGAAAATAATATTTAAATTGTTCATATCACTACTATTGAGCAACACCATTCATCATATATTAGATTGTTGGCTACCGTTTCTATCGCTTGTTTTCGAATTCCAGCCTTTGAATAAATCTTCGATTTTTGCTCGCACATAAATTCCAAATCATATTTCAGAATCTCCTGCCAATTTGTAAAATCCCGTTTGGACTCGGTCTGGCCGTGATAAATCCGATAAATTCATGTTGTTTTCCGCACACGGGAAGTATATTCAACAAACTCGCGGTTGCATAAAAAATAGAACGCGACTTTCGCTGGGTTTTGTTGTATGCTGCATTGACAACGTAATTTCCAACAAAAAAAAAAGCGAATGCAGTACGCGTACATTTTTAATTATAGAAAAATATATTCTTGCCCTGATTTAGGAAAAATGTTTATAGTGGTACGAATTTTCAAGTAATTAAAATCAAGTTCCGAAATTAATTAGACGATATACTTCACGACATGGTTAAGGAAGTGGACCATAAAAGTACAACTTAGCTTGTAGGAAATTGTGGAAGACATTTTCAGAACGCTCTACTTTCAACATGTCGTTGAGTACAATAATCCATTCAAACGTTTCTCACAAAGGATTAATAACATCAACACATTTTCAAGCAATCAGCGGTTTTCGAATATTGACACAGAGAATCTTTTTTCATTAAACTTAAATGTTTACGACGATAATGCGAGAAATACGAAATAGTTATTAATGATATAAGTGTTAAAAGTGACAATTTATTTTGTAAGAAGAGATGTTTGGGACACAACGTCGTTCTTTACGAATAAAAATAAAATCACTTTTAGCACATACGAGTATATCATGCAATATTTTTTACAACCATCATTAAAAGTACAAATCAACGCATTTCTTGCGTTATTAAAATAAATAATATTCTAAGGTACTTTCAGTCTAATTTAACCATGATTAACGTACTATAACAGTTGATCAAATCTAACAGAGATCTTTTGAAAACTTTCGGCATTAATTATGATTAATCATGATTAAAATGTGGGCGTGGTGCTGTTAGAGTTAACGGACCGATAGACTCCCGATTAATGCACAAATCAAGGTTTCATAACCTCACATTTTGGTTTCTACTTTAATTTTCAATTGAAATTGTGAAATAGATCTCGAAGAGTTAAATGAAATTTTCGATCATAATGATGAAGATATCATAGATTTTGTAATGAATATGAGGACATATACAGTTCAAGAGAGAAAAGATAATTTTGTTGATTTGGATGATAAAGAGTTTTTCCATAGGTTGCGTTTAAAGAAGACACTGTTAATAACTTGTTACGTGAATTAGAACCACATTTACATAATGATAATACACAGTAAGTTTTCCAAACTCGGTCATAAATAGTAGAACCTGAAGCATACCATATTTATTGTAGATATTCTCCATTAGAAGTCAACTTTTATTGACGTTGAGATATTACAGCACCGAAAGTTTTTATATTACAATTGGGGATTTTATCGGTGTCCACAAGACTACAGCAGGTCGAGATAATAAAAAGAATTACAAATGCTATTCTAGTGTTTTCTTTATTCATCTTTAATTAATGCAGAAAAGCTCGTCCTGTATCCTGGCACCACAACTATTGCACGTGCAACATCTTACTAATTATACTTTTTCAAAGAATTCTGGTTTATTTTGCGTTTGAACACCGAACACGCATAAGCTAAATAGAAAACAAGGTTACATAATCTCAAATCAACATTCCAGAGAACTATTTCTCTCTTATTTCTGTGGTACATTGTACATTAGAACTATTTTTTAAATATTCATTGCTGCCAACAAAGGTTAACCAACGATTTGCAAACAAACTGTTAAAATAGGAATAAAGTACAAAGCAATTTTTAATCATGATTAAATTACTTGATTAGTTTAACAACACTGTCAACGAATCGTCTGATTAATTTCCGAAAAAAAGTACCAGCCCTAAAATTGAATTGTCCATGAAGTTTAGTGTTGCTAATATACAGGGTGTCCGGAAAAGACGTGTACAACGGAAGACCACAGACTCCTGGGTTCAAAATAAACCGATTTAGCCCAATTTACCTATTTCCAAAATTGCTTCGTTTCGCCGCTAGGGAGCGCCAAAGCCCGCGAAAATTTTTTGTTTATTCCGAATATCTCGAAAACGACTTGATCGATGTTAACCATTTTTGGGCTACGCATTTATAAGTCTAACCGACACTTTTTGACATTATTTAAAATATTTTGCAGTTATTAGAAATATAAGAAAAATCATGTATCATGCAAATATAAGCACATATTTTTTTAACCCCCTGTACAATTACTCTCAGTTTTTTTCTATTAGTAGTTGACTTTATTTAGAAACTTTTTTTACACTTTCAGAATTTTGAACAGATGAGTAGTTTAGGCAGAAAAAATATTTTTCGTATGTCAACAATATCAGCATTCGTTCTGCAACAAATAACGAAAATTCCAAAACTCATTTATATTTTATTTAATAAATACGAGATAATAAGATTAATACAGCAAATAAAAAAAGTTATGATCTCTTTACAATAAATGCTCAGTGACCCGTTTTCTCGTACGCAATAAGTAATCCGTTTTACGGTTTTACGAAGTTGTAGTGCTCTCCATGATTACTGGATTACCTCGTAAAATGTTAACTGCGTCTTGGATTCGCCTAAAAAATCCTCTTTATTATTAACTGCGTAGGCATATACTTTACAAAAAATAATCGCAAGGAGGTAAGTCTGGTGCTCGAGGTGGCCATTTTATAGGAGCATCGTTTTCTCTTCCAATCCGCCTGTTAGGATACAGATTATGTAAATACTGACTAACGGGTATTGTAAAATGGGGGGTGCACCATCGTGCATAAACCACATGTTACGACGAAGTAGTAACGGTAAATCGTCCAATAAATTAGGTAATACTTGCTGTAAAAATGTAAATAGTTGACCCCATTTAATCGATGTGGAAACACAACCGGGCCAATAATAAAGTTGTCTATAATTCCACGTCCACTCTGAATTCATATTGAAAATGTCTTATTTCAGTACAGTGTGGTTTTCATCAGTATAAACGTGTTTGTTATGGTTATTAATAATTCCTGACCTAGCAAAATATGCTTCATCTGTAAATAAAATGTTTTTGCTGAAATTGATATCATGGGTTCTTTATTCTTGTATAAAATTACAAAATGCTAAACGTTTTTCAGGGTCAATGGGTTCATGAACCGGTCATGAACCGATTGAATGTGGTACGGATGTAGTAACTGCTCCTTCAAAACATCATGAACTATGGTTTTTGGTATCCCTATTTCTTGTTCAATGCGTCTTGCACTAATTTGGGTTCTCTTCTATCTTATCTAGGATTTGTTCCTCCACCTTTATAGTTTTCGTGGTACGTTGACGCCCTTGAACCGTATTCATTTGGTGAAAAAACCAAATTCGCGAAGTCGCCCTTCGATGTTGGCAAAAGTTTGATGATTTGACACTTGTCGATGAGGAATCTGTCCATGTAGACCCTAACACTTTTGCGGCCGTTATCTTGACAAACTCCATAAACCAAAAGCATATCTACTTGTTCGGAATATATATACGTATCCATGATGAAATATTGAAAAATGAGGAACATAAACAAACACAACAATAACAACAACAAATAAAGTAAGATCTAAAGTAACTAAGTAATTGAGCAGGAAGAATAAATCGAGAGACTAACTTCAGTAGCTGATTAGATTTGACATACAACTGATACTTAAAATATCAGAGCCTACTTCTGGTACTTCGTTATTTGTTGCAGAACGAATGCTGATATTGTTGACATACGAAAAATATTTTTTCTGCCTAAACTACTCATCTGTTCAAAATTCTGAAAGTGTAAAAAAAGTTTCTAAATAAAGTCAACTACTAACAGAAAAAAACTGAGAGTAATTGTACAGGGGGTTAAAAAATATGTGCTTATATTTGCATGATACATGATTTTTCTTATATTTCTAATAACTGCAAAAGATTTTAAATAATGTCAAAAAGTGTCGGTTAGACTTATAAATGCGTAGCCCAAAAATGGTTAACATCGATCAAGTCGTTTTCGAGATATTCGGAATAAACAAAAATTTTTCGCGGGCTTTGGCGCTCCCTAGCGGCGAAACGAAGCAATTTTGGAAATAGGTAAATTGGGCTAAATCGGTTTATTTTGAACCCAGGAGTCTGTGGTCTTCCGTTGTACACGTCTTTTCCGGACACCCTGTAATGCAAGTTTGATTGTTTGTTGACAAGTAACTTCAAATTTGGTGACACGGAAAGTGATCAAGAAAATTAATTTCTCTCGGCGAAAATCGAAAAAGCTGCTAATAAAGTAATTTTCGAGTTATTTCCTAGTAAGTCAAAGCAACAGAACTAGTTTTTGTACCATCGTTTCTTTGGATGGTGTTGTCTGAAAAATGTTAGTGCTAAGTTCATTGCATTGGGTGTAATTCGTCGTTTCACGGAAAGCAACTCATTGGCTGTATTGCCAGCAAGGCTGTAATGAAATGGATATTTCTTTGATTGCCTGAAATTTTACGTCTTACAAACTAAATGGTCTATCGATTACACGTTACGGCAATTGACAGATTCTTGTTTAGTCATTTGCTGAATATTCGTGAAATGTAATACTACCTGTACAAAAAATTTATTTTGGCAAAATATTAGTTCAGTTTATTTGGAACAATGCAAACTTATATTATAAATCATATACCAAAAGGTTAGTAGCACTTAAATTGAATAATAGATCAAAATCTCTTTTATATGAAAATAAAAAAATATTCTAAAACCTAACGTATAAATGAAAATGGCTCTCTACAGTCAGGTCGAATAGTTGTACCTATGTATACTCTCGTCAAGAATTCAGACGTCTTGCGTCACGACTGACGTTACACATTTGTTTTTATTGTCAACGTAATTTTCGATATTTGGTCATTTTTGAAATATAGTGCAATATATGATGAAAACTTTTGATGTAGTATATAGTTTTATTGCTATCAGTTGCAGTTTCTTAAATATTTTGATGAAAATATAATGAATTATTTATTTGTTCGTATGACGTAAGTCGTCTGAATTCTTGTCGCGAGTTATATAAACATATTATTATACAGGGTATTCGGAAAGTAATGGGACCCAGCTTAAACATAGCTTCCTGTGATCAAATATAACCGATTTAGACAAACTTAGCTTAGTCCAAAAGTGCTTCATTTAGAAGTTACAGAGCAAATTTTGTTTTCTTATTATGGGCATAATTAAGAAACGAAACGTCCAATCATGTTGAAATTTGGTACAGTTATGTTTTAAATAAGTACAAGCATTGAGAAGGAGTCAGTAGTGCTGCATATCGTAGGGGGCGCTCTTGGCAGTATTTTTGTAACTCATTTTTATCGTATCTTTTTGTTAGTCCTATACGCTTGACGGAAAATCATGATGAAGAAATTAATTTGGCGTAGAAAAGCTATCCATGTAACTGTACCTTCTTTCTGCAGCTCCTCCATTAAATTGATTTTGACGTTCCTGCGTTGGAATTTGATTATGTCGAGGTATGTTTTCAAAATGTTACAAAATAATACTAATAATTTGAAATTATTTACACATTACGTTTACACTTTACACAACGATAATTGTTAACTCAGTACAAAAATTAATATTAATCTGACAGGCTTTTGATCAAATTTTATTTAATTTAAGCGTCTCAACGTCAGTTTGACAAGTGGTGATAAGTGGAACTTGATCGAAGAAAATTTATTTCTATTTACTGTGCGGAACTTTTCAAATGCGTTTTTAGCGAAAACGGTGCATTTTATCAACATGGAACAAATATAGCTTTTCTACGCAAAATTAATTTATCCGTCATAATTTTCAGTCAAGTGTATCAGATTAGGACCAACAAAAAAAAAAAATAGGATAAAAATTAATTGCAAAAAAAACTGCCAAGAACGCCCAAGAACGATATGCGGCACTACGTACTACTTCATAATGCTTGTACTTATCTAAAACATAACTGTACTAAATTTGAACATGATTGGCCGTTTTGTTTATTAATTATGCCCATAACAAGAAAACAATTTTTTTCAACTTAACTTTTCAAAAATATATTATACATGATGCTTATCTTTTAATGTTTTCGAGATATTACATGTTTATTATTAATACGTAACATCATATAACTCATGATATATGATATCATTTTTAAATGAAAGATATAAGATATTTTAAGATAAAATAAGGATACTTATGTAAAATTTAGTAAAGTTATCAGCTTTGTATTCAAAAAGAAGGAGGTCATATTGAACCATTGTTAAAAATGTATTTATTTTGTTTTTCATGTACCTGTAAAATCTTTAAAAATATATCAGTTATAGGTGTTAACAATAAACATCGATAAGTATCATGTATAATATATTTCTGAAAAGTTAAATTAGCGGTCTTTTCAATGGCGTAAAAATATAAAGAATGAGGACAATTTTCACGGGATCACTCTATACATATTAAGATCACTCTGTACATATGGTTATTCATTTACAATAAAAAAAGTAGAATTATTAGTTATTACGGGCCGAAACTGTACACAACACAATTGAGCAAATGACTAAACAAACGTCGGTCAAACGCTGTAACGTGTAATCGTTTAATCTTTTACTCTGACGACAATGAAACAGGCAATTCCTGAAATGACGAAGAACTTCAGTCAATCAAAAGAATATTCAATTGATTACAGCCTTTGCCGGCAATACAGTCAATGACTAGGCTTTCCGTGAAATGAAGAATTATGCTCAATGACTACGACATGGATATCGTCAACGCTAAATATTACAAGGTTGTTGCTTATTTTGAAGCGAAAGGGAGAAGGATATCGACTGAAAAAGTCGATAGTATTGACCAGGGAACAAGTCGACAAATTTCTCACAGAAGCGTAGGATAAAACATATCTCGTGGCAGAAAGTTACAATAATTTTCGGTGTTGTGGAATCTGCCGTCGCGAAAAACTGTACAAGTTGACATTCAATAATATCGAAGATTTGAGAACACTAGTTGTGCATATACCAGACACAAAAACTGTGCGACAAACTTTCGTTATTATTGTATATTATATTTGACCTATTATAAAAAGTACTATCTAGTCCTTCGTCCAGCGAATACTAATCATTCAAATATTTTCATAAAATACATTAAGAATAAGTATGTCACCACTCCAGTTGGAATCGACACATCGTAAAAAGTCTACCAATATTGTTGAATTTCTAAATATGCCTGATTCTCACTTTTATACTGGACATTGCTTCCAACGATCTTCAGCTAATTTGTTAGCACACTCTGATGATAATGTTCCTACAATTAAAAGACACGATAGATGGAAGTCCAGTATAGTAGCGGAAGGTTATATACAGATTCGGAAATTGCGGTTCTTTACAGAGAAAGTAGAAATTGCCGCTTCATCCCAGGGACGGTACGAACTTTAGGAGGGGCGGCGACGTGCATTGGTCTAGCATTCCCCACTACTACGGTAATCGGCGAGGTAATCGGTTCCGTATCGCCAATTCGCCATTGCAAATCTAACTGTCCGGTCAACTGATGCCAGTGTTGTCAGATCTCATGCATTCCGAGAAAATCTCATGCTCTCATATTTTGATTACAAAATCTCATGCTTTTTAATAGACATAAAAGGAAATAATAAAATTATTAAAATTACTCTTTGAAATCTACCAAAACAAAGACCTAACGAGAAATAAAGGCAAAATTGAATAGATAGAGGTAGGTATCTACAATATTTGGGTATTTGAAATGTCCTTTATTCTAGACTGCTCTCTTAATAATTAGCAATGAATACATAAACGGGTATGACAGTCTACGGATATGCGGTGTGTGCGTGCTGTATTCACGCTGTATTGCAGTGATTCTTAACTCTATTCCGTAAGGGTACCTACATTTTCTGGAAACAACAGGTTTTACGACCCGTGAGTCACCCTGCGTCACATCAACTGCGCCTCAACGTTCGCCAACACGCTGTGGTCGAAGTATGCGTGTAGCATGACACAAATACACGCAAGCGGCAAAATACAATTCACCATCAAGATCCTCACTTTCCAAATGTGTAGAAGACTCGTTACAAAACAAGAGGAACATCACGGTCTAAAGTTTGTCCAAAACTTCGGCGGATAACATTGCTCCCTACCGTGGTACAAGTTTCACAGAAATAATTTCTACTACAGCTACTAATGAGATTGGCCATGGAACTACTTATTCTAAATTGTAGTTTCTCCAACTCTACGTTTAATTAAGTAAATTAATATTTCTTTGATTTAAAATTTCTTAATTGTTTTATATTTTCGCCTCAGTGTTAAACGTAAATCACGTCATTTAACTTACTTTTAACACCAGTGCCTTAAAATTACATTTTAGACACTGTCAGCATGAGCTAAAAATGATACCTTTACTGACGTTTGTAGAAAAAAGGTTTTTTAGATTTTGTATTATGGTTGCATTTTAGGTTCTGGTTCAGATGCCTGCCATCGAAATTCCAATTACTGATTGGGTTAACTATAATTAAATTATATATGAAAATTGATTCCATGTATTCAGTAAATTATAATAGATTAACATAATCGGTGGATATAAATATAACTATAGATAATTAATATTTAAATTAAGATCACCGGTAGTTTCCTATCCAACTAACAATGCGTGGAAAAATAATGAGATATTGAATGGAGTAAAACTGAAGAAAATATGTTTTTTTTTCAGGAAGAATGCAGGGAACTAGGTATTTCGTAGTTTGAAAGATATAAACACTTTAAACAACTTGATACTCTATATTACGAGGGAGATACTCAACTGCATAGGAAAATTAGTTTTTTAGTCCTAATTCAGTCGTGAAGATCTGGAAAACGGCTCGAGATATCGAGATCGATCAAAAGTCCCTTTTTACGTAAAAATGTTGGCTCATGTATAGTTTAATTTATAAATTCTATTAACTGTACAGGTAAAAAAAGTGTTAGAGAATTAAGTCAGCAGAAGCCCTCTAGGAAATATCCTCGCTCCCAAAAACCTAATTATACCAATTTTGAATTCGATATTTTCAGCCCGTTTTAAAGTCATTTTTCTAGAATTTATTTTAATTTTCAACACCCTGTAATTCTTCAAATAGTAACATATAACCCTGGCAAGTTTGGCTTAAAAGACATATTTTTATGTCTACTACCTCTACCGGTTGCTCTATGGCTCATAAGTTATGGGGCACCGTGCATACTTGAGTAATAAAAGTTTACAATTGTTTATTCAACAAAATTTTTGATTTCTTTGGTTTATAGTTGTCACCTTGACGTTTCAGGAAAACACGAAATTTAAAATATTTTGATATACTAAGGGCCTCATTTCTTGAAGTACTATTTTCTACAAATACAAATAATTTTAAACATTTTTTTGATATTACTTTTGCTCTACGTGTTTTATTTTTTTAGATTTCTGTACCTAAAAACACATCAACGACGAGAAATATGATGACCTCAATATCTTCCTAATTTGACCATAACGTAGATGTCTTCAACTTAAACTGTAAATAAATCGGAAAAGTATGCAATCATAAACAATTTCTGATCGGAAGATTATATTTTTTTCAAGGCAATGTCTTGAAATGTTTGCAAGAGAATTAACACTTTTCCCTAGATTTATTTAGTAACAAATTTAAAGTTACATTTCTTGCAGCTCCTATTAATTCAATGCTTTGCTTTATTGCCCGGGATTGTATTATTTTTATTATTAGATAGACAACAAACTATTCACTGAAAGCTTGTTTTCATAAAATAATTGAACAATTTGAACAACGAGTTGATGAATTGTGTACGACTTCATTTGTATACATTACACTTCTCTAATGTCATAAGACCAAGGCAAATTCACAACGTCATGTGTGCTTTATTGAAGAATAATAAAAACCGTTTGATCTTGAAAAACTCCGAATTATTAAATATCTGAAAGTTACAAACACATTTTTATAATCAACATATACGAGTTTCAGGACAATTTACCAAAGTAAAGACAAGTCGTAGTTACTTTCAAGCCTCTTATTATCAGCTATTTATTGTTGCCAAAACCAACTTGCTGGCCGACTTTTATACAGTTTTGTTTTATTTAATATCGCAATAAATAGAAAAATAGAAAATTTTCTCCGAAAATGTTAAGGAAGAAGTTATATTTTCATATTTACATATTGTTTCTTAATGTATTTTATAATTCTATCTTTAAAAAGTAGTACAAAATAATAAGTCTCTCATTTTTCGTATTATTACTAAATGCAGGAAGTAATTAATGCGTCCCCTGTGCAGTTCAGCCTTTCCTAGTTGTTTGATGTAAAGTACAGCTTTAGGTGAAATTGCCTAACATAGCTAGGTTTACACGAATCAGTCGTGCATTTAAAAGCATCTAGTCTCATTGATTCTAACCGGACGAGCTATGGAACAGACAAAATTGGGTCAGTCATGCTTTGCACGGGTCGGATGCACTTACCTTTTCCCTGCTGCCCTTTTTCTGCATGCAAAATACAAATAGATCGTTTAACATAGAGCAAATAGTATTTTTTTTAATCTAAAATAACAATTAAAAACTATCACTTAAAATAAATTACTAAAATACAGATTTCCACTATCGCGAAGATAATAAGAACCTTATAAACTAATAATTTTTTAGTTACGACATAAGTTTTCCGGCTTTTAATAACATTTTGATGGAACGCTACGTTAGTTCTTCTAGATGGTCCTCAGGGGAACAAATCTCCGTTAATTTTGATTAGCTTAAAGATAAATGGTCTTGGTAAGGAGTTGGAGCTAATGATGAAAAATTATAGCTGCATTAATTTGTTAAGCAGACAACAAATTAATGTAAGAACATGAAGTTTTGTTCAGATTGCAAACAGTTATGTGAATGTAAATTGACAATTCTCGATTATTAAATATTCTGCGTACAAATTGTTCTATTCCCTGAACATGGAACTAATACAGCTTTCTTGTGTCGTTTTCAATCAATTAATTTTATTAAAATTTGGTACACAAGTACTTCTAGGTATAGCAATGTCATTTTATGAAATAATAAATAAAAAAATTAGATTAATAGAACTGTCAAAACTCTCTACTTCTTTCATTTTTATCTTAAGATAACTGGTTTGTTAGAAAAATGTTCCTGTTTTTGTAATAATTATGTGTTAATTATATTAGATCATTGTAAAAGTAATTTCGATTTAAACTAGATTTTTTTACTGTATTGTAAAGGTACCTACTTATGCTAATTCAATCAAGATTCCTACAGTTTCCATTAATAGAGTCATATGTATGTTTCAATAAATATTTAAAATTAATATTAATCTATAATCAGTAAATAATTATCAAATCATTAAATCATTAAATGACTTTCAAAATTTAAATTCACTTTTGAACATATGTATACGATCACGCAAAAACAGCGATAATAGATGAGATCTATTTCTGCATCTTTAGAATTGCTTCTGCAGGTGGTCTCTTTTATTTTAAATTGTATCAAATATACAGGATGTTTGAGGTGTGATTGCCATAATTTTAGCAAGTCCTACACAATACGGGGTCCAAATTCCAACCGTTTTCGAGAAGAGAAGATCAATATATCGGGAGATATATAAACTAAATATAACTAAAGTAAATAACAGAGGTAGTAAACATTGCATTTTATGATATTCCGTGTAGAAAATTACGGAGAGATTCCTAAATTAGCTGAACTTTTGCGCATCAATTTTTTTGTCGACAATGGTTGGGATTAAGACCCATGCTATAGAGTTTTTTTTTTTAATTTTAATATATCATCGTCCAACCACACTGTTATATGTCCATTTTATTAAATTTTGCGGGAGAGCATATATTTATTTAAGAGTATGAGAATTCCGAGCCAATATATATTTCTTGTACACGATATTTTTTTCTAATTTCAGTTACTGTATAAGTATTAATGTAATAAATACTACATTTTTTTAGAAAACACTTAGAATAAAATAAAATTGAATTACATCAAATTACATTAGACAGAGAATAAATTAATTTAAAAACTTTTGCAATCGCCTTATTTCTATGTCCAAAATTGTATTTCAAAATTAATCAATCAGATTGATTTAACCGATACTAGAATAATGTTTACATTGGACATAGAATAAATTAAATTAAAACATTTTGCAATCGCCTTATTTCTCTGCCCAAATTTTTATTTCAAGATTAATCAATCAGATCAATTAACCGATTGTCTTGAAATGTATATAGCAACTGTGATCAACTTTAAATTGAAGCCACATAGAAAAAAGATTTAAATCAATTTAATCGATACTAGAATAATGTTTACCACATTTGGACATAAAATAAATTAAATTAGAGTCATTTGAGGTCGGCTCGTTTCTCTGTCCAAAATTTTAGTTCAATATTAATCAATCAGATTGATTTAACCGATACTAGAATAATGTTTACATTGGACAGAATAATGTAAATTAAAACTTTTTGCAATCGCCTTATTTCTATGCCCAAAATTTTATTTCAAGATTAATCAATCAGATCAATTAACCGATTGTCTTGAAATGTATATAGCAACTGTGATCAACTTTAAATCAAAGACACATAGTAAAAAGAATTATATCAATTTAATCGATACTAGAATAATGTTTACCACATTGGACATAAAATAAATTAAATTAAAGCCATTTGCAGTCGGCTCATTTCTCTGTCCAAAACTTTATTTCAAGATTAATCAATCAGATTGATTTAACATTGGACATAGAATAAATTAAATTAAAACCTTTTGCAATCGCCTTGTAAAGTAATGAATAATTTTGAAAAAATAAATAGTTTCGTCCAAAAACCATCTTCTGATTATTTTAGGAGCAATTTATAGTCTTTCTTGTTTTTAATAGTTTTTTATTTCAACTCTTTATATTGGCTTTAACATCAAACATACGTCTCTTTCGTACTAATTCTCTACCTAGCACCAAAAGCTATAACTTGAACTTACTACTAAATATTACCTGTCAATATAAACATTTTCACGACACTGATGATATTCAGATCGTCAGTCTTCAAAGAGCACAGAAATCGATTCCTTCTATTCACCAATTAAGTGTTATGTTTTAAATATTAAAAACATGAAAGTCTTTTTATTCGCCCTGTTCGCAACGCAAAATATTGATTCACTCTAGTATCATATTATTGCATGCAATAATTTATTCTATGTCCTCACATACGATTATAATACTGCGACAGGGAGTTTAATAGGGGGGACGTCCGCAGAGCAATATGTATGCCAATTAGATACTTTTGTCCTTCCTCTTACAACAGTAATTAAGAGAGATAGAACCATGTAATTTGCATACGCATTACTCTTCGAAAGTCAAGAATATATACTCTAATTGGTCGCTTCGACTTGGAATACTATGGTTCAAACTTTAACAAAGTTTGCATAGACATAAAATAAATTTATTTTATGTGCAAAACTACTTATCGTATGTGTATTTAGAATATATTGGAGCGTAGCGCTTGGGAGTATAGAAAAATTTCATATAAGAATGTCGATTTCAGAATAACATGGACTTAGAATGGTTTGGTTGACAGGCGACGATATATTATCGCCTGTTCAAATTATGACTTTCAAACCTCTAACACCTTTCATAACTATAAAAAGTTAAGATGTAAATTAAAATTGTTTGAAAAATTCAATTTTGGACCGACAATGTTAAAAGTGTTGATAATCTGTCTTTTAGATTAATATAATTAAAAACATTCACTTACTTCATTCAAACATTTGTTCTTTATGCAATCATTTTTGTAATACAGTTTTTATTTGGTATTAATAATATTGTGGAAAACTAACTGCTTTACGGACTAATGCCCATAATATTTACCTATATATTCTTTATTGTTAGCTTTTGTCCATTCTTTATGATATTTCAACAGTATTGAAGTTAATTTAATATAAATTATAGAAAAAATTATTTCAACCAGATTGAATACTTTTACAATACAGGAAACAAATGTATAAAAGCTAATAATAAAAACAATTATATCAAACTTGATAATCCAAAAAAAAAATATAATAATAATACAATAAAAATAAATAAACGAAATATTGCATTTTAATTTAAAGAAACTTGTATTGCTCAATATGATAATGTTGTCACTTACGCAGTAAAAACAAATTTATTTTGTATTGTATTTTTGTTTAATGCATGACGGACACCACCGTATTTATAATGTAAAAACACATTTAAATGAGCGGTACCTAGAAAGATGAATATACAAGGGACACAATGTTCCAAATACAGTGGCCACCATGTTCACCTGACCCAGTGATTTTTATTTAGAGGAACTTTTAACGAAGGTATACTTTGTAATTATTGATAGTGACGGACAATTGCTAAACATTGAAAAAGCTAACACGGAATTTCAGGATACAACCACGGGTTAATGCCGCAACCAGTATCACATTACACCTGAAAAACTTATAACAGCTCAGGTCACTAGTCACCAGCCTACCAGACATATACTGATTTCAATCGGTTTGCCATATGATTTTCAGGTGTAATTCAATGCTAGTCGGGGCATTGTCCAGCAAAGTATTTGTTTTCTGGAATTCCGTGTTTGCAAAATATAGTTCTCGCCGAACGCAATAAAGGTCGATAGCTTTCAATAGTTTCTACCGCGATGTAGAACGCTTCATGTCTGTGACTTCTCTATCCGGCATGGAGTAGTGCATGGCCGCTAGATGTAGCTTTACTACACCGCGTATTTATTGAAAATGCTGTTCACAATTTTTTTTCGAATAAAGTAATTCTTTATAAAAAAATTGGCTTCTCTTGAAATATATATAGCAACTGTGAAAATGGGGCTGGAAAATAGAGGGTATTAAGAACATAAGATTAGGTAATATTATTCGAAAAAACTTTTCTCTATAACATTTTTAATTTCTTCTTAAAAAATTTACACTTTACTTTTGACACAATTTTACGTTATCATCCGTGGACACACTGCTTGCTTGCGTATAATTGGTTTAGCGCCGTTTTTTAATGCGGTGGTAGCATCGAACAACTCTTATAGGGTAATAGTTAATTACAAGCTATTTTGATATTGTTATTAAATATATCACATTTGAAATGACGAATTATTTGAAATTGCAATCGAAATTACATTAGTAATGATCTAATAAAAACAGTTAATTAACCCAAAGCTATTACAAATAGAAAAATATTACAAGAGAAAGAAGTTATTGGCAAAAGCTACAGCAAGAGAGTGGTCTTGAAAACTGGACTGAAAACTGGCTGAAAAATATGAGTGGAATAGTTTAGTTAGTGATCTATATCAATAGTTTTAATGTCTTCAAGCGGTCGAAGTCCCTGTATATTATATCATAGATTACCTGTAGACTGAACCGTCGATGTTGAGCCTTTCTGCCACCCCTGCGTTTAGATATATGAGGGTTGTCTCGGCAGATAGTTTTGCTTTTGAAGATCTCCAACTGTAGATACAGCCTCTTCAGCTCCGCTCTGATATCGTCTGGACTCATGTCCGCCAAAGTCACCTCACCTACGTCCACATCACTATTGTTGCCCGTCAGTGGTCCGTGTGCGTTCACATCCTAGACAAACAATTACAAATCACACATTTTTTATTTTTACAAATTGAAGTATTGTTACCCAATTATGGGTAATATATAAGAGCGTTCTCATAAACACCTTCATCTACGTCAATTAAAATCTGTTAGAATTACAAGAAACTACAATCTGCTTAAATCGATCAACGGAATCAGTGAATTTAGCGAACCGGATGGGCGATCTGTCGCTTCTCCCCCCCAACGCAATCGGAAAAATCATTAGCAAGGCCGGAAAATGATAAATTAATTCAATATTCTGCTAATCCTCGGCGAGAGATCGCTTAAATTAAATTATGACCGGGAATATTTACGCTAGATTTCCAATAACGAGGTAGGGTTACGCCATAGACTTAATTAACAGAACATTAGATAATTGCTTATAACTATATCATAACGTTCCAAATTCTCTGCTCGTCATAAGCAAAATTTCAGTGGCACTGACATTGATATCGGCCTGGGTAGGTAATCTACTTTATTTTAGTTTCACATTTATTATTCACGTATTTCCATTAGACGAAGAATTCCAAATCAAAACGCTCTTTTTGAGCAATATTTCGAAAAACTGCGTTTTTAAACAAAGATTTTAAAATATTGAGTTCTGATCCAACTCTCATAAAATAGTTTTGTATGAAAATATCAGGGAATTGAAAATGTTCCCTCGCTTTTAAACATGTCTTTCTTAGTCTAATTTCTAAACCTTCAGTCTATTAGCTTCTCAGATTAATCTTCATTTTCAGTTCCAATGCTTACCTCTATCATCTGCTTTTGCTGCACTATGTTTGGTTATTAATAAATATTTGTACAATAGCAGTTTTTCTATATCCCACTAATTTTCTCCGTGATAATTATTTTTAGAAATAATTCAATGGCTTTAATTTCTTTATTGTTAAAATTCTAAGGGAAGAAGAAAAGTACTGTCACTCAGCAGAAAAAACTGGTAAGTAATTCAAACCTACTACAGTATTTATTGTTGCAACATGATTGTTATTAATAGACTTGAATTTCAAACAGTTCTAAATTATAAAAAAAATAATTATATAAAATTAAAAGTTTTCTTTAGAATAAAGTAAAATTAAATTCAAATATAGAAATTTAAAATTTTTTTGAATTACATTATATTATATGACCAGAAGATGAGGTGTAAAATTTGACCTCAAAACTTTTCTTCTTCCTTTTGAATTTTACAATGTACTCACATGCATCAATTGTTTTTTATTGTTCCTTGAAGTAGGATTTTATTTATTTTTGCATACGATTTTCCGGTTTTTTTATTGTTTAACTAGCTGAATATTTAAATACTACAGTTTGACAATAATCGCGGTTTCTTGGGGTTGGGCAAAAACTTTAGAGGAGGATAATGCAACAAAAAGAAAATGAAAAGAGACCGTGATTATTTTGTTGAATGGAGATAAGTGTGTGTCAAACTGTCAGTAAACATTGATCATTATTGGCTACAGTTGTATCAAGAAGAAGTAAGTAACAATATAATAAAAATCAGTTAACATCTTTATGGAATCAGATAAACAAATTTTAAATTGTTAAACTTGACTTAGGTTTAATACATTGGCAACTCTTCAGAACGAAAACGGAGAGTTTTTCAACTTCAAAAAATACGAAAATGCGCACTAGTAATGTTATTTTTTTATTCTTGCTGCTTTTTCAGTGTGACATTTTTTGGTTAGGTAAACTTTATTTAAAAAATAACCCTTGACTGATCCTTTTGCCGCAAGGGTTTATTAAACTAATCTTTATTTCTTCAGAAGCGTGGCAAAATACCCAATTAAACTAAAAAAACCTAGAAATATGCCACAAATAAATATCTTCAGAGAATAAAAGTTTAAATATAGTCTACAAAATATTATATCAAAAACAGCATTATGTTTCGAATACAAATATCAATGTATTTTGAAATAACCGTCAAAAATCGAAATATTATAGTTATTTTTATATGTAAAATATTAATTTTCGGTTTGAATTAGTATCATTCGATTGACCATTTGACAGTGTCAAACACCATCTACACTTTGGAGTCTGAAATTTGATCAAACACGAATAATTTTGTGCATATTAATTCAAATTTTGTTTTGGTTTCTGTATTTTACATCTGTTTAGTATTTTTCTTTCTTAGGCATTTAGACATTTAATACTAAAATAGTCACAAAAATACGCATAAACATACACAATAAAAGACAGACAGTAGATTAAAATAAGAAATAAAGACATACATAAACCTCATAATTTATTGATTTAAAATAAGTATTGCAAATAAAATATGCAACGACTTAGTCAAGATTTCATAATACGGTGAGATCACAATGCATTGTTCAATAAATTTTGTTTTATTCTTAGTGCATTAAAAAACTAAATTCCTGGATAAGATGTGCCGTTGCGTGTTTTACTTAAACGATGAAAGTTGGTGTTTATGTTATATTTATTTCTTATGTCATGGCAATGAATTTGTGTACATATCTTCATGTTCTTTAATATACAAAATGCATTGTATATAAGTCCATGGCATAATTAAGATGCCAAGTTTTACAAACTGTCCTCTACCGTTATCTCTATATCTTAAACCCGAATGGTCTTCCTTTGCATTAAAAAGACGGTCTCCGAAGAAGGCGCATGTCCCCAAACCAGAATACCATAAGACCATCGGGAATGAATCAGACTGTGATAAGCAGTTACTAATGTCCGTTGAGATACCTTGCCATACAATGGCGGATTAAGTATATGCCTTTGGATAACTTATTACAGAGAAAGTATGTCCCATTGCAATTCAAAATGCACACCTAGAAATTTCACATAATCGGGATTATTTACATCGTCTAAACTACGTAAGCTGAATATCATCTTTTCGGTCTTAGCTGCATTAAGGCATAAATTATTTGAGGTGAACAATGTGTGGTCTTCGACTGTTGGAACGTCTAACATCAAATCCTCTAACAATTTATTACATAAGGATAAATTAGTGTCATCAGCAAAGAGAATCGCGAGTACGTGATTGCGTACGCTGGTTGGAAAACCGTTAACATACAATAGAAATAACAACGGTCCTAAGACAGAATATTGAGGTACACCGTAATTTAAAATAATTGATTTGTTGGTATTATATAATACGTACTGTGGCAGATAATACTTAATCAGTAACGTGCTTTCAGGTGTAAAACTATAAAATTTCAATTTATCAATAAGTATATAGTGACATATACAATCAAAAGCTTTAGTGAGATCAAAACATTGAACACACATATTTAACATCATCGTACCATTATTTATCTATTAGTGTAGTTGACAAATTACTCCTAAATCGGAACTAGTTGGGATTAAGAGATTGATATATTCTAAATATCCAAGAAATTGTTTTTTCAATATAAATTCATACATTTTTGCGAAACAGGGGATGACTGATATTGGTCTATATGGTCTTATTTCTTACATATTTGTTATTTTTACTGTGTTTTTTCATTGTATTTCTTTTTTTGTTTGTTGAATGGCGTACAGTAAAATATAATAAATAAATAAAACACTTGTTTTGTCTTCAACCCTCAGGCAGTTTTGCGGTAGTAATTTAATGTAATAGATTACCCTGTTGTTATTAGCTTGTAAGTAATTATTATTATCGTTAAGCCATCTGTGTACATCGTCGGAACTTCAAAATTAAACATCAAAATGTTGGAAAATATATGAAGCTCACAAAATTAATTAAGTTCGGTGCTGAAAATAATGTTTTTACGACCCGTTGGAGTTTTTAGATTGATTTACGGGACGCTGAAATTTATTTTAAAAGCTGGTGCGTGTTTGCGTTAGAAACCGTTGAGAGACTTTCATTTAATATAAATACACTAAAGAATTAAAAACTGTGAGGTCATTTTTGTTCGAGTAACAGTACAGTTTTTTAAATCGTAAAATTATTTTTGATTTAAGATAACAAAACTAAAGAAATGCGTATTATTTCTGCTTACTTTGAAGGCGTCCACAGGAATCCTGCAGGAATATTCCTGCGCCAAATTCCTGACTTGTTTCTGCTGGTACCAAAACTTGGGGAAGAATATGATAATCAGTCCTAGCGTTTGAGAAAGTTGCGTTCTGATACAGTAAACTATCAATACCAAGTCAGGATGTAGACCCGGTAAAATTAGCACCCTAGCAATGTAGAATAGAGTGCTGACAGCTAGTTCGAGGCTGATTGCAGCACATAAGAAACTTCTTTCCTACAAAGAAAAATTGATGTTAGTTTATATAAAATCTAACCAAATTAAGTTTTTGATTCAGTTATAGTTTTTTCGACAGTGTCCCAATTCTCTGGAAACGTCTGGAAATGTGAGAAGGCTGTGGAAATTCTGCAAGTCACTTTTATCTATAATTAGTACCCTGAAGGAAGATTATATTCTACCATTTTATTGATATAATAAAAGCCTGGTCTACTACGATTGTTTAAAAGGGTCGTTTTGCGAGAAAGTGTTATTAGGCATTTTTTTATCAAAAAGATTCGACACCTATCAAAATACTCATATACCAAATTTGATCGATAAATGTCTATTGATTGTTTTATGGGTTGCCCAACTTCAAAAAATTAGAACTAAAAATTATGGTAACAGGTCGAAGACTGTCATGAAAGTAAAAACAAATACTAATTAGACAAAGGAAAAACACAAATTAACACTTAATTACAGCCACATTAACGTACAAAAAATTTAATGAATTATGAATATTAAGTAGTTAAACAAAAAATTGCAAATCTAAATTAAATTTTAGTGTTCTCTACCAAACTTTTTTTTTCATGGGCGTAAGCAATAATCTGAATCATTTGTCTAATAATGAGGCGAAGCGTGTTGGAATTTGCCATTTTAATATATGAAGCGCTCGTAATAAATTGGTAGAATTGTATACTCTTTTTGAATCGTTGTGTGTTTGAGCGAGACCTGGTTCTCAGCTGACGAAATTTTACTTTTAAAACTTAATAATTGCAAATTAACTGATTATTACTGTAGAGTTGATAAAGATGGTGGTGTTGTTGCGATTTATAATCGCGATTCAACTGACAGTTTTAGTATTAGAGCAATTAACGTGACTCGAGTCCTGTTTTTGAATATGCTGATGCAGAAATTATTGTTGCTTCTGTTAATATTTTAGTAGTTAGTTTTTATAGGGCACCTGACTCTAACGCTGATCTGTTCTTAAGTTATTTAGAAAATTTGTTGACGCTAATTGGCTCCAATTTCAAGTTTAAGTATATGTTTGTATGTGATGATTTCAATATAAATTTGGATGTCAACGTTAGGAATCAGCAGAGGGAATCAGAACGCCACTACAGTAAATTTATTTGACGCGTATGGTTTTGTACAAAGTTTTTATGATTATACTCGTGTAAACAAGAATTCATAGTGTGCAAGCGATAATGTTGAGAGTTATTGGACCTATTGTAAGGGCGGAGTTGATTTTCCCTTATTTTTCTGATCATTCTATGCAGCTGATTGAATGTAGTTGTAACAATTCGATTACTGATGAAAATCGTTTTTATGAACGACGTGATTTTACGAATGATTTCAATATTCAGATTTTTAAAGTTCATGTTGCAAATGTGGGATGAAATGCTCTGATAGGTGACGTGCTTGATAGCAATGATAAATTTGATTAGTTTTTTACCCGTTTTTTGGATTTGTCTCTCAGTTTGGAGTCGTTTTGTATGGGGAGGGGTAATGGCCCAAAACTAAACATTGAATAACTTCTCTGATCCGGGAACAGTGTCATTTGTTGAAAGACTTGTATAAAATGTACTTATTTTGCCCTACAGACAGAAATAGGGATCTGTATAAACAATTAAGTAAATCTCACAAAAAATCTATTAGAGAGGCTAAAAGAAGTTACAATAGGGAATCAATTGCGTCAGCGCAGAATAAATCAAAGGCCGCTTGGAATGTGATAAAAGATCATGTAAATGTAAATAACCGCTCTAGTGTTCCTATCCTATTTTGTAGATGATATAAATAATTTTGTGCCTTTTGCGCAATCTGCGGAAGCTTTTAATTCATTTTTCCTGGACTCTGTTAGTAAAATCCGCAAGTCGGATGTAAATCCTCATAATTATCTATTTTCTACAGATAGAGTGGCCGAATCTTTGACTTTGTTACCACTTTCTCACGAGGAAATGGTCGAGGTCATATATTGTGTTTCTCTCAAGGATTCAGGGGGTTTTAACGGTATTCCTTGTTCTACCCTTAAGCACGTGATTCATGACATAAAGGAACCTCTTACTAAACTTGTAAATAGCTCTTTTGAACAGAGTTCATTTCCATCTATTTTAAAACAGAGTTTG
Organism: Monochamus saltuarius; assembly: GCA_025584915.1. NCBI lineage: Eukaryota > Metazoa > Arthropoda > Insecta > Coleoptera > Cerambycidae > Monochamus > Monochamus saltuarius. Next base: position 18,447,240 of record CM046723.1, on the reverse strand, counting down.
ATCGTCCCTATTTATAAAAAGAGAGAACGTGATAAGATTCAGAATTATAGAGGTATTTCTTTGGTGTTGGTGTTTGCAAAGATATACATATGAGAAGGTTTTTGCTGAAAATCTAGTTTTTCTTGAGTGAGCACAAGTTGATTAGTAATTTCCAGATTGACTTCCGAGCTGGTTATTCAACGTTGGATGCTTTATTGGAATTTATAAATACATTTTGGAAAATTTTGCTCGAATATTATGGGATCAGGGGTACTCCCCTTGAGTGGTTGAGATCGTATTTATCTAATCGACAGCAGAAAGTTATCGTCAAGGGTCCAGATGGCCAGTGTACATCGAGCAACAGAGTGGTTGTCTCGGGTGTTCCTCAGGGAAGCATTTTGGGTCCTATTTTGTTTATCGTATTTATAAACGATCTAAGCAATTGTTTATATCCAGATCTGGCTTCTCTCTATGCAGATGCTTCCACTGTAACTTTTCGGGCAAATCGCGTTGATCAGTTATCTCGTGAGGGTGGAAACTGTATTGATAAAAAGAAAACATGGCAAATGGTCTCTAAACTGCGCGAAAACTAAAATTATTTCTTTTTCAATTCATGACCCTAAATTTAGTTTATATATTGCCTTGAATGGGAGATCTCTAAGGGATAATGTTTGTCTCAAGTCTCTGGGAGTCACATTTGATATGTGTCTAAACTGGCAGGCTCACATAGCAAACTTATGCAGGGAGCTATCCAAACATAACTTTATCTAAGGGAGTTTGTGAGTCTTGACATTCTGAAATTATATTATTATGGTCAGGTTTACCCTATCCCAAGCTATTGTATCCTCTGTTGGGGTAATGCTTCTGGTATTGACAATTTAATGATTGCGCAACAACGAATCATTCGAACTATGCTGTTTAAAAAAAGGCGTTATTCTTGTCGCCAATTATTCAAAGACTTGGGAATCTTGACCGCAGTCTCAATGTATATTTTAGAGTGCGCGGCATACGTCAAGGTTCACAAGTCTGAATTTACGCAGTTCGCAGATAGACATTTGGCATTTTACTTTTCTTGCTATCTGGTTGAGTATCAACTTCTTCTGTGAGTTGAAATTCATTCATTAATCGCTTATGACGATTTTGAGGATTTGGCGTTGATGGTGCACTTTTTGTTTCTTGACTTTCTTCTTCGTTACACTGTTCCAACTGTTCCGCAGTATATAATTCTGTGCCAATAAGGAGTTTCTGCCCTTTGATGGTTGCTCTTAAACCTTTTTGTCTTGCTTCCCAGCGATGTTTTAACAAAATTTTGCTAGTTGCTCGATCTGCAGAACTTAAATCATGAGACACATAAATGCCTTTTTCGCGAAGTTTCTTGGAGTTATTTATTATGAGGACCTTCTTATGATACAATCGAAACTCTATTAGGACTGGCGTTTCCACCTTATCTTTTTGACCCAAACAATATACATCATTTATATCATCTTCTAAAATTTCTATATTTTCCAGTTCGTTTAATACTTTCAAAACACTATCTTTAAGATCTACTTGTTTATTCAATCCGTATAGTATTATATTATTCTTCCTGACTTTCCTATCTAATTCAATAAACTTATTCTCTAATGTGTCGTTTTTCTCTTCAAGTTCTTTTATTTTGTTATCATATTTCTGCACTACCGACCGAATTTCCTTTTTCAGATCTCCTATTTGCTGTTTCACCTCTTCTGATTGTTTATTGTACGTATTTGATAGTTTCGTAAATAACTGATTTAGGTATTGTTTTTGCGTTTCTGTAAAATCAGTCATACTACTGTATATTTGCCACTGTGTACACGCGTTATCTGCTTTTTCCTATAGTCTATTTATCGATGAATTTAAAATTTACATAGCTTAAATTGTTCAATAGCTTAGTATTCGTTACATTTTCTGTACTATAATTAATTTTACTGTGGCCGCAATTAAAAATGATAAACTTGTAATGTTTGTGTTTTTTATTTGTCCGATTGGCATCTGTTTTCACTTTCAAGGTAATCTTTGACCTGCTTATTAGAATTATTAGTTCAGACTTTTCGTCTGGTATCCCATAAAAAATAGTAAATAGATAATTGTTGTAACCGCGAATGTCCCGTATCCGGCGTCGTGACAACACTTCCCACATATTCGGATCCTGTGCCTGCTTCCGGTATTTCTTCCCGTATCGTATTCCGGATCCTTTCCTCCGTCCCGGTAGATCCCTCAGCCTTCGGAAATCCCCTGAAAACCTCTTCCAGTGGTACCGTGTCGGAAAGCGATTCGATCCTGCGTACTAACTCATTAGTAGGCATCGCTAGAGCTCGCGCTAACGATCGCTGATCTGCATCCATGATGCAGGTTATTTACTGGGTATTCTACTCTGCGTCACCCAGTATAGTCTTGGTAGGATTATTATCAATTAATGCCTGTTCTTCACAGGAATGAGACAACACAACTGAGATGACACTTTTTATTTTCGTAAACTGTCAATTACTGTCACTTCCTATTTATTTTCTCTCCTGTCACTAAACTTACGCTGTGATTCAATTTTTGAAACAAAAATATCAGGTGACTTCACCGCAGATTTTCTTTCAGAAAATCCGAATCGGTGACACCACCCCTCCCAGAAAGACTGGCTAGTTTAGTAACAGGACAGTGTTATATCAACATGGTTTATCAAATATATAAATACTTAACAATAACTGGAGTGCATAGACACTCTTAGTTAATTAATTCCCTAACTGCTCTCCTTCAGGAGTTTTGGTAACCTATTGTCACCTTACTTAACTAGCACTAACAATGTGCAAAATTCGCGACAATCTTTTCCGGATCATCTAATTTTTACGGGTACAGGCCCACCACTGCGGTAGCATCTGGATTGTCGGGCTCGACTCGATATTCATCCCCTAGGTCTTCAACGGTTACTTCTGACGCGAATAGGATTAGCTGGCCCAGGTTTCCCTGCGTAGATGGCTGGTCGTTGGTACTATAATAATCAAAACTTGGAGCTTGTTTACTGAATCGAATACCGGACGGACCTGGGAGCGATTCGTCAGGCATCGTATGACCACTCCCGTCAATGTTTCGTTCAATGGTTGCTAGCTCCTCTGGGTCTTTCAAATCTCGTTGATCAATACCTTGGTCATCGAGCTCTTCCATTGTTGGAACGACATCTCTGTCAGGTTGGTCTTCAGAGATCGACCCAGTATCCCCTCGATCCTTGCGATAGTAAGCTTCTGTCCCGTCTTGGGTCATGGGGTCATGTTCAGGTTCGAGGCGCGGCAACTCACCTACCCACGGTCGTATATCGTCGACATGAATCTTAAACTGAGTGCCGTTTCTATCAATTTCGTACACCCCGTCACTTATTTTATACTCAATCTGGTAATGTCCACTCCACGGCGGTCCCAGTGGCGAGCGAATGCCCGGAAAGTTACGTACCAACACTTGGTCTCCCCGATTAAACTGCACCGGTGCAGATCGCGGTTCTGGGAATAGCTGTCGGTTAAAAATCTCCTGTCGTCTGCGTACTTGTTGTAACCGTTGTTCTCTTGCAGCTCTGTCATTTGTTATACGACGATTAACTTCGGGATGTCCCCACTCACCGGCTCGCACTTGGGGAGCACCGAATAGTACTTCACTTGGAGTTAATCCCGTTGCGGCGTTTTCTCGATTCCGTAATTGGAAAACTGCCTCGTTTAAGTTTTTATCCCAGTTTGTCTCTCCGGCCACGCGACTCTGTAACCTTAAAAGTTTCTTTATCTCCTGGTTCCGTCGCTCGACCGGATTGGCTCGTTGGTGGTAGATTGGAGTCGTGTAGTGCTCCACCCTGTACTGCTGCAAATACCGCATCCATTGGTTGCTTCGAAAACTGGCTCCATTATCCGTTATTATTGCCTCCGCATATCCCCACCGGTGAAATAGCTGTTTGGTAAAGTCTACCAACACTTTTGGTCGCATCCGCGGCACCGCCATTACCTCAATCCATTTTGAGCACAAGTCCGTAGCTATTAATAGAAATCGGTTTCCAGCAGGAGTTTGAGAATAAGGTCCCATTATATCAAAGCTAACAGTCTGCCACGGTCGTTGCGGGGTCGCGGTCGCATCGGGGCACGCGACTGACATGCACCTCCCCGTTTGATCGAAGCACAGACTATACAATGTTTAACGTAAATCTTTACGTATTTACGCAGTGTGGGCCAGTGATATAGGTGAGATATCGCGCGATAGGTTTCGTCACGCCCAGAGTACCCGGCGTTATCGTGGAACTCATAAATAACTCTCCGCCACAAATTAATAGGCACTACCAATGTACGACGATCACCATCTCGAAACCATACTAAATTATCGCGTACTTCGTAAGAATCTCGAAGAGTTCGCTGCCAATTATTTTCCAAGTGTTCTTCACCATTTTGCAACCTTGGAATACGGATTCGGATGGCTTCATATTCGGGGCTTTCTTGTTGGGCACGCACACATTTGTCATACAGACTTTCGGGCTGGGCTCCATCTGGCAGTGGTCGTAACGTCACTGGTTGGAGAAGGATATGTGGAGTTGTATCTGTCTGCTTCCTTCGTCGTCGCCGAGTCTTACTTATCACATTAATACCCAAAGCCTCATTAGCGGAACCACTAATCGCCTGGACATCGGGAGGCAACATACGTTCCTCATCAATAGGTTCATGCTCTTCGATGGGGTGGCGACTCAGGAAATCAGGTAATTCATTCTCCCTCCGGGACAGTGCTGGACTTCAAATTTGAATTCTTGGAGTAAAGGGAATATCTCATTAGTTTCGCTCGCTCATCTTTAACTCGATCAAGCCATTGAAGTGCCCGACTATCCGTCCTCAAAACAAATGGTTTGTCTTCCAATATGGCTCTATACCTCCTGCAAGCCCATACCACTGCAAGAACCTCCTGCTCGTTGCAGTGGTATTTTCGCTCGGTTTTGTTAAATTTGGCGCTAGCGCAAGAAACTACCTCCTTTTCTACGTTTGAACCTGTCTGGTAGAGTACGGCCCCCATACCAAGGGCACTCGCATCTGTTTGCAAAACCATAGTCTTCGTAGGATCCGGGCGACTCAGCTGCAATGGGACAGCCACTCGTTTTTGAGATTGTGAAATGCCTCGTCTGCTTGATCAGTCCATTGGAACTTCCGGTTTTTCAGAAGATCTGTGATCGCGGCAGCCACCTCTGCGAAGTGTGGAACATATTCCCGGAGCCAATTCACGGTGCCAATAAAACTGAATTTCCCGTTGGTTGCGCGGTACCGGAAAATGTTTAATTTTTTCTAAATGTCTACATTGGGCTTCATTATGTTGAGATGTTACTCGGTATCCCAAGTAATCTAGAGCCGCCGCTCCAAAAACACATTTTTTTAAGGCACAACGCAGCCCATGGATACTTAGGCGTTCCAAAACTAATCTAAGATGCTGGCTGTGGTCCTCTCGAGTGGCAGAGTATATCTTTATGTCGTCAAGGTATACCTTAACAAATCGGTCTATATGCCCAGCAAGTGCTTCTGTCATTAATTTCTAGAAAGTAGAAGGGCATTTTTTAATCCAAAAGGCATAACGACAAATTCATATGTAGCCCCCTCTGAAAGCAGTAAGTGGTATACTTTCCTCGTGCATGGGCACCTGCCAGTATCCAGCCTTCAGGTCCAAAGACGAGAATACCTTAGCTGGTCCTAAGTCATGAAGTATATCCTTGATAGGGGGAAGTTGGGCAACTTCATCCTCTGTTTGGGAATTAAGCTGGCGATAATCTACACAAAACCGCCAAGTGTTATCTTTTTTACTATAACCACCGGCGAACAGTACGGGAGTGGCTTCGGCGGATCACACCAGCTTGCAGCATTTTCCCCACTTCTTCTTGAATTATTTGACGTTTTTTTGGCGAATATTGATAACGCCGAATCTTAAAAGGTTTTGGATCCATCAATCGAATTTGATGTTGCGTCAAATTAGTGGTGGGTTGTCTCAATTGTTCGTGGAATAACCCTGGAAATTCGTTTAATATTCCTTCATAATGTGGAATCCAAGGTACAGACGTATTTTCCACAGTCAAACAGACTGGAGGAGGTAACTCGCATTGCTGCCTAGCCACTTGCCAATAAGCGGCTTGTCTTTGACTCTTCCCAAAATAAATTCCACCCTGCTTCAAATCTAGAATAGCTTCTTCCGCCTGTAACCAGTCAATTCCTAGGATTAACGATTCTTCCATTTCTGGCAGGGTATAAACTTCCACCACAGAATCAATACCATTAATATCCAACGTAAGTTGAATAGGTCCACGAGCCGTCACCTCCATTCCATTTGCCAAATAAACAATATTATTATTCTCTCGAACACTTTTCTTTGAGCACAAACTATCACGGATAAAGGAATGCGTAGCTCCAGTATCAATAAGGGCCACTAATGATTGCTGTTCGCATTTAACGAGGATTCGTGGCAAGCAGGTGTTTTTGGTGAAATTTGGAGCCAATAATTACTGGAAATTCTCGGGGCGACGAGCCGGCTCTCTGGCTGCCGCCCCTAGTGTGTTTCGATTCCATTCGTGCCTCAGGAGCTGGTAGAGCTAGATATTGCCTCGGGAGCCGCCTTCCGGATGCTGGGGGCAACTGCGATTATAGTGATCGCCTCCACAGAATCGGCAAGGATATGGAGGAGGTCGTCTGGACATAACTGCCCGTGCTGATGCTGAATTTGTAGCGACTGGCGCGGCAACAGCAGGAGGCCTCATTAATCGCAGCTTACTTTCCACCGCGGCAGCCAATTGAGACAAACGGGAGACGCTGTCAATAGTATGGCCAATTAACTGCAGTTGGATTTCAGGTCGCAACAATGCTTCTATTTGCATAACTATATTTTGCTCTTTAAGTCCTATCTGTAATCGTCGAAATAATGCTTCCTTCCTAGCGATAAATAAAGTACAGGCTTCTGTTTGCTGCGTCTGGGTAAATAATTTAGTCTGCAGTCCTATTCGAGTGGGTAAGTCATCGAATCGTTCCAGCAAATGTCGTCTAAATTCTTTGAATGGCCAATCAAAATATTGGTAGTCAACGTACCACGTGTACGCCTCACACCTCAACTGTCCTGCAGCAATTCTCGTCCAATCTCTTTTGGAGATACCCTCTTCAACACAGTGTTGTTGAATTCGAACTACTGGCTTGGATCTTCCCATTCCTTACCCTCGTAAATTGGTAGACTAACTTTTACACTAATCGTCACAGGACCTGCAATAACTCCTTTTCCACTGTGGCTTTTACTTTGCATTCATCAATTGGGCGCCACTGAGTTGGATCCCTGCAACTCAGAACAGGTGTCTCATCGATTGGGTTTTGTTGTAAATCAATTAAATTAAGCCCTTCTGGCTCAGTAAGCAGAGCTTGAGCTCTTAATCCTAGGTGCTCGCTGTTCGATACCTCGAGTTGGGCGCCATGTAACCGCGAATGTCCCGTATCCGGCGTCGTGACAACACTTCCCACATATTCGGATCCTGTGCCTGCTTCCGGTATTTCTTCCCGTATCGTATTCCGGATCCTTTCCTCCGTCCCGGTAGATCCCTCAGCCTTCGGAAATCCCCTGAAAACCTCTTCCAGTGGTACCGTGTCGGAAAGCGATTCGATCCTGCGTACTAACTCATTAGTAGGCATCGCTAGAGCTCGCGCTAACGATCGCTGATCTGCATCCATGATGCAGGTTATTTACTGGGTATTCTACTCTGCGTCACCCAGTATAGTCTTGGTAGGATTATTATCAATTAATGCCTGTTCTTCACAGGAATGAGACAACACAACTGAGATGACACTTTTTATTTTCGTAAACTGTCAATTACTGTCACTTCCTATTTATTTTCTCTCCTGTCACTAAACTTACGCTGTGATTCAATTGTTGAAACAAAAATATCAGGTGACTTCACCGCAGATTTTCTTTTCAGAAAATCCGATACGGTGACATTGTCAATCAAATTTGGTAATTGGGTATTTTGACAGGTGTTGAACAGCCTGATAATAAATATTATCTTTATCATAAAGATATGCTTAATACCACTTTTGAAAAACGCCTCTTTTAAAAAAATAGCAATAGGCCAGGCTTTTGTCACATCAATAAAATGATTAGTAGGATATTACTTCCATTCAGGATACAAATTGTAAAAAATGGCATGTGGAAATTCCACAGCCTTCATTCGATATGGCATGTAGAACATTTTGTTTTTCATTAGTCTCTTGAAATTAAACTTGACATTTTTCCAATCGAAAGACTGAATCTCAGAGCCAAATAAATTTGAGACAAGATAATTGAGTTAGTTAAATGCAATTTCCACTTAAACATAACTTCTGTACAAATGGCTCTTGTTCTATTTGCAATCTAAAAAGAAGATAGATTAAATATGCATTCGAGAAATGCAATTTAAATGGGATTTTCTCTTTAGGAAAACGAAACTTCCGCACAGCCACTACTGTAATGGGAAATAAACCATCTGGATGTATTCAGCGTCGAGGCTTGGTAAATTCTTGATGAAAACATTACATAAAATATTTACCAGTGCTTCAGCCTGCACACATTTATTGTTTGGAAAACAAAACTATTTGATTTTATAATGTAAGTTATTTATCATCACTGTTCGATACACAAACGTCACGGAAGTTAAAAGTGTTCATTCCATCATTTTGAGGGAGAGAAAGGGGCATATTGTTTATTAGATTACAAGTGTACATTTAACAGGCCTTTGGCGTATAACATAAATTATTTTTAAGACCACATCAAAGTGGCTTGACATCAAAGAAACTTTTTGAAGGAGTCGTTTTATCTCTGTACACGTAAAATGGCTATGCTTAATACTTTTAGTACACAATACACGCTGTGTTTTTTAAATACAATATTACTTTACTAGATTATGACTCGTACAAACTGTTTTTTTCTCAATAGCAGTGCCGTGGATGCGGGTAGTTTTATGGATATAATTGAAAAGAAAGTATACATGTCAAAGTCAACATTCCTTAAATATATACTAACGGCTTTGCAAATACCAAATAATAATTAATATGAAAGGAGGTGAGCTAATTGAAAATATACTCGCGTCAAGAATTCAGACGTCTTACGTCACGGCTGATGTTACACATTTGTTTTTATTGTCAACGTAATTTTCGATATTTGGTCGCGTTAAAAACAATCATTCTTTGTAATTTAGTGCAATAAGTATATAATGCAAACTTTTAGTGTAGCATTTAGTTTTATTACTATCAGTTGCAGTTTCTTAAATATTTTCATGAAAAAATAATGAATTATTCATTTGTTTGTATGACGTAAGTCGTATGAATTCTTGTCGCGAGTATAGATAGAAAGTACATTTTATAGTTATTTATGCAACAAGTACAAAAACTTTGTACTTTCTTTTTGTCTTTATCCTCAGAAACTTTGTACTTGTTGCACTTTTTGTACGAGTTGCATACAATATTTTTTCTACGTTCATGCAAAAACCAAAAAACCATTATTTAGATGACATTAAGTCTAGGAAAATCTGACGTCGATATGAACGTTTATGTTTGTCATGATGATAAAACGCTGTAGTAGAATGACAGATGAATGCAATAAACATTTTATTGCACTAGTGCAATTAAGAACCGCTTTTTCCACTAAATATAGTTCAATAAAGTTTTCTTTTTTGCATGAACGTAGAAAAAATAAATTTATAAATATTAAAGATAATAAAATATGTTACTGTGGATATAGTATAATTTGACAACCCAAATATAATTGACGTAAGATATAGAAACAATATTTTTGACACATACCATATGCATATCCGCCAATTTATTTAAACTGTAGATAGTTATACAATATCATGTCAAAAATTAATTAAGTTGGTATTACAGCAATTACTAATGCATAGAATTTCTATTTTTTATCACATTTTCTGAATGATTTTGTAATTTAAAAGCGATTTGAAAAAAATATATAATTTTGCATAATGAGATTGATAATAAAATTAATTTAATAATAATTTATAATACAGTATGTAACATAAATAAGGTTACAAACTTCGTCAGCAGATAGAATACTTAAAATTAGTAGGAGTACTTCATATACAATTTTTGCCTAAAGTGCTTCCTTGATCAGATAAAGTTGAAAAAAAAATTCAAATATTTTTAAAACGGTGGGAGGATATAATCTCAAATTTACCCCTCATAACCTGAAGCCTTCAGAGATTAATGCCGGCTACAGACTATATATATATGCGTGAATTCGCGATTCGCGATACGCGATGTGTTATTTGTATGGAATTTGTAAGGTTTTTATGAATCGATTTTTAACGAGAAAGAACCTACACACTATTCGCGAATTCTTCGCATATCACGAATCGCGCATAACGAACCGCGAATACATGCATAGTCTGTAGCGGGCCTAAGAGTGTAATCGAGGTGCGGATATGGGCAAGCCGGTTTATTTTTTTATCTTAAATATTTCTACGGTACTGATTTTACAAAAAATTTCCTGTTCCGTTTAAAGCAAAAAGTGTAGCTTCACTTTTTTCCCCGCGAGCCTTCGTTCTCCAATTATTTGATGTACGATGAAACGACCAGTTTTGCTTCAGAACATTTCTAAGACAAAAGTTAGGTTTTATTCGTAGATTATAACATTTATGAAGGGTATGTAGTGTAGTATTCGTAGCAAATTTTGGATTATTCCTTTCTACCGACTTCAAACAATTTAAATAAATTTTTTTCAACACCCATCTCACCAAGGAAGCACTTTAGACAACAAATTTATACAAATCACTCCTATAACTTTTAAGTGTTCTATCTGTTGATGAGTTTGTTACATTCTATATATACATACGTACCTTTAAAACTAAACAACATACCTACGTTTCTTTACTGCATTGTAAACGTATTTCAATTAATACAGTAAAAAATCTATAATAGCTAATAATAAATAACGTATGGGTAGATATTGTGGGTGTAATTCAACGCTGGTCGGAGTTTTAGTCCGCAGAGTAGTTGATTTCCCCAATGTTATTAATTTCTAATTAAAAATATATAAAAAACATACCTACGTATTAAATATGTCTTATTCGATTTTACTGATTGCTTAACTTTTGGTTTTACAAGATAGATCAATAAAAGAAATCAAATTAGTAAATTCTAATAAAGCTGCTGAAATTAGTATGCAATTTAAATATAAATAATAGATGTTTATAAAATAAATATCTTCTTAATATATTTTTATAGTTATTCTATGATATTAGAGTTTTTAGTAAGACGACGCTTATAAATGTTTCTATTAATTTAAACATAAGCTCCACTGCATTGTCTCCATAGCATTCTCATGAAGATCGTAAATAGAATATTTTTTAGACATTTTATATTTTCATATAAAATTTTAAATATTTAAAGTCAAAAAGAATATAGATCTCGTATATATCGAAAACTACTTATCAGATCGACCTCAAATTTTCTGGGTTTCATAAAAATTAAGTAAATACCTAGTACAAGTTTGACAAAATGACCTTATTATTAAATTCTACATTTTATTTTTGCCATATCATTTGAAGAAAGAACATTAATTTTTCAAAAAATATATGCCTCCTATTGAAATTTACGAAAGTTTACGAAATTCTGACTTATAACCAAAGTATATTTTTTTTCAATTACACCCCTCAAGCTATCCGCCTCCACAGCCCTGCTATTGAGAATAAAACAATTTTCATATTTTTATCAAGACAATTGATATAATTCGTGTACAAATTTTAATATTTTTGTCTTTAGTTGATTTAAAGATAATTAAGAAAAAATATCTTTAGACTAACGTAAAGTTCATGAGATAAACGTCATACGAACTACCCCAATAATTTTCAATACAAATTTCCTCCCAATTCTTTTTTAAGTACAAACGAGACGCCACCCTGTATAATGGGCCAGTATATCAGTATTTCAAGTTAATTATGCAATCAACAAAACCTATGTTTGTATTGTTGGCTGCCTGTTGCTGCTTATATAGTTGCGGAAATAAAGGATGTTATACATTAGTTTTTTAGTTTTCTACTTACACCTAAAAACCGTAGCCTTCCAACACTTTTTCAAACGAAATGTTGGTGGGTCTTTAAAGAAAATATTTCCTTTTTAGTTTTAGAGATAGTAGGAAAACACGATAAGTTATTTGATTCGTATTTCTTGTTTTCAGATTTCTAGTGTTCTAGGGTCCCAAGAAATAGTTCCTTGGAACTGAGCCGATTTGAATATAATTTCGTATACAGGGTGTTAAAAAAAGAGTGCAAAATATTTCAGAAGGTAATAGTATCAATCAAAATAAGCAGAAACGTCTTAATAAACATGGGTTCGCAAAGTAACGGTTGCGAAGATATGGACCGCTATTCGTTTTTCAAACATTTTATTTTATTAGGAATAAATCGACAAAGGAAGCTTTTAACAAACAAAAACCAAAGTTACAGAAGATGTTCAAAGTGCCCTCCGTCCATTTCCAAGCAGGCACGACATCTTCGTCTCAACGATATTCGTACTCTTTCGAAAACACCCTCCTTGGTTTGGATTTCTTGACACTTTTGGTTAATCCGTAGCTGCAGCTTTTCCAGGCTATTTACAGGAGTACCATACACTAATGTCTTCAAATATCCCGAAACAAAGAAATCTAGAGGGTTCAGATCAGGCCGGACCTGTTTTATGGCCTCCAAGATCGCCTGGTCTGAACCCTCTAAATTTCTTTGTTTGGGGATATTTGACGACACTGGTGTATGGTACTCCTGTAAATAGCCTGGAAGAGCTGCAGCTACGGATTAATCAAACGTGTCAAGAAATCCAAACCAAGGAGGGTGTTTTCGAAAGAGTTCGAATATCGTTGAGACGAAGATGTTGTGCCTGCTTGGAAATGGACGGAGGGCACTTTGAACATCTTCTGTAACTTTGTTTTTTGTTTGTTAAAAGCTTCCTTTGTCGGTTTATTCCTAATAAAATAAAATGTTTGAAAAACGAATAGTGGTCCATATTTCCGCAACCGTTACTTTGCGGACCCATGTTTATTAAGACTTTTCTGCTTATTTTGGTTCATACTATTACCTCCTGAAATATTTTACACTCTTTTTTAACGCGCTGTATAGTTATAAATAGTATATTGGACCGTTCTTAATATGGTAGTTTTATGAAGTGACACAAAATTCTTTTCTATTTTTCTTGGAAAACTCTTCCAGTACGCATTCTGTACACAAAAATATACATACATTACCTTTTATTTGAGAATCTTATAGAAAAAGTTGCTAAAGTTATAGTACTGTCATTGCCAATGTAATTTAAAAAACCGTAATAAAATTAACAGTTAAATGAATAAAGTAGGAACCCTTTTTTGTGCTTAGTGAAACTGTGTTTCGAGTCCGCTAGGAAAAAAAAATAGAAAAAAATTAAAAATAAAATTAAAAAAACTAAATAGCATTACGCATATTAACACCCTCATTGTCAATTAGTCAAATTATTATATCAGTTATGTTTAGATAGATCACCACATACCATATGTTCTAATAGAGCAACAAATAGATATATCGATTTTTGTAAAAACAAGATTATACCTATTTAGTTACCTTGGTATATTCAAATAATCGATAGGTATATGTACAGACAGGTACCTACTTTTTAACTTATAAATTGGCCTAGCGATTCAAAAGATATTTCTTTACAAAATCTGCAATTATGGGGCCAATCAATATTAACTTACCCCAGAACTTTAAGTATCCAATTTTTTGCTTATAATTTTTGTATCACCCATGCGTAACTTGACTGAACTATTACAACATTTTCCGGGTTTTCCTCATTCCTGCACTGAATGGTGGTTAAGGCCTAACAACGTAAGTCGTTTCTGGGCGCCAATGGGGCCTGCTTAATAATAATATGCCGCTCCTTCTCTCGCACAAGTCTAATAATACTTCTGGGCTAATTCTCCTGATTAGAATGAGGGCTAGAGATATTATACTATTATTATTTGCATAATGAACATTTTTTATTTAATAATAATATCAGTCATTATCTTTTTTCGAACGTAAGTTGATCTGTCATATTCTAAATATGTTTACATTCCAGGGGGGCCTCAGAGCATCTCTAGAGGAGCTCAGCCTCATATGCCTTCGCAACCCTTAAAAGATTATTTTAAAGTTTTATGAACAAAAGTCTAAAGTTCTCATTTTGCTTGGGAGATTTCAAACTTTCATAGCTGAACTTCGTCAAATTCTCCCTACTACCCGTGAGTATAGAACTAATCTATATTCAATTAACTCAGGACACAATCAGCGTGGAGGCATAGCCGTGCCTCTAAACACAACCACAGGAAATACACAGATAATACAACCCCATTGTCCGGTCCTGATGGGTTCATTGTAATGAAATTGCAGAGCCTTGTCCACGGCAAAGGTGGAGGCCGTCAATTTGGACTCGCTTGGGAGGGATATCCGCTTCGCATGCTGGACTTAGTGACGAAGGGATCAATTTGCAACCGAAATTATATGTTTTGCTCGCTATAATATATCCCAACTAATTCTAAAACGATACAGGCACTTCGTTAGTATTTGGATATTTTTTTCAAATGGAAATCCTGGACATAGACACTCTAATGAAGTATTAGTGCCTTCAGGATTTAATCGGATTGTTTGATTACCTTCGTTCGGAACGAATGTAAATTCTGAAAAGGAAATTGGACAATCTACCCAATGTAAATGTCTGATGAAGATATTTTTAGCCGAGCTTTTCGATAGGCTTCACAAACCAATATTGATTCGATCCCCGTACCTTTTCATACTTAATTGTCAATGCTTTCAGAAGTATACTAGAAATAAATTAAAATATGACAAAAAATTATTAATAATAATTCACTTTTAACACGTATACACTTTTTTTTTATAAAAACACCATCAACGCATTTCTTGCGTCATTAATTTTACATCATTTTGAAATCCTATTGCCTTGAAGTTTATCGTTGTTAAGATAATGAAAGTTTTGTCGTTTGTTGACAAGACTTAACTTAAAATTCCGTGATAGAGACATAAATGATCAAGAAAATCAATTTCTTCCGGGAGAAATCGAAGAAGCTGCTAATGAAGCTACTTTCGTGTTTTTGCCTAGTAATTCAAAGCAACAGTATATGGGAAGAATTCAGACGTCTTACGCCATGGCTGACTTTTCGCCAGTGCCGTTCCTGGGGTGCTTGCCGCCCTGGTGCATAAAATATTGTACGCCCCTATCCTCAACTAAGTATTATTATTATTATTATTAAGGATTAGGGCCACGCTGGGGACGTGTCATTAGAAATATTAGAACACATGTTTTTGTACTAACTTACTTTTACTCTACTGCAAAATAAAATTTCAAAAATCATAACAAAAATATTCAGTAAGTAACTTATAATATACCTGCATATTAAAAATTAACTCGCCTAGCTTTCTTTGATGCAAATTCATCTATAATCAAATTCAGATCTAGTTCCTCACACAATTCACGCTCTATTGACAACATAGCAAGGGAGTTCTTTCTTAGGTCGTACTGGATCTTAAAAAATTTTGTATTAAATTTAATTTGGAAAAACTGCGCTCCCCGGATGCAACTGATACAGGTAGCGTGACGAATATTCTTAGTCCAACAGAAAAATTGGGAAATGAAGGTACAAGGTCTTTTTCAAAAATAAATTTTAGACTATTTAATAGTCCCTTTACAGCAGGGAATAACTTCTTGAAAGTTATAATCTCATGATACAATTCTATCCCGTTAATGTCCTTCACGATTTTGCCGTCAGAAATTTCTTGCAGCGCGAGATCCAAATCTTTACTATTTTTCATAAGACGATCGGATTGAACGTCATGTATAGTAGATAAAAATCCAAATGTGTCATTACATTGATTTAATAGCTTGAATCTTTCTTCCACCGATGTTTTAGCAGTATCTATAATTATGAAGTAGAAATTTACTTTAAAATGTTGTTCCGCGGCTGTTATGAGTTCATCTGATGATTCGTATAAAAATGTGTCAGTTTTTTTTGAAAATCGTTGAATAGGAAATTCTGCAGCATTGCCACATTAATTTGCCAAAGTTTTAGCATCTTTCACTAAGCAGTTGAATACCTCATCAGTTCGTTCGTTCATCTAGATTTAATTTTAAGTCATTTAAAACTGTTACGCATTAGTTAAGCGTTAATTGTGGATTTTGTAACATTTTACTCACCACATTTACTTTAGCTAGTAAATCGTGCATTTAAAGTAGTATAAATACATTAAGATAATTCTAAATAAACTAATTTAGTACCTATATACATGTATATTTAAAGAATAAGCAAATAAAATATCCTTTGTTAGATATTAAATGTGTTGTGTGCTATACTTGAGGTTACTCTGTGCAACTGAATTCCCCGAAAAGGGGGAAAAGTAAAAAAAGCTGAATTGGCCGTCTTCATAGCTCGGCCGCCCTGGTGCAGAGGCACCACCAGCACCCCTCCCAGGAACGGCCCTGCTTTTCGCAATTATTTTTATTGTCAACCTAATTTTCGATATTTGGTCGCGTTAAAAACAATCATTTTTGCATATATAATGCAAACTTTTAGTGTAGTATATAGTTTTATTACTCTCAGATGCAGTTTGTTAAATATTTTGATGAAAATATAATGAATTATTCATTTGTTCGTATGACGTAAGTCTTCTGAATTCTTGACGAGTTGAGGTGGTGTGATCTGAAAAATACTAGTGGCAAGTTCAGTAAAAAAGTACTTTTGGTATAGCTACTTTCAAGAAAAGTCCAAAATATGGAAATCGTAAATGCTTTAATGAAATTACTCCATGTTGAAGGCTATGATGAATAAAAAGAATCAGGAAACTTATTGCTTTTTGATGTAAAAGAGCGAAGGATATTGATCGAAAATGTCTAAATGACAAATTGCGCAGGATGAAATACAGGGTGATTCATTAATAATGGGACAGAGCTTAAGGGCATGTTGCTGACCTCAAAATAGAGCAACTAAGCCAAATATGCCTTATCCGAATGTTACTCCTTTTCGATCTACAGGGTGTCAAAGTTGAAAAAATAAATCACATTTTCTTTATTATTTTTCGATCGCATCGACCGTACTTTATGAAATTTGGTACAGGGGGGTTTCTTGGTACTAAAAATTCGAATATGTCGACGATTTTGGTGTATCTGCTAGAGGGCGCCACCAACGATGGTTGGTGAACCCCTTTAAATCGCTACGACTTTTTTGTGCAACACTGTATCTCATTTTGGATTGGAAAAATTTTCGTCCCTATCTTTTCTAGTTAAAAAGGTACACTTGTTGATGTCGCTAGAAGCAACTATTGTTTGGCTCATATTTTTGAAATAATAATAATTAACAAGTTATAGCCATTCTGCATTACTTTTGCCTCACCCTGTATGTCGGTATTTCTTACCTATAGAAATACTTCATTATTTTAGAAGAATGTACGGTTTATATTTTAGTTTTTTTTAGTTGCCTGTACATTTTCTCTTTAAAATTATTTGTCAAATATTAAATTGCCTTGAGACGACCGACAATTTTCCAGTTGTTTTCTACATTACTTCTCAGAGACGGCACATTTCGCGAATTTTAACGTTGCTGTTTTTTTTTATCTTATTTCCTTCATACTTTTTACGACAAGAGGGCACTAAAAACTGCTCTTTTAGCAGTCTTAACAATTAGCCGCATAAAAAAGGGCCTCGCTCTCCAAAGACCACTGCACGGACCAAGGTCGTGAAGGAAACGCACCTCTTTGTCGACGGGGGCTCCTCTAATGAGCAGCAAACCGCCGTAAAGCCAATTCATCATGGAACAATGGCTTGTCGACTCGCTTTCTCGCTTTATTCATCACTCCATCTATCCACATCGCCTCATTATTTCCGGTTATTCAACGGGACGTCCGAGCCTTTCTTGGAAAATAATGGGAAGCGCGTCTTGTGGGCGGACTGGCCGCGTAGGATAGGTTTATTTTATGTTCCATCTGAAATGGGACCGTAATCGAGTGTAATAGGCTGAATGGCTTCATCTGTGCGCTATTCGAGGAAAATTTTAAACAGTCGTACATTTCAGGTTATTTTGTTTTCTCGATTTTTTGCTGCTAAAACAGTTCAGTAGTAAACTGAGTATATTTACTTTTCTTTTTGGTGCTTTTGAACAATTTTTCACCGTTTTAACTATTTCTCGCGATTTTTTCAAAATCTGTGGCTAATGCAGCTTAATATAGGTACTTCACATTCGAATTCAACATTTCGTGATTCTTTTCGATTTTTCTTTTTTTTTTGCAATTTACTCAAAATTTTAAGGATGTTTAAGCTAAATAAACTTTAGATGCAAATTCGGTGCATCAAAATACATAAAGATAGGTGGATATGGTCAAAAGTATTTACCAATTATTTACTTTAGCTGATTTTTAAAAATTTTTTTGCTTTTCCAACAATATTTCGCGATTTTTTCAAAATCTGTGGGTGATGGAGCTCAACAGACTTCAAATTTGAATTGAGTGTTTCGAAATACATAAGGAACATACTAGATTAAAGTCAGAAAAGTTAATATCGAATTTTATTGCGTTCACTAACGTAATTCTTTGTGATTTTGCGCTATTTTTTTGCGATTTACTCAAAATTCTGTGGGTGTTTTAGCTAAACCAACTTCAAACTCAGATTTAGTCAAAAGTACAGGCCACTTTTCTTTTTGGTGGTTCTGAACAATTCTTCGCCTATTTCTCGTGATTTTTCTAAATCTATGGGCAATGCAGCTTAATATACTTCAAATTCGAATTGAGCGTATCAAAATATAGAAGAAACACACCTGATTAACGTCAGAAATTAATTTTCACAATTTTTGCGTTCACTAACTAAATTTTTCGCTATTTTTCCGATTTACTAGTTTTATCTCAGTTTTGTGGCAGTTAAGTATGTTTTTAAGATATGATTATTACTAAAATAATCATATTCAATAAAACTAAGAAAATTATTTGTAGATGAACAGTTTTCTTTAGAACATTCATCCTTTTCTTAGTTAGAATTCCCACAATTTTAAATTTTATCTTAGTTTTGCGTTTTATCTGCAGTCTTTGTGTAAGAACTTGTTTTACGATTTTTCTTTTTTTTTGTTAAAACAGTTCAGATTGTAATGATTTTGAATTTCATCATTGTAATTTTCAGTATTATCTGCAGTTGATCGGTTTAAGGCGTCAGTACTTGAATCGAGGTGACTAGATCGCTGTGGGTTTGATCCCCGCAGCCGGTAGACTGTATATAAGCTATATTCATGGAGAGAATGGCACCCTCTCTACGAGTATAGTAGGGTGGCTTGGGTCAATGTGAGAGGTTGATACCGGTTGATGTTTGACTACCCCCCTAATTAATGGTGGTTAGAGCCTACCAACATAAGTCGTTGCTGGGCGCAAATGCGGCCTGCTTAATAATAATATGCCACCCCGTCTCCCGCACAAGTCTTCGACTTCTGGGCTAATCCTCGTGATTAGAATTAAGGGTAGAGATATTATTATTATCATTATTTACAATTAAATCGTATATATTATTTTAGGACAAGATTTCATACTCTTCTTTATTGCTTACAGTCCAAAGTCTCAAGACTTTTAATTTTACATTACTTGTGTCACATGTGCAGCCATACAGTCTTTTTTAAGAGACTGCTTTTTTGCTGGAATAGTTGTTTCTCAAGAGGTTTCTCTTTCTTTTTCATTGTTCCTGCAGTTAAAAAATTTTCTATGAAGCTTTTGTTGCTATAAATGTTTTTTAATGTCCTTAGTTGTGAGTATTAAATACAGTTAGAGACTTTTATTTAAGAGACTTTCATGCTTTTGTCGGTAAATTAGTTCAGATTTTCAGTAGCTTTAGTTTGATCTTAGTTGTTTCTAGTATTATCAGCAGTCTTTAAAAAGACTGGTGTGATTCATGCATTATTTATTACTCAAACAGTTCAGACGTTCGTTATTTTTAATTTGATATTAATTTTGAGTGGTCTCTTTTTTAGATAAGACAAGAAACTAATGACTCATGTTTTTTTCATTTCATGTGTAGCTCAAATGCTTAGTCCAACCACCCATGAATTTTGTCTAAGTTTAAGCTTTTACCTATTCTTGCCATAAAAATTCTAGTCAACTGATTAACATTTATAGAAATGCAAATAGATTTAAAAAATGTACATTTTTCTTTTAAAAACATTTAACAAAAATTTAATATTGTTTTCGATACTCACGTGAAACTGCGTCCTGGCATTCCTGCTGGCGTAGCTGAGGTGTATCCCGAAGATGAGGATGATGAGCTCACCAGTTTCCGTCACGTAGTCCCACCAAAGGGGCTTGCAGGCCTTGTAGACCTCCCCGTCTACCGTTCGACCGAGATAGAGCAAGCTGTAGTTCTCCTGCATGAAGTTGAGTGTGATAGAGGTATATGCGGCCATGTAACCCAGCACCTATTAGGGCATGTCAAAGGGGATATTAATAAGGTCGAGATGCAATCTTTTATTGGATTTTTTCGCTTTGGTGGCGCTGTGTGAGGGTTATTAATGGAGAAAATCGAAATTAGAGAGCCATGTGGAGCCTTACTTAACTGTATTTCTCATACAGCATGTCCCGAAAGTAAAAATCAGGAATGAGTTGATCAGGTGGGATGAAAAAAGTTATATAGGGTGTTTGGAGAAGTTTGTACAAAAATTAAGATGATAAAAGTAGAGCCAAAAAAAGTTCCTATAAACTTTTGACCTCCGGAGCAATGCTACTGAGATATGGCCATCCAAAGGGGTTTATCAATTGGATATTTATTAAAATAACTTCTTTCTGATTAAAATAATGGAATAAAAATTGTAGGTAATTATCAAACCATAAGGGTCTTTAACTACTATCATAATCATCATATTCCTGATAAATGGACAAACTCTCGTTTTCAAAAAGGGTGTCAAAACTGATATTAACAATTATAGACATATTACAATTATTTGTAGTTTCTCGAAAATTTTCGAAATTGCTCTTCATAATTTATTATTTTATCCACATATACAGGGCGTCATTAGCCCTTATCAGCATGATCAGCATGCTAGATCATAATATACCAATTCAAAAGCTCAAATTCTCTGGACTATCAGATTTACTATTAAAATTGTTCAAATCTTACTTGGATGGTAGATATACACACAATATGTTCAGTGTGGTGGTTACATGTCTGAGTCAGTGCTAGTTACATCGGGTGTTCCTCAGGGGTCCATTTTAAAACCTATTATTTGTTGTTTATATTAACGATATAGTTCAGAATTGATTGCAATTATCTCTTGTATGCAGATAATTTAAAAATTTATAGTGATGTTACTACCGTTGATGATTGTTTTAAGTTACACCATTACCTAAGCCGTATTTGTGATTGGTGTCTCATTAACAATCTTTCTCTAAATGCTAGCAAGTGCACTGTGATGTTTTTCTCTAGGAAACACTATCCCATACTATATGATTATAATATGAATGATGTTATCTTGAACCGTCATGACACTGTAAAAGAGCTAGGTGTTTATTTTGATAATAAATTGAGTTCCAATATTCATATTGACAAAATGGTTCAGTCTGCTTATAAAAATCTACCCCCGGATTCATGAAACGGGCGTAGCGTTAGTCGGACTAACCAGTTTAGGCCCGTGTAAAGCGCGTTAGTCGGACTAACCAGCTTTGCGCTCATTCACGAAACATGCGTTGCTAGGTAGCGAAGCATGCGTTGCTAGGTAGGCTGTTTATTTACGTCCATATTTGCGCCAAAAGTTAGACCCAGTATTGTGCATGTCTAAACATCGCGTAAGTTCGGCCTCTAGTTCCTTGCGCTTCCCATTGTATATTTAGTATTTATATTCAGAAACAGTACTTTTCAGTGCTACGGATTAGTTAACATATCATAAAGTAAGTATTATACATAGTAGTGAATAGGAGTATGGCTATTATTTAAATTGGTGTAACAGAAGCGTACATTTTTCGCGTAACCTCCGCTAGTCTGACTAACGTTACGCCTTATTGATGTATGTAAGATTTTTAACTAGAATGTCCTATGGCTTTTCGGATATACAAGTGTGTATGACACTTTTAAATGCTCTTGTTAGATCTAATGGTCCCAGAAGGCGATTGCCAACAATGCCGGCCCAAAAATTCACTCAAAATTCCCGTTGATGATGAGTTTCAAAAGTGGCTGCAGATTTTCATCACAACACATATGAAGATTGTGCAAATTGATAATGCCATCCCGTGTAAAACAAGCCTCATCGGTAAATAAATTATTTGAAACGAATGTTTAATTATCTTTTTGGTGACTAAGAATTGAGCGACAAAAACAAAAGCGGGCTGCATGATCTTCTTTCAGACCATGAACCCTTTGAAAATGGCAAGGGTGTAATCCAGGTAAATTAATGTTTTTTTTTTCTTATTCAAAAGAACTTGTCAGCCTATGAACTGTTTTATACCCATAAGATTAATTGAATAGTGAAGATATATTTTTTCTAATTTGCTTAGATTTTAGATAGATAAAAGTGGTAAATAATTATATTTAACTTTTTTAAATTAATTTCATAAATTTTTATTGATATTTACTACTGATTTAATTTTTCCTTAAACATTTAAAACAAATATGTTTTTGGAAAAAACAAACAATTTAATATAGTGAAGTCAGATAGTAAAATTGTACAAATGCCTCAAATAACATTTTACATCACGTAAATAATTGTAGGAGCAAATACAGAACATGTTATATGGAATTGGAATGAAGCGCTAAATACAATAAATTACAAAAAAACGTAAGTTTGCTGTACCATTGATTTTCTAAACTCCTTGTATACATTCTGGTAACTTAGTAGAAACATTCAATTGATTCTTTACAACATTACATTTTATTTTCTTCGATGAACTTACCTGTTAAACTTACATTAAAATGGTCTTCACAAACACTGTTGAAATTTTCCTTCGCGCTTCATCAGCCTACACCACCAGGCGCTGTATCCGTTAAAAAAAATATTTAGTCATTGTCCTATTATTTTCACTAAGTCATTGCCATTTTCAATAAAAACTAATCTCTCTAACACACCCTATATCTTATTCATCCCCTAGCTTCATCGAAAGGGTTCTCTTTTCCACCGTCTTCGCCGAGTAATTCGGATCTCGAACCTCCTACAACATCCATCACGCTCTTTATATTCAGATTTCCCGATTTTCATTTCATTGTGTCACTAAAAAGATACCTTAAGAGGTCATAAATTATCCGGAGTGCAGTTCTTTGCGTGTGGAAGGGAAAAATAACGTTTACTCGGGCCGTATAAAAAAGTTTGGCGTGGGCGCAAATTGCTGAAATTTTAGAAAACGGGTCTCGCGGCGAGAAAATTGAATTTGTTGCGATTTGCATAGAATATGGATTACAAGGATAAATTTTTGAGATTGAAAAAACGACTTGATGGATTAACTACAATTAAAAATAAATTAAATTAAATGAGTACATATGTATAAATGTTAAGGATTGTTTTGTTTTACAATGATGAAAACACTTGAAAGTTATTAGGCTTCTGTTGCGGTGGGGTCGTATTTTGATTATTGCTGGCTTATACAACCCTTAATTTTTCTCTTAAAAACTTCCTTGGAAGTGTCAATCCAACTTGTAGTAAAACAACAGTTTAGCTTTACTATTTAATAAATAAATTCACTTCACTATTTCTAGTGCAGACAATATTAATGTAATATTTTTATATTCAATTTACTATATACTAATAATTGTTGGCGGGAGTATGGAGTATGCTTCTCCAAATACTTAAACACATTAACTCTTAAAAAGAACCCAAAATAGGGATGAACTATATTCCACCCCTTCCTGTATACAGTTGCCCCTCTCTACTACTGCAGGGAGGCGCGCCAAATACCAAGAAACCCAACAGGTTCAAGGGTTTGAATTGTTTAAATGAGTATGCCTAAGTCAGCGTACAAAAAATTGAAAGGAAGTAGATTCTGTCAAAATACAGGGCGATTCAGTCATTAATTCCACATATTCGGAGGGACGAAGAAAGAAAATCATAAAAAAATGTTTACTCGACTTCTTATAACCCCCAGTAATACGGCGCTCCGTGTTGACAACAATTTCCTAGTCACGACGTCACCGAGTATTGAGCAGTGAAAGGAACAACGTAACACCTGCGTTGCCACATCATGGCTAAATGTAATTATTTCAAGCAACTACTGACTGGTAGTGGTTTCAATATGGTAGACAAGCTGCTTCATATGCCTTCATAAATGGTACAAAGGATTTAGATCTGAGGAACGAGACGGTCATGCTATACGACCTTATTAACCTATCGATTTATTCGGGAAATGATTTAACCAAGCAGTTGTGCTGATGCCACATACTTTGAAGAATATTAAGCCCACGTCATCAATGAAATCAGAAAGGTGACTTTTCATGTATGTTCTATACAGATCTGCATGTATAAGCAGTCAATTATTATTGAACATGCTACCCCAACCGTTGACACTGATATGTTGCTAAAATCGTCTTAAAATTCGCATACAATAATTAATTGTATGCGAATTTTGTAATACCCAGATATGTTATGATTATTATTTATGCCATCTCTAGTAAAACACGTTTTATTTGATCGGTCAGTGGTCGCACGGTTTAAGGCGTCAGTACTTGAATCGAGGTGACTGGATCGCTGTGGGTTCGACCCCCGCAGCCGGTAGACCGTATATAAGCTATATTCGTGGAGAGATTGACACCCTCTCTGCGGGTATGGTAGGGTGGAAGAATGTTGGCTTGGGTCAATGTGAGAGATTGATACCGGTTGACATTTGACTACCCCCCTAATTAATGAGGTTTTCCAGGTTTCCCTCATTCCTGCACTGAATGATGGTTAGGGCCTACCAACGTAAGCCGTCCCTGGGCGCAAATGCGGCCTGCTTAATAATAATATACCGCCCCCTCTCCCGCACAATCCTTCGACTTCTGGGCTAATCCTCATGATTAGAAAAAGGGGTAGAGATATTATTATTATTCAAAATTCTAATCGCTGAGAAGCATCTGCAGCATGTAACGCTTGTATATTTTGGCGATGAAACGGATGTAACATTTCTCTGTTCATTACACGCGATAGAAAATTCGGTGACAAATGAAAATTACTTGTTGTACACAGAACACTAATTAAAGAGTTGTCAATGACAACATCTATTATATCTTCTTCATTTTATATTTTTATTTTAGTAGGATAAATGCCTTTCTTGGAGAGGGTTTAACTTATTCTCGAAATCTACGAAATGATGCATTGCATACTGTGTCGACAGGTTGATGTCTAATTGGGTAGCTTCGTCGGTATTTTCGAGCAGTTTATTTGATGTTCCCACTGGCATACCCATCTACAAAGACAATATCTGCATACTCTTCAGTTGTAAATAAATTAATTTTTTATTTAGCAACACAATTACACAAATAATAATTATTGCTATAGCAATCATCATTTTTATTTATCAGGTTACTTTGATTGAAACATGAAATTATATTTCTTAAAATGCTTGTAACTTCTAGACAAAAACGAAACGGACCTTATGTTCACATATGAGAAAATATGTTTCAATTAATCCAGCTATCATCTGCCAAAGTTTTTTCATAGAATTTGTATACCACCCTGCATAAAAAAATTAATTAAAATCGCACGTCTAAAAATTTTTTTTATGGGTGTCCTAGAACTAGTCCTTAATAGGTTGCACTGTATACATGGGTTGTTTTTTCAATAAAAGGTTTTTTCCACTGCATGATGTTTATAGGATGTTTTAAAATTCATTGAAAAAGTTAAAATAAGCCCATAAATATTGAAGGAATGAGAAGGTGCAACTTTATTTTTCCTGAACGAATTTGCTTTTATAATGTAGCTGTAGTAACAAGAATAACTTAAAACCCCTGAACTAATCCATCCCTTTTCACTTCTGATCCTGTTTACATTACAAAATTTGTTTCTTTTTTTATTTACAGACGATTTGTATAAGATAACGAGGGTCCAATCTCAGATTTCCCAAAGTAATAAACGTCACCCGCCACCTCAGTGTTCAAATAACCCTCTACGTACCGACATGATCATGATAAGCAGGTATTTAAGTAGATCGGTGTCCTTTACCACCCATCTGTGAGCCTTCCTTGTGCGAAACTCGATGAGATGGCGGTAGAGCTTGAGGATAACCGCCCCATAGCAGATGATGAATCCCACTTCCCGCGTCCAAGGTTCCAGCAAGCATTGCACTACGGAGGGTTCGAAAAATTTTACTACTACCTGAAACAAAATCAAAATTTTAAACTTGGATAGATCGCATTATTATGACGTCACAGTGGTACTTTATGTCATATGTGTTATTATAATGACCCTTAGGGAACCTATATTTATGGGTCAAATTATGTGACTGACACCGAGACATTGTAATTTGATTTATTTCTCTGTAAATGGAAATAATTTAAGAGATTTCTTCACTGGAATTCGATAGAAGAATGTTATATGCTAGTTTTGACTCAATTATTGTAAAACATTATTCCCTTTAAATGTTTCAAATGAATGTTTAAAATGTGTTCTTTCTCCACCAATAACAAAAGAGAATTAAGGTCAGTGGAGCAACTAATTTCATTTGGTTTGTCTGTCATCTATCAGAAAACTTCAACTTGCTAATTTAAATATTGAGAATATGTTGACTTGGGTGTTTTTTTTAATGTTAAATCTTGTATTTATGTGCTTCATGGTATTAAATATATGGTTGCAATCGTTAATGTTATGTGATTAGTGCAAATAAAATGAACTGTATATTCACATTCAAATTAGTAGAACTGTCGTTTAAGTTTTATCTATTTGATTAAACTTATATTATAATCCAGACTGATGAAACAGTTACTTAATCTTCTATATACACAATTATCTAAAAAAAAAAAAGAAATAGATGCGTCATGGAAAATGGAGACAATATCGTATTTCTTTTTTTTTAAATCTGTATAGTTACCGAGAAACAAATTATTGAAGTTCTAATATGTTCAACCTTTACATCGCTGAACTACTGTAGCTTCTATCCAGGCGATTTCAAATATCCGATTACTTATCGTATTTACGTTTCTGTGATAAAAGTGTTTACAATCGTTTTTAGTGAAGTGAAAGTGTTAGCAGAACGAAATCATGGTAAACATATGCTAACTGCAGCTGCTTTTACAACAGTGTGCAGTGAGTGAAAGTGTAGTGCAAATACTAGCGTGACACGGAAAATTTACAACCGAATCGTGGAAGACGTATTCCACGACGTATTGCAACAGTGTGGCGTGCCATACACTAGGACATCCGTACCATGTACAGCGTGTCCTAATATTAATACCAAGGCATTGGACGAGGACGACTGGTACTATGCCCGCCACGATCTCTTGACTAAACCCTTTGGATCCTTAAAAATGAAGTGTATCGCACCGAAGTGGACACTATTGATGATTTACGCAAACGTATCATAGTAGCTGCAATAACTTACGAGTTCAAAACGGACAAGAAGCAGAAACATTTTTATTAGTTTGTAGAAATTGAGCAACGGGCCCAAAATTTTGTTGTTGTAACATCAGGTACGCCAAGATATTTTATTAATTAAAACCATAAACTGATTCTATTAATACATAATAACAATAGCTGCAAAAGCCGTTGAATAAAATAGATGCTAAAAATTTTATTTATTTCCTTGGATTTTTTCCGGTCCGTCGATGTAATGCTTTGTCTTGTCAGGTTTTACAATGGATCAGTTTCAAGTGCCGCGCAGAAGCGTGTTTTTAAACTGCCCCTTTTGATTTTATTTACAAAATTGTATTTGTAAGTCTCCTGCACATTCAAGAACTTTTTTAGATAAGTTCTAAATCACACTGTTCATGACCTATCAGATGATATTTCTTAAATAAGTGTGGTAATTGAATAAATAAAGGAAATAGTAAAGTTTGACTCTTTAGTCACCTTCTCTGAAGGTCGAATTTTACTGGTAAGTTTTCGCGCCAAATTTCTCATGACACTTGTAACGCTGGTTGCATAATTTATGTTCGCTACTAATGCGGTCCATTTAGACTATTTCAGGTTATGGGTCACGAAAATGTAACAATAGTCGTAAAGAAGACTAGTTCAATATTTTTATATCACCATTTCAAAATGGAGTAGGGCGTTCAATTGAAATTAATTTGATTAAAAACTTTTCCCATATACTTTTAAAAATCGATATACAGTGTGAGCCATACAGGTTTTGTTCGCTTAGACCCGACAACTTTTATTTTGAGGGGACTTATTTTATGTATCTTTCTGAAATCAGTGTATGTGCGCTATCCAAAGCGACACAACAAAGTTTATTTGCATTTTAAATATTATAATATTTCTAATTTTGTTGGTAAGTTGTTATAGTTATTTAGTTGTTGTCCAACAGTTGTGGTGTATAACTAAGAGCCCTATGTAAGTATTTAACCTTTCCAATTTGTATTGAAGATTATATGACGGCTGCAACATATGGCGTGCTATAAATTTTACGGCTTAGCACCGTAAGAGTACGCACCCCAAGAGTACGCATGTCGTCTGTCAAAACACGAACCAGCGTATCTGACAGATTTGAGTTATGTAGGAAATTATATTTTCAGACAGCCCTTTTTCATCTCACGAAGTACCAATCGTGACTTATTTCTTCGCAGTATTCTAGATATAAGAACTGATAACGTATCTGTCTCAATATAGAAATAAGAAACAACGAACTGACGTATGTGAGGTTCTTTGCAAATACAATATGTCATGTAAGGCTTGCTATAGATAGACTATGCGTGTATTCGTGATTCTTGATGCGTGATATGTGAGGAATTCGTGAATAGTGTGTGTCTTGTTTGTTAAAAATCCATTCATAAAAACACTAGACGCACTATGCACGAATTCCTTACAAATCATGCGTCGCGCATTATGAATCGCGAATTCACGTATAGCTGTAGTATTAACACTTGTATACTTTATAGTTAAACGTACCCTTTTAGAGATAAATCAATTTGAATCCTTTAGCTGCGAAGTTAAAAGGAAATAACCGTAAAAAGTAAGTGAAATTTTCATTCATAGGCCACGCAGGTTTCCGACACTGACCTGCTGCAACCTGCTTTAATAGTCGTATAACCACGTGTCGGCGCGGGATACCAGTTTGCAGGAAACCTGTTTCCTCTGTTTTTTTTTACCCCAATTTGGGCAAAAACTTAGTTGGACGGAAGGACGGGCGTGGCGAAAGTCTGAAGTAAAATCTTCAGATATAATAAAATCCTACCTTCTGAGAATATTTAAAATAAGGAAGTATGGTATATGATAATTACCATTTTGTCGCGTATTCCTTCCGTGCTTGTCAAAATTCCTAAAGAATTTAGCCTTATTATTAAAAACGTAAACACATAATTCATAAATTAGCACTGAAACAACAGTTAATGTTTTAAATCATTAAAAACGCATCTACATGAAGAAATGCTACTAAGACTTAACATGCTTCTCAAAATTCTTTTTTGTGCAACGAAAACATCCGATGTTAAGGTTGAATTACCCCATAGGCATATGCCATATCGTAACCTCGATCCGATTTGCGCGTGATATATTTGTAAAAGTTGATTCATATACATCACTTGTTTCAAAGTTCTCATCAAGTAACTAATAGAATTTAGTTTTGATATTGGCTGTTCACAATGTGGTTTCCAGGTGAGGCACTCATCCATTACTACTCCCAAAAATTTTACCCTTTCACCACTTGACATCTGACAGTTCCTATCTGAAATTTGAATATCTAAATTTGTACATATTTTCTGTCGATGAAATCGCACAAAATTAGTTTTCTCCTGATTTAAATGTTGTTTGCAAAGATAGTACCAATTATTCAAAATAGTCAACGCTTTATTAAAATTTTCCTAGAGCACAGAATCTGATTTATTAGAAAAAAATGAGAGATTGATCTGCATACAATGTCATAGCCACCAGATATCAAGTTGCCAATTGCATTTGTGTGCAATATAAACAGAATGGGGCCAAGAACAGAACCTTGTGGCACATACTAATTACAGAATTCTTAGAATTAACTTTAGCTACAGCTCCATCATGTGTACTTGAAAGACTCACGTATTGCTTTTTTTCTTTAAGAAAAGAAGATATCCAACATAAGGATTTATTTTGGATTCCATAGACGTGAAGCTTTTGTAGTAATTTTTCATGATCGACACAGTCAACACTTAATTTCTGCGTACTTTTAGAACCACATATGGTAAGAGTGCGTATATTTAAAGTTAAGAAAAGTGTAGTAATTTTTCCTGTTAAAACTATGAAAGCTGTTGAGGGTTTTAGTTAAGAATGGTCTAATGTTGTTGTCACTTTAAGCACAAGCATATAAATAAATAAATGTGGATGCTTATTTATTTATTTGAAATTATGTATTTTTATTATCTTATTTGAAATTAAATTATTATTTTCTATCTATTTATCTGAAATTCAGAATTAAGGTGTACTCTTAAGTACTCCGACCTTACACTGTCTACTGATGCCTTCTTTCCAAGGCAATCCGCAGTCACTATTCATGTGTCCTTGAATCAGGTCAAATATGATCTTTAAGAGAAACCCTATCGCCGTGATATAGTCTGATGACGAAGGTAAACAGCGATAAATCTAATGGGAAACTGGGAAGCTCTCGGAAAATCGGAGGCAGTATTGTACTTCAACATCAATTAAGAAATGGCTTGCACTTAATCCATTTTGAAGGAAAGTGGAGGAAAACGGCGTCCAGATAACCCACATGGCCTGATATAGATCGGTGAGAGTATATTATTTAGCTACGAGATTTTATATTACGTTTAGCACATAGAACAAAATGTACTATACAATTATTAAGAAATACGTAAAAATCACACAACAATAAAATAAAATAAAAATACAAATTTGATGTAAAAAAATATGAGTACCTATATTATTACCTTATAACAACGCTGTATTTGTTTTATTAAATTACGAAAACCAGTTGTTTCAGGTGAAATCTTAGGCCAAATTCGAATTCTTCCAATCACATGTATTAAATAAGGAATTTGCAGAATTATTGAACCATACAGAGTGTTAGAGGTCTGACTGCCAAAATTTTAATAGGAGATAGTTTATATCAAAATAAACAAAAGAAAGTCCTATACAGGGTTAACTATGACTAAATACAAATATTTTAAGAGGGGGCAGAGAAAAATAAGAATTAACGGAATTAACTTATTTGTGACAGGGCACTGCTATGGCGTTGAGATTTTCTAGGGCGTTTTTTGTTTATGCTATCAAAAATGATATATTATGATTATGAAGCGTTTACATAAGGATATTACGTAACCTAAATCCACAAACCCAAACAAAAAAATCTAAACCTATAAACCTTATAGTCTTAATCATTTAAAACGTGAGCCTAGGTTTAAAAAGGGTAAAATGGCAGAATTTAAATTAACAGGAAAACACATGTCTAGAATAGTATTAAAATTCCTTTTTAAAATTTTATTAATTTTGCAAGTTTAAGTAACTCCCTAATTTAGAGGTTTATGGGTTTTAGGATTATGTGTTTTGGGTTAATAACTCTCGGAATGTTGGGTTAATAGGTTTTCGATTTGTGGGTTTTGTGTTTACAAGTTTATGGATTTTATGTTAATGAGCTGAGGGTTTATAATTGATTTGGTTGGGGAATGGATTAAGGGCGAATAGATTAATAAGGGTTCTTGTTTTTAATGATTATTATTATATGGTTTATATAGGTTTAGATTCCTTATATTTGGGGTTTGTGAATTTAGGTTACTCAAAACTCTTTCACAAACGCTCTAAATAATCATTTCATTTCTCAAAGTAAAAATAAAAAACTCACTAAAAAATATCCATACATATCTTTTTTATGAAATAAAGCACACATTTCTACTAGATAAAATTTGTCTCTTGTATCGAATTAACACCCTTAAATAAGAGTAGTAAATATTTTACTACATTATTTTTATCAGAAGAAATTAAATAAGCACCTGCAAAAACCTTTCTGTAACAATTCTTTAGCTTGAAAAACAAGAAATACCCCTATTATAAGGATAACACTGGGTTGAAAATTATTTTATTGGCAGTGCCTTTTAATTTGAATACGAACTCTGTACTTTGCAAATATTTTTTCAGATTTTTTTTGTAAAAAATATAAATATAATATATGGAGAAGCGAAAATGGCGACTGCGGTAGGCAGCGATGTTGTGAGCTCTGTGTGTAAACGCTGTAAAGTCAAACCTGTAAACGGTATAAAATGTATAAATTGTGATAATTCTTTTCATCACAGCTGTGCAAAGCTATTAAATGTTAAATTGGTTGACGAACATTCCGTAATATGCTTTGAAAGAGTTATAAACTATGATAGTTATGAGGCGTTCTTTGATGCCCTGAATGAAGCAGGTCCCAGTGAGAAGAAAATGGACGTCCAGATAGTTAAGTACATACTAAAACAGAAGGATATAATAATACACGAATTAAATGAAAAAATAGTATTACTCAAGACTCAAATTGAAATATTAAATAAATTCCAAACTCCACATGTTTATCGGCCAGATAATAAAAAGTGTACAGAGGAGCACGGAGTAGAAAAACCAGTACGCACTGGTAAAGGCAAGCGACAAGGCGGATTTTAATTCCCTAAAAGTTTCCAACAAAAACGAGGGCAAAGAACAGAATAAGTTAATTAAAAAAGTAACAAAAACTAACGTCTCGGCAGCTGTGTTGCAAGTCGAAAGTCAGATGAAAATCGATAAATACATAAATATAAACAATGACATAAATAATGATGTCAACAATGATCGAGACAATGTTGCTACTGTTGTGAAAGCCGATCAAGAATGGAAGCAGGTAGAGGGAAGAAGAACTAGAAAACCACGATCTGTTGTAGTGGGAAAGAATAAGGAGATGTCTACAGTTAAGGGTGTACCCAGGTGGACAGATCTGCATGTCTACAGGATAGATCCTAATACTACGTCCTCCTCCATGGTTGAAATGCTCCAGCCGCATTTTTCCGAAGTAAAATGCGAACCTATAACACCAAAGCATCCGGATCTATATGCCTCCTTCAGGATATCAATTTTGAACGAACACTTAAGAGCCGCGATGGATCCCAGCATATGGCCAGCAGGTTCTTGCGTAAGTCGTTTTTTTCAGAAACGCAAACCGGTGCAAAAAATGGTAAATTAGTCTTGAATCCAAACTTGCTTTATTAAATGTTGACAGTTTTACTCCCGTAAAAGTAGATTTGTTGTGTGAGGATCTTCTCAACTTTAATAATGTATATATTTTATGTGTAATCGAATTCGGTTTAAAAAAAGATGTCATTCCTTGCATATCAAGGTTTATACGTTAATTGACTCTTACTGTAGAACATTAAAACATGTGGGGAGTATGAACTTGGGTTCTGAATGGTCTGCATGCAAAATCTGTTAAGGTAAATGTTTCTTTGTGTGGAGCAAGACTTTGCATATTGTGTCACTTCTTTGAATGAAAAAATTGTTGTTATAAATTGTTATCGCTCTCCTTCAGGAGATTTATCTATGTTCTTGAATAAGATTACTGATTTGTTAGATATTTTATACAAACCGAACGTAAAACTTATAGTCTGTGGAGATTTTAACCTTGACTTTTATAAAAATATACATTTTGGTGAGTTGTGCGCGGTGTTATCATGTTATAATTTGAGATCTTTAGTGAGGTGGCCAACTAGGGTTACTAATACAACATGTACAATGATAGATCATGTTTTCGTAAATTTTAATAATGATGGACTTTGCTGTGTTTTCGACAATCACATTTCTGATCACAGAACAGTTTTTCTGGAATTGGATTCCATAAACACAAATTCTAAAAAAAATTCTTTTAGGTTGAGAAGAAGTTTTAATGCAAATTATATCTCTAGTTTTGAGAGATCACTTCTCAATGAAACCTGGGACAATTTGTATTCGATGAATGACCTTAATTACGCGTTTAAAAGCTTTTATAATATTTTTATTCATTATTTTGAGGTACATTTTCCTAAACGGAAATATTATAATAACATTAATTCTAAGAAACATTGGATAAACGACGACATAAAAAGGTCTAGTATGGAATTAAAGAATTTGTACTGTCAAAAAATTTCTAACCCTGGGTTAATTCCTATTTACAATGCATCCAAGAGAAGACATTGTAATTTAGTGAAAAATACGAAAAAAGAATTTTATCGCAATAAAATAGTTGATTCTGAGAATCCAACGCGCACCGCTTGGAAAATAGTATCTGAAAATTATAATAAAGAAAAAACTCAAACAAGTTTAACTATAAATTTAAATGGCCAAAAAGTTGATCTTCCTAATGTTGTATCCTCAGCTTTTAACGATTTCTTTATAAACGCTCCCAAGAGTCTTTGTGAAAGTGTATCGCCTAGTGTTATACAATCTCCTACACGTAACTATTTTAACATCCATTCTTTATTTTTAACTCCTTTTACTGAAAGTGAATTATTGGATCTGATTAAAAATAAATTGAAAAATAAAAAGTCGTCGGGGCCCGACGATATACCCATATTTTTAATAAAACGTGTCACTCCAATTTTAATAAAACCATTTACTTTTCTAATTAATTTGTCTTTTTCAACCGGTATTTTCCCCGATTCTTTGAAGATAGGAAAGGTGAGGCCTATATTTAAGAAGGGAGATCCGTCATTAATGGGGAATTATAGACCTGTTGCAGTATGTAATACGTTCTCAAAAATTTTTGAGTATGCTTTTCTCGATCGGTTGGTAACTTTTTTGAGTAAATTTCAAATATTATCGAATAAACAACATGGTTTTCGACATAGCCGATCGACTATGACAGCTGTTCAATCATTTCATTCCGAAATAATTAAGTGTATTGAGGCGGGCGAATGCCCTGCCGGTATTTTCTGTGATCTCAGCAGGGCATTCGACTGCGTCAATCATGATACTTTAATATCTAGACTGTACGGATATGGTGTGAGGGGCGTTGCGCTGGATTGGGTCTCTTCTTTCCTCGCTTTTCGTAAACAATACGTATCTCTTCAGGCTTTTGACAAAAACTGTATTCAAGAAATAAAATCAGATCTTGTAGAGCTTGACATGGGTGTTCCTCAAGGCTCAGTTCTTGGCCCTGTGTTATTTATACTCTATGTAAATGAATTGAGAAGCACATAGGCGATACATTTTTACAATGTATGCGGATGACCTCTCTTTAATTATATCAAATAAAAACGAGAAGGATTTGGTCGATAACTGTACTAATATTCTTCATAAATTGTGCGAGTGGTTGAACCAGAATCAATTGTTTTTAATGCTTCAAAGACTCAATTTATTAGATTTCATAATTTCCAGAAAATTTGTCCTCCTTTAGAGTTAAACCTGAACGGTTCAGCTATGAAAACTAGCGAAAACACCGTTAACTTTTTGGGAATCAGAATTGATGAACACCTAAGTTGGAAACCTCACTGTCAATATATTATCGGTAAATTAAATTCTGTTAACTTTGTATTAAGAAATTTAAAACGTGTTTTTGAAATGCAGCAGCTACTTTCCGTTTACTATGCGTTGGCAGAATCGCGCATGCGTTATGGTATTTGTTTTTGGGGTGGCTCCACCCTGTGTAAGTCTGTATTTATTTCCCAAAAGCGTATTTTGCGTAATCTAGCTAATGTATGTACTACACATTCATGTCGTGATATTTTTAGACGATTAAAAATTTTAACCGTGAGCTCTCTGTACATATTTGAAATAAGTGTTTATATCTTTAAAAACAAGCATAAGTTTATATTAAATAAGGATTTATACACTAATACTTGACATAAAAATTATATTTATATGCCCTTTGTTAGTACTTGTATTAAACTCTCCAGATTCGTTAGGTCCTAGAATTTATAATAATTTACCCAATAAAATCAAAATAAACGATAACTTATTTATATTTCGACAAAATTTAAAAAAGTTTTTAATTGAAAAATGTTTTTATAATTTATTTAAATTTTTTACATTAGAAATAATTTTATTGTGTATCGCACATGTACGTGTTATATGTATTATAAGTGTATGTATGCATAGTATTTGTTAATTTATTTGTTTTTAGCGTTAGTCTTAGTTTGTAGGTTTATTTGTGACAATTGCCATATATTATTTGTAATATCTTTTGGTAAAATAAATGATTCTGATTCTGATTCTGACATCCGAAAATGTTTTATATAAAAGTCCCAATGTAAGACGCCGTATTGGACTCACTGGGGGTCTTAGGTCAAAACTAACATCAGGAAATTAAAGAGCATAGTTCGATCAAAACTATAAACACAACTAGAGAAAAACTATACGAGCGAGATTTTCAGTATAGTCCAGAGTTAAAAATTGTCCGCAATTGAGTTAAACCATCCCCTCTAAAATACACGTTATGAGCGTAAAAATAACTCTGCACTAATAGTTGGTATAAAGTTGCTTAGCCCGAATATCAACATGGGGTGTCTTACCGCATCAGGGATGGCTCCTACCCCTAAAAAGCGAATTTAGGAAAAATAAAAAAGCACAGGTTTAATATTTTTTAGTGTGTTATCGATGTGCAAAGTTTGGTTCAATCGGCGAGTGACACTTAGATAGTATTACTTGTCAGAAGGAATCGATGGCGTAGCAGCAATCCCAAAATTGTTCAACCTTTGACTACAACCATATTAGCCTACAAACAAGATACCAAAGAAAGATTATTACCAGCAACTTCTTTGTAAAGTTTTAATTTTACAGATTACGCTGTAACCCACTGTATTTTGTTTTCTACTTCTAATTCACTTTTTCTTCCTACCTTATCATTACAATTTCATTTATAAATAAACCGTACTTCAAAAACTCAGTACCATTCCCTGTGTGCCTTTATCTCAGATTTAAATGAAGTTTTTAATAAGAAACGAAAAGTCTACCCCTTATCTCCTTTTCTCTTATATATCTGAACAAAAAACTTGCCCCGGCAGTAAACAACAAATTGTTATTTATTTCCTCGTTCTCGCGACTTTATTGCAGGAACTCTCAGTCGCAGTGAATAATCAACTTTGTAGAAAGAAATGCAATTACATTTCCTGCGACAAATTCCATTAGCGCTCGATGATTATGCCAATTAGACTTCCAACTTGTAATGCAGTTACTGAAGGACTCCGCCCCTCTCTCGCCTGCTAACTTTGTTTAACTCTGATTCCTTAAAATTGGAGCACTGTTTCGGGCACGCTAAACTCGATTCTAATAGGTAAACTTTCCAGTGGACAATTCCGGCTTAACGCGATACTTCAAACAACTTGAAGCTGTCAAGCGCCACGTTACCGCTACAAAGTCCACTCCACGTTTTGTAAAGTTAAATTAATTAACAGTTAACTAACGTAAAAGACATAGCTGTTAACAATGTCTGTAAACAATAAATTATATGTCAATGCGGTAATTGCTAGCCAAATGCTGCGCGGCATCATGATATTACGTAGAACGCCTGGATAGCTCATGATAATGGACCTTTGTAAAAAGCTGCATCGTTATTCGCAGCGATTTTTTAGTGTAGCAAGCGCACTACAAATTCACTGCAAGCTTTCTCCGATACGTCCCGTGATCCAAACTACCTATGAGCCTTTAAAAGATGTCGGTGATTCTATACTATACTTCAGTTTGAAACTGTCGTAGCTACATTCACAATATCTATAATGAGGACACTGTAGCTTTAACATGTTCAAATTCCTCTTCCTGTTCCAAGTAATGATATTACATTGTGTATTTCCCCTGTATATGTCCCTAGTCAGATAATAAGTATTGTATTGGTATACAGGGTGTTTCTTAAGCAGAGGTCAACAATCCAATAAGGGTTTCTTGTTATATAAATGTAATAAAATAGGTAATCATATGATCCATTATATATTATCTTCACGTTTTGTTTCCTTACACTTTTTTGTATTCTTAACCGATTAACAACAAAATTGATTTATTTTTGATCAAGTGCATTTTTACACAGTTATTTGAACAATTTAAACATATCTTAGGGAGGCCAGGCAAAACAGTAACAATAAGAAACCGTCATTTTATTTAATATTGTGTATTGTTAAATTAAGGTTATTTTTTAAAAAGTTTTAATTGGCAGTTGAATGCCTCTCTTCACAAAGTTCTGGAAACCATTACCTGATTCTGATACAGCGTGTGCTGACTTTAGTGTTGTTTGATTGCCCAATAATAAATACCAACTGTTAATTTAGTGTGTAGTGGTTGATTACAACCTTTCGAGCTGATTTTAAGTGAAATTGTACGCAGGGTTACAAAGTGAATAACAATATAGGGTGTTCCTAAATAAGTGTCGCAACGTAAAACTGTAAATTTCTATTGAAAAAAGAAACATTTTTTTCCTCTTCCATTTTTCTGTCCGGGCTTTCGATTTCAAGATCCAGGGTGTCAAAACTTTTTTTTTAGTTTTTTTCCAATATCTTAGGAACCGTTTGAACTACAGGACTGAACTTTTGTAAACACATTACCACTATTAATAGCTACTTTTCGCACCCTTCTCGATTTTGTTGGAGGGGTTTTTTCCCCCATAACTTTTACGCCACTGGAAAAATTGACATTTGACAGCAAATTCTAAAGCGCCAATGAATTTTACACAAAAATAGTTCTCTTGGTTCACTGCTCTAAAGCCAACCGTTTTCAATAAAAATGACTTTCTATGAACAAAAACAAACATTTTGCTAACGTTTGGAAAATCTTTTGTATTTCAAAAAATAGATAGTAATAATTAACAAATTTAACGAGATTTAACAACAGATAGGATTTTAACTTTTTTTATCAATTTAGCGAGTAAAATTTACAAAACCTGCTAAAAGTTACGTTCGCGGACTTCAATGCACGCATTACATCTTCAAATCATGTTTCTTTCTGCCGATGCCGGTGCGGCTTTACCCCTATCGGTCAACTCTTCGATATTATTGACATGGATTTCATAAACGATGCATTTCAGGTGTCCCTATCCGGCGGTTCGATTTGTCGTTCACCGGATGTTCTCTTGAGGTCTTGCACTTGCAAAATGTGAGGGTGTCTCATCATATTGTTAATTAGTACTACCTATTGTTTTAACATACTATATGGGTTATATTATAATTTTTTTAAAACTGTATACCCCCTGAAAGTACCCGAAGAGCAATACTTCTTACCATCCAAGGCTCCCACATACTCCTGGAGTCAAGATATGATGGTCTAACCCAATTTACCAAAATCCAAAATTTGATAGTAATTGAAGAAAGTGTTAAGAAAGAGTATCTTTCTTAAAAACGACAAAACGACATTCAGTAACTATAACAATAAACGTCAAAGAATAAGAAATATTAATTAAAAAATCGATGCACCAGGACATGATTTAATTGCATGTAATATGTACTGTACTGCTTCTACAATTGACAGCAAATTAAAGGTCATATCTCGGAAACTATAAAATTTTGGACTAAGGTAACTTAGCTTTGGGCTAGTCCATCATATTTAGGTCCCGGGAAAATGTAGTGCCATTTTTACCAACCTTCTACATACACTCTGCACAACCAGTTACATACTAAATGAACACCCGATATATATGAGGTTAACAGTAAGAGCCTATCGATTAGAAAATTATAACCGATGACAAAATTAACGATATACAGGGTTAACTATGGTTAAGTACAAATATTTTAAGAGGGGATACAGAGTAATAAGAATGAACTGAATCGTCCATCAAAAAATTTCCAAACTGGTACCAAAAATACGCGAAAAATTAAATATACGAAGAGTAAGTACTGAAATTATTTCAAACTAAAAAAAAAGTTTACGTTATTATGTTTTTGATAGAATCTGATGCAGTCGCCATATGTACTATCGTTTGCAATAATAATGACACTCTCTTAAAACAGTTTTTGAACTTCTGGAACTTCTAAATAGAAATTTCATTAAATTTCTCTTGGTGAGTGAAACAACTAATAACTAATGTTACAAATTTAATGTAGATTTCAATATGAATACGTCAGAAGTTCAAAAGAAAACGCAACATTTATTTTAGTTAGTGTCATTATTATTGCAAACGATGCTACTAGTACAGGATGTACGTCATGCCTACACATTTTTAAACTTCTTACGTTTCTGGGGAATTAAATTCTGTTAATACTAATAACAGCCACAATATCAATAATAAATTAACGATGTTTGAATAAAATAATAATTAGTACTATTTTAAACTGTAACATCTCCAGATCCCCAGTGTTCTGTAAAAATCCTTTCTTTGACCAATGTTCTTTGACAAAGAGACTTTTGATGTTTGGAGAGTATGCAACTAGCAATGCAAAATTTCTTGTCATAATTCGTGGGATCGGTCAGTGGTCGCGCGGTTTAAGGCGTCAGTACTTGAATCGAGGTGACTGGATCGCTGTGGGTTCGACCCCTGCAGCCGGTAGACCGTATATAAGCTATATTCGTGGAGAGATTGGCACCCTCTCTGCGGGTATGGTAGGGTGGAAGAATGTTGACTTGGTTCAATGTGAGAGATTGATACCGGTTGGCATTCAACTACCCCCCTAATTAATGAGGTTTTCCAGGTTTCCCTCATTCCTGCACAGAATGGTGGTTAGGGCCTACCAACGTAAGTCGTTCCTGGGCGCAAATGCGGCCTGCTTAATAATAATATGCCGCCCCCTCTCCCGCACAAGTCTTCGACTTCTGGGCTAATCCTTGTGATTAGAATGAGGGGTAGAGATATTATTATTATTATTATTAATTGATATCCTGTGTGTCTACTACGTTGTAGGTCAGTTTTAGTGATTCAGTTTTAATTTTAAACTATATAAAGAAATCTATGTCGGGGACAGATATTTTCCTATAACGAGTGCTGTTTGCTACGGCAATCGTACAAGATTTTATAATTAAAGACTGCCACGGATGCATTCCGTGTTTTCTGTTAGTAGGTATTCCTTACATTAAATTTCGATTTTGGAATAAATGGGTATTATATTTAACTGCACGCGGACTATGTAATAAGTTTTGGCAGTGTGCAACGAAGAAACAATGAAAGAATACAAAATATTGCAGCTAACCGGATTAACCGTTATCAGGGCCATCTCAGACAATGATTGTCATAGGCGCTATTTTTTCGGGGAAAAAGAGAGTTTTATTCTATTTTTAAACTAGAATTTCAAAATACATTTTTTGTTGTCTTTTAGGCTTCCTTGAGTACGTGGTTAAAATGTTTGTACTTCATTCTTAACCCTGTATAAATTATTCTAAATACACACATAGTTTTTTTTCATTCTAAACATGTTTGATACAATAATGTAACCTTTATCAAACCATCTGTATAAAATTCCACATGGGATTGTGGCTAGTTTCGTACTAAACTGTTCATCTTTTTAGTTTCCTCAAATGCTGAGGTGTAGGAAGGGTGGTAGCTGCTAGTTGATGCTATGGGCAATATAGAATTAAAAATTTTCCTTTCAATTTGTACATGGTATACTCGTAGACAACCATATGAAGACGTCAGCTATGTAGAAAAATGGCATAACTGTGTACATATACAATATACTTACGCTTTACACTTATACCTTCAAATATCGCTTCGTACTTTGAAAACTTCAATTTAAATGGCATCCTGTACATTAAAAAGTCATAAATTAGTTTCTGGCTATTTACCTTTGGGCGACATTCCAAATCAGTATTTTTTCCTTCAATCGAAAAACTCCTTTGTTAAAATATTTGCTGACTTTAGGTTTACTTTGTGTTCCTTATCCCAAATGTATAACGTAATTATTGACTTTTCAGATCCACCCTATTTAATACATTTCCCTTGGTTATCAAGTTCACGAGAAAAGTTGAATCGCCGTGATTAACTTTTGTGTTATCTGATTTTCGATAATTTTAATTATTTCTTGTCTCTTGCTCATATAGAAAAAAAAGCAGTACTTTTATTTAATTGTTAATAATCAGTACAATATATTTTCTGTCTCCATTTAACTAATATGGCACATTATATTACCTCATTACCAATTATAATAAATCATAAGAAACCCTGCTAATCTCTGCCTGCTTAGAAAGCACCTTCGGCTTCCGTTTCAGCACACATAATTTATCCTGCAGCTTTGTTTGATCCCACTATTTCATAGTCTCCGCTATATCCCGCGGTAAGAGGAATTCCGCATTATCAAATGAGCCGCAATTCTAGCTGTTTATAAATTTGCATTATCAGTGCTCCCGCTACCGGTAATGCAATATTTCTCCACGATGAGATACCACAGAGCTTGCTTGGATCAAGTACGTTTACGTTATAGAAACTGGCGGAAACGAAATCACCGTTGAAATGAAAGCCATTATTATTTACCATTCATTGCATTTTTATTACGTTTTAATCATTTCTTTTAATTTAATATGGAAATATTTAATCTTTAAATTCGAGTACAGAAACTCCGAAAGTGTATTTTAAAGTGTTTGTATTAACTATCAAGCTGAGCTGTTTCTGCTAAGAAGTCGTCAACCGAGAAAATCGTGCAAGGTTTTAGGAATACTCCATAAATGTCAAAATAATAAGTTCGACATTATACATTTAACATCAATTAATTTATATAGGGTATTTTATGCTAAATCAAATAAAATATTGAAAAATAAATAAATAATAATACAAAAACATATTACATATAGACAAAAAGGAATAACGCTCAGCCCATCAGCAGGGCACTGTTCTTCCGCGCATCCTAAAGACAATAAGCGATTCTAAAAATAATAAGAAGGAAAAAAGCACTTCGAAAATAGGTGTAGGGAGTTAAAAGAGAATATACAGCATATAAAAATAACAACTAATAGAAAAGTATCCTTAAAGTTGACTATTTAAAAAGTAAGATTTGAGATATATCCTAAATTTGTAAAACGATATTCATATTGACATTGTCACCGAGGTAGTATTTATCTCATTAAATAATTTGACAATTTGAAGGACCGTTCAAAGAAAGCGGTTCTGTGTCTAGGCATGGACCTTTATTTTGTATATTAACGTTGTGTACGTCCATCCTGAATGTTATTTTATTATAAAGATACGGATATGAGTTTTTGTAGAATTAACTTATGGTAAAAACAAATTGCATAATAATTTTGTCTAGTTTTCATAGGCAACCATTTGAGACTTTTGTAAGCGTTAGATATATGATTATATTTTTTAATTTTACATATAAATCAAACACAAGCTGCAAACACGGAATTCCAGGAAACAACTACTCTGCCGACCAGCATTGAATTACACCTGGAAAACCTATAGCAACAGCTAGAGTCATTCGTCAGACGCCCACCAGACATATACCGGTTTCGAGCTTATTAGCTCTCATCAGTATGCCATAGGTGAGGTATCCGACGAATAATCCTAGCTGCTTTCGTCTGTCTAACCCGACAGAAGGGACCATGAGTACGCGTGTTCCGTGTTTGCAAAATATCGTTTCTCGCCGATCGCGATAAAGGTCGACAGCTTTCAATGGTGTCTACTGCATGTAGAACGCTTCGTGACCGGACATTTTCAGTCCGGCATGGAGTAGCGAACGGCCGATAGATGTAGTTAGTTCTACACCGTGTACTCATGGTCCCTTCTGTCGGGTTAGACAGACGAAAGCAGCTAGGATTATTCGTCGGATACCTCACCTATGGCATACTGATGAGAGCTAATAAGCTCGAAACCGGTATATGTCTGGTGGGCGTCTGACGAATGACTCTAGCTGTTGCTATAGGTTTTCCAGGTGTAATTCAATGCTGGTCGGGGCATTAGCCCGCAGAGTAGTTGTTTCCTGGAATTCCGTGTTTGCAAAATATCGTTTCTCGCCGATCGCGATAAAGGTCGACAGCTTTCAATGGTGTCTACTGCATGTAGAACGCTTCGTGACCGGACATTTTCAGTCCGGCATGGAGTAGCGAACGGCCGATAGATGTAGTTAGTTCTACACCGCGTACAAACACAAGCTGCCTTTCTCTGGATTCTGGACATATCAGTACTGTCTATATAAGGAAGAACGTCGCAGTAATTCAACTGTGACAAAATTATAGATTCCCACAGTAGAATCTTGATTTGATTACTTAATATATGCGACTACCATATAGAAGCTTTAGATTTGCAAACGATTTTTTCAACATTGAATATACAGATGATTTAAACCTCAAGCCTAAGTCTAATATTACACTTAGGTTCTTAGCCCCTCGAGTAACAATAATAACTTCATAGTTTATGCATATATGCATTGAATGAATAATTTCATCTAACACAGTACTTCGGCCAAAGAGTAAAACGGAAGACTTAGAGCTATTTACTTTTAAAGAGTGACCAGACGCAGCTGTAGACAAAGCTGATAGGTCACTATTAATTACCTGACAAAAATTAATAGCCTCAGACGGTATAAATGAGTAATACAGTTGCATATCGTCTGCATAGAAATTATATTTACAATGGTTAATAAAGAAGTTGACTCAAAATAGATCCTTGAGGTACTCC
The DNA here is from genome assembly GCA_025584915.1 of Monochamus saltuarius. Lineage (NCBI taxonomy): Eukaryota > Metazoa > Arthropoda > Insecta > Coleoptera > Cerambycidae > Monochamus > Monochamus saltuarius. Next base: position 18,402,686 of record CM046723.1, on the reverse strand, counting down.
AGTTGACATTCTAGCTTTATCAGATATTTTATTATTAACAACCACATATTGTACATAATCACTCAAGTAATTTGTAAAGAGCAGTATAGATTGTTCAGTAAGGTCTACAAAATGTAATGTGGCTAATAATATATCATGGTCAAGTGTATCAAAGGCCTTACTAAAATCTAGCAGAAACAGTGCGCTGATTTTACCTATACCTACCAGCTTGACCAATAATATCTGTAACATTTAAAAGAGCAGATAAGCAACTGTGTTGTTTCCGGAAACCTGATTGATGGAGAGGCAATAACTGATTATTATTAAGATACTCCTGGAATTGGCTTTCAATTATTTTTTCTAAGACCTTAGATAAGACTGGGCGTATTGCTATAGGTCTGAGGTCTTTGAATTCGGTCGGATTAGAAATCTTTGGGAACGGTTTTATTGGAGATTCTTTCCAGCATGAAGAATACACACTATGTTCTATACAAAAATTATATGCGTAACCAACGGAACTATATATGGGCAGCTTAATTTTACAAAAGTTATATTAAAACCGTCGGATCCAGTCGCCTTGGTGGATACATTATTTAATTATTTTACTAACCTTCTCTTCATTAACTCTGGAAAAAAACAAAACTGCTGGGTATATTATTTTTCGTATTAAGGCGGCTACTCACTACGCGGGACTTGCCAAGTACTTGCGAAGTACTTGGCAAGTAGCGAGTAGTATGTACGGCGCGCGGCGACTCGCACTGACTTGGATAAGGACTTGCACTTCCCATCGGTTGTCGGAAAACGGGTCCAAGTCAAATGTAGCGAGTCGATTACTTCCGAGTTTGTTTTGTCTGCGCTACACTACGCGGGCTTTACTTGCCGAGTAGCTACAAGTTTCTGTGTTTGTTAGCGGCCGATTTTTGTATCTTAAATCTTGAAATGGCGTGGAAAAATGAAGTTACATTGAAGTTTCTTGATATTTATCGGAAGGAACCTATCATTTGAGACCCATCACATAAGCAGCATAAAAGTAGAAATGTTTTATATGTTGCCTGGAAACGAATTCAAACCGAGTTTTTCACAGAATGTGACTTGGAATGTAGCATCGAGGATTTGAAAAAGAAAAGGGACTCTTATAACAAACGCAGCTAAAGATGTCGAATCAGAATTCTCGTCCATTTTCAAGTACTCGTCTTTATACTTGCACTTCCCGAAATAAAACTGAAACTTTCCAATAGGCACGTAGTGTGTACAATTTACTTGAACTCGGACAAGTACATGCCAAGTATATTCCAAGTCGAGTACTTGGCAAGTCCCGCGTAGTGAGTAGCCGCCTTTAGAATTATAAAAGTTAATCCAGTCCAGTAACAAGGAAATTATTGATATAGTTGGGATCTGCTAACTCATCAGAGATAGATGACATTACTTTGTTAATAACATTCATACGTCTCTAAATGAGGTTTGCGTAATAAATGTATGTCATACAGCCACGTAATATGTATATAAAATATTATTTTACACAAAAAGACGTTCTTAACAAATTTGTTAATGCACCTTTTCGATAAAAGTAAAAGAAACTATGGTAAAGACAATAAATCGATCTCTATAACAGTACCTACTTATTTATCAAGTGCGCATATATCAAACGTTTAACTTTTCCACTGATGTATCATATTTTGTATAAAAAAATCCGGTGTGTTGATTATTGCTCTGGTTGGTTGTATTTTTAGTAACTGGTGAAGTCAAACCTATAAAAAATAATTCCGGTAGATGTAGATCGGCTAAAACTGCTCAAAACTAACAAGTTATTTTATTAGATTTGGTCTCCGAAGATGCAATCATAAGCTTAAGAGAAATTTCTTTACAAATAAATGCGACATCCAGCATGTAAAGAATACCTGTATGTAGTCTAAACATAGACGTACGTATTACCACAGAAAATATAGCTAGCTATATATTCTGTGGTATTACTATGAAAAGATTACAAATGATTAGTAAATAGGTAAAAATAGATACGAAGGGAGATATTTTATTTTAGTAAAGTTTAATTAGCATTAATATACATGTTTAATTTTTTTGCTGTAATGCAAATAAACAATAAGTTCTCATCAAATGGGATCCTTTTTTCTCGTAACTATTCTTAGAGTTCTGATTTCCTCCATTGTTGCCGTGGCATTTATTTGATGAAGCATTGTTTATAACGACAACAGACTGGGGTTCTAAATTTTCAAGAATACGTTCAAACCAATTTTCTGCATTCATCTCTTCGTTGTAATCTCCGTTTATTTTGACTGAAATATCAGTTCTCCATTCTTCAGAAATCCGCTATCACTTTCTATGTGTGTCACTACCAAACGACGACCCTTTCCAGATGGCATTCTTAAACCAGTAGACCAACCTTCTATCGTTGTGTGTAAAGCATTTGTCACATTACCATCTTGCCACAATTTCTTAAGTGAATGTCCCTCGTTGACTCATGTTTCAAACATTTAATATATGTTTTCCTTAGTGCCGATATTCTTTAATTTTCTGTAGATAATCTGTCCTCCATATAACTGTCTCATATTTGTCAATCAGAACACTCTTTCTGTCAACCGTACTGATTTTGAAACAGCTGTTTAATCAGAACACATATTTACTAACTCATTGCCTACTCTGATTCTCGCATTGGCGGCTTTAAATAAGGATTTAATATAATATCGCAAGCAAAATTTTCGCTTTATAAATGAGTTTGGAATTTTTTTGAAAGGAGATTCCGTTAATTCTTAATTTTTTCTATCCCCTCTTAAAATATTTGTACTTAGTCATAGTTAACCCTGTATCAGCGTTGCCAACCGTACGATAATTATCGTACTTGTACGATTTTTTTACCCTTGGTACGATGTACGATTGTAAACTTATTATCGTACGCTTTTGTACGATAATTTCAGTCGTGTACGATTTTTAAAAATATTAGACCTCGGTCGAAGCTACACTCACCTAAATCGACGCATACCGCACAACATGAATGTTATGCAGCAAAAAATGAAACTTGGTAGATAGTAGATATGGAAAATACATTGAGTGGTAAACTCTTACAGTGTATGTTCTTTGGTGTGACGTTGCGAACTTCGTAAAACAAAAAAAAACATTTTTATTATCTGTTAATAAATTATAGTGGAATTGTGGAACATAGTATTCCCTATGAAATTATCATGTAAATGTTATTATATAGTATGTTATTATGGTGTACGATAATTTCACGTTGAGTACGATAATTTTGAGTGTGCCGATACGATAAATTAGGGTACCGCAGTTGGCAACGCTGGCCTGTATACTATTATTTATTTACAAAACAAACAAACTTTAATAGCAATTATCTGCTAAACAGTTATATTTTTCTTTGATAAACTTCTACCATTATTTTAATTTGGGGACTCTGCTCCGGAGGTTTCCTGTATATTTCAGTTCATGCTATTTCTGCAAAACGTGTTACATTTACATAGAATTTTTGTCCACCAAGACTATAAGTAACCCTAATTAAGTTCTTGTAGGTGTAATTAGGCCTTAATTACCACAAGAACTACTTACCCAGGGCTCGGTGTGAGTAGTTTCAAGTTCCCAGGGTTTATAACGACCCCTTCACCCGGAACGTTACTGAAAGGACCTCACGATTTTGCTTGTTTTGCCTCGACAAAGGTACGACGATATGCCACCGTCTGAAGTTCAGAGTAAAGATTCTCTATTAAGACCCCTCTTACCCGATTCGGCTTATTGAGTTTCTTTGGAAGTTTGTGTTTGGACTGTCTTAAGTAAATAAGAAGCGATTTTATCCTTAAAAGAATTTGGAGACGGAAATATGGAGAATGCCGAGGAAGTTGAGTTATATAGGTATTAGTTACGAGTATATGCATTTTCGTACAGACGTTGACGGCAATATATATTTTTTTTTTTGGATTTATGTTCAATAGAATATTAGTATTACCTATGTACAAGTACGTTTCGGGAGTCTTAATTTCTAAATTCTTTTCGTAATTTCCTGCTTAGTTAAGTTCAATTTCAACTGTTCAACTATAGAACAGAGAAAAAAACTAAACACCACTACGTTTTCATCGAAACAGATTTTGATGTTTCTATTTATATTTGGACTATTACATTTGAACTAATTTTTACTCGAGATAAATTCGATACCTACCTACGCATCAAAATGAGTAACATTTTTAAATTTCAAATTGCAAAAAAAATTGTATGTCTATCTTGCTCTAAAGTGTTCTAACTTATTTTATACAGAGTGTCTCTGAACATAGGGTTAGCCAGATGTGTCATTTTTACACAAATATTTTTTTATCAATGTAAATTGTTTACCAACATGTTTAGATGCCGTGACATTTCTAAATTTTTTTTCAAAATAATTTTTAAACTTTACTCGACAATTTGCCAATATTCAGTGGCCACCATGCTCGCCCGATTTTTGTCTATTGGATTTCAGTGTTTAGGAATTTATGAAGGACGACGTTTATTCCAAATCAGTTGTAGGTACAACTGAAGAGGCGTATTATAAATGCGGCTGAAAAATTTAGGTAATGACTATAGGTTTTTCAAAATATCAGATACTTAATCTATAATACTGTTTAATAACATCTGTTTCATAAATCCATGTTTTTCTTTAATAAATAAATTGACATTAATAAAAAACTCGTAAATTTGTCTAAAAATTACACATTTGGCTAACCCTATGTCCAGAGACATTCTGTGTAAAATAAGATAGAACACCTTAGAGCAAGATAGAATATTACAAATTGTTCCTTTGTAATTTGAAATTTAGAAATGTTGTGAATTAGGTACAGTGCGTTTCAGTAACTTTGATAACATTTTGATCAGCTGTAACTTTTCTGTTTTTAAAGATATCGGAATGAAGCAAAAACCATATTGCATAGTGGACTGGCAACTTTTTTCTTATTTGAAAAAAACAAAAACAAAAGACCAACGATTTTGAGAGATATTAACCTAACTTATATTTTTTTAAATGGAACGCCCTGTATATTATTGGATATTTGGATTCTACTCAAAATTCCAATCATATTTTAATAAGCATATCCGATTTTCCTCAACAGAACAAAACACTAAGGCTCGATTGCTATCAGCACGGCTCAAGCAATACTGAACTTCAGCTTTAGCTCGGTGCAAAGTATGCCATGAACAAGTAGAGCAATTTTTATGATAATTTGACATGTTTGTAAAATTATTTCTCAGAAACAGTTGAAGATAGGTATAGGATATGCTTTTTAAAATATATGCTTGGAATTTTTAGTAGAATCCAAATATCCATTTTAAAAAATATAAGTTAGGTTAAGATCTCTCAAAATCGTTGGTCTTTTGTTTTTTTTTTTAAATGAGAAAAAAAGTTGCTAGTCCACTATGCATTATGGATTTTGCTTCATTCCGATATCTTTAAAGTTTACGAATGATTTTGGAACCAGTAACATTAGGTCGGAACATGGAGAAGTAAGCGTGGGGGTTCCACAAGGCTCTGTGCTGGGTCCTATCCTATTTCTTCTATATACAAATGAACTTGATATTTTTATGTCCAACGTTTTTCTTGTGATGTATGCTGATGATACGTCTATGCTTATTTCAGATGCCAATGATAAACTGTTAGAATCGAAATGTAATGCTGCGTTGAAAGCCGTGGGAAATTGGTGCGTCAATAACACTTTATATCTTAATAGTAATAAAACACAGTTAATCAGATTCCACAATAGGCAAAAGAACTGTTTAGGACTCAAAATAAAAACGAACAACAGCACAGATTGTATGAAATTTAATACCGACGTAAAATTCTTGGGAATCACATTAGATGAATGTTTAACATGGCATAAACACTGTGGTCAATTAATTTCAAAATTGAAATCGCTTTGTTACCTGTTTAGAAATCTGCGTACCGTTTTGACTGTAGATCAGTTGGTTTTAGTGTATCATGCCCAGGTTTCCTCCAGGTTGACATATGGCATATGTCTATGGGGTAATTCCACTCAATCATCGGACGTATTCATTGCGCAGAAACAAATTATAAGGTGCATTGCCGGAGTTTCTTCTCGGTACTCCTGTCGAGAACTCTTTAAAAATACAATATTTTACCCCTTCCATGTTTGTTAATTTTCGAGCTGTGTATGTTTATTTTTAAAAATAAAAGCAATCTTGTTTCAAATGAGCGAATGCACGGTCTAAATACGAGACAAAGAGATCATTACTTTATTCCGAGTTGCAAATATAATGTAACAATTAATTCACCTAACTTTTAAGCAAAAAGTTTTTAATAAATTACCAGTGTATATTAAAAATATAAACAGTTTGATCTTGTTTAGAAAACAATTAAAACTTTATCTATTGGATAGATGCTTTTATAGTTTGAGTGAATTTGTGTGATCTCTGCCGATACGTTCATTTGTATTTGTTTTTTTTTTTGTATTTTGTATTTTGTTTTTGTTTTTCTTTTTCTTTAGTCTTTCTTCTAGTCGTTCTTTTCAATGTTATATGACTATTCCTATACAATGTAAGTTGTCAAAAGGAAAATAAATTTATTATTATTATTATTATTATTATTTAAAAACAGAAAAGTTACAACTGATCAAAATGTTATCAAAGTTATTGAAACGCACTGTACAATTCATTTGGATGCTACTATATCTAACGTTGCATGCTTAAGAGCGCCGTATTCTTAAAATAGTGTTTTTTTTTACAAATACAAGTAATTTTAGACATTTAATTGAATAATATAGAGTTAAGCAAATAACAGGCAGGTTATCTCATGCTACCTGCGAATATTCAAAGGTACCGAAGTAAAACGAAAATATAACGACTGAAAGCAGTCTAACCAACAAATTTTTAGGTACAGAAATCTTTTAAAATACGAATTTTTTTAAAATACAATTGTAGATGTAAATATTGTTATAACATAAACTTATATAGTTCTGCATATAAGATAATTCACTTTTGTTTCTCGTATCCTATTTACCAGAATGAGTGAGTATAAAACCATGTTTGATGTGTTTATTTATTTTTGTGTAGAAATGCCTCTCTTTTATTTTTACTTGTGAAGTTCTGCTAAACTGTAGAATATAGATAAACATCATCAGATTTCTCACCATATCCAAGAATAATTTGAAAAATTCTACTACGACTATTTAAGCTTAATAAACAAGATATGTAGTATTATTTTCAAGACTTAAAGCAATATAAATAATTGCTTGTGAATGAACCTATTAGGGAACTAATAAAATACACTGAAATTCACTCAACTTGGTGTGGTTTGAAATTGACACATATTGAATCGATTTTTGAGCTTAACATCACTATATTTTTACGCCGCATACAAAATATTCTAGTTGCAATCTATAATCAAATTAAATTTTTTCTCATCGAATTTACTAGGGTTATTAACATATTTTAATCAAAAACAAGGGTAATATATGTGTACTTACCGTGGAGTATAATATGAAAATTCCTAAAAGTATTGTTTCCAATATGGTCCACATACCAGACGCTATAGCCTGAAAAAGTATAATTAATTAGTACACTGTATTGACTAAAAGTAATTAAAACAAAATTGATAGGTTGATGGAAGTTTTTCGAACCCAAATTATACTTTTACTCCAAAATATATATATATATATATTTGAATATGATTATAATACCGCTAATACTGTGTGCATACAAAGTGTCCGGCATATAAATACCGATACGAAAGGGGCTTGTATATCTAAAAATTAACAAAAAACTCTTATGGAAAAAAATGCTTAAAACGAATAGATTATCTACAAACTACAAAATGCAAAACTGTGTTACGAAATTGCAAACTAAAACTAAGCAAAATGAAGTAAACAGTAGAAGATTTTCTAGAAATCCTTCAAACTGTAGCATACTCTAATACGTCAACATTGCAATCTATTACCTGTAGCTGTTTCTGTTAGCCTCAAATTAGTTGTGTGGTGTGCATATGCTTACTTCATATTGTGATTAGTGTGATTTTTGTACTTAGCGTTTGCTTAAAGTTTCTGAACGTATACAGGAAGCCCCAAAACTAATATTTAACTGTAGATTCTACGACCAAAAATTAGAAAAGTCGGAAAACGCCCCTTAAGGGCTCCCCTTAAAAGGGAGCCTAGAATGTGTTGTTTTCATAAATAGTCAAAATATTCATAGTAGGCTGTGAGGAAATACTGCCGGCTTATTTGAAATATTCAGGGTATAAAAATGTTTTGAAGTATTAAAATACTATTACTATCAGTAATGTAATTATTTGTAATTTTTTTAATTCTAATATAGCCTAGTAATACTTCAAAAATGTTTTTAAAAGCATCTGCGACATGTGTCAAATAAATTGATAACAGATACCTTCTCAAAACAACCCTACTAGGAACAGTTTGACGGATTGCATATAATATTTAATATTTTTGGGAAACTCACATTTTAAAGTTAATTTTTAATTTTTTTAGGTATTCTAAAACGAAACAATTTAACGAAATAAAATAAGAGCACCTTCAATGTATAATTTTTTAATCCGACGGCGAAAATCCCGATATAGGAACAATTGAGGGTAATATGTCCCTAGTGGTCATTGGCACGCCTATGACTAATTATGCGTAATTACAAATTTGATTACTTTATCTCTAAAATGGATAAAATTCTTTAGTTTTGAGATGTTTGTACGGTAAACGTTTTCCGCAAGCATCGCCAGTGATTTTGAACAGTTATTGTAACTATTTCAAACTTTATTCTGTGTTGTGAGAAGCTTTCAGAAAACCATTCACGGCAAACATGTTAAATGGGTACTTGTGATTATCATCTAGAAATAACTGATAATGGTAGGTATGCGACGTTGTCACATATTCGGTTTGCTGCCATAACTCTAATATCGTTGATCAGTGAAGATAAAATTGTGAAGTCAATTATGTTTTCTTTGGTGCAATTTATCATACAGATAAATAAAAGCACTTATATACCAGACACTGTATAAATTCGATTGTGATATATTAAACTTTTTTTGCTCTGACAGGATGAAGTTGAAAAGTAAAGAAAAATAATCAAGACAATTAGGTACTACTCAAATCAAATATTGTTTTCTTCATCAGATAATTCTGTCTAGCCGCTGTCGTCGTTGACTGATTGGACAGAAATTTGTACGAAATAGTATTTTATTTCATTCTTAATTCAATTTAGATAATTAGTATAAGCTGATGGACAATTATTATAACTCGAAAAAATTCCATTGTATTATGTTATGTCACAGCTTATTCATTACTAGCTACACATATCCCGGCGGTATCCTATGTAGTTTGTGATACTACTGACTTTAAGTCGATATTCGCATTTCATATCTGGCATCTTTCTTACTCGCAATAACGAACTGAAGCTCTAACTGCAGGTTTCTCTCCTCTAACTGCTGCCGAATGCACAGCAGGTAACACTCAAACTTTACGTTTAACTAGCTAAGATAACTAGCTGGTAATAAATAAGCTGTGGTTATGTTGCCTGTTAAAAAAATTGTTTCTATTTACTTTTGTTTTACGTTGTTTAAAAACAATTAGCCCTAAAATGACGGTGACACCCATGCAAGACAACTGTATGCACAGGATGGCGGTCTTCAAGTAAACATCTTTATCCACCGTACACAATCCATTCTGCTCACAAATCTGGCATCCCACGGGACAGGGCTGACACCTGCAACAATGAGATACATTTGTAGGCTAGCCACGCTCCAAAAATCAGGAATAAAATAATTTCAGAACCAAGCGACATTAGCAGTAAGTTTTTGATACATATAGTGTAACCCAACTTTTTGAGACACGCGATTTTAATGAATATTTTGTGACACTCCCGCTGCTAATATCTCGGAAAATATTATTAAAACATTCAGTCATAGGTGGCTCATGTCATTTGTTTAAAATTAAAAATGTATGACAGAAGACACATATTATTGTTCCAATAATTACAGTTTTATCAACTTGCGTCACTTTAACTATACCTACTAGTAATTAAAATATTTTTACATAATGAATTATTCAAATGAAGATAATTTAGATATGGTATTAATATTTAGTAAAGCTCAACAAAATGCTGCTGTTGCAGGACGGTTATATGCTATATGTTTTCCAAACAAGCCTCAGTAGGATAGGAAAACATTTGTAGGTTACAGCTCGAGTATTACAAATTAGTAATAATAATCTTAAAAATTTCCTAAGGCAACTTCAGGCCGAGTCTAATATTTCTATGACATCTTGCCGCAGAATTTTGACAATCGCTATTTCCTCTATAAATTCATCTCGGCCAACATTTAAATGATGGGTGATGAGCAACGGAGATTATATTGTATAGCTCAATTATCAGTGCGTTATGAAGAAAACAATAATTTATTTAATAATATGATTGTTATGGAGTGACGAAAGTAGTAGTGGTAGTATAATCCAAGAGTAATGCATGAAACCCGAAATCAAAGTGTTTTTTTTGTAAATATTTGATGCGGCATTTTGAGTGGCTATTTAATTGGGCCACATTTTTACCACGGAACATTAACAGGCAACCGTTATTTACATTTTCTAAGAAACATTTTTGTATATAGGTAAGTACGATTAAATCGTCATATTTTGCCGCCAAAAGTACCTACGCAGTTAGCAGGATAAGCTGCTTTTTTGTTACACCCTGTATAAAAAAATCATTAAAATCGCGCATCAGAGAGAGAGAGAGGGTGGGGGTCTCCCAATCCTTAATGGGCCACACTGTATATACAATATGTAGACCATCCAGTCTTTATGAAAAAGAAATATGCATACCGTTCAAATTATGGTGAATAATATGGAGAAATGTACTTTGCACTAGTTGTCCATGTTATTTAATTCAAACTAGTTCAATAGAACGATATTTTAGTGCTATATTCCACCCCTTCCAATAAACTTCGGCGTTAGTTTCTAAAGTACGTGACTTCCGCATAGGACAAAGGACTCGGGGTCCTTCGAGGTCTCTTATTACCCCTTCGTCGATCCCGCCAAATTGTGACAGGACCTCGAGGCAAGTTTGTAATTTGCAGAGGACCGTCGCAAATGAAAAGCTCTAAATTTGGATGTGACTGGGTTGGGTCATCCAAAATATAAATGTATACTCGTATATACACATGGGCGTCCACAGAAAGTTTGCGATAAACCCCTTAAAAAGTAATTCAATACAAAAAAACGTTGATCAAAAGCGATAACATGTGTTACATATTTATACACGTTATAAGTTTGTTTTATTAAATTATGTCGTAAAAATAGATTTTTTAAATCTTTTCACTTTAATTTTCGTACTCAGCTGCTATCAGACAACAAAACAACAGTAACTCCCAATAATCACAGCCAAATATACATTTTGGAGCTAAAGCAGACAAGTTGATGTTTTGATTCTTGTAAAAAATAATAGTTTACGCAAAAAGTCACAAAATTACCTAACGTATTACTGAAACACTCCTGAATCGACATTAATTGTCCCAATTAAGCGGACCAATATTATTTTGGTTAAAAATATCAAAACTTTTAACTTATCAATGTTGCCGACTGCTATCTTGAAGTATAGAATAAGGAATAAAAAAAGGAAAATTCTGTTATTATTCAAACAAGTTTGCGGCTGGATTGATACTATTCACTCTCGCTAGTTTTCCAAAATAGATGTTATTCCTTATCACTTAATCACTTATATTAAATAAATTTTACTTAGGAGTTAAGGGAAAAAACCGGTTCTTAAGTTTACTAAAACCATAATTTCTAATAAATTAAATTGTCATTGTTAAATAAAAATTTTTAAATTTTTCCATTTTGTATTAATTAAATGATAACTTTATTAAATTATTTATGTCTCTATTATTAAATATAATCAATTATGTTGAATATAAAGCATTTAATCACAGCTGTATGTTTCAATAAGTGACGTTACTCAGGGTTCTAACTTGGGCTCAATTATTATATTTCCCATTTTTTAATGACATTATACAAACTATGAAGTCGTAAGTATTTTATACATGGTTAACTATAACTAAGTACAAAAATTTTAACCACGTTCTCAGGAAGGCCTAAAAGACAAAAAAAATATTCCCGAATTTTAGTTCGATATTTAAAAAATGGGGCAAAACCCTCTTTTCCTACGGAAAGTCGGCGCGTATGATAAGCATCGACTGAGATGGCTTAGATCCATAGATATCTCTCAACAATATCTACTACCATGCGGTCGTTTTTTGCAGCATTTCTAAATGCAGAAACGACAAAAATTAACATTCTTATTAGTAATAATACCTGATAGATAGGTGTTAACATTTAATCCAGTTAGCTTCACTATTTTGCATTCGTTTTTCATTATTTTGTTACAAACTGGCAAAACTACAACATTTTCATTCATTATATCCACTCACTACTGAGAAAACACACTTGCTGTAGGTATAGCTAGATAAAGTACCTATTTATTGTAACAAAATCGACCGAAAGGAATAGATAATAGAAAGCTTTAAATGTACCCGCGGCAGTCTTGACCTATAACCTAGAAAACCAAACCGGCGAACTATATTGTTGGAAAGTATCTGCACCCAACACAAATTTCTGTATTTACTAACTATAAAACGTTAAAAATTAAAAAAGGCACTAAAAACTGAAGAAGAACACAAAACTACAACGTAAACACATGGTAAAAACAGGAATTAAATTATGACTTGCCTGGAAATTTTACGGTCGTGTTGCTAGTTGCATACGTTACCTACTCTGATTCTGTACAGATGAGGCGGACAAATCGCATAGGCGGCGTTAAATAAGGTTTTAATATAATTTCTACAAAAATTGTTTTCGCTTTATAAATAAGTTTGGAATTTTTTTGAGGGACGATTCTGTAAATTCTTAATTTTCTCTATCCCCTCTTAAACTATTTATACTTAGTCATAGTTAACCCTGTATGCAAATGATTTATAAATTGCTAACATTATAAGAAATGAAGATTGTCGCTCTCTGCATATTAATATTTTGCATTTTTGGTGTTTGGTAAATAATTTTAAATTAAATATTAGTAAAAGTGAAGCAATTACTGTTATTAGTGTGTATGATAATAATATAAATAGTGTTTCTATTGAACGAACCTGGCAAAAAAAGATAATTGATCCTCAATTATTGAATACATTAACAATCTGTATACGAAATTCCTCGGGTTTATAATTATAAGTACTAAACAGTTTTCGAGTATTGATTGTCTAAAAGTTTTATATTATTAATTTGTCATAAGTCGTCTTGAATCATTTGGAGTCCATAATATAAAGATCATATAAAAGAACTTGAGCCTATTCAACGAAAATTCTATAAATATCTATATTTTCTTTTAAACATAAGACATATTCAGATCAAAACTATATTTATAATGACCTATTAAGAAAATTTGATAGCATCTGTTTAAACATAGAAAAATTGTAAAGTTTTCTATACAAATTTATTCCAGTGAGTAACTCTGAGTTCAGTTTAATGTTTCTAGAATTGATGATAGATATTGCCCATCTTAAAAACTGACTGTTCCTCATAGTAATATTTTTTAACACGTGTTTACTTTCTATGTACAGACAATATAATGAGATACATACTTATGTTTACTGACATTTTTTTGTGATAAATACTCAGCATTTTTGCGAAATGTGAAAAATGTAATTTTAACATAATATTTTGATCTTGAAATATCATGTTCTAATATGTGTAATTTGGCTTTTTTGCATTCTTTAATTTGTACTGTTAATTTGTTTATACTAATGTATGTACTCTTTAATCCTTGATATATAATATTTATTAACTTTTATATGTATCAAATCCATGGCAAATATTATGTGTTGGATTTTAATAAACAGCATTATTATTATTGTTTTGTTTGTGGTGACATCCGATACCTAGATAACAAATGAGTAATAATATTCATTGCTTTATTATTAACATATTTCTCCTTACATTAAGCTAATAACGGACGGTGAGTTATAATATAGATCTAACATATTACAAAAATATCGCTTGTGGTTAAAATGCACAGAACGTTACGCACTGACGCTATAATATATACAGGGTGAACCTTAAATAAGTACAAAATTTTAACCAGCAGTATAGTTCACTGTGTAGAACACATAATTAATAGTTTTTTTATAAAAAAATCAGAAATAAAAAAGTGAAATTATAAATAAATTTAGTAATTTTTCTGTAGAAAACTTGTTGAGAACCGTTGACTTTCATACATTTATGAGTCATAGCGCTTCAGATTGAATGTGTGGTTCACAGTGTTGCCAGTGTCACACAAATGTCTTTGGTTGAAGAAACTTTTAAATTTAATATGTTGTGTGAAAATCATAGTATTTCGTTATAAAATAACTTAAGGAAATTGTGTCTTGTGTCTCTTTCTAATGGTGTACAATGGCATTTAACTTGTGAAAGGTAGATTACTGATCAAATAGTTAATGTTTTAACAAACAGGTAAGCTTGTGTGCACGATTATGTATAATTTTTGAACATGGACATAGCAATATCACGTAATACCTTTCTAAATACTTTACGGTAGTATTTAACTTACAGAAATTCATTTTTAATCGATTATAGTAAGGTCAGTCAGTTAATATTGCTTCAAACAGGTATTTTTAAAATAGAATTAACTGTATTACTTTACTATTACGTTAAGGGAAACGTAATATTTATATTAGAAAAGATATGGCAACCTCGCAACAAATCATATTGTTCATTAGGTTGGTTAAGACAGCGGTTCTCAAAATATGGGTATTTAAAAAATATATATATCTCCGTAAATATTAGAAATTTTTAAAAATGGCTTTCACTAGACTGATCTATATGATGAACTACACCAGCAGTTAAAATATTTGTACTTATTTAAGGTTCACCCTGTATTTATATCTATGCGGTGTACTTGTCTGTAGGAGTATATCTCATTACAAAAATATAGATATATATTATATTATCGCCGTTACTAGCTTTACACTAGAACTAAATCACTTTGTGCAATGGTTTCACGACAATGCATTCCCAATATTCGGTATATTCAGTTTACAATTGCTTCAGGGATAGGTAGGATATTAATTTCGGATAAAGTTGCCTCTAATCGATTACGTGTAGGATTACGATCTGATTTATCAGATAGGAATCTGCATAGAGATACCGTGTTCTTGCTGAATCCGAGGATAGTCACTTATACGTGAATTTCACGGATACTCTGGAGCATTTGCTGGCTTAAGGAAATAAATAATAGACCTCTATCCCTGTGTTTGGGGTGGCCTATAAATATAAGTTGTAACAACAGTCACATATAAAGACTATGACTTGACACTGTTTCGAAGGTCATAATGACTTACAATATACCACATGTGCTTTTTTAAATTTATTAACGCATTTGGTGTGATGATGATTTTAAATTAAATTAGACATTTATTAATATAAAAACTAATTTATTAAATATATTGATAATAAAATCTTTACCATTAGATAAATTAATACCAGGTGCTGTTATGCCTAAAGGAGTCTACAGACTAATGAGAAAACTCGTGCGAATTCTGTCAGAGACTGCTGTCGTTAGTCTAAACAGCACTGTGAGTCGATGTTATTGAATTTGCACAACCACTCACGCAACACTCTGACTTGCAAATCTAAACAGGTGTAACTGCGTTTGTGGAATTTATTACAAAACTTCTAGTTCTGTGGGATGTGTACTGTAGGCTAAAGAAACATAAGTAAAAAACAAGAAGCGTTAACCTTAATTGCATCAGTCAACAGCTGATACGCGAATACAATTTTTAAACTGTTGAGCATCTTCAATTTTCCTGCCGCTTGTTGTGGGCCCCATATTTTTCTCTTAGTAATATCCAATCCCGTACCCAAAACCTTCGACTCTTTTTCTTTTTTTCATTGTAACTGTTACATAATAATGATGCCGTTGTGGTATGAACATGTCTTACTGGTTATGTATTCAACTAAAAACTAATAGTGTCAGTGTAAAGTTGCTGACAGTGTAAACAGTTTGGTGAGAACTCGAGGAAGCTGTAATTTTCTGAACTTTTCCGATAGTAAAATCATAATAATTATTGCTCAAGTGTAAACTCTGATACGGAAGTTGCTTGCTCGAGTTTTGCCGCAAATATCTCGCCTGTGTATCTTCCCCTAACGATTTGCTTGAATATGTTGAAAAATTTTATGTCCGAAATTTTAGGTTTGGCCCTCTTGACACTAAATAAGTAAGCAAGATACTACAAACAAACTTTATTATACGTTATAAATGCTACGTACAATTAGACTGCCTAACGTGGGGTACACACTTAGTTTTATACCATTTGTGTGGTTCCGTTGCACTTTTTTCTAGATAAGATTATATTTTTAAAATATATAACTTATATTATATGATGAATATTTTGAATAAGCAAAAATAATAGAAAGACACTACTGTACAGTTCATATAATTCTGAATATAATTATAGATGTTGAAGGAATAGTTTCGGCGCGCGCAAGGAAAATTTTCGCTTTCACCTAGTTATTTCATGGCCGTTTGTTTCTTGTTTTCAGTAGTTTCGGTGTAACCTTCAGCGAGAGAATTAGACTTCCAGCTACTATGCCTCTTTATACTCAAAAGATCTACCCCACAATTGATTAAAAGGGAGGTTGAAAATCGTCCAAAACAGTGCCCAGTATACGAATTTGGATTAGACAGTTTAAGAAATCAGTTTTGGCACGTTATCAACAATATTTATTCCAATAGGTTGTTTGATACTATTACCAGCTTTATATCGAAGAATGAAACGAATATGAGAACAGTTTTCATTATTTCAAAACCCTAAAACATTTTGGAAAACCTTAAAATATCTGAAGTACCGAGTCTAATAATAGTGCCCTTGATATCAATTCCGATATGTATAATAACTTTTTGTATGATGAGTTGCCACAGCCTCCTAATATTTTAGATTTAGGTTTATTGGATTGGATACAGGGGCAAATTTCCAGGAACGAGAGGAGAATTTAAGTTTAATACTGTTACTGCCGATCAAGTGCAAAAAATTATTTACAAAATAAAAACTCAAGCTAGAGGTTGTGACAATATTAACAAAAAAAAATTACTGTATGTTTTCCCTTTTCTTGACAATGAATGTTTAACCTCAGGTATATTTCCTTTGGCCTGGAAAGATGCTCATGTCTTACCGTGTCCGAAAAAGAATAATCCGGAAGCTTATTCTGATTTCCATACCATTAGTATCTTACCTACATTATCCAAGGTACTAGAGAGAATTGTTGCTGGACAACTCAATACATTTTTGTCTGAAAACCATGTATTACCCCTGTTCAGTTTGGTTTAGGGACCATAGTACAATTACAGCTCTATTACATATTACAGATGACATGTTCAAGGCGAATGATCTAAATCATAATACTTGCTTAAGGGTAACATCTGCTCGTCTTATAGACTTATCAAGCAAATTCCACAAGGGAGTATATTGGGGCCTACACTTTTAGAAAGGGATTTAGAAACGCTATTGCATGTTGCTAGCCGACATCGTTCAGTATCAAATGAAAAAAGACTGAAATGTTGATTTTTGGTAAAAATAGGCTACGGTTGGTGGATAACCCTGATTTTGAGGTAAGAATTAATGGTGTACTTTTAAAGCCAGCTGATGATTGTAGAAGTTGGGGTCTTATTATTGATGGTAGTCTTACATTTAACAATCATATAAACAGTCTAGTTCAAAAATCGTACAATAAATTAAAAGTTCCTTATATGCAGAGATTTTTTAATACTGACACAAAGTTACTGTTGTGTGACTCTCTAATTATATTTCAATTAGCTTACTGTGATGTTATATATTGGCCTGCGTTAACTGTTAAAAACAAAAATACGCTCTAAAAGATACAAAACTTTTGCTTACGATATTGCTTTAATCTTCGAAAATTTGATCACGTATCGGCTGATTTTGAACGCTCCAAGTGGCTTAATCTAAATGAAATATTTTTTTATCATTTATCCTGTCTTGTCTTTAAAATAAATTATTTTCACCTACCTATTTATCTTTACGAGAAGTTGATACGTGGTTGTGACACGCATCAATTGCCTACTCGTGGAAGAGATCTGTATACCGTGCCTAAACATAACAATGTTTTACTTACAACGCAGGTAAAATTCTATTAAGAGTGGGCAATGGTACCTGATATAGATGCCAAATTTAATGATTTTTTTTTTATGCACCGGAGATAAATAATGAAAATCTAACAAATTTCGGACTTGCACTACTATTCAAGGATTAATTCCTTTATTTTTTATTTACTTTATATCAACGAGTTTTTTTTAAAATCAAATAAATAATTTTGCACCTATGTAGTTTAACAAAATTCGTATAGATGGCGCCGAGCACCAGTTTTAAACTATTTTATTTAATTACGTCTATTAGACAAACCATATACAGGAAAACAGTGAAATCGGACATAAGCAATATATTGCAGATTCTAAATCATGAGTTGTTTAATTTTTGTATCCTATGAATCCAGAGATATCTCTAATAATCTTGTTAAACGGTTTAGCTCTCCCCACTATTCTGGATTGCAGACTTGGAATCTAGTGGTTATCAGAGCCGGCGGCGCCCGTTTACGCTTATCTCGCGAATTTTACGTGAATTTTACAATTATATCATGTTTGTGGTAATATTCGCAATTCGGTAATTCGGTAATAATAATTCGGCAATAATTCGGTATTTATGTACTATTTCTTTTTATTTGTCTATACATATAATAATTAATATTGTATGTAATATATATTAACCATAATGCTTCATAATTTATATTTTCCACAAGAATATATACTTATGAATTGAAAAGAAGCAGCCATACAAAAATAAATAACTATCTTCATCACTGTTTTGTTGCTTACAGAAATCAATTATTATTGAATAAGGAAGTGAATTGATTTTAAAAGTTTATAAATACACATTTTTTATTTTTCTAGTATTTAGCTTTTCACAAAAATTTCAATAGTCCAATAAAATAATAAGTATGGAGATTCTATAGTAATAATTGTCATTTAATAACTGATTATTTAGCCATGTAATATTGAATATCATAGAGATGGTTCAAAATTAAATTGACAAAAGTGGACAATGCAAATTTGCACGAATAATTATTATTAATTTATAGCTGTTTTATTGATTTATTTCTTGATAGTTCAAATATTTTTGTAAAGAATATTCTTTGTATACAGAGTGTTCCGCATAAGAATAGACATAAAGTAGGTGCATGTACGGCGTGATCTAGGGGTTCCAAAATATTGAAATTTAACCAAACATACCTATATATAAAGTTGCATAGTTTTATTACTGTCAAATTTAAAAGACAGTCTACTACTGATTTTTTGATTGCTTCTAATAAACACTATTAAAATCTTATTTTAATTAATGCATTTTTTTCTTGAAAATCTTCAAAGTTTTTTTAAATTTAACAAGAGTGAAAAAGTGTTTTAAATAAAATTCTGCGTGAGATATTATCATTCTTCTTTTCAAATTCGATTAATGTAAAATCAATGAACACCTTGTGTGTTTCAAATTACTTGAATTCATTGTCAAAGAATACCAATTATAAACTTAAATCACGTACCTACCAAATTTGATTATTCCAAGTTAAAGTAATTTAGAAATAATAGGTTTTTTTTTCAAAATATTTGACCCCACTTGGAAGGCCTATTTAGTTAAATTGAAATATTTTGTGACCCCCTATATACACCTGCTCTGTGTTGGTTCTTATGCGTAACACTCTGTATAAATACGATGGTGGGAATTTATACTAAATTGAAAATAACTGTAGAAGTTATGATTAAAATGTACTATGTATTGTACATGATACATACATTTACATTATGTACATGTTATTATAATGAATTATATACATAAGTAGCACAAATGGTACCGGTGAATCTTCAACTAAAAAGAACACGTTTTGGATAAAAATTAGCTTCAAATGTTCACTCCTTAGGAGACAGAGCCCCTCATTTTCCAAAAAAATATGGAATTTGAAAACCGAAAAAGGTATAGTAGTATGTATAGTATGTATAATTTTACACAAATTTTCTACCAATGCATGTGCAACTTTTCAATAATTTTTTCGAAAATTTTTGCTCCTTGGAATATGTTGAAATGAGAATCCCTTAATGTATCAGATAGCCTGGTTTATTTTAAAACGTTTATTTCTCTTGCTATTTCGCTTTAATACTAACCGTTTAACAGAAAAATTAAATTCATTATCATTCTCATTATAACGATAAGTAGCAAAAAAGAAATGAGGGAAAGCTTATATCAACCCCTTAAGGGCAGACATTTTCGAAAAACTATTGCACATGCATTAGTATTGAAAATTTTACTTTTATATCGTTTTTTAGTATTCAAATTACCTATCTTTTAAGAGGTGCTATGGTAATTTTTATGCAAACGTGTTCTTTTTAGCAGTAGATTCACTGGTATCATTTGTGCTACTTCTTTTGAATATACTCGTATTTAATTATATTACTAAATCCGAAAGCAATATTATAGTATTTATTTTGCCCGTACTTACTCTTTTTTTTGCAACCACGTTTTTTACTCCACGCACTTAGACGTAAGTGTTCCTTTTTCGTCGCATTTAGATCTTAAGAATATAGTGTGATTCACTGGTATATGAATTTCAGGGACGCACTGTATTTTATGAGTAACTAACAACTATAAGTATATAATTTTCATTATATTTGTCAAATTATTTGATGTTAGTAACAAATAATATATAGTGTTACAACTGAGCTAATATTAAAATGGTCATGAATTGGAACAATATGTTAAGCATTATTAATTTTAACAGTCCACGCGACGCCAGGGACTGTTCCTATTCGTAATTCTAAAATATGATACAGTGATATACCCGATATACCTATTTTGCCCAACTGTAACGCCGTCTGCTTAAGTCCGAGTTCGACTCTGTGGAGCGTGTGTCATTTTTTACTGCTGCCCAGATAATTTATTGCTTCTAAGGACATGCCTACCGGTGATACCTACCCCCCTTCCGCGACCGTAAGTTTGACGAATGTGTCTACCATTGCCCACTCTTAAGTCCTCATCTAATATTAATTTGTTCCGGAAGCGAATCAAGGCCTGGATTTGTTCTAATCGATAACTGTTGCATTACTTTTATGTATGTTAGGTTAAGTACAATATGTATATATTGTTTCTACGGTCTACTACTTTTTCTATGGCTGGTTGGTTACGTGGAAGAGCGGCATGATGCCGAACGGCACCAACCTTATATCAATTATATTTTGTATGTACTCTTGTGTATGACTAATAAAGGCAATATTATTATTATTATATTCTAGAGTATTTTTATAATTAATGAAATTAAAGTCAGATATATATGCATATTTACGCTGAACGCACAAATAATTATTCAAAAGCATTATTGCCCACTGGTGGCCTCGATTCATTCACAATTCCCAAATCAACGCTCGAACGTACCAGAAACAACTTATAACAATAAATAACCATTGCTTTTGAACGAGATACGCAAAATGTTGATGTATTTTATTTAAAATTCATATCCTTTGAATCCAAATCGCTGGACGATCCCACTCGTAAAACAGATTAATGAATTAATAACATACGTTGTGTTTGGCGAGTAAATAAAAGTTATCAGTTTATTAAAACGTATCTGGATAATGGGCTGACAGTGATAAGATAATTGTGTGTATACATTTGTGTAATTATGTACGAACTGTTGGAACTCCATCAAAACCTCATTATTTCGAACGTTATATATATTACTATTATGAATAGTTTACTATGTTTTAGTAATATTAATGCCTTTGATTAACATTTCGTGTGTTGTCTAGACACCCCTTATTTTGAGTACACGATGTAGTCTAGGCTCTAGGGTCATTCACGAGTGTAGACTAAACATATTTAAAGAGCCAAGTGACATATTATAGATTTGAACATTTCTCTACAGGGTGTCTCAAACTCGATAGTATGGGCCTACTGAGAATACCAAAAAAATTAAATAAAATTTGGAACACGTGGGATGAGGTAAGCTCCATTTTCAATCGAAAGTATTTGGGATTTGACAGAAACGAATAATGACGTCATCATTTATTTTCCAGAAACATACCCAAATTGTTTTCCTGCTAAAGCTCTCTTTTTTCTAATAAACTTTTATTAGAATTTTTTTTCTGTATTACTTCCCGTTTGAATGTTATAAGCGATCCTAAAGAGTCACAAAAAACAATACCATCTAAAAATCACAGCGGTGGAAGGATCAAGTAGTCGTTGGAAAATAATTGAATGTTCGTTGTTTAAAGTGCATAAAAGTTATTAAGAATAAATAAAAGGATCGATAATTCTTTTGACGTCCTCTCATTTCAAGACACATATCCAATCTTTGTGAGCTGCGTTTATTAACAATTCGCCGTTCAACTCATTACTGTGATTTGTGATTTTTTCTTTCAAATGATTAATATCTAGCGAAGGTGTTTTGTAAACCCCCCATAAAAAATCGAGGGATATTAGATCGAGCCACTGAATAGGTCCATTAATTCGAATCCACTACCTACCTATCGTTTGTTACAAACGATAAATAAACAATGTTGCGAACGGCTGCTCTTTTAGTCGGGGCACTTTTTTTAAGTCGTGGGTTCTTGAATAGCAAACTAGTTACGAGGATGTTATATTTGGGCGCCACCTACAGAATAATCTGTTCGGTTTGCCTTTTTACCCCTGTAGGAGGATAATAAATTTTGCTAGTCAAATGGGAGAAGAAAAAAAAATATAAAAAAATAAACACAGTTTATTGACTTGCCCACCAGTTGATATACAGACGTGGAATTGTTGAAGTTGGAAAGATCATCCGTTGATAACGTTGGATATGACTTACAGAAATGCATCTTTCCTGTCGTACTTGGACTAGTGCCGCTTACAATCTTGATTTCAAGGCAGTGCTTCGAGAAGAGCAGCCTTGCTGTCGTACTTGGATAGTGCCGCTTACAATCTAGATTTTCAAAGCTTTAGAATGGCCTTCTTAATTCAATTTTGATTCTTCAATTAATAAAATTTAACCAGCAAAGGTTGAACAAAATATTCCAACTTGGGAAATGGAAAGATTCTCAAAATGTACGTTAATCGACGTAACACCAATACAATTCAATTGGTTATTTATTTAGTTGTTCAATTATTTAATTATTAATTTATTTAATTGGCCTCTAAAGTTAAGAAAATGACAAAAGAAAAGAAAAAATAATTAGCATGTGCTTTAGCAAAGATCAAGGTCAAGTTAGGTATTTTGTATTCTTAGTTTCAAAAAATTAACATACAATATAGTTTAAAATGAAATCTACTATCGATAATAATCTTAATTAATCAAATATATTACCTCCATTTATATTGATGACTTCAATAAATTCAGATTTATTTTCAAAATGTGGCTTCGCACTATAACTATATCTGTAATATGGAAATACTTCAATCGACCAAATTCAGAACGAAAAGGGACTAGAATTTAGGTTTCTGTAGGTTTTATACCCTACAAAGATCTAAAAACTCACTGAAATCTGATTGGTTCGGTTTCTATGAAACTTCGGGCTAATGCTCGTTCGAGATCTCAGCACATAATTTAGTCCGAATAGTATGTGGTCTGTGGTCCGAATCGAATTATAAATTTAAAGACAGTTACCTTAACCTTGTTTTTTGCCAAAACAAAGCTTAATACAACAAGTGAAAATAATTAAATAATAAACTGTTAACAAATGACGCCAGGAAGTTATACAGAGTAGAAAACATAACATTCCGATATAG
Organism: Monochamus saltuarius; assembly: GCA_025584915.1. Taxonomy (NCBI): domain Eukaryota; kingdom Metazoa; phylum Arthropoda; class Insecta; order Coleoptera; family Cerambycidae; genus Monochamus; species Monochamus saltuarius. The sequence goes on along the minus strand of CM046723.1, from coordinate 18,378,862 downwards.
ATCGACGTAACTGGTTCACAGCAATGGTAAGTAAATAATTAATAAAATATTTATCGTACAAAGTGTTTACATTTTAGGCTTACTTGAAGAAATCTAAAACTACATGGTACACTGGATATGGTTTACACTTACTTAAACTACAACTTATACAGGATGTGCAAAAATACCTTGTTACTAGACGTTTCATATTGAAATTGTGACATTCTTAATTTTATAATAAAACGAATGTTACAGTGGATAAGTGTTATCTAGATATTCCTGCACAACCCTGGCCTTGTGGGGTGGAGCGCCGTCGTGCTTATACCAAAGCTTTCTTCTCGCCGCACCAATACATTTACTTCAAAATGGCCTTGGTGTTGGACAGGATTTACAATCAGGGGATTTTCAATGGATAAGTAGTGTTCGTTGTACCTGTTTGGCAAACCATTACTGATAAACCTGCTTTCGTTCGTCTAATGAACGTGCTGAAAAAGGTTCTGATCAACAGTTTCTACATTTACTACAATTTGAGCTATAAAATTAACTCTGTTTTCAATGTGACGCTGAGGCAAATACTCTAAATTGTGAATTTTGTAGTCATGATATCTATTGGTCTTTAAAATTCAGTGAACGGTTGATTTATCCAAATTCATTTCCCAGATAGCCTGCCGTGTAGAATTTCGCGGATTTTGTTCGAAATACTGCATTTTCATTTCGTTGCAAGGTCGCCTCCAATCTTGTAAATGTTTTATGATCAGGAATAAGGCGCTCTAAATACCTCTCTCGTTATAACTACAGATCTTTTTGAATTTTTTTGTTACTCGGACTTTTTCTGAATGAGAAACCATTATGTAAGTTAAAAAGTTATACGTTTGATGTTCGCATTGAGTAATGACAAGTATTTTTTGACGTGTATGCACTTTAAACAACGAATATTCAATTATTTTCCAACGATTACATGATCCTTCCACCGCTTATGTTATTTTTAAATGGGACTCTTTACGACGATATTGCTTATAACTTTTAAATGGGAAGTAATACAGAAAAATTTCTCTAATAAAAGTTTATTAGAAAAAAGAGAGCTTTTTAACAGGAAAAACATTTGGGTATGTCTCTGGAAAAAATATAGTTGATGACGTCATTAGTCGTTGCTGTCAAATCCTAAAGATAATAATTTTGATTGAAAATGGACCTCTTTCCATTTAACACCACTTCTCCCAAATTTTATTTATTTTGTTTGTATTCTCGCAGTAGGGCCATACTATCCAGTTTGAGACCCTCTGTACACACTGCAAGCTGCATAGATATGACGGAACAAACATACGCCAAAAAATAAATTTTTTTAATGCAACACACCGCGCTATCTATCTCGAAGTTTTTCTTGTTCTGCTTAGTCTACGTTTTAATCTCACCCACGGGAGCATTCCAAGGAACTCCCGGGACCCTTTTAGGGTTATTGATGCTCATATTAGACATTCTTTTGTGTATGTGAGAACTTGCTAGGGAATCATTTACGTTTTCACCGAAAAGACATTTTTGGAGAGCTCGTCGCGTTTTAATAGCTCACGGATCCATTCTGCAGAAAAAAGAGGTAGCGAAGGCAGTGCAGGAATTCTCGGACCAAGCAATAGGTCCAGTTTGGTCAAGCTATTCAGTCGATAAGGTTGGTGAGGGGTCCCCTTTCGCTAACCGTTTAAAATTGCATTCGTTCTTGCCTTTTGCTTTTATATGCGGGGTATAACGTCTCAAACATGAAGTTTTAGTAGATACAATTTAAGAATATTTTCTTATACAGGGTATTTTATAATGAGTGGGTTCCATAAAAGAGGCAAAAGAGACCGTGTAACTATACAATTTTGATTAAATAACACTGAGAGAAATATTGCTGAAAATACAGCAGCAGTTACTATAAATTTGTGTTTATAATTTTTGTAGTAGAATAAACTACAAGTGTGTATAGCAAACCATACTTCTATATTGTGATAAATTAAAAGGTATTATAGTAATTGGGTTGTAAATTTTGATATAATTATAAAACTGTTTTCTAAATTTTGTGATAACATTTACATTTATTTTATTAATACAACATTAGAATTATTTAATAAAATGTATATGGAGGAGAAAATATTAGAGGATTGGAAAATAGGAGTAATATACTCGATTTTCAAAAAATCAAGATTGAAATAATTATAGAGACATTACTCTACTACAGGATTGAAACTATTTCAGAGAATGTTAGAGAGGAGAGTGAGCCTAAACTGGACGAGTCTCAAAGTGGTTTTCGGGAGAGCAAAAGTACACAGGACCATATATGTTTACCATTAAACAGATAGCATATGGATACAAATATGGACAGCTCTTCACAAGTACCAAGAGGAAAAACATGGAAAAAAGAGATATGTCGAAATGAAGTTGATACGATCAATTCTCAGATTGTATAGTAATAGTAAGAGTTATCTAATTAGTAAAAATATAATGTCGAGTATATTCAGAACAACGGAAGGTTTATGGATAACATAATAAACAACATAAGAAATGTAATCAGAAGGGTAGAAACTTCTATGTAGGATACAGGAATTTAGAGAAAATAGGGGTAAACGAATGTTCTTGTGACGATGTTTGTAGTCATAGAGAACAAGACAAGACAAATTCATATTTTGGAACAAAGAAATAATGCTATAAGACCAAGATACATGAAATTAGAATAAATATTTGGGCCGGTATAATAGGATCAAGTCTAATAGGTCCTATTTTCCTACTAAATAAATTAATTACAGAGAGCTATTTGTAGTATCTTCAAGAAAAATTACCAGTGTTGCTTGAAGACTTACCCTTGGATAAATTAATAATTTTGAATTTTGTAGATAAATAATAAGTCATCAGCTCGTTTTTCTCGGAAACCGTTGCTCCTAGCGACTTCAATAAGGTATATCTTTCTTAACTAAAAAAGTCAAGGGAAGAGATTTTTCTAGTCAAAAAAATTTACAGGATAGAACAAAAAAGTTGTAACGGTTTAAATGGTTCGAAATCGTCGCCGGTGGTATCCTCTAGAAGATACACCGAAAGTCGAAAGTTATTAACCAAAACGCCATTTATTTTTTAACCTTTAACACCCTGTAGCTCCGTGATTATCAACTTTTGGACTACGGCAAGTTTAGTTAAATCGACTTATTTTCAGCTGTACTCTATGTGACGTAACGTTGTCCCAACCTTTTAGGGACACCCTGTATAAGAAGGGTCAAGGGTATATCTAGACTGGCCAATTAGAAATGAGGTAGTAAGAGAAGAATTCCAAATTGAATCTATACTACAGTTTATACAGAAGAGACAATTAAGCTGGTGGATACATTTAAACACAATGAGCACTAGCAGACGAATGAGGAGCATTTGGGAAGCATGAGTAGTGGCCAAAAAGAAGAGATTGAGGCCAAGGGAGACGTGGGATAGTGTAATTAGGAAAATCCTGAAGAAGAAGAACATACCAGAAGGAGGCAAATGATCTAACGCAAAATAGGAAAAAAATGGAGTGCATTCATGCATGGATAAAATAAACCACCCCCACACCTAACGGTATAAGGGGCGGCAAAATACCACACTTGTAGTCATCATCACCAAAAAACTATAGAAATACAGTTGTAGTATTATTTACTATAAAACGTGCCAGAACTTAACCGAACAGTCTAAATACTGCAATCGAGTCCCGAACAGCGAGGTGAGAAGTATATATATAAAGCTGTTTACAGGCCTTTTAGGCCCAGAGCTGTGTTATTCTCCTCCACTCCATTCTGTCCTTCGCCTTTCTTTTCCAATCCGTTACATTTTTCTCCCTTAGATCTATTGCCACTGCCTCTCTCCATCGCTTCCTCGGTCTACCTCTTTTTTCTTGTAGTTAGGTTTACTTACTATTTTCTTAACTGCCCTTTCATCCTCCATACGTTCTAGATGCCCTAGCCACTGCACTCTCCTGGCTTTTACAAATTCGTCTATTGTTGGTGCCTGGTACATTCCATATATTTCCTCATTATTTCTCCTTACATAGCCTTCCTCTGTCCTCTTACTACCTAGAATTCTTCTTAAGATCTTCCTTTCCCACCTTAAAAGGTTTTCTCTTGACTTCTTATTGAGAACCCAGGTTTCACTACCATACAGCGCTGTCGGTCTCAAAATTGTTTTATACATTCTAAATTTTACTCGTCTGGACAAATTTTTTGATTTCAATAAGTGGTTGACTGCTGCCGAACTTCTGTTTGCTTTTATTATTCTCCTATTTATTTCTTGTTCCTCATCACAGTTAGCTGTTATTAGCGCCCCCAAATACACATATTCTTGAACTGAGGTGAGAAGTAGATAATCTATTTTTGCCTCTGTGTATTTTGGTTATGATCGATTTTGTTAATACTATAGTGCAACGGGTCTTATCACTGTATATCCAATTTTATTTTTTAAACTTCTTCTCGCTATTTCATTTTCTGTTAAAATAACTAGAAAAGACATGCCTACTTAGTAAACTAAATTATTAATTGAAAATTAAAATGTATAAGTAAGTATTATTTAGAGGGATGGACTGGTAAGAAGATTGGCATTAATGATTAGAGCTTGTCAATACGTGTCAGTAATTGTCTTTGTCTAGGCACATGTGTGATGGACAAGCAGTTAAACTAGCATAATTTAACCAAGGTTCTGATTCAGTCTGGAAACTTTACGTGCTGAGAGTGAACATATTAAAATTACTTAGTATCAATGAAATTATGTGAATTCACCGATTTTTCATTATTAACATTAGAAAACATAGACCATGACAAAATGATAGGAGTCGTTGCAAAAACATTTTTTTTTACGACACACCGTTTTCCTGATACAGGTTGTTCAAGTTCAAGTCAAATATTTTATATTCTTTTTATCTGCAATAAATATTTTTCCATCAAACTTGGTATGCGATAATCATTAAAGCCCACACTTGGTTCGAAGATGACATCATTATCAGGGGCGCACTTAGGACGCTAAGTTAATGTTTAGAGAAACCGAGGTGAAAACATAAACCTACAAAAAGTTAAAATCAACATTTTTCCTTGTACTTTTGATAACAATCCGAGGCTGAGTTCTCGGAAGGCAGCTCAGCATCTTCACATTTCTAAGTCTAAAATATTACGAACACTACACGATGACCACAGACATGCATATCACCGACAGCCTGTTCAGGATTTGCATCCCGGTGATGCTGAAAAAAAAATAAGATATTGCCAGTGGCTTTTAAACTGGACGGATGAAGATCCTTACTTTTTACATAAGATTCTTTGGGTGGACGTGTTCTCTTTTATAAGACCTGGGGTAATAAATTACCATAATATACATATTTGGGCATATCAGAATCCTCTAAAAATTCAGCCAAGATCATTTCAAAATTAATTTTCCATAAATGTTTGGTTGAGAGTTATTGATGGTAATGTTTGGGGTCCACATTTCCTTCCCTCGGAACTGTTTATGGAGTTTCTTAACAATAATCTGCAGGACTACCTAGAAGATTTACCCATTAATTTAAGGTATAAGAGTTGGATATAATTGGATGGAGCTCCTCGCATTTTGGAATAGCTGTAAGAGAATGGCTCAATACCAATTATCCTCAACGATGGATTGGCCGGCTAGCGAGGAATGACATGAATAATGACGTGGTTAATGGTATTGGACCAGTGGTCTGGCCACCCAGGTCACCGGATCTTAATTCGCTAGACTTTTACGTTTGGGGCACTATTACAGATAAAGTCTACGCTAATCCCGTATAAACAAGGGAAGATTTAATTTTAAGAATTCAGCAAGGCTGCAATGATATGCGGCGAAATCCGCATGAAGTATCTGCCGCAATAAATGCGTTAGTGAGAAGATGTCGAAAATGAATTGAGGTGGGTGGAGTACATTTCGAGCAATTTTTGTGATTTTACCCTCCATTTTCCTTCTTTTTGTTATTGTTGTTGAAAGCCACTAATTAAATTTCTCATTTTCGATTTTGCTTACTTAATTGTTTTTCAGAAATCATTAGGTAATTTATTTTTTTACTGGCAAACGCTGTGTCGAACGAAAAAAAGTAAGGAGTCTTTTTCTGTTTTAAATTGAACAAGGATTCTAGAAATAGTTTTTGTTTCTAAAAAAACATTGGCGTACCATTTTTTTTCATTAAAATTTCCCGAAGATCTGTCCATACGCACGCCACTGGTGGAAGAAAAATAATATTTCTTACGTAAAATTATATATCTAAATTACCTATTCAAAGGTTCCAAATTACGTTTAAGTATCTAAAGTAGTTTTAAAAATATTAATAAATTTGGAACTTTTGATACAAATTTTGACACCCTGTATCTTTGTAACGAAGCAAGTTTATAATACAAACTGATATTATTTTGTGGTTCTCTGTTCTAAAGTTTTCGAAAGTGAACCACCCTGTAAAATTTTTCATAAGTGGTACATTTAGGATGAGTTCAGAAAAAACTAATTCTTTGCCATCAAAAAGATCTGTTTCACGGCATAAAGTCAAGCAATCCCGGATTGTTCTGCAAAACGGTATCAATTTTTTTTCTTCACACGTTCAGCACTAGGTATACTATAAAAAACATTGTTTACTGCGTTATTTATTGAATATCCTAACGCTGTCACAGTTGCTTCAAGACGGCGAATAACTGAAGGTATCCGTGAATTATTAAAATGTACGTATGCTAAATGTTCGTGAATTCTAGGATCGTTAAAAATCCGTTGAGCATATAAAATAGAAGTAGCATCACTTGAGTAGTCGCTGTAGAATACTTTTTATGCCGTCAAAATGAACGTAGTAATATGGCTAAAGCCAGTGACGTAGATATAAAGTTTTATTCACCATTGATCGCCCTAAACTTCTACGTTAATGGTGAAACGTATTTTTTCAGTACAAATATTTAAATTTATTCTATTTTTTGAAAACGTAGTGTCATAGCGAAAAATATTACAGGAAATACTCTTATCATATTTTCAAGCCCTAAATGTTCTCAATATTAAGATCGAAAAATTGGGGTTACAATCTATAACAAAAAAATTCATCCAAAATTTATCATATCTTGTTTAAATTATGACGATTTTACTGCTTGCTTGTTACACATGTGTCTAGACAAAAACAATTATTGACACGAATTTACACAACCTAATCATTGATGCCTCCCATTAATAGTACACCGGTTAACCCCTTAACGTACCTACACCTTTGGAAATCTTTGAACCTACTTAAAATGTACTGTAAAGTAAGGTCTCACTTCCAGTCACTTAATAATAATGTATCTTTAGTTTAAAAGTAGAAACATGTAAATAAGCTTAAATTAAAAATTCACTATCAACATCCTTTAGGAATAATGACTACTTGAGACAATATCGTTTCTTTCTGTAAGTGGCATAATTCTATAGTACCAAGTTTCGAACTCGTCGTTTTACATACATCCTAGGATCGGAGAACGAAACTCAAACGGAAATTGCATTTTCAAAGGAAAACAAAGCTGTTCGGCTATCGAGTTACAGGTAGCGTCTCCTCATTATAGGAATAATAGACGCCGAGGCCCGCAGCTCCTTGCAGCGCACCGTGCTTTGCGAACTTAAAGGAAATGTTTGTCTTCGATTGAGTCTGGGACTGAGACAAATAAAAGCAGCGCATTTTTAAGGATAGCCTGAATCCAGCTCTTTTAAAAGGAAGAGAACAACGGTGTTTGACTGAGATACTGAGACGAAACTTATCCTTTTTATTAAGAATAAAGCTGTAGAGAAAATATTTAAGTTGTATGTTAATGAATAGCGCTATCAGAACTGAGTCGAGACATAGGCGTACGCATCATGTTAAACGCAATAAAATAAATTACGTAGAAAATAATCAATAAATTTGTACAATTTATAAGAATCCTAACAATAAAGTAACTTTAACTGCGACTGGAACCTTCAAATAGTAACTAATACGTAACCGCCACCCAATTTGCTACTTACTATTAAATAAATCATTATGCAACACTCCTACGGATTTTCGGCGACTCCTGGTTACTTTAGAGTTATATGACTTCCAGGTAGCTCCCCTGGTTTTGGAGACGTCTTAGTTACGAGTGTGTCGACCTTTAAATTTACAGAACTTGAAAGTGACAAATGATCGTAGCAGCGACTTATGTTACTAAAATATTACTTCAAAGTGGCAATCACTTTCAAGTAGCTATGCTAGTTGTAGCGAAGTTCAGGGAACCTTAACTGTTTGTTTAAAGTCGTGGGCCTTGTAAGTGATATTTATTAGTCCAAGCAGCGTTATCGCTACTGGTAGAAGTATTAAGGATCACCAACACAGCAGCTACAAAGTACGTATCATCCTTTAAATATAATGTGATGTAAATGATATTTCAATTGCGTAAGTAATACGTACTGCATCTATAAATATCTGTCTAATACCTACTTGATTCAGAGTTAAGAAAGTGGAGAGAAATGAAATATAACTATATTGCCAAATAAATAAAGCAACATACTAATATGAAAGAGTAGTGAGAGGGTGGTGAAGTTTCTTAGATGTTATAGTTTCCATGACGCTACGTCCCCTCCACGGAAACACAACGTCGCTGGAACGTGGCCGTACAAGTTCCGGAATCGTTGCCGAAATGTAGCTGACACAAAAAACTAATTCCTTATTTTAGTTGCGTAATGGGAACGTTTCTAATACTTGTTCATAGCTACTGGCAAAACATATTAAAGTACCTACATTAGTCATAGCAACGTTCCAGCGACCAATTGTGTTAGTTGGGAATGTACTCAAAACTTACCCTGTTATCTAGCTTCATATACTAGGTGGGTTGTTAGTGTTATCACAAACTGGAGAAGCTGTGTAATAACTTTGCAGCGTCAGATAAGTTTCTATTGTTGTGTCCGCGAGTGATGTTCGTTGAGTGAAAAAAATTGTTTATATTTTGAGAACGGCCGTTCCACATCTATTGAAGGTATACCTACCGAAAATAGTCTGAATATTTAACAGTACCATCACAAATTTGTCTTAATTGAGTAAAACTCGCATCTTTCTTTAATATACTCACCAACTTTTTCCTAACGCTCTCATTTTTTGTACCATCTATAATGTTCAGCAGATGATTTACTAGATTCACTATTGGCACTGAGTCCGCCAATGACAACGCACTGTCATGCGTCATGAAAGCTGCTATAGTTAGTGTTAATAGTTTGTAAATCGGTTTCTACGTCACTATTTTTTGAATGCTGTCTGGCTCTCCTCAATAGATGCAGTTTCCCCAGAATTGAATTATACTATTAGAGCTTTTATTTGTTGATATATTTTGCACAATAAAAACTGCTTACGGCCACGTTCCCCAACGTGTAAGAATTGGCTGTGGTGGTTGGGGAATACCTGGACACTGGCTGTGAATGAAATGCGCAGAGACGTTTAGGAGATTTAAAAAGTTTTTTGTATTTACTATTAATTTATCTACTTCTAATCTACTTCTAGAAAACCTTCACGAATAGTTTCTGCCACAAACTAAAAAGCATGAACTTTACACGTAATATGTACGAAACGACATCCTTGTTCTTGAAGAGAACGGCTGACCAAACCCATTTCCATATATACTCCATATGAAATATACACCTAATAGTAACGGGAAAGGTTTTGTTTCTCTAATAAAGAAGAAAATGATTGACCCATTATGAACCGATCCATTAAGACTAAATTTTCGAAAAATTTATTAGCGCGTCCTTCAGTCTTTTCTGTTTACGCGTGAAATTTGATCTAAAACTAAACAATTCAAGACCCCGAAGAAAATAACTAATTGAGAATATGTCGAAGTTAAAATTAGGTTGATTTATTAAAAAAGAATTTTTCATACTTCGAAATTCCGAAATTTTCCAGCAGCAACGATTTATTTACACTAATACATATAGAAAACCGTCGTAATTATGGTTTATTTGTTCATCGGCAAATGCTACGTGTATGGATTCGCAAACGGTTATTTAATATCGGCGTTGAAAACTTCATATTAAACACACACGTTTCATTCAATACTCTTAAAATAAACTGTGTTTTACTACTATGTTTTCAGCTCGCACTTTCGTATGGTTTATTACAATCTGATCCTAAAATTCAGGTCAAAACCGAAGGAACCTCTCTTACTCGTAAAAAATATGTTATTTATATATAATGCTTTTTGATTTTATTCCCTTTTGATAGTCAGTAAAGAGGAATATAAATAAAACCATAAAACCTGCAATTTTGAATAAGTATTCGGTTATCTACAAGTACAAACTAAAAATATTATAAAATACAAATGTTTTTTCTTTAATTTTGGGAAATCAGCAATCTTTTTGTCAAATTCATGTGAAAATTTCACACCTTTATTTTAAAGCCAATAAGATGCCTTTATATTGACTCATTACCATGGCAACCAGAAAATCTCTGGAAATATTTTCGTGGCGAGGCGATAATTAAGTGGAAATTTTTTGACAGTTGAGAAGGTAAACATATATGATCTACGCATTTTATATATATATGAAATATGGTGGATATACCTGCATATGAATTTCTTCGAAATTGCGTCATGTTACTTGTCAAAAATATATTTCTACCACCTGTAGAGACCTATATTGAAATATATCTCATACTAAAGAAACTTTATTGTCACTACTTGATTACAGAACAAATTTCATTCAGATAAATTCACTGTCAAATGTTCTTTGACAGTTTGTCATTCGCGTTCAACTGATCAATATAAACTAAATTGTGGAGGCGTATATATTTTTACAGTTCTCTAAATTTCCTAGGTTACCGAGAACGCATCTAGAACCAAATCTAATACAATTTAGAATGTTCTACAAAATGTCAAAATAAAGGCATTACCAAAAATGATCAATTTGAAAGGAAACAGGAACATAATTATTACAATTACAAACTAAACAGGTAGGTGAGCTTCGGTAATAATACGTTAAGATATTTTTCCTCCAGGATCGATAAGCTGTCAAATTTTATATGTCATCTATCCAATGTAAAAAACCTAACTTCAAAAAGTATCATCACACCGCCACAGAGAGCAGTTGTAGCTAACGGCAGATATGCAGAAACTAACATTTACGTATTTAGTATCCAGAAATGCATGTCATTGGTGCCAAATCCAAAATACCTCCTTCCGTTCTAGAAATAATGGCAATGGAAGCTTTTATTGGGACACCTTGTAAAGTACATTATTCCCGAACAACCCGTATGTAGGTATAATATAGATACAATTTTATTATCGGTCTTCTGTACAAGGGCGTATAGGTTGTTCCTCCGTATTTGCCCTCAAATCCAGGCACAACCATTGGAATCTGGATAAAAATAGACATAAACAAAAATGTAGCCGCCCTTTAAAACCGGCGGTACTTACATGAGGCGACGCGATAAAAAATTTACTTCTCCGATTAGATCGATACGCGTGGGGTTCGAAGGAAACCTCTCTTTCGCAACGTTCACCTAGTTATGGGTCAAATGTTTAATAGGGTCGCGAAAAGACATTCCCAGCCCTGTGTCAGGTCGAGTAACAAATGAATACGTGGCAGGCGCGTCGCTTCGATCGCGGCAGCCCTATCGGGGGCACTGCGGTCGCGATGACCCCCGTGCCTCATTTGTTTCGCAGACTGTCGCATGTTTCAGTCTTCCACGAGTTCCACGACGTCTAGATAGCGAAAGAAGTATCAGAATTGTTTTTAGGTACAGAAATTGGTCGCTTATCCACGATTTCAATACTTTAAGCCAGATTTTCTTGTGCGGTATAATCAAAGAGTGTTTTAGGGATCAACGTTGCTTTTATATGCCATTGTTGAGTTTCAGTTTTGATATATATTGTTTTTAGTTACAATGGATATATTTTGTACATAAAAACTGAATATTGCATTATTGTTCATACAACTGAATAAAGACAGAATATACATATACAGGGTGATTCAATTATAATGTAATTAATTTTAAGTGGATTTGAGGAAAAATTAGTACCTATAATACGATGACGCAATGAAAATAACTATTTTAACGTGTAAAATCGTCAAATAAATATTCATAATAGTTTCGACATAACCGTCGATTGCATTTGCTAATATGATCGCTGGACTATTTTATTTAAACAACTTTAAATATGTTGCCTACAAGGTTGTTGCTATGGAGCAGTTGCTAAGGTACGATGTTTATAAACTATAGAAACATTTTTAAAAATTCTGAAATCTGTGAACGTTTCTGAACATTAAACCAAAATAATTAAACTCTATATTAATTCTTCATAAAACTTCAGTATGTGTGATACAGATTCTAGTGATACTGAAAATTCTGAAATGAGGCGGAATTTGCCTTATGTACATTGATTCCTCAGAAATCGAAGAAATTGTACTAACAAACTTATGCAGAATTTGATATCTGGTGTCATGACATTGGTAGTTATTGATATGTATGTATGTTTAGTAAATTTATAATTTCATTAAGCTTATTTTGTTGACCTATTGAAGATTTAGACCTGTTGATCTTTAAACAATGATTATCATCAGCAGCAAGAGTGACAAATAAAATGTTATTAAAAGCATTGTTAATTTCTGAAGAAGCAGAAGAGTGGTATAATTGTGTCGACTGCATAAACATAAGTAATAAATGCTTAAAAATTTAGCTTATAAATGTATATAGGACGTAGATTATTGAAGGACTGCTGCAAGAAACCTTGTTCAAATTGATTGTTTATTATTGTAAATGACACACTACAGCAAGATTAGGTAATTGAAATCATTTTTGAATATTGAAATCGCATTTTTGCTGAGACCGATAAAATTGAGATATTACTGATAGAGTGTGTCAAATGCTTCATGAAAATTTAAATTTTTACCTTTGCCAACTTCTAATAAAATACCGTCTATTATACAAAGAAGGGCAGTTGAACAACTGTGATTTTCCGATATCCTGGTTACAACACTAGCAATAATTCATTATCATTAAGGTGGTAAATTGACTGTATATTAGTTCTTCTAGATAATACTGGCAGCCGTGTGAACGGTGTAAAATCTTTTTGTTCGGTTAGATTACTAACTTTTTATTTTTATAGTAGATAAAATTTAATTAAAGGAAGAATGTGCAAAAAACATAATTTTATACAATCGTCAATCCAGCAGTTCCAACTACTTTAGTTAATTAAGTTATCTCTGTTGTTACTACCAATTTGGTGAAGTATAGACAATATTAATGATATTTTTGCACAATCTGTCAATTTAACGTGTTTACTGATTGGATTAAAAGGAAGAGCAAGTTGTGTTTACAAATGTCAGATCGGTAAGAACAGTCACCGATCGGAAGGCAGTAAGTTATAAAAAAAAATTGTTAGCTAATAATTCAAACGACTCAACTAAAATTTTTTTCAAATATGAATACCGCTGTTTATAAATCCAAATTAATTGTGTCTCTTTCGTAATTTTTTATAGTGGGATCATGAGATTTTTTAGTAAATGATAGTTGTCACAGGATTGTCACTTTGACATTAAACAAATTTAAATCGAAAAATTATTTAAACCATATAATTTGGTTATTGCATGGATCGTGCCAAAAACTTAATAAGATTCACAAGCGTTAAGTCTATCGGTTGCAATGGAACTCTTGGAGGGGAGTTGGAATTAAACAGACTCTCCGGGTTGCACAGGTTTAATATGGTTTTCAAACAGAAAAAGTCATCTAAAATACAACAGGTGTTTCATACAAGTTTGTTATAATAAATAAGTTTGATCAACCGGTGGTGGATTAATTATTTATACGTACCTAAAATACCACAGGCGAAATATGAATAACTCTAAGGATTTTTCATTTACAACCACAAGTGGGATCTAAGAGAACTTTGTACAATATGTTCGTAAAATTAACTGGATCTTCAACCAGAGCTTGGCATAAAATAGTAAAAATCTAATAAAAAAAGCATTCGCCTATCAGTAGTGTTTTTGCGCTCCCTCGTAGTCGACGCGTTTAAATTCAAAATATATAGGTAAGAACAAACAATAATTGTGGGTGGCCTACCCTCAAGACGAATAGCCACAACTAAATAACAGTCAAATCTAGGCAACCCGAAATATATTGACGTAGTAAAATGTTTAATCTAAATTTAAGTAAATGAAGTAAATAAAACAACTAATATTTGGACAGACGACAGGACAGTGACAAGACAAACAACTGATGAAAAATTGTGTTTTCTATGTGTGTTTTGTTACACGATCTCGGGCAAAATTAGTAGACCTCGGCCGCCAACCTTTTGCTTTCGACGAGGAAACAACCCTTCTGATGCTTAAATAATTACATCATGGTCTGGTGTTTGATCAGGAATTATAGTACCTAATGTGTTTCTAAAATACGCTGCTAACTGAAACTGCACTATCCCCTACTATCTTGGCATTAGTAAGCCTATTTCTTTGTAGTATAAACATATACTGGTAGCAAAGAAAATAATCTTAAAGTATTATATTCCTCCTCACAAAGAATGAACGCTTCCACTTCCTCACGTACCCCCAGCACGAGGAGGCTGGTTGGGAATTTGCCACGCACTTAGATATGAAAAATGTGACTTACCCTATTGAATCAATACGTCCACTCTCGATATCCTCTCCGGGGATGCCGTTCCAAGATAAGTTGGCATTGGGGTAGAAAAATCCCCTTCGACAAGAACATCGATATTTCCCACTTTGTTCGGTCGGTCCCCCGTGTCTCACACACTGCAATGAAAGGGTGATGGTATATTAGATACATGTTTCCCCAATTCCACTCTAATATAAAAGTATACCGAGGAAGAGTAAAGGTGGCATTAGTTTTATATCACTGATAATGGGCCACATGAATAAAATACGGTACACCATAAAAATTGCTGAGTAAATTTCACTTAAAATCAGCAGAACAACACAGTTCGCTGAGTAATGGTCACTCAGTTATTTGTTATCTAAACAAATGTTTTATGTGTAACATTGAATAACTTTTGAGTTATATTATCAATATATTTCGTTGTTCTTTTTTTTCACAAACCACCTCTCTGACGAAAAATTGCGTTGATAAACTCATTTATTTGTTAAAATGTTGAAAAATTAAGTTACTGAAAATTCAACTCCAAAATAATTTTCCTCATAAATGAGTTTGAGTTTAGTCAATAGTAATTTTTTACTGTATATTAAATACAAACAAATAAGAAATTTTGAAAATAAAATTCAGGCTTTATTTTAAGAAGTTTTTCGAAGTTAACTATAATATTTTTTCATTGCCGTTATAATTCTTGTGGCTCATCATACATTTTATTTTTTAAATGTTTTATTTCATATTTCCAAAGAGTTCGTCTTTATAAAAGCATGCTTACATGTATGATACTTGCTATGTCGTTGAACATGGTGATGCAAAATTGTGAATCACACAAAATTTAGATTATAAATTAGAGGTGCCAATGAAACAAAACTTATACA
This sequence comes from Monochamus saltuarius, assembly GCA_025584915.1. NCBI lineage: Eukaryota > Metazoa > Arthropoda > Insecta > Coleoptera > Cerambycidae > Monochamus > Monochamus saltuarius. The sequence goes on along the minus strand of CM046723.1, from coordinate 18,363,418 downwards.
TTACGCTGGTTTCGCGATACCTGAATAAGCTGTAACCCATATTTCTCCTTCATTCTTCGACAGAAAGATTTAATTTTACTATAGGTCTATTTAATAATTATCTATAACTTTCTGGCGTTAGAATTTAGATAACATTCCAGATACAAATTTAAAAAATAATTTCACAATTTTGTATTCCTGCAGGTTATAAATATACTTTTTTAATAAATAATAAGTTTCCACGTTAATCCTAGTCTGATATACAGGAGCATATTCTTTGGGCAAAATAAGGGTTTTTTGTTATATAAATGTAGGGTCTTAGGACAGTCATTGTCCAGCTACAGCGTGTCATAAAAAAATTTAACCAAATTAGGTATGCATATTTAGTGTGACAGTAGATATGAGACAAAAAATTCCTAGCCTTAGAAACCAGTGACGGAGGTGGGTATCATCAGTCAATATTTGCAAAAAAATATATCACCCTGTATAATGTTACAAATAAAATAGGCCATATATGCCATTGTATATTCACTCTTTGTGTTTCAAACCAAACAACAAAATTGATTTGTTTTGTCAAGTGCATTTTTACACGTTACTTAAATTACGAGTATAAGAACATATCCTAGGGAGGCCATGCAAAACAATTATAATAAGACGCCGTCATCTTAATTGATATTGTGTATTGCCAAATTAAGCTTATTTTTTTAAATAGATTAAGTTTTAATAATGGCTTATGCAAATGCTGAAATGGCCAATATGGCTTATATTTATGACCTTGCAGATGGAAAAGGTACTACGGCTAGCAGAATCTATATGGGAACATATCCAAATCATCTAACTCCAAATCTAAGAATACTCAGAAATGTTTTTCACCGTCTTTCGGAGTCGGGCTCATTTCAGAAAGGTCCAATTCCTGGGAGAACTTTGAGTATTAGAACGCCTGAGTTGAAAGAAGCTATTCTACACGCAATTGAAGAAGACCCAAATACTAGATAGAAATAGGAAGATCGTTGAAAATTTTAATGTGAATCATAAATGAATTTGGTCCATTCTGGAGCATCAACAGTTATACTCGTATCACATACAAAGGGTTCAAGCCTTATTGCCGCAAAACTATCCTGCTCACCCACAATTTTACCGCTGGATTTTGCAAAACATTGGAAAAATGTTGACTTTACCCCTGGCATATTGTTTACTGACGAAGCTAATTTTTCCAGAGATGCTATAATAAATTTTCACAATAAACAGGTTTGGTCTAATGAAAACCCTAATGCCATAATGAAATCTCGATTTCAATATCAGTTTTCTTTGAATGTATGGGTGGGTAGTCTTGACCATTTTCTTATTGGGCCTTACTTTTTACGAAGAACTTTAACCGGTGTCTCCTACAGACATTTTTTGGAACACGTTTTATTTGAAGTACTTGACGATGTCGCCTATGCGCAAAGACAAAGAATGTGGAAAAATGCTCGAAAATTTTTAAATGAAAGATTCTATCTGCCAATCTGGCCATTCAGATCACCTGATATGAATTCTATTTATTTTTGATGTTTGAGGATACCTCAGGATACCTGTTGTTTGTGATAAATGGCGCCCTCTACTAGAGACGTCAAAATTAAAATCATATTTGAATTTCTCGTCCGCAAAAACCCGCGATTTACAAATTTTATGTAAATATTTGGATTTCATAAGAAGTTATTTACAAATATCGAAAATGAAATTTTAACTTTAACACCCTGTAACTCCGTTAATAATCAGTTTTGGAAAAAATGTTATAGAAAGAGATAGCATTTATTTTCGGTCTAGAATTATTCCCTGAATTTTTTTCTCATCATTTCCAGACAGCCTGTATAATTACACTAATAATTTTATTTTTGACAAAATCCTAAATTAGGTAATTGTAATTACTTACTAAAAGTTCACGACTAAATTTTTCTAAGACCAATAAATTACTTTTAAATTGCTCAAAAAAATTAATTGTAATTACAGATACCCCCGCATGCAAGTCTGGATATGAGTTTTAATAGAAGTCAAACTCGGGTTGAATCCACTAAAATGATACTCCTGTTAGCCGTTGTAAAATTAAAAGGCCACTTCCCATCAGCGGGGTTTTATTTTTACAGTTTTATAAACTCACTGCTGGTGCTGGCCGCTTCTGTTATTAATAGGAGATTAATTTCGAAATTTCCTGTGACCTAATTGAAAAACTTGCTGCTTTACAAATCAAAATGTAGCCGCTATAATTTCTCTGTTGTAGCAGCGCTCGTGTGTATAGAATATTTCTTCATGCCACAAAAAAGTAACTTGGCAGAATTTCTTTATATATTAGGTTGACTTTATCGAGTTGTGTACGCTGTTCTTTATTTGCTGTTTAATAAATTAGGCACAATATTGTGTATATTAGGTGATTATTCAGATTATTTAAAATACAGGGTGTTAAAAAAAGAGTGTAAAATATTTCAGGAGGTAATAGTATGAACCAAAATAAGCAGAAAAGTCTTAATAAACATGAATCCGCAAAGTAACGGTTGCGGAGATATGGACCACTATTCGTTTTTCAAACATTTTATTTTATTAGGAATAAACCGACAAAGGAAGCAAAAAACAAAGTTACAAAAGATGTTCAAAGTGCCCTCCGTCCATTTCCAAGCAGGCACGACATCTTCGTCTCAACGATATTCGAACTCTTTCGAAAACACCCTCCTTGGTTTGGATTTCTTGACATTTTTTATTAATTAATCCGTAGCTGCATCTCTTTCAGGCTATTTACAGGAGTATCATACACTAATGTCTTCAAATATCCCCAAACAAAGAAATCTAGAGGGTTCAGATCAGGCGATCTTGGAGGCCATAAAACAGGTCCGGCCCTTCTTATCCATCTAAAAGTTTGGTGTAAATGCTCTCTAGTGGCCACTACCACTTCTAACAATAATTTGAGGTTGACAGCAGCAGGTAATGAATGAGATGTTGTCGTACGTTCCAGTACGGTACAGTTTTAAGGATTTCTTGGCAAACCTTTATTACGTTTATTTAACTTTAGTTGTGAATTAGTTTGTAATTTCGTAACACAGTTTTGCATGTTATTGCAGTTGTATTTTTATTTTTGAAATGTATTTGTAGAACTATTAGTTCGGAATAGGCCGGACCTGTTTTATGGCCTCCAAGATCGCCTGATCTGAACCCTCTAGATTTCTTTGTTTGGGGATATTTGAAGAAGTATACACTATACTCAAGGGTAATAGATATTTATTCAAAATTTATATTATTAGAATAAAACAGTTGTGTATTTCATTGTACTGTAATGTATGGTTCATTTTAATACAATCTATATTTAGATCAATCTCTCTATGATTATCTGTTAGTGCTGATGATGCCGATTATGGCAGTAACGTAAGCTCATAGTATACAAGCTCTTGTACATGTATATACATAGATCAGTCATTCTTAAATTAGGCCAGGAACATATTACAGTCAAAAGACAACTGCGGATATGTCACATCGATCATTCTGTTGTTGTTATGTTCTAATTATAATTATTAAACAATTTTGTAAAGAAATATATAAAAGCTGTCGGTATGCATAATTGAATTATTCTGATTTAGTTTTTTTAAAAGAAGCCTTACTCATAATTTTTATATTAATTACATGTCATTACATGACATTAAAAGTCGCTAGAATGTACACAAATTTATTTATAAAACAATATAAATCATGCAAATTTTTGCCCAGCATAGGTATGTATTGCAATTCTTATACAGGGTGTCCCGGAAAGCATGTCACAAACTTCAGGGGATGATAGTACGTTTAAAAATAATATTAGTTTTCTCTTTAAACTTGGGTCCAGAAAGGCTTCGTTTTCGAGATACAGGGTGGTAGTAAAAAAAATAAGCTATGTCAGTGACCCAGTTGAAAACTTTTATAAAACTTGCAGTGGCAGTGGCCAGTCCAGTGGCGTGCAGCAAGGGAGGTGACGGACCTTTTTTATAACAAAACGTACGCCATTGAACTTTTTAAAAATTTTGCTAATAATTTACGTTCTACTAAATAAAAGAACAAAAATATATATTTTAAGTTTTTCTCTTACACTAGATTAAAGACCTTCTAGCAGGTACGAACCACACCAAGTTTTATTAAAATTTTCAACTGGGTCACTGAGATAGCTCAGAAAAACTTTATTTTTTTTATAACTTTACCACTCTGTATCTCGAAAACGAAGCTTTTCTGGACCCAAGTTTATAGAGAAAACTAATATTATCTTTAAACGTACTATCATCCCCTGAAGTTTGTGACATGCTTTCCGGGACACCCGTATAAAAAGAAGTAGTTGTTTCATATAATAGCACACTAAATGTATACAGGGTGCTTCATTGAGAATTGTACATACATTAACAGTAAATACAGAACATCTGGGAGGCCTCAAAAACCTGTTGTTGGTGGGTCTAATCATTGTCATTAACGTGATACAGGGCGTTTTACCTGTTCTGGCTATTTCTGCAGTGAATGGTAGTACAGTGCCGCAGATGCATAGAGTTGTTATATGGAACGTTTTCCTATGGCATTTCATCTTGCGTTCAGGACAAAAGTTTACTTCATATGACATATTGCAATATGGGGATAACTATTACTAAGTACAAACATTTGATCCTCGTATTCAGGGAGCCTAAAAGACAATAACCAATTTATTTAAGAATTTTAGCTCGATTTTTTATATATATTTTAGGTATTAACAATATTGTGTAAAACTAACGCGAACTAAAGCCCCGACCAGCATTGAGTTATACCCACAATATCTATCCATATACTCTTTACTATTAACTTTTGTAGCTTGTTTTACTGTATTGCAAAGGTATTATAAGCTAATATAAATCAATTCTCCTACAATTCCTATCAATGTATGCTCATACATACCAAACATCTAGGTATGTTAAACATTCCCATAGATCTAAAATAAAAATGAATCTAAACTTACTAACCTGGTTTAATGAAAACATTCTATAAATACCTAAGTTCACTTTTGAAACTGAGGGAATTCGAAAATTGAACCACAATAGTTGAGATCTGATCTACTTCTGCATTTTTAGGATTGCTTCTTCAGGTGGTCTCCTTTAAATTGAGTCATATACTAAACAATATAATATAATCAGAATGGGAATGTCTCCTTAACATTTTTAATCTTTTTTATTATAAAAAGGTCAATTCAAACCAATTTTCATACAATTGCTATTAATGAAGTTATACAATGAGCAGCAAAAGTATGGAATGAATTTATTTAAAAATCAGGTGTTTGTTTTTCGGAAAATCGACCAGATCCATAAATTTTTATTTTTAGTTGCGCATTTCTTAAAACAGTTTACTGGTATACATACCTCATAACTATCTTTAACCGTTTTCGAAAATATAATTCAATAACAAGTACCTATCCAGATCGTCCAATCAATCAAATAAATGTAAGCAAAACTGCCAAAAACTTTTGTGATTATAAACTACTTAAAACAAAAAGAGTTAAACTAAATGTTCAAAATGCCATCCATTGGTCTCTTGATAATACGCAAGCATACGTACAAAATTAATTTGAACATTATTTAATACGCTCTCGTCAATATTCCTCATATCTTTCCTTATTAGTTTTTTCAAGTTTTCGATATTTTGAGGGCTATTTACATGAATCTTGGATTTTAAATAATCTCATAAAAAGTAATCCAGGGGTGTAAGATCAAGTGATTTTGGAGGCGATTATATTGATCTGTGTCTTCCAATTCAGTAGCTAAAAACATTCATTTAAATAAATCTCGGACTTGCTGAACAAAATGAAGTGGCGATTGTCGAAATATGGATGGTGATTTTCAGAAGCCATTTTTCGAAAAGGTTAAAGATAGTTATGAGGTATGTATACCAGTAAACTGTTTTAAGAAATGCGCAACTAAAAATAAAAATTTATGGATCTGGTCGATTTTCCGAAAAACAAACACCTGATTTTTAAATAAATTCATTCCATACTTTTGCTGCTCATTGTATAACTTCATTAATAGCAATTGTATGAAAATTGGTTTGAATTGACCTTTTTATAATAAAAAAGATTAAAAATGTTAAGGAGACATTCCCATTCTGATTATATTATATTGTTTAGTATATGACTCAATTTAAAGGAGACCACCTGAAGAAGCAATCCTAAAAATGCAGAAGTAGATCAGATCTCAACTATTGTGGTTCAATTTTCGAATTCCCTCAGTTTCAAAAGTGAACTTAGGTTATATAAAAATACAGAGTATCACAGCAAACTGAATAAAAATACAAAAAAGGGGGTTCCAATTTAAAAAGCTAACTATGATATAATCATGTATGCTGTTGTGGAGAGTGAGGTACCGCAAGGTTTTGTTTTGGGGACCCTATTCTTTATAATTTATACGAATGACTTTCCGCTTTATTTGGCTCCCGAAGAATATATTATTTACGTTGATGACATCATTAATATGGAGTAATAAAAATGTAATCTCTACAATCTAAAGTTAATGAAATGGAAAATAGGGCAACGGGTAGTTTGTAAATAATAATCTGAGACTAAATTTTGATAAAACCCAACGTATACATTTTCCCACGGATTATAACATTTTTAATGGGCCTGTAGTTGAATTGTTGGGTTTGTCTATTGATGATAATAATAATAATAATAATAAGTTTATTTCTAAGAAAAATCTAAATACAATGAAGACAATACCCACTTATTACTAACAGAAATAAACTAAACAGTGCTCACTAAAGGGTAACCCTGTGCGTGAGAAATATCTTAAAATACACAATAAAAGAAAATTAATAAATATATATAATATGGATTACACTTACATCATAAAAGCAATAAAAAACACACAGCATCGCTAAACGAACACACACACAAACATATACCTATATCAAAAAATATAAAACAATCGGATAAAAGAAATATATATATCTCAAAATATTGTAAAAATTAAAACACAGTGCAATGGAAACTACAAAAATACAAAAATAGCGCATAACAAAGTGTTGACTGATTAACAGAAGATTAAACATCACATATTGTTGGAATATCAACACATTATTAATATTACTCTTGAGAGATGAAAAATAAATACTTTTAGTTTCTTTTAAAAGTGCCACTATATTTCAAGGCCCTTAGCTCATCAGGTACCACTGCATATAATTTTGAACCAAGGTAAGTATAACACTTTTGCCCTGCACATTTATTCCTTTTAGGTGTTATAAACATTTTATTTTTATAGCGCGTCCCGTAAGAATGTTCTCTTGTTTTCAACTGATCCTTTTTCTTATGTTGGAAAATACAAGCAAAATAAAAGAATAATTGCCTTGGATTCATAATAGAGGTTTCAGCAAAGAGATCATCCGATGGGTAAGTAGATTTCAATCGAAACATTATTTTGATGATTCTTTTCTGAGCAACCTCTAAATTATTAAGAACAGTTTTACCAGCGCTTCCCCAAGCTAATATACCATAAATTATATGTGACTGAACCAGCGCAGTGTATATTATATTTAGCATATCAATGTCTAATATATCTCTCAATGTTCTGAATTTGTGAAACAAGGATCTAATTTTTTTACATACATATTCAACATGTTTATCCCATTTTAGATGACAGTCCAACACGACTCCCAGATACTTAAAGTCCGCCACGGAGTTAATTACAACATTGTCAGAAAGTGTTAAAGACGCAAAGGTAGGAAAGGAACGTATATCAATGTAAGTAGGCAAAAAACATGTTTTCATATAATTAATCGTAAGTAATTTTGAGTTAAACCACTCACATATTAATGACAGGTCCTTTTCAGCGTCTATTTTTAGAGTGTCCCAATTATCACCTTCATAAAAAATACAAGTGTCGTCTGCATAAGCTATAATTTCACCTGAAGTACAAAGCGAGAACAGGTCATTTAGATAAATATTAAACAATATTGGTCCTAAAACAGACCCCTGCGGTACACCGTATGTTATTGGTTTTGGTTCGCTTCGTTGATCATTTATTTTTACATACTGATGCCGATTTGTTAGATAACTTGCAAACAATTTTAATGCATGACCTCTAACTCCTACTTGTTCTAGGGAATTCAACAACAGACTATGGCTTACTGTATCAAATGACTTAGACAGATCTATAAAAACACTAAGTGATTTTTATTATTGTCCATAGCGGAGTATATATTAGAAGTTAAGTGGAGTATAGCATCTTGGGTCGACATTCCGCTTCTAAAACCGTATTGTCGATAAGAGAGTATATTGTGAATGTCAAGGTACGTACACAGCCTTTGCCTTATCAGCTTTTCAAACACCTTCGAAATTGTAGAAACTAGCGATATCGGCCGATAATTATTGGCATTTGCTTTATCGCCGGATTTAAAAATGGGAATTACTAATGAAATCTTTAAAATACTGGGAAATATCCTTCTGCAATACATTTACTAAATAAAAACATTAAAGGATGTTCAATGGATGAAGCTATACATTTCAAGATTTCAGCAGTGACTCCATCTTCTCCAGGGCCTAATTAATTTTAAGTTGTTTTATAATATCTCCAATCTCACCAATTCCCACCGGTGTAATAAACATAGATTTTATCTGTTTATTGTGAAATGCAGCTAAATTTTTATTTTTATTTTTATTTTATTGGCTAACTTTTCACCTACGGTGGCATAATGGTTATTAAATACTTCAGCCATTAATTTATTATCTTTTATTACCTCCTCATTTTAATTAATAAATTTAATATTTCTTGACAACTTTTTGATTGCGTTAAATCTTTAACAGTTTGCCAAAGTGCTTTAGTATTATTAGAGTTTTGTTTTATTTTATGCTTGTAGTACTCAGCTTTGGTGGTTTTAATGAGGTTATTTAGATCATTTCTATATTTTATATATTTTTTATTTAAATTTGCATCAAAACGTATTTGCAGCTGATGATACATTTTATCTCTTTATTGATTTAATAATGGCGTTTGTTATCCAGCTCTTACGTTTCCTTTCCGTTTTTAGGATAATAAGTACATTTTTAAATAGCCTTATTAAATATATACAAAAGCTTTTTAAACCCAGAGTCAATGTCTTGCATGTGATAAATTTCGTCAATTTCGGAAATAGTCAAGTGCGCAGGAAGTTTTTTAAAATTAATTTTTTTATAATTATTACTAATTGATGTCTTCCTGGCATACTGACTTTTTGGGACTACAATTTGCATGACTATGGTATAGTGATCGGTTAGTTTCGTTTTTATGACAAAAGGCAATAAAAGTTCAAGATAATATTTACTTTTAACAAATATGTGATCTAGACAAGATTTAGTATTTCCAGCCACTCTTGTAATTCCAGTCATTTATAACAGAATTAAAGCCATACTCACTTAGTGTATTTAAGTATGTATGATCCTACTGTATTTGGCATATTGAAATTACTAAACGCCTTTTTCAAGTTTACTTTTCGACAATATATTATGAAATCTAACGTATTTTTGCATTTAAAATTTTGCTTTCTCGGATGTAATTAAAAAGGATCTTAATGTACCTAAATGAATATCAAATGTATATATATATTTATATAAAATACTATAAAAAATTTTTTTTTACAAAACTGTTAAAAGTGGGCTTTTTAATTGTCATTTTTGATGTTAAAAATATCAATTTTTGACACGCGTGTTAAAAGTAAATGGTTGCTACAAAAATGTTGGTTCATAAACATTGCGATCGGTGTGGTATTTTTTGATTTCTTATTTTTATTGAATTTAAAGTTCTTCCATTGTTTTGTAGAAAAAGTAGTGTATGATATACGTGTTAAAAGTGATTTTATTTTGTTCGTGAATCATCTTCACTCACAAAATAAAATCTTACTTTTAACACGTATATCATAAATAGCCATTTTCTAAGTTTATGCAAAAACAAAACCTTATTGAACTATATTTAGTGGAAAAAGTGTTTCTTTATTGCACTAGTGCAATAAAATGTTTCTTGCATTCATTTGTCAATATGCTACAGCGTTTTGTCATCATGACAAGCATAAAAGATCAAATCGACGTCATATTTTCCTAGACTTAGTGTCATCTAAATAAAACATTTTTTGTTTTTTTGCATGAACGTAGAAAAAATATTGTATGCAACTCGTACAAAAAGTTACTTTTTGTAGTTATTGCATAAATAACTATTAAAAATTAAATTCTGAAAGGGCTTATCGATGCCACCCTGAATATCCATTGTCCATAATTAGAATGAGAATTTCACAGGTGTGGAAAGCCCGGTCGTATTCTCGCTTATTAGCTTCGAGCGGAAAAATAGCTCCCCGTACGCCTAAATTACCGAGGACTCGTAATATTCCCCACTATTATTCGCCAGCGGATTAGCGCGATGCCATTTCAGAACTTTTAGGTTTAATTTAATCCTCGCAAATACGACTCGCGTCGCGACATTTTAAATATCGTTTTAAAAGCTATCACGTTAGCGAGGGATTTGTACAAAGCGAAATTTGATGTTTCTACTAAAAAAACACTATTGCATTTTCGTATCAAAGTTCGAGTCAAAGTTTTGAACAGCAAATGCAAACGCTTAATTATACATAAAATAAATCTATAGAGTATAATATAGTATAGAGTGAAAAAGAGGGAAACTATTTTTATTCTTCAATTTACGGCAAAAAGGCATTCTTGATTAAAAATTTTCTTGTATTTAAAATGCGGTTGGCTTGGAGAACTTTCATGTTGTATGTACAGGGTGATCAGAAAATCAGTAAATATAAAAATTGTTGAGGAATAAGTTGCCTTTGTTTTTAACAATACATAAATATGTTATTAGACAAAGTTGCTTAGAATTGAAATTGATGTTATAATTTCAATATAATTTGTGTATAAATCGGAATACTTTGATAGAAACGGAGAGTAAAACATGTTATATCTCATTTTATTGGAGAGTTGGCATGGAGAATAAAAAAGTTTGCCAGTCGTCATAATGAAAAGCGACTTTTGAGAAATAGTGACAGTTATTCTTAATATGCTTACGTTGCAGCAAACAATTTATTTAATACAATTTATACACAAATTGAAATTATAATATAAATTTCAATTTTAAGCAACTTTCCTCAATAACATATTTTTGTATTGTTGAACACAAAGGAAGTTTATTCTTGAACGATTTTTATATTTACCGATTTTCTGAGCACCCTGTACATGCAACATGAAAGTTCTCTTTCTCTCATATATTTTCAGGTATTAACAATATTGTGTGAAACTAACTACTCAGTGGACAAAAGCCCCAACCTGCGTTGAATTACACCCACAATATCTACCCATATATTCCTTATTATTAGCTTTTGTAACATTTTTTACTGTTTAAGAAAGGTATTTTAAGCTAATATGACTTCATTGATAGGAATTGTAGGAGATTTGATACATATTAGCTTAAAATACCTTTCTTAAACAGTAAAAATGAAAGTTCTCCATGCGAATCGCATTATAAAGACAACAAACATTTTTATCAAGAATGTTCTTTTCCTGCAAATTGAAAAATAAAAATGTTTTACTGTCCGGAAATGTTTCTATCAAAGTAGTGTAAAATTTTATTTAAAATATTTTATTAAACTCGGTCAGTGGTTGCGCTGTTTAAGGCGTCAGTACTTGAATCGATGTGACTAGATCGCTGTGGGTTCGACCCCCGCAGCGGGTAAACCGTATATAAGCTAAATTCGTGGAGAGGATTGGTACTCTCTCTGCGGGTATGGTAGAGTGGAAGAATGTTGAGTTGGATTAATGTGAGAGATTGATACCGGTTGACATTTGACTACCCCCCTAATTAATGAGGTTTTCCAGGTTTCCCTCATTCCTGCACTGAATGGTGGTTAGGGCCTACCAACGTAAGTCGTTCCTGGGCGCAAATGCGGCCTGCTTAATAATAATATGCCGTCCCCTCTCCCGCACAAGTCTTCGACTTCTGGGCTAATCCTCGTGATTAGAATGAGGGGTAGAGATATTATTATTATTATTAATCTTGATAATCTGTCCTAAAATCCTTCTTTTTCGAGATAAATTCGATTTTTAAAAGTAATGTAACGTTTGAGATAGCCGCAGATAAATAATTTTAAATTTCAATTTCTCAGCGACAATATGTAAATAATTTGCCGAGGTCTAACTGATTTTATACAAAATATTTCTGAATATAGGACTAACCCGAATTACAGATTCACCATTTTTACGCAAACAAATGTTTT